>CM065814.1:67219607-67906274 GCA_033398695.1 Orobanche coerulescens
TATATGTGTGTGTCTATATATATATGTGCGTGTATATATATATATATATATATTAGATTTGTATATATTTATATGTTAAATATATGTATGTATATACGTATATTGATATATATGCCTATGTCGGTGAATGACGATTGATGAATACTAACACTAGTTGACGTACTCAACTTGGATTGATGGGTGAACTATACTTATTCATGTAATATAATAAGATTATATATATATATATATATATTCGTTTGAGTCGCAATATAGGGATATATGTGCGGTGTTGGTTGGTTATGCCGGAAAGCTTATTGTGATTGAGTTTTGATTAATAACGTGCGTGGTTTTGTTTATTTGTGTGGTTATGGACTGGCGGATAAATTGTGTGACTTGATGTATTGAGTTGATAATTGTTGTAACGTTTGTCTGTGTGCTTGATGTTTGAAACAATGTTGATACTTGTTGTGAGAAACGTCGTATCCGGGAACCTCTGAGTGTGGGGCGTGCACTCCGTCCTGGTGTATGCTGCAATGTGCGGCTCCATATGGGTGGTGAACGCCGGTGTTACCTAATGCGCGCGCAAGGGGCGGCTCTTTCGGGAGTGATCGCCGGCGCGGTGACATGTTCAAGGAGCGGCCAACATAATGGAGTGAACGCCGGTGCACAGGTGCGCAAGGGAGGCGCCTGGCAGGCTTATTAGTTACGGGTATTGGAGTGATAGCTAAGACCCCGTTCCCGAACGATGTTCGTATCTCAAATCCTTTCAACTCACTTTTAAATGTTGGTCTTGATATAGACCGCGATTCGTGTTTCTAAAAGTTTGTTTCAACTTGTTTTTAAAGCGTTGGTATCAGGGTTAATTAACCAAGGAGGTTTGACGTAATCTCTGAGAGTTAATTAATCGGGGGTCTTGAGCAGGATATGTCGAATGAGAGATTGTGCCTTTGATTGTATTGTGGTGCCATTCTGTGTATTGGGTCGAGGACCCTGTGAAATGTTGAGATGATTGTTCTCGTGATGATGTTATTTGGATTGGGTCGAGAACCCTGTGAGATGTTATAATGATTTCGTTTGTGACAGTGATCTATAAATTGGGTCGAGGACCCCGAATAACATTGATATGGTTTTCGTGTAATTGTTTTCCTTATGTTGGGTCAAGGACCCGAGAGCTTTTGAAATTAATTTCTAAAAGTATTCCCATTCGATTTTCAAAACCCCAAGACGGCCCGAGTCATTAATAATGTTTTCAAACTATCTTATCAAAATACTTCCCTTTTATAAAAAATGGATTTTCAAACTAAATCTTTTGACTCCTTGGGCTTGTTTAAAGTTTAATTGGTGTTATGTTCCATAAAGAGAATATGACTATGTGATTATTTTTCACCTTGTGTATGCGAGTGCTATACTGTGTTGACTATGGGAATGTATGGTTTGTGTTAAGGCTTATGTTGTTATTATTCGTATATCTTGAACATTATGTACTTGCACTAGCAAAATTCCAGTTTGCTAACCCCCGAGTTTTCGGGGGGTGGGCGCCTGTTATGCCCTCAGGTTTTGGCAGCTCGGGAGCAATCACAGGATTGGCTTGGAAGGAGATGGAGGACAACGATGCTAATCACACCAGAGTCAGCGTCTTTTCTTTTGTTTCATCTTGGTCGGTATTTTCCCATTTGGTTGAGTATTCACCCTTGCTCGGGTGTAGTTTTCATTTATTGAATGGAGTTGTCATCCCCTTTTGTGTGAAAGTTTATTTATGTCATTGAGACGTAAAATTCATTAGTTTCTGAACTGTTTAATGACCTTGTCGGTCTACGTTGTGTTTAGATTGACCCCGTTCGGTCAATCATTGTGTACTCTAGTGGAGTTTAGCCTGGTAGATCCTTGTGAGAAGGGCCTACGGCGTGTAACATTTCCGGACGTATTCTGGGGGTGTTACAGTTTTATCTAGGATGCCTCGAAAAGTTATTTCAAATGAGATTGAAAAACAAAATTACTGGAAGTTTTGAATAATGATATAAGGCTTGTGTCGTTAAAGTTACGTGACAACGTACTTTGAAATATGGAATGATATGATTGGAGTATGATATTTTTGAAGTTGTACCAATGTTTGAAACTGTGTTTTGTGGTCAGGTAAAGCCGGGGACTGCCCTGACGAGGGCTATGGGATACGATGGGGTGCGAACCTCGTATCACTCGACGGGTCGAGTAAATCCGGGGACTGTCCTAACGAGGGCTCTGGGGTACGTTGGGGTGCGAACCACGTAACACTCAATGGGTTATACAACCGTGGACTGTCCTGACGAGGGCTCTGGGATACGATGGAGTGCGAACCTCGTATCGGTATAGCCATGTGGTTATTTAAATATGATATAAGTATTATTCCGGAATTATGACATGACATTATTCTGCTTACGCTTTTGGATTGTGATATTATTGATGCATTTTTCCACAACAACGTTGTTGTCAAAATATTTTTGAGGCGCTGGTACTTGGTGAGAATATCCTCCTTCTTGCTATACTAATATAAACAATTATCACAATATTTCTTTTATTGCACATTATACATATTCCTGTTATCAAGTACTAGCATCGGCCGTTTGCCCCCTTCGGGGGTGAATACTTTTTGTGTGTATTTGGGTATAGGTCGTATTGGCTTGCCGGTGCAGGAAGAGCACGAGGATGACGAGCAGTCTCGGGTTGCCGATG
This sequence comes from Orobanche coerulescens, assembly GCA_033398695.1. NCBI lineage: Eukaryota > Viridiplantae > Streptophyta > Magnoliopsida > Lamiales > Orobanchaceae > Orobanche > Orobanche coerulescens. Next base: position 67,222,299 of record CM065814.1, read on the forward strand.
TTGTTTTAGTTATTTTGGTCTTGTTGTGTAAGCACTCGTGAGTACTATTTTTATGGATGTTACGCTCGTGTGTGGGATCGGGAACTGTCTTGGAGTTTGTTATCTGTATGTTGAACAGGTTGTGGCTGTCGTCATGTTCGACCTTACCGGTTGGGATGTTGTGGATGTGTTGTATTGTCAACCTTGCTGGTTGATGTGTGTTGTTTTGGTTTATGTTCGACCTGATTAGTCGGTATGTGTGTATGTGTTAGTCAGGTCTTGCCTTGTGGATTTCCGAAATGGATCCACGACACTGTATCAGTTCCAACTCAGGATGGGGTTGTTACAGAAAGTGGTATCGGAGCCTAGGTTTCTGAATACCTAGGCCATCGGTTATTGGGTCTGTTTTGCCATTTTGTGTTGTCGGTTGTTGTTCGTGTTGAGAAATATCATTGGTTGTCGTCTCGTGTGACCTGCACTGTAAGTCTCTCTAATCACTACTTTCTTTTCTGAACCTATTTGGGGTATCATTTTGAGAGAAAGTCCTCTTTGTGAACCGTATTTTATCAGAGTTGTGCTCATTGATTTTATTTTGATATTATTCGAGTCCTGCGACGAATTAGGGCATCATGTTGGTCATTGACCTCATTCGAACTTTTTTATTAATTTTCCTTTCCCTGTACAGTTGAGGAGTTTGTGTATACTGGCGTATGGTGATGGTTACCAAGAGTAAAATTTCTTAAGAACAGGAATATATCATGTTGATCTTTTATTTGAATTCAATACCTGCAGGATTCTACCCGTTGGACTGGAGATTTCTGATCTCAATGAGATAAGACAAAATACTTCGAGATAGCGAAATCACTATCGGGTTGAAATGCTCAGTGGTACGTAGGCTCGTGTATTTATTTGAACGCGAGTAAGATATTTTTACAACCAATGTTATTACCATTTTCTTAACAGCGAAAGTTTTCAAAACCTTTGAAAACTCAAGCATGCCATTTTTAAAAAGAAATTTAATTTCGATATTTTGATCTAGATATTCTTATGAAAGCCTGTAAATTTAGTTTTGGATTTTGGATTCTGATGTATGATGTGCATACTTGTCATGTAGATTAAGTTATCTTGCAATACGATTTTGATGAGACGTATCTTTTAAGTTCTTTCAGAAACAACGAGAATTAAGAAATGGCATCATTTTGAGAAGGTGTCGGCACTTCTCGATGAAAGCCGCTGAGTTTTTGTACTTTTTTCTTTTTTTGGTGAAAATAGCGGGGTAACGCCCGATAATAAATCTTATTCAACATTCGTACGTAACATCTGCTACATCATGTAGAAGCCATGTTTTCACTTTAGCAGTGGGAACATCTACGACATGAAACCTCTATCAAACGAGTAAGCATAATGTGAAAGGCAATCAACTACATAATTGTAATACTCGAGATTTTTATTTCGGTTGCCTTGAACTATTTGTCATTTGGTGTCGGTTATTTGTTTCGTTATGACTAGGTGGAATACGTTTCTCTGTTACGTACGGTATAATGTATTTTGTTGTAGTGTTCGTCGAGTGAGACTTGTTGTCGCGTGCGCCTCTTTGATTAAATGTGTGCTTGTGGTGTGGTATGTTATGTTTCGTAATTTGATCATTATGGTTTTGAATCATAGACAGTGCATTAATGTGAGTGATACATTGTCGAGTGTATGATAGGATTGTTAAAATGGTGGCTTAAGGGCTACGGCTGTAAGAATGCCGAGTTACGGCCGTAAGGTTATGAGCATTACGGCCGCAATGCATGGCTGAGTTATGGCCGTATGGCACTCGCACATTTTGGGTAGTAACCCGCAAGGTCCGGTTACGTCCATAAGCGGGGGTGGTCGAGTTACGGCCATAAGGTACTGCATGTTACGGCCGTAACATGCTCAGCTATATAAGGCCTGGGCGACGGCTTTTGTCCCATTTTTCACCTTTCTCCTTCGTCCTTCGCGATTTATGGCTGGAATTCGAGAGTAGTGATCGGGGTATCGTTGATCATCATTCCAAGGAGCCCTATCCGTGTTTATCATCGTCCTCCAATTCATTCTTCTGGATCGCAGGTAAATTCTTTGAATCCCTCAGGGTTGACCTTTGGGATTTTCATCTTGATTTTGATTTTTGTTCATTTTTGGTGATTCAATAAGTGTTATATGATGTTGTTAAACACATTCTACGAATTGTATATCCGTATCTTGAGTTTGTTTAAACCCAATCGGGATTTTTGGTGTTCTAAGGAAATCTTAAATATTTAATGTCCGATTAAATGTCTCAGAGGTTTCCTTCGGTTCTTGGATGTGCTTTCCATTGTTTTCAATCATTATACTCGTAATAATCATGTTTTCGTTGTGCTTCACGGAGGATTGTAGGTGTTCGGGATTTTTCGGGTTGTGCCGTGTTCATAGGAATATTCGGGTGACGACTATCGAGGCAAGTATTTTTCATATACGTTTTGTGTCTTGCGAATAGAGTTTACATGTTGGGTTTACGATGATTTGGTTTCCCTTCGTGGATATGATTCGTGGGAATTTATTAATTTAAACGTTGATTGTATTAATGATATATTTGCTTGTCTAACGCTGTGAATTTGTGTTGATGATGTTAATCGTGTTGTTGTGTTGTGCGTGGTTGTTCTTGAATGAGGTATCATAATGATTATGATAATTGGATCAGATTGATTATTTACTTGGGTACGTATTGCGGTGTATTGTTGATTGGTTGGACATAATTGTAATAAGGCGTATTGTTTCGTGGTAGTGTCTTGTGATGACCTTTACGTATTGTGAATTGAGTGTGTGGAACCAGGTACGGTCCGTTATGACCTTTGGAGTTTGGTACATGATGTGTACGAACCGTGAATATGTGGAACCAGGTACGGTTCGTCGTGACCTCTGGAGTTTGGTACATGATGTGTACGAACAGTGAATATGTGGAACCTATTGGGATTTCCATGCATCAAATACATAAATCAATAGTAAAACGCAACGGAAGAAATAATATGAAAACCCAATTTAGGATCTCATGCAGTAATTTGATTGTTTGATTAAAGGGTTAATCGAATTACCTTAATCCGACGAACAGATCTAGATCTGGATTAAAAGCAGATGAATATCTCCTTCCTCTTTGGGTGATCCATGTTGGAAATGGTTTAGTAATTAACCATTTATTTAGAATAAATATTGTTAATTAAATAATTATTATTTAATTAAAATATTTATTGAATGTTAAGTAGATGAACGTGGTGTATTTAATATTTCTAAACCGATTTCTGGTGAGTGAGATATTATATGTTAAAGTTGAATGTTGGAGTAGGAACTAACATGATGTTAGTTATCCCATATTGATTGTGGATGAATGTTTTGACTTGTATTTAAAGTCTTTGCCTTTATGGGCTTAATAACAAGTGGGTTGGTGTGTATGGGTGTCCTCGCGCACACACACACACACACACGCGCGCCGCCGCGACCGACCGACCGATCGTCCGTCCGTCCGGGTCGGGCACGGGCACGGGCACGGGCACAGGCTCGGGCTTGGGCTCAGTCCAGGACCAGGACATGGATCTTGGCAATTGGTGCTTTGGGCTGGTGTTTGGGCTTATCTTTTTGGCCCAAATCCGTAAGTCCACTAGCCTTTTGGTATGGACAAGACTCTTGAGTTGGCTTGACTCTTGAGTTGGCAAGAGTCTTCATCCAACCAGCCCTTTGGGCGTCTGAAACTGCCAGCCATCATGGCAGGAGTAATGGCTATGAGTCCCTTCACATGATCAAGGAGTGCTATATATATGTCATCATTCTGTTCATTGCAAACACACGAAAATCAGTGCATTTTAGCATATCATATACAGTTCAGTCTTAATTCCAAATTCGCAGTGCTCTGGCCGGTTATGTGCTCATCACGCGAGACGTTCAGGTCGTTTTAACCTTTGGGGACGAGCCGCTTCACCGTGAGCACTACCGGGGCGTATTCTCGTCTTGCAGGCAGAAGCTCTAGCTTCGGACAATCCTTTGTAGTTTATTAAAATTGTTTGTTAGTTTCAAATGTAATATTTCCTTTTTGTTCTTTATTTTAGTTAAGTTCAGAATTCTATTTGTAATACACGTGCAAGTATCGAATTATTCCAACAGTCGCAAGACGAGAATATTCGACCATACTTGTTCGTGTCATCCGAAAACTTTTGCTGGAGAAAAATGTCATTCAATGCAAGCACCGGCGCATCCACTAATCAATCCACCGGTTCTGGAACTATTGGATCTTCAAGCTCTTCAATGGCTCCCATTCACAATGCTGCTCGGCTAATGCCTATCGCCGAGAAACCTCCTATTTTCTCGGGCTCCGACTTCAAACGTTGGTCTCAAAAGATGCTGTTTTACATTACCACAATGGGGCTTGCGAGCTTCCTGCGTGAAGAAAAGCCTCCTGTCCCTGCTGAGAACGAGGCGAATGTTCAAGTGCGTACCGACTATGATACCTGGGTTCATTCCGACTATCTGTGTCGGAATATGTTGCTGAACGGGCTTGATGATGTCCTGTTCAATGTGTTCAACATCAAGGAGACTTCCAAAGAAATTTGGGATGCTCTTGAGTTGAAATACCGTGTTAATCCTGCTAGCACGAAGAAGTTTGTTGTGACGAGGCTCTCCGAATTCCAAATGGTGGATTCTCGTCCAATGATGCCCCAAGTACAAGAGTTCCAAACTCTTATACATGATGTTCATTCTGAGGGGATGCCTCTACCCGAGGCGTACACTGTGGCGCTCTTGGTCGATAAGTTGCCGCCTAGTTGGAAGGAGTTCAAGGGATACCTTAAGCATAAGCGAAAGGAAATGACTCTAGAAATTTTGGTTGCTAAGCTCCAAACTGAAGCTCAAGTCCGTGACCAAGACTTGAAAACCAAAGCTCCTATGGATGCTAAGGCTAATCTGACTGAAGGTAGGGGCGGACCTTCCAAAAAGCGTCCACTTCCTACCAAAGGCAAGGGAAAGGATGTGGCACCTCCGACGAAGTTTACCGGAACGTGCTACAACTGTGACAAGCCCGGCTATATGGCGAAAAACTACCGAAAGCCGAAGAAGAACAAGGGAAAAGGCAAAGTCAACCATGTCGAGAAGTACTTTGACTCTTGGGACAAAGATGACCTTGCTGCCATGATCACCGAGGTAAATCATGTCTCGGAACCTAACCCAGTTACTTGGTTTCTTGATACAAAGTGATCGCTCACATCTGTGTGAACCGAGACTTGTTTTTCACTTACAAGGAGATTCAAGACCGCTTCATCACAGAGGCAAGTGATCGTACCTCTCCAGTTCTTGGAATTGGAACTGTTGTGCTTCTATTCACCTCCGGTGTGGAGATAACTCTGAAGGATGTGCTGCATGCTCCAGCAATCCGCAAGAATTTGGTGTCTTGTGTCAAATTAGTTAGAGCTAAATTTGATGTAGACCTTCATAGCGATTTTATGATAATACGCGAGTTTGGCAAGACTCTCGGGAAAGGTCATATTGTCGAGGACATGTTCAAACTTAGCGTTCGTACTTGTAAGCCTCCAAAGGCAGTTGCTAATAATAATGCTACTACTTCTGCTTATTTGCTTGAGTGCTCAAATTTATGGCATTGTAGATTAGGTCATGTGAATCTAAATGCTATAAAAAGATTAGTAAACTTAGATTTACTAAAATTAAATGAAATCAAAAATCAAAACAAATGCGAGATTTGTGTTGGGGCAAAAATGACGAAACTACCGTTTCATTCGGTAAAACGGGACACAAAACCCCTTGAATTAATTCACACATACGTGTGTGATTTAAAATTTGTGCAAACTAGAGGTGGTAAGAAGTACTTTATCACTTTCATCGATGATTGCACAAGATATTGTTATATTTATCTTTTGAGAAGTAAAGATGAGGCTATTGAAGCCTTTAATAACTTCAAGAATGAAGCCGAGAATCAATTAGGCTGTCGTATTAAGATGGTTCGAAGTGATAGAGGAGGTGAATATGTAGGTCCATTTGAGGAATTATGCAACGAAAGTGGTATAATTCATCAAACCACGGCTCCATATGCTCTACAATATAATGGCGTTGCCGAACGTAAGAATCGAACACTTAAAGATATGATGAATGCGTTATTAATTAGTTCAGGGTTGCCCCAGAACATGTGGGGAAGTCGTCTTGATGACCAACTACATATTGAACAAAATTCCACGCAAAGGTAAGGATGTTACTCCTTATGAGTTGTGGAAAGGAAGAAAACCATCATACAAATATCTTAAAGTGTGGGGGTGTTTGGCGAAAGTTGAGGTGCCTCTACCTAAACAAGTTAAAATTGGTCCTAAGACGATCGATTGTATCTTTATTGGTTATGAACTTAACAAGAAATACTTACTACAGTTTGTTGTACACAAATCCGAGATACCCGACATTCATGTAAATACAACGATTGAATCAAGGAATGCTGTATTCTTTGAAAATATCTATCCTTATAAGAATAAGGTTGATCCTAACTCTAGCAAAGGAGTTGATGATGAAACTACAAGTTCTAAACTTGTAGATGAGCCTATGTGTTATGAAACCATAGATGAAGCCTCTAGCTCGAATCCGGTGTTATCTGAACGACCGAACAGAAAGCGACCTAGGTCTACGCCAGTCAATGTAGAACCTAGACGAGGTACTAGAATACAGAAAGTAAAGATATACGGACCCGACTACATCGTTTTGATGTTAGACGGTGAACCAGTATCTGTAAAAGAAGCTTTATCCGGTCCAGATGCGGCTTTCTGGAAAGAGGCAATAGACATTGAGATTGAGTCTATTATGCTGAATCATACTTGGGTGTTAGTTGAACTACCACAGGGTTGTAAGGCTTTAGGATGCAAATGGATCCTAAAGAAGAAGTACAAGTCTGACGGTACTATTGACAAATATAAGGCCCGACTTGTAGTTCAAGGCTTTAGGCAAAAGGCTGGTTATGATTTCTTTGATACCTACTCGCCCGTGACAAGACTTACTTCTATTAGGGTGCTACTCGCTATTGCTGCTTTACGCAATCTCGAGATTCATCAAATGGATGTTAAGACTGCATTCTTGTATGGGGAGCTAGAAGATGAAATTTATATGAAACAACCGTAAGGGTTTGCAGTACCTGGGAAAGAGCACATGGTATGCAAACTACAACGATCTTTATATGGTTTGAAACAAGCACCTCTGCGGTGGCATTTGAAATTTGACGAAGTGATGTTGTCAAATGGTTTCAATATCAATGAGAGTGACAAATGTGTCTATGTTAAGAAAACAGGTGACAATTACGTCATTGTTTGTCTATTTGTAGATGACATTTTGATAATGGGTAGCAACTCTCGTGTGATTGGTGAAACGAAACGAATGCTAAGTAAGAATTTTAGCATGAAAGACATGGGTTTGGCTGATACTATTCTTGGAATTAAGATTCTGAAAACGCCTAACGGAATTGCTTTGACGCGATCTCATTATGTTGAGAAAGTGTTAAGGAAATTCAACGCTTTTGATAAACCCTTTGCTAAGACTCCTTGGGAACCGAATGTTCATCTGAATTATCATAAGGGTGAACCTGTGGGTCAAGATGAATATGCTAAGATCATTGGGAGTTTGATGTATCTGTCAAATTGTACCCGTCCTGATATAGCATGTCTGGGCCACAAGTTGAGTAGCTACACAGCTAATCCAAGTAAAGAACATTGGAGGGCTCTAGAACGAGTACTGAATTATTTAAAATATACTCAGAACTTTGCGATTCATTATTCAAGAGAGCCTGCTGTACTTGAAGGGTATTGTGATGCTAATTGGATATCCGAATCGAAAGACTCATTTTCTAAGAGTGGATATGTGTTCACTATCGAGGTGGTGATGTATTTTGGAAGTCCAAGAAACAAACTTGTATTGCTAGGTCTACCATGGAATCAATTCATAGCTTGGATAAAGTCGTGAAGAAGTCGAATGGCTTAAAAATTTCCTCGAGGATATTCCATGTTGGACGAGACCTCGTGCCCTCGTGTTGATACACCGTGATAGCCAAGTCGCTATCGACGGGCACAAAATATGTTTTATAACGGTAAGTCTCGACATATTCGTCGACGACATAATGCCGTGAGACATTTGATCTTGAGTGGGATTATCTTAATTGACTATGTAAGGTCAATAGATAATCTGGCGGATCCGCTGACGAAGAGTATTAATCTAGATCAAATGTATAAATTGTTAGAGTGAATGGGTATTAAATCCACATCCTAAGGATGATTATAGCGGAAATCCAACCTTGTAGATTGGAGGATCCCAAGAGCTTGGTTCAATGGGATAACGAAGTTATAATAATCCGTGTGTTAAAACACTCAAACATACCTATTCTCTGAGAACAGTGAGTGATTGTTTACCTACATGTGGTGAGGTTAAGTCTTATGATTTTTAATGATTCTTGATTACCTCGGAGAGGTCAAGTATAGTAGGATACTTTGGAATAAGAATCACCTATATAAGTGTGAAGTGAGAGCCGCTTCAATTGATACACTTATGAATCCAAAGGGGTGTCCAAGGCCGAAAAGGACACAAAACGTTAGAACGGAAGGAATTGAGATGATATTGTGTCTATATTATTGTCTAAGTATACACCATGGAGGACTAGTTCAAGGTTTTCATGACCACTATGCCGCCAGTATACTCGATGATGTTGACAATGGATAGGTTCAAGGTCACAAGCCACCTAGCCAAATGCAATATTGTCTCTTGAGGACTGAACTATGCATTTGCATTCATTTTGCATTGGCATTCTCACTCATGTGGGGGATTGTTGGAAATGGTTTAGTAATTAACCATTTATTAAGAATAAATATTGTTAATTAAATAATTATTATTTAATTAAAATATTTATTGAATGTTAATCTACGTCATGAGTAGATGAACGTGGTATATTTAATATTTCTAAACCGATTTCCGGTGAGTGAGATATTATATGTTAAAGTTGGATGTTGGAGTAGGAACTAACATGATGTTAGTTATCCCACATTGATTGTGGATGGATGTTTTGACTTGTATTTAAAGTCTTTGCCTTTATGGGCTTAATAACAAGTGGGTTGGTGTGTATGGGTATCCTCGCGCACACACACACACGCGCGCCGCCGCCGACCGATCGACCGTCCGCCCGTCCGGGTCGGGCACGGCACGGCACGGATCGAGCTCGCTGCTCGCCCGACCAGGACTTGGATCTTGGCAATTGGTGCTTTGGGCTGGTGTTTGGGCTTATCTTTTTGGCCCGGGCTCGGGCTCAGGCTCAGTCCAGGACCAGGACTTAGATCTTGGCAATTGGTGCTTTGGGCTGGTGTTTGGGCTTATCTTTTTGGCCCAAATCCGTAAGTCCACTAGCCTTTTGGTATGGACAAGACTCTTGAGTTGGCTTGACTCTTGAGTTGGCAAGACTCTTCATCCGACCAGCCCTTTGGGCGTCTGAAACTGCCAGCCATCATGGCAGGAGTAATGGCTATGAGTCCCTTCACATGATCAAGGAGTGCTATATATATGTCATCATTCTGTTCATTGCAAACACACGAAAATCAGTACATTTTAGCATATCATATACAATTCAGTCTTCATTCCAGTCCAGTTCGCAGGTGCTCGGTCAGTTTGCGGTGCTACTACTGCCGAGACGTTCAGGTCGTTTTAACCTTTGGGGACGAGCCGCTTCACCGTGAGCACTACCGGGGCGTATTCTCGTCTTGCGGGCAGAAGCTCTAGCTTCAGACGATCCTTTGTAGTTTATTAAAATTGTTTGTTAGTTTCAACTGTAATATTTCCTTTCTGTTCTTTATTTTAGTTAAGTTCAGAATTCTATTTGTAATACACGTGCAAGTATCGAATTATTCCAACAATCCACACACGAACAATTCCACAAGCCGAATTGCTAGATCCTTACGAATAATATTGATAAATAGTATAACACAAATTCCTTACTCGAAGGTTTGTACTATTGATCAAGATCAACTAAGGGAAGAGGACCAGATGACCGATCCGCAAATTCTATTGTAGAAGGAGATGGCCAATTTTTCTAAGAGATTAAGGTGGGGGGGCATTTTTGGTGTTGTCTTCTTATGTCAACTCCTTGTCATATATCCCTTATTTATACTAAGTAATCCCTAGAGTCAAGACTCTAGTATTTGCTTAGTTACCCCTCAAATTATTAAATAATACAATATATATAATATCCAATATTATACATATTATTTATTATTTAATATCCTCATAAATATAATATCCAATATTATAATTATTATTCCCAATTGATATTTATTCCTGCTTGTCTATAATTATCGTACGTGCGACCCAAAAGGCTTATATTATGTTGGCAATTATTTAACACCTTATTAAATAGTAAACCATAAGAGGCATCTAGCAAGACATTATGATTACCCAAATAATATAAGTTAATAGTCCATTAAACCTTCTAACGTATCAAATCCCTTTGTCACGCGATATCATATTTGAACTAAGTCATGGAGTATGTCATACTTATTTATGTTTAAATGCTTTCTCGATCTTAAGTAGACTGATAGAATTAAATGACTATTCATTGGAGCATGACCATGCATTTCCTTCAGTCTCACTTATTGAGGGTCCCAGCAGATATCTCTCTCACTAAGAGAGGGATAGATCCCCATCTTGATTATTCATTGCCCTCTACATGACTCCCGCTTAGGGCTAAGCACCGGGTCTGACCCGGTCCGGAATGGGCCGGATTATAAATGGTCGGACTTTATCGACCCGAAGCCCGATTGTTGAATCGCCATCGGTCCGACCAGAAACCGGTCGGTCCGGCCGGCCTGTTCTAGCCCAATTTTGTAATTTTTTTTTTTGCATATTAAGTGTCCTTTTATTACATATAAAATACTTTCTTCTTTACATACTCCCATAAAATATAATTATCAATCTTAATATCTTCATTTAGTCACCAAACTCCCAAGTTCAATAATATTTATTATATATAAACTTAATTAGAATAATGTGCAATCATAATTGAGCCATTAAGCATCATTATGTCATCACCACGGTAAATTACAATAAAAAATATTTTTTTTATGTATTTTTATTTTTATCGGTCGCTCCGGCCGACCCGGATTTTTCGGTTTTGACCGTCCGCCCGAACCCGGATTTAGACAAAGTGAAGACCCGACCAACCTACTAATGTGTCCGTCCGAGTCCGTCCGGTCCGTAAAACCGAGTTTATGATCACCATGTTTCGATGATGTTGGATTACGTCAAGGCATAGCGGTTAGCATGTTGGACTCTATGATAATCTCAGGTTCAATGATTTATTGACATACTGTTATATTGAGATTCACTTATGATATTTCCATGCAGTAATCTTAATGCGGGTCTGTCCAATATTAGTTCTCCAACCAATGCCCATAAGATTGATCCGTATCATATGCATAATCATCCAATGATTATCAATCAAACTTATACTAGTATATTAATCACTTGAGTCTCTACTCAACGCGATTGTACCAGGGACATTTGAATAATCTTATTATTCATTAATAACTATTATTCGATTGTTATAATATTAAAACATGCACACATTATAATAATCAACGAGAAATAATGATATCAAATAACTTTATTTAAATGTGACAATTACAAATCAAGGCAAATCGAATGTCCTAGGGAACTATTCCAACAATCTCCCACTTGCACTAGGACCATTCATCATGACTTTTAGTCTATCGCTCTAGCATGCTCAACATGCTTTCCTTATGAGAGAGTCTTGGTAAGTGGATCTGCAACATTCTATTACGTTACTACTTTGCATATTGTAATATCTCCTCGTCTGACGATCTCTCTGACTAGGTGATATTTTCTGAGTCTATGTTTGGAATTATGATGGGACCTAGGCTCTTTATCTTGTGCAATAACACTATTATTGTCACAATAAAGGCTTATGGTACCCTGGATGGTCGGTACCACTCCTAGTTCGGTAACGAACTTCTTGATCCATACAGCTTCCTTAGCTGCATCCGATGCTGCCAGGTACTCATCTTCTGTTACAGAATCAGCAACCGTCCTTTGCTTGGAACTCTTCAAACTCATAGCACCTCCATTCAATACAAACACGTAACCAGTTTGCGATTTATAATCGTCTCGGTCGGTTTCGAAACTCGCATCAGCGTAACCATTTACAGCCCGCTCGTTTACCACCCCTCCATAAATTAGGAAAGCATCCTTAGTTCTTCTTAAGTACTTTAGGATGGTTTTCACTACTGTCCAGTGACTTTCACCTAGATTTGATTGGTATTGACTTGTCATACTAAGGGCAAACGATACATCTGGTCGAGTACAAATTATGGCATACATGATTGATCCAATGGCCGAAACGTATGGTATCTTGCTCATGCGGGCTCACTCAACTGGAGTCGAAGGACTCTGAGTCTCACTCAGATGAATGCCATGTGACATTGGCAAGAGTCCTCTCTTGGAGTCTTGCATATTGAACCTCTTCAATAATTTATTAATGTAGGTACATTGACTCAGACGAATCAATCTCTTTGATCTATCTCTATTGATTTTTATCCCAAGAATGTAAGCATCTTTTCCTAAGTCTTTCATTGAGAAACAACTTCCCAACCAAGTCTTGACTGTCTGCACGGTGGGTATGTCATTTCCAATGAGTAATATGTCATCTACATATAAGACTAAGAAAACAACTATGCTCCCACTAACCTTCTTGTACATACATGGTTCATCTTCATTTTGAATAAACCCAAACTCTTTGACAGTTTCATCAAAGTGAAGATTCCAGCTCCGAGAAGCCTGCTTCAACTCATAAATGGATCTTTGAAGCTTGCAAACCTATTTAGAATTTTCTGGATGAACAAAACCCTCAGGTTGTGTCATGTACACATCCTCGAGTAATTTTCCATTAAGTAAAGCTGTGTTGACATCCATTTGCCATATTTCTTAATCATAGTATGCAGCAATGGCAAATAAAATTCTAAATGATTTAAGCATGACTACTGGCGAAAAAGTCTCATCATAGTCAACACCATAAATCTGTCTATAACCTTTTGACACTAGTCTAGATTTATAGGCTTGCAGATTATCGTCCATGTCTTCTTTATTTTTGTAGACCCATTTTCACCCAATGGTTTTAACACCCTCAGGTGGATCTATCAAGTTCCAAACTTGATTGTCATACATGGACTGCATCTCTGACTTCATGGATTTAGCCATTCCTCGGACTCTGGTCCTGAAGAATCTTCTGTATAGGTACTAGCCTCATCATCTATGAGCGATGCGTCATCATCCTCTGTCATGAGATAACCATATCTCTCAGGTTCGTGTCGCATCCTATCAGATCTGTGAGGGACTTATGTACTTTGAACGGGCTCTTCAACTGATTGTTGAGCCTGTTCAGTTTCCGTCGGTGAAGTGATGTATTCTTGTGGTTCTCGAGTTTCCTCGGGAATTACTCTTCTCCCACTGTCTCCTTTGGAAATAAATTCCCTTTCTAAGAATACATCATTTCGAGCAACAAACACTTTATTCTTGTGGGCTTATAAAAGTAATATCCTTTAGTCTCCTTAGGATATCCCACAAATAAACATCTTTCAGATCTGGCTGCCAGTTTGTCAAACACTTGGCACCTTACGAATGCTTCGCAACCCCAGATCTTTAGAAAAGACAAGTTTGGTCTCTTACCGGTCCATTTCTCAAATGGTGTCTTTTCAACTGCTTTAGATGGAACACGGTTAAGGATAAATGCTGCTGTTTCTAAGGCGTGGCTTCAAAATGATAATGGAGGCTCTGTTCGACTCATCATGGATCGGATGGGACCATATCTAATAAAGTTCGATTCTTCCTCTCGGACACTACGTTATGATGAGGTGTTCCGGGAGGAGTAAGTTGTGAAACAATTCCAGAACTCCTAAGATGATTATCGAATTCTTGGCTCAAGCATTCGCCACCTCAATCCGATCGAAGGGCTTTAATTGTCTTGCCAAGTTGATTCTATACTTCACTCTAGAATAATTTGAACATTTCAAAATATTCATGTTTATGCTTCATAAGATAAACTTATCCATACCGACTAAAATCATTGGTAAATATGATGAAGTATTGGTATCCACCTCTGGCATGAGTGCTAAGAGGTCCGCATACATCAGTATGTACTAGGCCTAATAGATCACTAGCCCTTTCTCCATGACCGGTGAAAGGATTCTTCGTCATCTTGCCCAATAAACAAGATTCACATGTTCCATATGATTCATAGTCAAAATAATCTAAAAGTCCATCATTATGGAGTTTAGAAATGCGTTTCTCGTTTATATGACCAAGTCGACAATGCCATAAGTAAGTTGGATTAGAATCATTGAGCTTAAGTTTCTTGGATGCGATGTTATAAACTTCCAAAGTGTCGGACTCATCTAGATGAATATTGTAAAGGCCAGTATATAACTTTCAGTACCATAAAGCAAGTCATCAAAGAAAATAGGAATAATCTTATTCTTAATAAGAAACTGTGACCTTCACAATCTAATATAGAAACTGAAATACTATTCCTACTCATAGCAGGAACATAAAAGTAATTGTTTAAAACTAACAAAAGCCTATTGAGTAAAACTAGATCATAAGTTCCTACGGCTAGTGCAGCAGCTCTTGCTCCATTGCCGACTCTTACATTCATTTCCCCTTTCTTCAGCTCTCTACTGTTTCTCAACCCCTGCACATTGTACAAATGTGAGATCCACATCCAGTATCCATTACCCAGGAGTTATACGTGGCAGTCTCACTACCCTTGGTACGTTTTAGCTCTTCCAAGTAAACCTTGCAATTCTTTTCCAGTGTCCTGGTTTATTGCAATGATGGCAATTTCCATCTTTGGGAGCTTTATCCTTGAAAACTGGCTTAGTAGGGTCTTTATATTTGGCAACTTTTGCCTTACCCTTGCCCTTGCCTTTGTTCTTGAAGGACTTCCCTTTGCTGACCATCAGCACGTGGCCTGGTTTCTTCTTTATATTCTGCTCAGCCGTTTTAAGCATCCCATGCAGCTCAGCAATGGACTTCTACATCTCATTCATATTATAGTTCATTATGAACTGTCCGAAACTATCGTGTAATAAGTTTAGGATCACATCCATGGAGTGCTCCTTAGAAAGTGGAAAACCAAGCCTCTCAATATGATCAATATATCCTTTCATCTTGAGTACATGAGCGCTGACGGATGTCCCCTCAACCATCTTGCAAGCATACAAGGCTTGAAAGGTCTCATACCTCTCTTGCCTAGCATGCTTCGAGAAAGTTTCCTTTGGGCCCCGAGCGTGCGAATTGTAAGGCACCACGGGTGACTTGTTACAACTGTGGAAACAAGGGACACCGAGTACAGTATTGTGAGAAAGTGTCTAGTGCGGTCGATACTCAAGCTTCAGCGCCGGTGTCGATATCGACTCATAGAGATCATTGATGTCTGTTGCTCTTGCTTTTAATTTATTTTCATGCTATGGTTCGTTTTAAGTTTCGGGATGAAACTTTTTTTTAGAAGGGTAGAATGTAATACCCGATATTTTTATTTCGGTTGCCTTGAACTATTTGTCATTTGGGGTCGGTTATTCGTTTCGTTATGACTAGGTGGAATACGTTTGTCTGTTATGTACGGTATCATGTATTCTGTTGTAGTGTTCGTCGAGTGAGACTTGTTGTCGCGTGCGCCTCTTTGATTAAATTTGTGCTTCTGGTGTGGTATGTTATGTTTCGTAATTTGCTCGTTATGGTTTTGAATCATAGACAGTGCGTTAGTGTGACCGAGACATTGTCGAACGTATGATCGGACTGTTGGAATGGTGGCTTAAGGGCTACGACCGCAAGAATGCCGATTTACGGCCGTAAGGTTATGAGCATTATGGCCGCATTTCATGGCCGAGTTACGGTCGTAAGGCACTCGCACATTTTGGGCAGTAACCCATGAGGTCTGGTTATGGCTGTAAGGGATATGCCGATTACGTCCGTAATGGGGGTGGTCAAGTTATGGCCGTAAGGTACTGCATGTTACGACCGTAACATGCTCGGCTATATAAGGCCTGGGTGACGGGCTTTGTCCCATTTTTCACCTTTATCCTTCTTCCTTCACGGTTTGTGGCTGGAATTCGAGAGTAGTCGTTGATCATCATTTCGGGGAGCCCTATCCGTGTTTATCATCGTCCTTCAATTCATTCGTCCGAATCGTAGGTAAATTCTTCGAATCCCTAAGGGTTGTCCTTCGGGATTTTCATCTTGATTTCGATTCTTGTTCATTTTTAGTGATTCAATTAGTGTGAGATGGTGTGGTTAAACACATTATACGGATTGTATATCCGTATCTTGAGTTCGTTTGAACCCAATCGGGAATTTTGCTGTTCTAAGGAAATCTTGAACATTTAGTGTCCGATTAAATGTCTCAGAGGGTTTCCTTTGGTTCTTGGATGTGCTTTCCATTGTTTTCAATCGTAGTAATCATGTTTCCGTTGTGCTTCACGGAGAATTGTAGGTGTTCGGGATTTTTCGGGTTGTGCCGTGTTCGTAGGAATATTCGGGTGTCGACTATCGAGGCAAGTATCTTGCATATACGTTTTGTGTCTTGCGAATAAAGTTTACGTGTTGGGTTTACGATGATTTGGTTTCCCTTCGTGGATATGATTCGTGGGAAATCATTAATTTAGTTGATTGTATTGATGATATATTTGCTTGTTTAATGTTGTGAATTTGTGTTGATGATGTTAATCGTGTTCTTGTGTTGTGCGTGGTTGTTCTTAAATGAGGTACCGTAATGATTATGATAATTAGATCGGATTGGTTATATACTTGGATAAGTATTGCGGTGTATTGTTGATTGGTTGGACATAATTGTAATAAGGCATATTGTTTCGTGGTAGTTTCTTGTGATGACCTTTACGTATTGTGAAATGAGTGTGTGGAACCAGGTACGGTCCGTTGTGACCTCTGGAGTTCGGTACATGATGTGTACGAATCGTGAATATGTGGAACCAAGTACGGTCCGTCATGACCTCTGGAGTTTGGTACATGATGTGTACGAACAGTGAATATGTGGAACCAGGTACGTCCGTTTTGACCTCTGGAGTTTGGTACATGATGTGTACGAACAATGAATATGTGGAACCGGGTACGGTCCGTCGTGGTCTCCAGGGTTCGTTACTTGACGAGTACGAATAGTGATTGAATGGATAATGTTTTGAATTTGGGTCACGGGCCCGTAATGATATCCTAGCTAATGTGTTTTGAAACAAGAACCGGGCTGAGGCCCCAATGATTCGGAAAAGGTTTTGTAACTTGGGACGCGAGATCCAAAAGGGTTTCTACTTCTAAAACCCCCGAGATGATGAGTTTATTTTCAAATACTTCCTTGCTTGAATTCGAAATTCTAAAACCGCTCGGGAATGTTTTGATAGTTGATTGTCGTATCTGATTCGTGGTCGCTATTTGTTTGTTATATTTTGTATAGTATTATACTTGCACTAGAAAAAGAGTGGAATTTTGCTAAGCCCCGATTAATCGAGGGGTGGATGTCTGTTTTGTGTCCAGGTACATGCAGGTTCGGGGGAACAGTCACAGGATCGGCACAAGAAGTGACGAATTATGATACTAATCAAGAGTTGGGAGTTAAGTTGATATATGTGGTATTGACAGAGTTGTAATCCGTCTTCCGCTATTTTGTATCTTTACCCCCACGTGGGTATTTATTGTAAAGAATTATATTTTTCTGTTTGTGTCAGCCGTGCGACCTCATCGATGAGTGTAGTTGTTTAAATTTGACCTTAACGGTCCGTATTATTGTATTGTTTGCCCCCAGCCGAGCAAACACTTGGCCGTTTTGTGATGTTTAGCCTGGTAGATCCTCGTAGGTAGGATCTACGGCGTGTAATATTCTCATATGGTTTTGGGAGTGTTACATTTATGGTATCGGAACTTAGGTTGCGAAAACCTAGGCTGTCGGGTCAAGTCGAGTCGTGATTTGTCGAGTAGTGTGTTGTCGTGTCATTCGAGTTATCGGATGACAAGTCGAGTTGTGCGTAGTCACAATGTGTCGGACGTGTTGTGTGAGACCCCATTATTTTGTATGTAGATTACATTATTAATTTTTAATAAATAAAATAAAGTTTATAATATTTCATTATCGAATAAAATTAGTTCTTACCTTATGCATAGTCACATTAGCTAAATAAATTCTATAAGTTCAACAACCTAATTATCTTATTACTTCAATTTAGTAAATAAAAATAATAATATCCTATAAGTCTAATTAATTTAATTATTTAATAAATTCTAATTTATTAATAAATGGGCTATTTAATTTAATAGTCCAACTTGATTAGTGGGCTTATTATTAAAATTTAAACTTAGAGGCATTATGGGCTTATGACCATCTAAGTAAAGAACCCCCTATCACCTAAAACACTACCCCAAGCCCAAAACACATATAACCCAACCCATCATCTAGTACCACTTTGATTTATTAAATTATATACAACTACAACAAATATTCAAAAAAAAAATATAATAATATATTTAAAAATCAGCCAAAATAAATGAATGGTGATGTAGGAGTCAAATTTGATGTGTCTTCATACAAGTGAAGAAGGAGACACCTTGTGATACATCAAAGTCTTGTGGGTTGATTCACCATGTATCATTTGACCAACCCATGCATTATAAATACTTCCACCTTGTAAACTCCTTCCCATTTCACCATACAAAAAAAAAATCTGGACTTAAGAGAGAGAGAGAGGGCTGAAGTGAGGAGAGAAGAAGAAAGAAAAAAAAAAAGGAAGAAAGAAGAAGAAGAAGAGGAAGACGAAAGAGGAATAAAAGAAAGGTAGTGAGCCAACCTTAGAACTTGGTGTATTTCCTTTTTTTTCTATCATTCTAAACTTAGAAATAAACTAATCATCCTTGAACTCTTTCTTTGATCAACCACATATATTCAAGAAGGGGGAGTCATCTTGCCTAAGCCATCATCTTTAACATCTCTTTGAAGAATTCAAAAGTGGGTAAAATTGTTTTCTTTCTTTTCTCTTATTCCAAATTAATATAAGTTAAATATATATAGTGCATGCGAGTATTATAAATTTAGTTATCTATACTTGATCAAAAATGACATTCATTACCATGCATGAAATGATCCTGGTATTTGTTGAATTTTAGTTTGTCATATTTTGATTATAATTGCAAATTAATTCATTGATGGAAATTTTGGTTGAATATGGCAAATCTATCCTTTGGGGACTAAAATCCAAAAAATATATGAGTTTATACTGGAATAAGGAAAGAGGATAATTAGTCACCGGAAGATTTCATAATTCGAACCTAAATTCGAAGGATAACTAAAATAATTTAATTAAGATGAATTTTGGGGTAAAATTGTTAAAAGTCATAGTTCTAATCTTAAATCCTAAAAGTAAGACTTAATATATAAAAAATAAGTTATCCATAAAATTTCACCTAAATCGGAATTTATTAAAATAAAAAGTCGGGTCAAAAATATAAATTTCAAGAATTCTGGGCCAAAACTGTAATTTACAGAAATTTACTATTTCGAAAATAAAATTTCCAGAAAAGTTGAACTCTCTGGACTCTTAATAACATAAATAGATTACCCCAAATATATGGGGTCAATCCGACAAGAAATAAAAAAGATATGAGAAGAATACTAAAATACCGATTAAGGCAAATTGAAGGGGTGAAATTATAATTTGTAAGAAAATAAAAATTAAAACTGAATGTAATCTAAAAGTACAAGTCATAAGGTTCAAATCTCAACTATATTCGTAATTTTCGGAGTTTAAATGAATCCAAATGAATTAATCAAAATTATAAGACAAAACTAAATAAAAATAATAATAATAGTACTTTAATTTCGGAAGGGCAGAATTGTAATTTATGGAAGGAAAAACCTCCATACAACTTCTGAACTCAAGGCATTATATTATAATGGATTTTTGACCTTAAAGTTCATAATTTTCGGACGTACAATCAAACCGTTCAGACTTAATCAAATTTATAATATTTTAGTAAAAATAATGATAATACTTAAAAGACAGAAGGACAGAATTGTAATTTTCGAAAGGTAAAACTTTCATGCAAATTCTGACCTTTAATCCTCATATCAAAGCGGACTTTTCGCAATAAAGTTCGAAATTTTCGGACGTATAATCAATCCGTACCGAATTATCCAAATTCATACAATTATAGTACAAATAATAATGATAATACTTAAAAGACGGAAGGGCAAAATTGTAATTTCCAAAAGGTAAAACTTTCATGCAACTTTTGACCTTCAATCCTCACATCATAACGGAATTTTCACAATAAAGTACATAATTTTCGGACGTGTAAATATTTCCTAACGAACTATTTAAGTTTATGACTTTATTACAAGATTATGCTAAGACTCGCACAATAGCAATCTAATCATCAACCGGTTGAACTAATTTCTCTAGTTTACCCAAGTCCATTTACTGTCAAATAATCATATTGATATATTATAATATGCATAATCGTCGTTAATCACGACAATAATTGTTATTCAATAGAAATCGGGAGTAAGTGTTGTGCGGAGCTAAGTGTTACGACCTTTGGGCGGGAGCCACTGCTAGAGTCCGTACGAGTACCTCTAGAGTCCCTTCTTCTATTTATATGCATGATAGGCGGTTAGCCTAAGTCATGAATCGAGCAGCGTGGCTGTGGTTCTAGGCAAAGCTACCATCGTATCCTATTCCCTTGAAGCCGAAGGACGGAGTGATCCTAAGGTGACTGGGTCGTAGAATTCGGGTATAGTCGAGATTATGATATGATCCGGGCGTAGACCTAAGATAATGACATATCGAGCCCAGATAAGAGATAATGCAGCACGTCACCAAGCGTGAGAGCGATTAAGCTCAAAGGCCAATGTTATAGTGACGGTCCGACAAACGCCCAAGGCTACGATTATCAAACCAAAGGTAGTGGCGATAGTCAAAGTCCAAACACTGATAACGGTCTAAGACGTTATAAGGAGGCTAAGGTATTAGTCATGTAGATGACCTCCCAAAGCTAAATACTCATTGGGCGCTCGACGCCATACATTCTTCATGCTCAACAGCAATCTACGGAGATTGACTGTACATTCATGTCATAATTCATAATATTCTTCTTGAAAACTTGCACCAATTTTTAAACAATACTATTTTTTAAAAGTGGGAGAAATATATTATGTTTATTAAATAATAAACTCATTAAATATCAAACACGAGCTCGTTGAGAACCCTTTATTCTCACCCCACTTTGATTTTTCTAAAACCCCAGATGAAGAAGACGAAGAGGTAGAAGTGTCAAATGCTGGTATGGAGTGAAGACTTACCTGGGACACTACCAAGACATAGGACTCATGATGCTGCATTTAGTATTTCTTTATTTCCTATGTCAAAACTGTATTATGATTTCCGCTGTACTCTTTTGTACTTGATGTAATAATACTGTTGTACTCTTGTATATTGTTTTCTATAGAATAACCAGTCTTAGTTCACCGGGCTAAGATCTGGCATATGTATGCTTTACTGGAATGCATTATCACAAACGTTATTTATTACGTTAACTGTCGCGTTTTCGTCCATCCTCGGTGTGGGGGCGTGACAGGAGTGGTATCAGAGCACGCTTTGTAGGAAGGACACTTACATCGAGCTTTTCCAGGATAAGATTCTTCGGACTTGGTTGGAATCTCCACCTAGTACGAAATAACTATTATTGGACAACAAGACCTTTACCAATAGGAATCTCTAGAATCCAACTTAAGGTCTAATTCATGTCGTCCATTAGGATATATTTCAATCCATTCGCTATTCATCCAGAATGAGCGTCACCAATCAGTATTATCAAAATCGATTGAGTCTCTATACTATTCGTTTGGAATAGTAATGGCTAATTTCAACTTTTTAAAGTTCCATGTTTCTGCGTACATCGTAGTCAACTTAGCAACGTTATTCGTTCTGAAGGCGTAACGCTAATATTGCAAGGGATTATTCAAAATATTCGACCCATCCGAATGGGGCGAAATCCAAACCTTGCAAAAACTTACAGTTTTATTTGAATTATTAAGACATATTTACTTAATAATTATCTGTATATTTCCGTCTTATGAGCTGTATCTTTGAGATGTTACCTAATATCGATAGTTGGTAAGAAAAACCTACTTTTCCTTATCCAATACTGTAATTTTTCATGAAACAGCATTGCGAATGTAATAATAATGTTGAATAATGATAACATTTCTTGATACTCAACAACCGAATGCAAGCATATTAATTAATATTCACTTCAATAATCACTACCCGTAAGCTTAGAAGTATCCACACCTATGGGTACGAGCCGAGAAATAGATTCGGTATTTAAGGATTGTGAAGTAATAGTTGAGGGTCATTATTTTCCTGCCGACCTAATTCTTCTTCCCATACTTGAGTATGACTGTAATATCCGTAATTTTCCCATTTTTAGCAGTTTCCATTTTTGGTGTATGTCTATTTTTATCGACTCGCTTGTAACCGTTTCGACATTTCGAATCTATTTTGTTCTTGGAGTTTTTCCATTTGGACGAGTTTTGATGATGTTTTCACGTAATTTCATTTTATGACATGTTTTGCCGTATGAACGTTCGATTCTTGTAAAACTCGTTCGTTTTCGTTATTTCTGGGTTTGTACAAGTTCGTATGGTTGAGTTGGTCTTGTGGAGACTTTCGGTTCAGAACCGACGTCGTTTCGTGATTTTCGGGCACTTGGGCCATTTTTGTAATTTCCTAATAGTTTAGGGAATCTCGTTTCGTTGTCGCATTACGGACCCTTCGGTGGTCGGAATTGTATTTTTCTTTCAGCACTTAGCTCCGCTGTCTTCTATGCTTCGTGTTCATGTTCCTGGATTCTCGTCTCGCTGCGTGTATCGTGGTATCGTACCCTCGGCAGCCTATCACGATATGACATCGCCAGCGATCAATCTTTGTAGGTAGCGCACGCTACCCTCGTTGCCTTGCGTGCGCTATCAAGAACGATTAGCGACGCTAACCCTTATTGTTAGCGACGCTAACGAATGTGGCAAGAGCCATCGACTGCCGCGCCCCGTTAGCGCACGCTACATATGGCGATTAGCGTGCGCTAACTTCACACTATATAAGCCCAATGCGCTTTTGAGCAATAGCTTCATTCTTTTCCCTTCGTTTCTTCGACGTGCGACCTCGGAGGCGATTTCCATCGGCCCGATCGGCGTTCTATTCACATTCCATCACCGTAGAGTTGTGCTAACATATTATCATCGTATAATCGTCATCCATCATCCGAAATCAAGGTAATTTCGCCTAGAACCCTAACTCGTCAAATTTGGGGTTTTTCCGGTTTTACTAATTGGAACCGAATTATTCCAAGATGTTAGGATATTCTTCACCGATTGTGATTGTTGAATGATTCCAAATCCAATTTCCTTGATTTTAATCCGCGAATTATCGATACGGGAGATTTTGCGTAAACCTCGCCCGTATCAATTGATCGCCTATTGTCGTTATTGGTAATCGGGGTTTGGGAGTATTCCTTTCGACATCGATGTCCGTTGGGACTGAGTTATGCTAATTCTTCGCTTAGGAACCGTCGTTGTCCATTCGGATCATCCGTAGTCACTTTTCACTTCCGATCCTTCAAGATGTCACAAAGGCAAGTACTTTACATTTGTTTACATGTTCTAGTATTTGAATTATGGTCAGTATCGTGGTTGTTGTGGATGGTTATGTGTATGTTCACCTAGGGACGGTCCGACGGGGCCTCTAGGGATACGTATTGCCATGAGTGTGCGTATCGTGAACCGTGGTTAGCCACCCGGGGATGTCCGACGGGACTCTGCGGGGTACGGTGGCCGTGAGTCTCGTGCCAACGGTTAACTTTGAATTATGATTTGTTGGAGATAATGTGTTTGTGTTTGTACATCATAAATATTCCGGAATATAAAATGTTTTCTAAAATGATTTTTGGCGCATATATTCATCAGATTAGAATGTAGTTCAAATGGATTGTACTTGCACTAGCAATTGTCGCTAACCCTTAAATGGGGAAATACTTTTTGTATTTCGTATTGATCGTGGGGACAAGCGAGCACTGGCCGTATGAGGATGATGGGCAAGCATGATATTGTCCAAAGGTTTGATTTTCGATGTCATGTCTGTCGGTTACTATTGATGTCTGGTTTTGAGATTTATGTATTATAAAGTTGGTTTAAGTACTCGAGTACTTCCTGTTTGAAATTGTTAATGTTGTGTCCCCGTTTTGGGAAATGGATTTGATGTCAGTTTTTAATTGCCGGTTTGTAGTCTTTCATTTGAATTGTCGTTTTATTCATAATAGTTTGTCGTCGTCGAATGTCTTGTTTGGTATGTTAGCCTGGTGGATTCCACAGTGTGGGGTCCACGGCGCTGTAATATGCCCTGAATGTCTTGGGGGTGTTACAATGACCTCATACTTGGGATGGATTGGCTATCTAAAAGCTATGCGCAACTCGACCTCCATTCTAAGATAGTTCGATTCTACAGATCCAACCACCCAGTAGTTGAACTACACGGGAATGCTAGAATTAACTTGGCCCCAATCATATCAGCCACGAAGGCGAGAAGGGCCATCTCGAAGGGAGCAATGGGATATTTAGATTTTGTCATCAACAAACCCAAGAGCAAAATGGAGATTGAAGCTATACTAGTAGTATCAGAATACCCTGATGTATTTCCCGTAGAACTTACTTCCCTACCTCCAGATAGGGAAGTTGAATTTAGCATTGATCTCTTGCCAGGAAAGGCACCTGTGGCTAGAACACCGTATAGAATGGCCCCGCTGGAACTGTAAGAACTGAAGATTCACTTGTAGAAATTGGTAGAGGTTGGATTTATCCGACCGAGCATATCTCCTTGGGGAGCACCAGTGCTCTTCGTCAAGAAGAAAGATGGCACACTAAGATTGTGTATCGATTACCGAGAACTTAACAATATTACTATTTAGAACAAGTATCCACTTCCTAGGATCGACGAGCTATTCGACCGACTACAAGGAGCAACAGTTTACTCAAAGTTCGATCTTCAACAGGGATATTACCAATTGAGGATCAAAGAGAATGACATACCGAAGACTGCCTGTCAACTAGGTATGGTCATTATGAATTCTTGGTAATGCCTTTTGGATTGACCAACGCACCAGCTGCATTTATGGATTTAATGCACCGCATATTCCAACCATATCTGGATCAATTCGTAGTGATATTTATTGACGACATACTCGTATATTCCAAGTCGGATCAGGATCACGAAATTCATCTGAGATTTGTGCTAGAAACGCTAAGGAGTCATAAGTTGTACGCCAAATTCAGTAAGTGTGAATTCTGGTTAAGAGAAGTAGCATTTTTGGGACACGTAATATCTGCAGATGGATTCGCAGTAGATCCATAGAAGGTGGAGACAAGTTTGGACTGGAAAAGGTCAGAAACAGTCACGAAGATACGAAGCTTTCTTGGACTTGCGGGTTACTACTGCAAATTCATTAAAGATTTTTCCAAAATCGCAGGACCACTCACAAGACTAATGCAGAAGCACATCAAATTTGAGTGGAACGATAAGTGTGAGTTGAGCTTCCAAGAACTCAAGAGAAAACTCACCACCGCACTGCATTTCTAATGATTCCCGAAGGAAGTGAAGGATTTGTGGTATACAGTGATGCATCAAATGAAGGATTAGGAGCTGTGCTGATGCAAAACGGCAAGGTTGTGGCTTATGCATCACGAAAGCTAAAAATCCTCAAGATGAATTATTCGACTCATGACCTTGAACTCGCAGCAATAGTGTTTGCTTTGAAGAAATGGAGACACTGCCTGTATGGAGCTATATTCACCATCTTCACCGACCACAAGAGTCTCAAATATCTGTTCTCTCAGAAGGAGTTGAATCTAAGATAGAGATGGTGGATAGAACTTCTTGAAGATTATAACTTCACCATTCAACATCATCCGGGCAAGGCCAATGTCGTAGCAGACACCTTGAGTAGGAAAACGAGTGTGGCTAGACTCATGATAAGAGAATGGAATGCCCTGAGAGAAATAATCCAATGGAACCCAAGGCAGGCTAAGACACACGTTTTATGTGCTAATTTGTCAATGAAGCCGGACTTACTTAAGGAAATCCAAGAAGCACAGACAAGATGGGAAATTATGTAAACTTAAGGAAACGGTCGCACAAGGCAAGAAATTTGAGTTTAACATGTCGGAAGATGGAACACTAAAATTCAAACACCGAATATGTGTTCCCGACAATGACGAACTCAAGAAGAAAATTTTAGCAGAGGCTCACTGCTCTCGATATACAATTCATCCAGGCGATAACAAGATGTATAAATATCTGAAGAAACACTATTGGTGGGTAATATGAAGAACCAAGTTGCAGAATTCGTAGCAAGGTGTTTAACCTGTCAAAAAGTGAAGGCTGCTCACAAGAGACCATCATGATTGCTACAACCACTCAAGATTTCCGAATGGAAATGGGAACTAATTACGATGGACTTCGTGAAGGATCTACCAACAACCAGTGAAGGATATAACATAATCTGGGTAGTTGTGGATAAACTTACAGAGTCAGCTCACTTCCCACCTGTAAGAAAGAATAATAGTCTGCAGAAGCTAGCAAGGACGTATATCCGATAAATCATTAGACTGCATGGAGTACCTGTAGACATCGTGTCAGATCGTGACCCCAGATTTGTCTCCAGATTTTGGCAGAGCCTTCATCAAGAACTTTGGAAGACATTGAGTTTCAGCACTGCAGCTCACCCTCAGATGGGCGGACAATCCGAGAGAACGATACAAGTCCTTAAGGATATGTTACGGGCATGTGCACTGGATTTTCAAAAGAGTTGGAGTCACCACCTACCCTTAGCTGAGTTTGCTTACAGCAGCTATCAGGCAACTATCGGGATGGCTCCATTTGAAGCATTATACGGGAAAAAGTGTTGATCACCAACACATTGGAAGATTGACGACCGATGGACACCAAGGACTAAGCAGAACCGAAACCCGATACCAAAAGTTGATCTAGTAGAAGATGCCATGGAGAAAGTTTGGATCATTAAAGAACGGATTCGCACCGCTCAGAGCCAACAGAAAAGTTATCCAGGCCGGAGAAGGAAGGATTTGGAATTCGATACATGAGACAAAGTATTCCTTCGTTTATCACCACGTAAGGGATTAATCAACTCGAATAAAGGAGGGAAGCTTAGCCCCAGATATGTCGGACCTTTCAAGATCATAGAATGGATTGGAAAATTGGCATACCGCCTCGAGCTACCAACCAATCTTTCCGGAATGCATGATGTATTTCATGTCTCCCAGTATTCTAAAAATCAGCCTGGGCGGCCTCCTAGGCAGCGCCTAGGCGCTAGGCGGCCCCTGGGCGCTCCGATTATGCCCTGGGCGTTTATCCTGGGCGTTCGGGTGATTAATCGGCTGCCTGGGCGGGTTGGGCGGGCGCTTAGGCGGGCGCCTAGGAAGGCAAGCTGGGCGGGCACCTAGGCGGGTAAACATTTATTTTTTATTTTTTTATATTAGCGGTATTATAAATTCCTGAATTGCGATAGTATGGACTATTTATGCTTATATCAATGTTTAACAATTTATATGATCGATTATATATTTGTTTAAATATTTAAATATTATATGTTTTTTATTCTTTACATATATATAATTTTTTATATATAAAAATAATTATTATAATAATAATAAATAAATCCGCCTAATCCGATTAATCCCCGATTAATCCTCTGGGCGCTAGGCGTTAGCAATCTGAACGCCTAACGCCTAGCGTTTGAAGAAACAGCATCCGGATCCTGAGCATATCATCACATACGAAGTACCACCGATCAAGGAGGATTTAACTTATGTCGAGAAGCCGATCAGGATCGTGGATCAGCAAGTACGCGAACTAAGAGACAAGATGATACCGTTGGTTAAAGTTGTATGGCAGAACCACGACCGAGAAGAAGACGCCATGTGGGAAGCAGAGGATGAGATGAAGAAGACTTTTCCGGAGCTATTCAGATAGGAATTTGGGGACCAAATTCTACCAAGGTGGGGAGGATGTGAGACCCCATTATTTTGTATGTAGATTAGATTATTAATTTTTAATAAATAAAATAAAGTTTACAATATTTCATTATCGAATAAAATTAGTTCTTACCTTATGCATAGTCACATTAGCTAAATAAATTCTATAAGTTCAACAACCTAATTATTTTATTACTTCAATTTAGTAAATAAAAATAATAATATCCTATAAGTCTAATTAACTTAATTATTTAATAAACTCTAATTTATTAATAAATGGGCTATTTAATTTAATAGTCCAACTTGATTAGTGGGCTTATTATTAAAATTTAAACTTGCATTATGGGCTTATGACCATCTATGTAAAGAACCACCTATCACCTAAAACACTACATCAAGCCCAAAGACACATATAACCTACCCATCATCTAGTACCACTTTCATTTATTAAATTATATACAACTACAACAAATATTCAAAAAAATATATAATAATATATTTAAAAATCAGCCAAAATAAATTAATGGTGATGTGGGAGTCAAATTTGATGTGTCTTCATACAACTGAAGAAGGAGACACTTGTATACATCAAAGTCTTGTGGGGTGATTCGCCATGTATCCTTTGACCATCTCATGCATTATAAATACTTCCACCTTGTAAACTCCTCCCCATTTCACCATAAAAAAAAAATCTGGACTTAAGAGAGAGAGAGGGGACTAAAGTGAGGAGAGATGAAGAAAGAAGAAAAAAGGGAAGAAAGAAGAAGAAGAGGAAGAAGAAAGAGGAAGAAAAGAAAGGTAGTGACCCGACCTTAGAACTTGGTGTATTTCTTTTTTTTTTATATCATTCTAAACTTAGAAATAAATTAATCATCCTTGAACTCTTCCTTTGATCAACCAAATATATTCAAGAAGGGGGAGTCATCTTGTCTAAGCCATCATCTTTAACATCTCTTTGAAGAATTCAAAAGTGGGTAAAATTGTTTTCTTTCTTTTCTCTTATTCAAAATTAATACAAGTTAAATATATATGGTGCATGCAAGTATTATAAATTTAGTTATCTATACTTGATTAAAAATGACATTCATTACCATGCATGTAACGATCTTGGTATTTGTTGAATTTTAGTTTGTCATATTTTGATTATATGTGCAAATTGATTCATTGCTGGAAATTTTGATTGAATATGGCAAATCTGACCTTTGGGTATAAAATTCCAAAAATATATGAGTTTATACTGGAATATGGTAAAAGGATAATTAGTCACCGGAAGATTTCATAATTCAAACCTAAATTCGAAGGATAACTAAAATAATTTAATTAAGATGAATTTTGGGGTAAAATTGTTAAAAGTTATAATTCTGGTCTTATATCCTGAAAGTAAGTCTTAATATATAAAAAATAAGTTATTTATAAAATTTCACCGAAATCGGAATTTATTAAAATAGAAAGTCGGGTCAAAAATATAAATTTCAAGAATTCTGGGCCAAAACTGTAATTTATAGAAATTTACTATTTCGAAAATAAAATTTCCAGAAAAGTTGAACTTTCTGGACTCGTAATAACATAAAGAGCATACCCCAAATATTTGCGGTCAATCCGACAAGAAATAAAAAAGATATGACAATAATACTAAAATACCGATTAAGGCAAATTGAAAGAAATTAAAACTAAACGTAATCTAAAAGTACAAGTCATAAGGTTCAAATCGCAACTAGATTCATAATTTTCGGAGTTTAAATGAATCCAAACGAATTAATCAAAATTATAAGACAAAACTATTAAAAATAATAATAATAATAGTACTTTAATCTCGGAAGGGCAGAATTGTAATTTATGAAAGGAAAAACCTCCATGCAACTTCTGATCTCAAGAAATTATATTATAACGGACTTTTTACCTTGAAGTTCATAATTTTCGGACGTATAATCAAACCGGTTCAGACTTAATCAAATTTATAATATTTTAGTACAAATAATGATAATACTTAAAAGACAGAAGGGCAAAATTGTAATTTTTGAAAGGCAAAACTTTCATGCAACTCTGACCTTCAATCCTCATATCATAACGGACTTTTCGCAATAAAGTTCGAAATTTTCGGACGCATAATCAATCCGTACCGAATTATCCAAATTCATACAATTATAGTAAAAATAATAATGATAATACTTAAAAGACGGAAGGGCATCATTGTAATTTTCGAAAGGTAAAACTTTCATGCAACTTCTAACCTTCAATCCTCATATCATAACGGACTTTTCACAATAAAGAACATTAGTTTGGACGTATAAATATTCCATACCGAACTATTCAAGTTTATGAGTTTATTATAAGATTATGCTAAGACTCGCACAATAGCAATCTAATCATCAACCGGTTGAACTAATTCCTCTAGTTTACCCAAGTTCATTTACTATCAAATAATCATATTGATATATTATAATATGCATAATCGTCATTAATCACGACAATAATTGTTATTCAATAGAAATCGGGAGTAAGTGCTATCCGGAGTTAAGTGCTACGACCTTCGGGCGGGAGCCACCGCTAGAGTCCGTACGAGTACCTCTAGAGTCCCTTCTTCTATTTATATGCATGAGAGGCGGTTAGTCTAAGTCATGAATCGAGCAGCGTGGCTGCGGTTCTAGGCAAAGCTACCGTCGTATCCTATTCCATTGAAGCTGAAGGATGGAGTGATCCTAAGGTGACTGGGTCGTAGAATTCGGGTATAGTCATGATTATGATATGATTCGGGCATAGACCCAAGCTAATGACATATCGAGCCCAGAAAAGAGATAAGGCAGCACATCACCAAGCGTGAGAGCGATTCAGCTCAAAGGCCAATGTTATAGTGACGGCCCGACAAACACCCAAGGCTACGGTTATCAAACCAAAGGTCGTGGCGATAGTCAAAGGCCAAACACTGATAATGGTCTAAGGCGTTATAAGGAGGCTAAGGGATTTGTCATATAGATGACCTTCCTAAGCTAAATACTCATTGGGCACTTGACACCGTACATTCTTCATGCTCAACAACAATCTATGGAGATTGACTATACATTCATGTCATAATTCATAATATTCTTCTTGAAAACTTGCACCAATTTTTAAACAATACTATTTTTCAAAAGTGGGAGAAATATATTATGTTTATTAGATAATAAACTCATTAAATACCAAACCCAGCTCGTTGAGAATCCTTTATGCTCACCCCACTTTGATTTTTCTAAAAACCCACTAGATGAAGAAGACGAAGAGGAAGAAGTGGCAAATGCTGGTATGGAGTGAAGACTTACCTTGGACACTACCATGATATAGGACTTATGATGCTGCATTTAGTATTTCTTTATTTCCTGTGTCAAAACTATATTATGATTTTCGCTGTACTCTTTTGTACTTGATGTAATAATACCATTGTACTCTTGGATATTTTTCTATGGAATAACCAGTCTTAGTTCACCGGGCTAAGATCTGGCATATGTATGCTTTACTGGAATGTATTATCACAAACGTTATTTATTACGTTAACTGTCGCGTTCTCGTCTAACCCCGGTGTGGGGGCGTGACATGTTGTCGGATGAGATTAGTATCGTGGGCGACCGTCATCTCCATTCGGCCTGTGGACGTGAGTCTCCTCTTTTATGCGAAGTATTTGTGTTTCATAATTTCATTTATGTGAGATAATATGGTGCATAATTTTGGTTGCATGATAATGTGAAGTGGAATCTATGTTTGATACTTGTGGTACACTACATGTGTATTGAGCTGAATGTATTGATGGTATGGGCACCAGTGGTGCAATATAATATGAGAACTGTGAACATTTATGTGTTCCAGAAAATGTATCGATGGTAGAGTTCGTGAGGAACTCAGATGGATGGTTTTTGACATATGTTTAAACTTGATGCTCATGAGTCGTATTTGATTGAGTTGGTGATCCTGTTTGCCGTTTGGACATACGACCTTAAATTCGGTTATTTTTAAATAGTTCTAATTATGTCCGCTGCGTGTAGGTTTGAAAATGGTTTTCTGAAAGATCTTATGCGCTTGAGTATGTTTGTGGAAAAATTGATTTTTGAAAATATTTTGATGGTGCGGTTAAACAACGGTTTTGTATAGATTTCGAAATCGGTTGAACTTTGACGAGTTGGTCATGTATTTTCAAATGACACCTTCAGACGGTATTTGAAAGATGTGTTTTGAAGTACTTCGGACATTGTAAAATGTTACCGTCATTTTTGGATATGTTGAAAGGATTTCAGGAAGTTCTTATTTATAAAACGACTTTGATTTTCGGAATTTAAGACATTATGTGTTTGTGTGTTGGGACTAAGTCGTTACAACGAGCTTGTTATGTTGTTATGCTCGTCGGAGAATTTTGCAGTGTTTCTAAATGTCGGGATACATTGTTAGAAGTTTATCCTTAACCTTCGGATCCGTTTTGAGGTTACTGAGTTAATTCTGCTATCTTGCATCTAGTGGTTACAGCCGTAAGGTGTTTTCTATTACGGCCGTTAGCTGTTTGATGTTACGACCATAAGAAGTTAGTAGTTACGGTCGTAAGCTTCTGACTGTCACGGCAGTAACCTTGTTGTTACAGTTGTATCTGTGGTCTTTACCGATCGTTTGATTTCTGTTGATATAGTCGTATGGTCCGCTAGTGATGATCGTGAAATTTAACTATTGTAATGTTGCACTCGGTTGTTTATCCTGTATGGGTATTATTGACGTCGTCGATCGTTACCATTCTTGCTAACGAATTTCAGTTGTACACTTAAATGTAGTGACTGCATAGTCTGATTTAATTGTATTATTCTATGACGTTATCCTAATGCGATAGTTGATCTGTGGAAATGATTAGTACGAGTACAAGAGGTTTTCCACCCGGGAATAGTTTGGCGAAACCTCTGGGGGTTGATGCTAAGGGGCATGTCCGCGGATTACCATGTGCGTTGTTATTCGTGATGGTGTGGCGTGGTAACATGTGATTACCCAGTATGTCGTTAATGGTGATGATGATATCATTTGATAATGTCATTTTGAAGATGTCATTTATCGAGTAGATTTGATCATTCAAAATGTTGTTTTGCAAATGATTTCAAAACGAAACAGTTATGATAATGGGTTCATGGTTTTGATAAAACGGCCGAGGTATTAAAAGTATTTTTCAAAAATTTCATTTCAACAGAAACGCTCAAATTCAAGAGTTTTAAAATATCATCATTTGAACGAATACCTCGGAAAATTTCATTTTTAAAGAATGTTACAAATGTCTGACTGCAATGATATGTATGTCGTTTTGACCGTGTTTGTTTTGTTAAAGATCGTACATTTTTCTTGATGCGGCCAAGTAAATTACTTATGAATTTAAGTTCTATTGTTGCAGTGATAGTTCGTGTATCTGTGTAATGACTCGGACTAATTATTATATTATGTTGCTGTTTGATTGTCCTTTGTTGATTATATGATGTTTTTATTTTGTCGTTCTGAATGGTTGTCCATTCAGTATGCCGAAGGGTCGAGGTCGAGGACATGATCGTGGTAGTGGATGTAATCAGGAGCATGACAGGGTGACTCACTCGTTGTCGAGTACCAATCAGCTCATTACAAATGGTCGGAATGACCAGTCGCGGGGCAATCAGACAGAGGTAATGTTGACATTGGCGGCGCCACCATCCTTTGTCAGGTGGTTGACTAGTTGGCGCAGATGAATCAGACTGTGCACCGGAACGAGATCCCAGATGTGATGAGAATGCACCCGACTCGTTTTGTAGGTCCTTCTGACTCGTTAGGTTGGGAGAACTGGCTCTTCCAGTTGGACAGAACATTTGATGCTGTAGCTTGTCCATATGAAAGGAGGGTACCCATTGCTCAGTACCTACTCGACAAGGAAGCTGCAGACTGGTGGGAGGCCGTCGCGTCTAATGATCATGCAGCTACTTGGGCTGAATTCAAGTATGCCTTAGAGGCAGAATATTGCCCATTTCCTGTTCAAGAGCGCCGGATTGTTGAGTTTTTCTCGGCTACACCATGGGATGCGTCGGTATCTCAGGCTATAGTCGACTATAATCGGCAGCCGTGTTATGTTCGGGATCAAGTGAGAAGTGACGCAGATAAGGTTTATTATTTCGATATGCGTATGAAACCTCATGTTCGGCAGTGTATGGCTCCTTTTATGTGTACAACGCTGAAGGACTATCAAGATCGAGCCTTAGCATTTGAAATGGATATAATGTCTATAGAGTCTGTATCTGTAGCAAAGAAACATAAGATTTCTAATGGCGCATCAGGAAGCAAGGGAATTGGGATTCCTGAACTTCAACCCTCGTATCAGTTGAGTATGGAACCTTCTCGGTCAGCTGGAGAATCTAAAAGACCTAGGTCGGTGTCTTTGAGTTCTGGTAGTGCTCCAAGGTGTTTCAACTGTAATGTTCTGGGCCACGAGCGTGCGAATTGTAAGGCACCACGGCTGACTTGTTACAACTGTGGACATAAGGGACACCGAGTCCAGTATTGTGAGAGTGTCTAGTGCGGTCGATACTCAAGCTTCAGCGCGGGTGTCGCGATCGACTCATAGAGATCATTGATGTCTGTTGCTCTAGATTTTAATTTATCTTCGTGCTATGGTTCATTTTAAGTTTCGGGACAAAACTTGTTTTTAGAGGGGTAGAATGTAATACCCGCTATTTTTATTTCGGTTGCCTTGAACTATTTGTCGTTTGGTGTCGGTTATTTGTTTTGTTATGACTAGGTGGAACACGTTTCCCTGTTATGTACAGTATGATGTATTCTGTTGTAGTGTTCGTCGAGTGAGACTTGTTGTCGTGGCGCCTCTTTGATGAAATGTGTGCTTGTGGTGTGGTATGTTATGTTTCGTAATTTGCTCGTTATGGTTTTGAATCATAGACAGTGCATTAGTGTGATCGAGACATTGTCGAACGTATGATCGGACTGTTGGAATAGTGGCTTAAGGGCTACGGACGTAAGAATGCCGAGTTACGACTGTAAGGCTATGAGCATTACGGCCGCAATGCATGGCCGAGTTACGGCCGTAAGGTACTCTCACATTCTGGGCAGTAACCCACGGGGTCTGGTTACGGCCGTAAGGGATAGGCCGATTACGTCCATAAGGGGGGTGGTCGTGTTACGGCCGTAAGGTACTGCATGTTACGACCGTAACATGCTCGGCTATATAAGGCCTGGGCGACGGGTTTTGTCCCATTTTTCACCTTTCTCCTTCTTCCTTCACGATTTGTGGCTGGAATTCAAGAGTAGTGATCGAGGTATCGTTGATCATCATTTCGGGGAGCCCTATCCGTGTTTATTATCGTCCTTCAATTCATTCATCCGGATCGTAGGTAAATTCTTCGAATCCCTTAGGGTTGACCTTCAGGATTTTCATCTTGATTTCGATTCTTGTTCATTTTTGGTGATTCAATTAGTGTTATATGGTGTTGTTAAACACATTCTATGGATTGTATATCCATATCTTGAGTTCGTTTGAACCCAATCGAGATTTTTGGTGTTTTAAGGAAATCTTGAACATTTAATGTCCGATTTAATGTCTCAGAGGGTTTCCTTCGGTTCTTGGATGTGCTTTCCATTGTTTTCAATCGTTATACTCGTAGTAATCATGTTTCCATTGTGCTTCATGGAGGATTGTAGGTGTTCGGGATTTTTCGGGTTGTGTCGTGTTCGTAGGAGTATTCGGGTGTCGACTATCGAGGAAAGTATCTTGCATATACGTTTTGCATCTTGCGAATAGAATTTACGTGTTGGTTTTACGATGATTTGGTTTCCCTTCGTGGATATGATTCGTGGAAATTCGTTAATTTAAACATTGATTGTATTGATGATATATTTGCTTGTTTAATGTTGTAAATTTGTGTTGATGATGTTAATCGTGTTGTTGTGTTGTGCGTGGTTGTTCTTGAATGAGGTACCGTAATGATTATGATAATTGGATCGGATTGATTATATACTTGAGTACGTATTGCGGTGTATTGTTGATTGGTTGGACATAATTGTAATAAGGCGTATTGTTTCGTGGTAGTGTCTTGTGATGACCTTTACGTATTGTGAAATGGGTGTGTGGAACTAGGTACGGTCCGTTGTGACCTATGGAGTTCGGTACATAATGTGTACGAACCGTGAATATGTGGAACCAAGTACGGTTTGTCGTGACCTCTGGAGTTTGGTACATGATGTGTATGAACAGTGAATATGTGGAACCAGGTACATCCATTATGACCTCTGGAGTTCGGTACATAATGTGTACGAACAATGAATATGTGGAACCGGGTACGGTCCGTCGTGGCCTCCGGGGTTCGTTACTTGACGAGTACGGACATTGATTAAATGGATAAAGTTTTGAATTTGGGTCACAGACCCGTAATGATATCCTAGCTAATGTATTTTGAAACAAGAACCGGGCTGAGGCCCCAATGATTTGGAAAAGTTTTTGTAACTTGGGACGCGAGGTCCAAAATGGTTTCTACTTCTAAAACCCACAAGATGATGAGTTTATTTTCAAATACTTCCTTGCTTGAATTCGAAAGTCTAAAATCTCTCGGGAATGTTTTGATAGTTGATTGTCGTATCTGATTTGTGGTTGCTATTTTTTTGTTACATTTCGTATAGTATTATACTTGCACTAGCAAAATAGTGGAATTTTGCTAACCCCCGACTCGGGGTGGATGTCTGTTTTGTGTCCAGGTACATGCAGGTTCGGGGGAGCAGTCACAGGATCGACAAAAGAAGTGTCGAGCTACGATACTAATCAAGAGTTGGGAGTTAAGTTGAGATATGTGGTATCGACAGAGTTGTAATCCGTCTTCTGCTATTTTGTATCTTTACCCTTGCGTGGGTATTTATTGCAAAGAATTGTATTTTTCTATTTGTGTCAGTCGTGCGACCTCATCGGTCAGTTTAGTTGTTTATATTTGACCTTAATGGTCCGTATTATTGTATTGTTCGCCCTCGGCCAGGCAAACACTTGGTCGTTTTGTGATGTTTAGTCTAGTAGATCTTCATGGGAAGGATCTACGGCATGTAATATTCCCATATAGTTTTGGGGGTTTTACAATAATTTCCCTCTCTGTGCACATGATTAACCTCCACTTGGGTGAAGGCATCCATCAAGAACCGAATACGAGTGACCAAAGCATGGCACTCCGCATTTACTATAGCAGCCCCATTAATCATATCAACAGCTATCAAATTATCACTCTCAACCATTAAGCATGAAATGTTAAGAGATGAAGCAAATTAAACCCCGTAAAGAAATATACAAACATAACATGTGAATATAAAAGTTTCTTTCAGAAAAATAAATATACAAGCCCATGTACCGGGAGTGAGAGATGCATCATAGCTACAACATGTAACAGGGTCACGTGAATAGTTGAGCACGTATTATTTACGTGCGATATTATTGATGTGTAACGACTAGAAAAAAGAGTTCAGAATTGGAGCTTTGTTATCTCATCTCTCCAGTCGAGATGCGACATATTAACATTTCAACCCGTTGCAGATGATTCTCTTTAGTGCTTTAAACATTTTCCTCCTTTACCTTTCTTGAGAAGCAAGTTCTTTTCCTTGTACCTAATTGAAACCTTTAACCTGGGACCAGATTTTGTTATTGTATCACCTGCACTTTGATACGTTGGTCTTATGTGCATCGACTTGAACCTCGATGTCATATTTACTTGGTATCCCAATTTGGGCATGTCAGGTAGAAATTGGATTGTGGGGATCACGAGACTCACGATTGCCTGTGCGTATCTAGAAAAAAAGATTAATTTATCAATTCTACTGACGTTGAGGTACTGGGCGAGATTTAATCCACGATGAGGACCAGTTCAATAGTATAAAGTGATCATGAATCATCTAAAGAGAACCGAGTACTTTTGGGGAAATGATACGAGCAATGAAAGCGATGATATTGTTGAGGCAAAGCTGTACTAGCCATGGATTCTACGTGACGAGGCTCGAGAGTAGCAAAGCTTAACTATAGTCGATACCGGTTGTGAGCAAGTGCGAGTCGGTTGTCAGAATAATCCCGAAGCCATGTTACGACCTTTATACATCACCTGTTACGGCCATAATGATGGCAGTTAGCTGAAGACTCTACAAGCCGTGGTACGGCCGTAAAGAATCTCTACTTACGGCCCTAACAGAACAACATATCTATGAATCATAATGCCAGCTTCTTCCCGCCAGTTCCCTTTTCTTTTGACTCATATTCGTTTCTTTTGGTTCGCTGGCCCCGATAACTAAAATCAATAAATTTCTATCATACCTTGACATCAAATATGAATATCATGAGTTTGTGAATGTTCCTTTTTAGCCTAACTAATAACTTTGGTCATATTTGCGAACTTGATGAACTCGAACCTTATCCAATAATTTCGATGAGCTCATGGTTACTGCTTGTTGATGACTTCTTGACCTACTTGAGAAATGAGACAAGCATGCCAAGCGCTGCACATTGTGCAAGCATATACTATATGAATAAGAGTAAATTGTTATATAAAATTCCAATAGATATTATTTTCACGGTGACAGCAAGAACTTTTTAAATTTTCGGTAAAGGACGTGATCTTCAATTTTCTTTTCAAAAATCAACCTCTGTCACCTAAAGAATTTTAAACTTATTCAGACTTTTTGAAACTAACTTTATAGCATGTAAAGTAAGGTTAGATAATTTAACTGTGATACGATGATCCAGTCGGGACATTGAGATTAAAAATCCGTGATTCGTCTTAGAAAAATAATAGTAATATATGATGATACATAAAGCATTTCTAGTTGGACATTTTGTTTTGGAAATTGATGTTTGTGTTAGAAACTTTTCGAAAAGAATATGTGAATATAAACCTAAGGAGGGAATTCATAATCAGGATCTTGTTGTCTGGTTATTCAAGTGAATATGATGTATTATTATTTAGACACATTTTAACCGATATTCCATTTTGTGAGTAGAATGCATTTCTCATTTTACATATGGATCTAACCAAAGTTTTATATCGGGCGGAACTTTTAATTTGAAATTAACTCTTGTCATGATAATATTCGTCCTCTTTTATTCATATTTCGTGTGCATGTCGAGTAAACCTAGGTGATAGATCTGTTCGTGAGCCTTTTAGAGGGAAGTGCGCCTAGCAAAACTCAGACGATGACGACCAGGAGATACAGGACACTCATGGGAAAACTGGAGAATCGGTTGTAATACCCGATTTTAATTCATCATTCAACAGTCAACAATCCTCAACATCATTCATTTTGATCAGGACGATCATGTTAACTCATTAATCACTCAGTTCATTTCACTGTTCAGTTGTTGATCTTGAGGATCATATCATTAATCTTTTTAACTTGTTCAAGATAATCATTTCAAGAATATCATCAGATAGCCATGTCACCTCAGTTAATCATTCATGTAATCACTGTATTAGAGCGTGTATGCTCATTTTCATCATTTCATGACGTAAATCATAATGCGGTACT
This sequence comes from Orobanche coerulescens, assembly GCA_033398695.1. NCBI lineage: Eukaryota > Viridiplantae > Streptophyta > Magnoliopsida > Lamiales > Orobanchaceae > Orobanche > Orobanche coerulescens. The sequence goes on from CM065814.1 coordinate 67,261,957, forward strand.
CATACGAGATCTATGATTATCATGCGACCTTCCTACTTTAGTATGGAGAGAGTCCGTGGACGCGAAGTGAGAGGTCGCGGGCCGAAACCCGGGAAATAATCACTCACCGTCGGAAGTCGTACCCAGGACTCACTGATCCAAGATGTTCGGGTTGATCCACTTACTTTTATGCAGGTCATGATGACCTATATGCAATTGCTTAAGCATCATTGCGCCACTCTGGCCGAATTAATCGAGAGAACTCTCACGTATGAGCCTGCTGCTAAGGAAATTGCTGAGCAACAACCTTCATCTGCTAGCAAGAAATCAACGAAGCGTAATCAGTCCGAAGGCGGTCAGTCAACCTTCAAGAAGTCTCGTGTGGACTCTACTTTCTCTGAGCGACCTCCTGTGGCGCCCAGACCGGCATAATCGCATTCCCGAGCGGCCAGTTCGGCCATCACCTGTTTCAACTGTGGAGAACTTGGTCATTTCAGCACTAAGTGTTCGAGGCAGGCTATCACCTGTTTCAACTGTGGGATTGCCGGGCATAAGGTCCGTTTCTGCCGAAGAGACTCCAAGCATACTCCAGTGGCATCTCAGGCCCCGAAGCAATCAGCGGTTCAGAATCAGGCCACTCAGTCCGTGTTGTTTAAGACGACGGAAGCAACTAAAGGTGGAGCTCATACTTTTCAGACAGGAGCATCCGGTTTAGGGGGGCGACAAGTCCCGAATTCACGAGATGAAGAGGATCGACGATCCGGAGGCCAGAATGATCTCAGGTATACTCGAAATTCAATCCCAACCTGCATGTACCCTTTGTGATATTGGTGCATTGCATTCATTCATTTTCGAGTCATCTTTGAGTAGACTACTTCTGGATAGTTCCACTAGTTGTGAACCCTATGTCATTGGTCTACCGGGCGGTAGAAGAATTTTCAAAAATCATGAGGTTAAGAACTGACCGAATTAAGCTTAATGACCGCGATTGGTTGGCGGACCTAATCGTGGTGGATTTACCTAAGGACAATGTAATATTGGAAATTAGTTGGATGGATCGTCATGATGCCATCCTCAGTGTTCGTAAGCGTATGGTCACTATCATTTCAGTCGTTGAGGCTGAGTGTGTATTTCAGGGAGGTAATCCCCGTTGTTCCGGAAGAATCATTAATATGATGAAAGCAATGAAATTACTCAACCAGAGTTGTTCAATCATTCATTATATCATTGTCATCGATTGGCCGTTCTAAGGCAATCGAGGTGTTCAATCATTTATTATATCATTGTCATCGATTGGCCGTTCTAAGGCAATCGAGGTGTTCAATCATTCATTGTATCATTGTCATCGATTGGCCGTTCTAAGGCAATCGAGGTGTTCAATCATTCATTGCATCATTTTCGTCGATTGGCCATTCTAAGACAATCGAGGTGTTCAACAATTCATGGTATCATTGTTATCGATTGACGAAGTACTCCCAGACGAGCTACCTGATTTACCTCCACCGAGGGATGTGGAATTCGCGATAGAGTTGGAACCTGGTACGTATCCATTATCGAAGGCACCATATCGGATGGCCTCGCCGAAGTGCAGGAACTAAAGAATCAATTGGAGGATTTGACCGAGAAGGGTTATTTTCGACCGAATGCGTCCCCGTGGGGAGCACCAATGTTATTTGTCAAGAAGAAGGACGGTTCTTTTCGTTTGTGTGTCGGTGACCTCTTAGATCAACTTCAGGGAACTTCAGTATTTTCCAAGATCGACTTAAGATCTGGATATCATCAGTTGCGAATTCGAGAGTCGGATATCGCAAGGACAGCGTTTCGAACACGCTAGGGTCATTATGAGTTTGTGGTAATGCCGTTTGGGTTAACTAATGCACCTGCGGTGTTCATGGAGTTAATGAATCGAGTCTTCATCGATTACCTAGATCAGTCTGTGGTTGTTTTCATTGATGACATTTTGATTTATTCTCGTGACCGAGAGGAGCACGAGGTTCACCTTCATCAGGTTCTCAATGTCTTGAGACGGGAGCAACTCTATGGAAAGTTTTCCAAATGTGAGTTCTGGATGTCCGAAGTGACGTTTCTCGGACATGTAATTTCATCAGACGGTGTACGTGTTGATCCTTAGAAGACAAAAGCTATCCGAGATTGGCAACCTCCGAAGAATGTTAAGGAAATCCGAAGCTTTATTGGATTAGCCGGTTATTATCGGCGGTTTGTGGAAGGATTTTCTAAAATCGCTCAACCAATGACGAACCTTCTGCGGAAGGATAGGAATTACACGTGGTCTGACGCATGTCAACGGAGTTTTGAGGAACTCAAGAGCCGGTTTATTTCAGCACCTGTCCTTTCCTTGCCACAAGGGATGGAAGGATTTGTGGTTTATAGTGACACGTCCGGACATGGTCTTGGATGTGTATTAATGCAGAATGGGAAGGTTATTGCCTATGCTTCACGGCAATTGAGACCTTACGAGGTTAATTATCCGACCCATGACCTGGAGCTAGCAGCCGTGGTGTTCGCATTGAAGATTGGCGCCATTACCCTTATGGCGTTACCTGTCAAATATTCGTCAATCATAAGAGTTTGAAGGATATATTTACTCAGAATGAGTTAAATATGCAACAGAGGCGGTGGTTGGAACTAATCAAAGATTATGAAATTAAGATCCTGTACCACCTGGGCAAGGCGAACGTTGTCGCCGACCTTGAGTCGTAAGTCCGTTCAGGAACAAATGCTTGCTCGTTTAATAGATCAGAAGGAGCTTCAGCAGCAATTCCTTAGACCCGAGATCGAGGTCTGGCTTCAGCGAGTGCAAGGGCAACTTTGCATGCTAGAGATTTCATCGCCACTTTCGGAGGCAATCAGAGTGAATCAGGGTTCAGACCCATCATTGTTGCGCATCCGTGAGGATGTGGCTCAAGGAAAAGCCCCTGGATTTGTGGTCCACGAGGATGGAATATTGAGATTTAAGAATCGGTTATGCGTACCGGCGAATGATGAGTTGAAAAACTCGATTTTGAGAGAAGCTCATGCTACCCCTTACTCCATTCATCCGGGGTCTAGCAAGATGTACATGGACTTGAAACAAAATTACTGGTGGAGTAATATGAAGCAAGAAGTCGCAGAATTTGTTTCGAGATGTTTAACCTATCAGCAAGTCAAGATAGAACATCAGCGACCGGCAGGTATGCTGAAGCCGCTCCCTATTCCAGAGTGGAAGTGGGAAGATATTTCTATGGACTTCATCACAAGCTTGCCGACGAGTCGTCGTGGCATGAATACAATTTGGGTAGTTGTGGACTGTTTAACTAAGTCAACTCATTTCCTCGAGATTAAGGATACGTGGGGTCCCGAGAGACTTGCCCAGTTGTTCATCAAAGAGATAGTGAGATTGCATGGTACTCCTAAGAGTATCGTTTCCGATCGTGACGGACGATTCGTGTCTCATTTTTGGAAGTCAGTTCATCGTGCTATGGGAACTCAGCTTAATCTCAGCACCACTTTTCATTCTCAGTCCGACGGACAATCAGAGAGGACTATTCAGACATTGGAGGACATGCTGAGGGCATGCGTCCTCGATTGGAAAGACGATTGGGATGCCCAACTACCGTTGATTGAGTTCACGTACAATAATAGTTGGCATGCTTCGATTAAGATGGCACCTTACGAGGCCTTGTACGGTCGTCGTTGTCGACCTCCTTTGTGTTGGGACGACTTATCATAATCAATCGGCACCGAGCCCGATATGCTTATAGCCGCCCGTGATAAGGTAGCTTTGATCAGGAGTCGTTTGTTGACAGCTCAGAGTCGACAGAAATCATATGCAGATAATCGTAGTCGACCACTAGAGTTCGAGACAGGTGACCATGTGTTGGTCAAGGTATCCCCGAGTCGAGGTATTTTCCGATTCGGAAAACGGGGGAAGTTGAGTCCGAGATGCATCGGACCGTTTGAGATTTTAGATCTAGTAGGCAGTCTGGCTTATCGATTGGCTTTACCTCCGACGTTAAGCCGAATTCATAATGTGTTTCACGTCTCTCAGTTGCGAAAGTATGTTGCTGACCCGAGTCACATACTTCAGTTCGACGAAATCGAGATCGCGGATGATCATTCGTATGAGGAGCGTCCTATACGAGTTTTAGAGCGACGAATCAAACAATTGAGGAACAAGACAATTCCTTTGGTTAAGATTCAGTGGTCTAGACACGGAGTCGAAGAGGCTACTTGGGAAACCGAGAATAGTATGCGGGAGAGTTATCCCGAGTTGTTTGACCCTTAGTTTCGAGGACGAAACTCTTTTTAAGGGGGGGAGTATGTAATACCCGGTTGTAATTCATTCATTATCATTCAGTAATTATCAGTCAGTAATGGTCACTCAGTAATTTTCACTCATTATTAATCACTCATCATTCATGATTCATTCATTTGTATTCATCGTTGGCATTTTGTAACCGTGTATCAGTTACCGATGGTCATTCATCTCCGATTGCGAATCGAGACGAGAGTATTATCATTATCATCGTGATTGGTAGTCTTGTGTTGGAAGTATCATCTATGGCATGTTGTGGACTTGTTTACATTCACATACGTATGGTTTGTCGGATCATTCATCATCTGTAGCGAGAAACGGAGTTGTCGGATTTTTGTCACTTCCAGCAGCGAGTTACGGCCGTAACTAATCATACATTACGGCCATAACATGCATTCGTTGGCTTAAGGATGTTTTGGCCGAAGATGAGATACGGCCGTAAGGTAGGCAGGCTACGACCGTAAGATGTGTTCATGGTTTGCAGGAAATGTCGGACGAGGAGGGGTTACGGCCGTAAGGGTTGCGGCATACGGCTGTAAGTTGAGGCAGGTACGGCCGTAAGGCTTGGCCAGTTACGGCCGTACGTGTCGAGCAGGGTCCCAGGCAATTTCGACGAGGGCTGCATATGCCCGTAAGTTGTGCCGAGTACGGCCGTATCAGTCGAGTTACGCCCATAAGGCAGGTGCGGGTACGGCCGTATGACTGTCGGCGGAATGCACGTTACGCCGCATTTGAGATGGTTGGATATGGCCGTAAGGCCGTTGACTTGGGATGTTACGGCCGTAAGTAGGCCGAGTTACGGCCGTAACGTTCGGCATTTTATATAGACTTGGACGGGACTTTGAGCTCATTTTCTCATTTCCTTCACCTTGTTCCGAGAGAGAGAGCTTGAGGGAGAGATTTTTCATCATTAATCACTTGGGTGTTCGGTTTTCATCATCTTCATTCGTTTGGGAAGCTTAGATAGTCGATTTAACACGTGTTCATCGGATCAAAGTGTTTGGATCTTCAAAGGTAATATTCTTCAACATCTTGGATTTCGATTTTGTGTTGAGATATGATGTTTTGGACATTATAATCATGTTGTATGAAGAGATATACATATGATTATGAGTTTGTATAAATATTCATTGGATTATTGAAGGATTATTCAAGAACACTTTGAATATTGAGTTGGATTTGGGGGTTTTCGATTAGTTGTTATTGTAATCACGATTTTGGATATTCATAGTGGATTATTGATTATATTAAAGATGTTTTGTTGGTTTGAAACACTCCTTGGGGATTTGATATGGGTATAATCAAGGGTTGATTGTAAACAATCGAAGATTGGTTACAACGTGTTTGATATAATGCCCCAATGAACTTGGTTTAGTCGTATCGACGTTTTGAATTAGTAATAATCGTGTTTGATGCGTATATTGAGCGGATTGTTGGTAATTATGTTATTCAAGGTTGTTCGAGCGACCGACATCTCATTTAGGACGTTTGTTCGTGGAAGGACATTCTTCATCGGTGTTGTGTAAGTAAATTCTTACTCGGTTAAAAGGATATTCATTCCTTTCGTTGTTGTTCATTCATACTCATAACTCATTCATAATGTATTAACCGTATTGAGACTTGTAATTGTCGAATAATCACTTCATTCACGAGGAACGACGGTTCCAATCATTTCATTGAGCTATCATTCACTTCACTATTATTTCATCTCGGTGAGTCATTCTTGACTTTGTCGGATTGTCATTCATTAATAATCATCATGGTCACTTTTGATCGTGTGACCTTCTGGGTTCATATTGTGTGGCCGGGTGCGGATGGGTGGAATTTTTAGTCGGGCACACGATAGTCATGTGTTGGGTTCACTGATACATTGGACTGTGCACACGGTAACGTTTACCTCCGTGAGACTAATTAGGTACAAGGACGGGTGTGTCTGGGCACTCGTCTTGTACACTTGCACAGAACATTATGGGCGTACTATGATGATCCTCTTCAGCTTAAATTCATAACTAAAGGATATTTCATAATTGAGATATATCATAATTGTGTATATTCAACCCTTGAGGATTGTTGTTCTGTGTTACTGACCCCGTAAGGGGATATTATTTTCAGGTCACGGCAAGGCAAAGGCACGGGAAGAGCATGTTGACGGCGAGGAGTCCCAGTGATACTAGTAGGGGGCCCCAGTCCTTTCAGTCTTTCATGTCTTTCTTCATTTTATTTCCACTGCAAAACTTCCGGTTGAATGTTCGTTTATTCAGGGTTGTATATTTTATCTTCATATAAAATGTACAAGTATTCTGTATTCCTGGGTATATGGTACTTAAAGCTCCTCATCGGACTATTTGGTAATATAATGTGGTTCGGTACTACAATTATATTATTTAATTCATTAATTTTCATTCGCCTGGTGGGTCCCAGTTGGGGTTCCACGGCACTGTAATATTCGCCTAGTTTGGGGTGTTACAATGGTCATATCCTGCACCCAGCCTGAGGTGTCAACCCATACATTGTAATATTCAAACTTGTTTTCTATGTTGATTTTCAGCCTCGAAAATCTCCTTTAATCATTTCCATGTAATTTTATATTGAATTGAGTTTGAAATTTTGTTATCAATCCGTATGACAGACTTGTAACAGTCTTCCATTTGCATCCTAATTTTGAAATTTTGTTACCCCTAAGTAACTTCTAATTTTCAACCCATTTTATGAATTATTTTGTAGTTTTGTTGAAATTGTAACTGTCGCCATTCTTCATTCTTAACTTACGTTCAACTTTAGGGATTTTGAATATTGACATGTATCGATTATACGATGTCCTCCGTGTTATCTTGAGGTTAATGATTGATTGGCACTATTCTCGTTCCACAACTCATGACTCCATATGTATTACTTTTCTTAACTGTTTCTTTTCTCTATAATTATGACTGTTGAGGAGAACCCGGGCTGCGATGTCATTACGGGTGATCTTAATTATGTCAGGAATAATCGTACTCGTTAGAATACTTTAAAGTTGATTATGAGGCCTTAAGAATTCGCTTAGACGTCTCAATGACCTTTTTGTTGTGTCTCGACGTTTCGAGGAACGTTCTAGACTCGTCGAGCGAACTGTGACTGGATTTTTTGATCGGCCTTGAGATTCAAAATTCTTGTTTCGAGTACTATAATATTGGACAATTCATAATATAAATAGGGTACCACAAGGGAGTCAATAAAAATAAAGGTGGACCTTTCTGGAAGGTGCTGTACGCCACTACCGACTTTGATCAGTCGCCATAAATTCAGGAAAAATCTAAAATTTCTAAGTTTTGCATCATTGTATATTATTGAGTTAGATTTACAATGGAATAAACGGAGATCCGTTCCGAGTCCGTACGAATAAGTTATGGTCGAAGACAAGGATATCAGTCAGTCACGGCGAAATTACTAACTTGCCCTTAAACCGACCTAGGTGCTTCCTTTGGATATAAATCAGGATTTCGGTCATCTTCATGGAATTTCAGCCATGAAGAACATAGGTCTTCGGCCCTCACCTTGCATCCCATTCCGGCCCGGTTTCGGGTAGTTTAAACGCGTAATCAACGCCCGGGAATCAAATTAGCAAGTCCTCTTCAGCCGATTTCAGCGGTTTTTGCCGGATTGGAGGTAATCTGGCCCTGCTTAAACTTATTTTCTATATTCTTGATGAATGGTTATTTAGAATTCGTAAATGATTATATATCCCGTATCACGGGGCTGTCCTTATCGATTTCTAGCAGAGCGGAAATTCAATCTTTCGTTCGAATCATCGTAATCAGGTACCGTCCGTGAAGTATCCGACAAAAGTTCCCTAAGATATTTGATTAAGGTTTTCAATATTATTTCGATTTGAATAAGTAGCCCTAATATCGATGACCTCATATTATTCATTGTAGGCCTGAAATTCCAGGGTTTCGAACCATAATTACAAACCATTCGAAATGTGCGTGTCCTTAAAGTCGCCAAGCAAGTATTTAATCATGCTTTATGTATAAATTGCTATTGAATATGTATATATCCTGATTTACAAAAGGTTTTTCCATGCTCTGAATTCAGCAACTCTACGTTGATATTTTAAAATATTTTTGAAAATAATTTCTTAAAATAGACTATATTTCGAAATGATCTCAAAAATGTCTTGAAAAGGATTTCGAAAATATTTGGAAAATAATTTCGTAAAATAAACTATGTTACAAAAGGATTTCGAAAATGTTTTTGAAAAGGATTTCGGAAGTGTTTTTGAAAATGATTTGAGAAAGATTTCGTGCAAATACTGGATGACTGGTCTTGATTATTGTTTTATCTAGGATGCCTTGAAAAGTTATTTCAAATGAGATTGAGAAGCAAAGTTACTGGACGTTTTGAATAATGATCTGAGGCTTGCGTTGTTAAAGTTACTTGACAACGTACTTTGAAATATGGAATGATATGATTGGAATATGATATTTTTGAAGCTGTACCAATATTGTGAAACTATGTTTTGTGGTCGAGTAAAGCCGGGGACTGCCCTGACGAGGGCTCTAGGATATGATGGGGTGTGAACCTCGTATCACTCGACGGGTCGAGTAAAGCGAGGGACTGTCCTGACGAGGGCTCTGGGGTACGTTAGGTGCGAACCACGTACCACTAGACAACCGGGGACTGCCCTGAGAGGGCTCTGGGATACAATGGGGTGTGAACCTCGTATCGGTATAGCCATGTGGTTATTGAAATGTGATATACGTATTATTCCGGAATAATGAAGTGACATGGTACTGCTTACGATTTTGGATTGTGATGTTGTTGATGCATTTTTGCCCAACGATGTCATTGTCATAATACGGAGGCGCTGGTACTTGGTGAGAATATCCTCCTTCTTGTTATACTAATATAAACAGTCATCACAATATTTCTTTTATTGCACATTATACATATTCCTGTTATCAAGTACTCGCACCGGCCATTTGCTGACCCCTTCGGGGGTGAATACTTTTTTTTATGTATTCAGGTACAAGTCTTATTGGCTAGCCGGCGTAGGAAGGGCACGAGGACGACGAGGAGCAGTGATATTCTCTCGGGTTGCCGATGTTGTTTTAGTTGTGTTGGTCTTTTATGTAAGTACTCGCGAGCACTATTTTTATGGATGTTACGCTCGTGTGTGGGCTTGGGAACTGTCTTGGAGTTTGTTATCTGTATATTGAATAGGTTGTGGCTGTCTTCATGTTAGACCTTGCCGTTCGATATGTTGGGGATGTGTTGTATTGTCGATCTTGCCAGTTGACGTGTGTTGTTTTGGTTTATAGTCGACCTGATTGGTCGGTATGTGTGTATGTGTGTTAGTCATGTCTTGCCTTGTGGATTCCCGAAATGGATCCACTGCATTGTAATAGTTCCGACCCAGGATGGGGTTGTTATAGTATGATCGTCATAAGGGCATAATATCTATTGGAAATAAATGAATCTACAAGAGGAAGACTGATGGAGATGAAAAGGTTTACACCTATAAGCCTGGACTTATGATAAAGGGTTATACCCCAAGATAAAGAACCAATTAGTTCGAGACCTTCTTGCTTGTAGCCATGATAAAATCTATTTGCATGATGCTTGCCATATCGGCCACTTGGATTATGAAACATTATAAATGGACGTGAAGGTGACATTCTTAAATGGATATCTTCAGGCGTTAATTTATATAGAACAACATAAGGGCTTTGTGTCCAAAACTGATATTCATAAAGTGTGCAGGCTTCAACGTACCATTTATGGTCTAAAGCAGGCTTCGTTAAGTTGGAATCTTTGTTTTGACGAGGCAGTCATAGAGTTTGATTTTGTAAAGAACAAAGAGAAACCTACTTATAAGAAGGTTAGTGGGAGCAAAATTGCGTTCTTAATACTATATGTCGATGACATTCCACTTATATAAAATAACATAAGAATGCTCAGTTCTTTGAAAGCTTATATTTCGAGTACGTTCTCAATATAAAACTTGGGAGAAGATACCTATATTTTGGGAATTCATCTCTATCTGGATAGATCATTGAGAACAATAGGTCTTTCCTAGGCCTTCTATATAGGAAAGTTCATAAAGCGATTTATGATGGAAGACTCTAAAAGAGGTTTACTGCCTTTGTGACATGGTATAAAACTTTTCTTAATTGTGTGTCCTAAAAGTGAGTAAGATATAAGGCAAATGAGTAAGGTACCCTATGCTTTGGCAGTGGGTAGCCCCATATACGCTATGATTTTCATGAAACCAGACATTACTCATGTCGTGAGCATATGACTCGATTTCAGTCAAATACAGGTCACCAATATTAGATTGTCGTAAAGAACATTCTCAAGTACCTTAAAAGGACTAAAGATTTGGTTCATATATATGGCGGTGGAGAACTAAAAGTGGGGGGTTACATAGACTATGATCTTTCGGGAGACTTGGAAAAGAGTATGTCCACTTCATTCTATATCTTTACTCTGAATGACGGAGCAGCTTCTTGCAGAAAAGCTAAGTAAAGTGTGATTGCATATTCCACCTATCAAGCTGAATGTCAGGCGGCATCGAAGGCTGCAAAAGAAGTATTTTGGATTAAGAAGTTTCCTGAATAACTTCAAGTTGCCCCTGTTGCGGAGCCACCCATGATGTTATCTGTGACAATATGAAGTTGTTGTGGCAGTTAAGGATCCTAGGTCTCACCATAATAACAAATATATCGAGAGGAAATATCATATTATGAGAAAGAATGGTTGAAAATGTATATGTTTCACTACAGATAGTAGACTCTGAATACAATATTGTTGATCTGTTGATCAAGCCACTATCACGGATGTTAGTAGAGTGACATCTGGAGAGTATGGGTATTAGATACCATAGTTTATGATATAAGTGCAAGTGGGAGATTGTGAGGAACATACCTTCTAATCCCACTCAGAGGATGAGAGAGTGGGAGTATTGTATTAAAATTATGAACATCGCTCATATAGTTATTGTTGGCCACTAAGTATACAGAATACAACTTGGAAAGTGTTTAAGCAACAAGCTGTACGATTTTCAAATAGGAGTGTGTAGCGGAAGTCTTGAAACAGTAAGTTGCTGTAAATACAACAACTAGGCTTTATCTCCTGTTAGCTTGGTGCGTACATGGTTTTGCAGTGTATACTTATAAATATCACAGTTTATGAAAACAGTAACGGCAGAAGGTAAATAACACAGGATTTAAAGTGGTTCGAGGTAAACCTTTCTACGTCCACTGATCCTCCACACATGAGTAAAATGTTTATTATAAATACTACGTGCACAACTACGTATTTATAATCAAACCTATCAATGTATCGTTCACACAGATTGATACAAAGATCGTAGCTTTCAACCGTTCACACAGATTGGTTAAAGCTTTCAATTGACTAACTTCTTCACACACAGTTGCGAAGCTTTGTCTCTTCAATGCAGATCCGTCACACACAGTTCAGAAAAAGCAAGGCATTCTCACTCCACACAGGGCTGATGGGTTTGTTCAATGGAAGAACATTTGTTGAACAACAGCTTGACTTTCTTGAGCTTGAGCTAATGATGTGTTGTTCAAGGTTGAGCACTTGTATATTTCTTCTCTCAGAATATGCAGTATGCTTGAAGAAATATGTTTTCTAAGATATATTCGTGTAAGTACTTCAGGTAACTGATCTTCAAACTCTTGGGGATATATATAGCCCTTGAATATATCCATTGAGAAAGATCCGTTGAGCAAAAGTCAGTAACAACTGGATGGTTGACTTGTATGGACCAAGATCCGGATTTTGCGTTGTTTGAAGATCTTTGTTGGATTTAGTATTTAAATACTTTATCGTTTTAGTATTTAAATACTTCTTTCAAACGGGACTTGACTTTAGCGAATAACAAAGATTCATTTTCGAACGGTCTTCATTCCTGTTTCGATAGGTATTGAAGATCTCAATACTTTACAGCTTGAGTGCTGTATCCATTTATGCTGTAAGCATATCGGAGTAGTCACTGTATGGAATGTTGCTGTATGAAGACAGCTTCCATACTTGGTGCTTTAGACTCTATTGCTGTATGATGGCAACGCGAAAGCTTGTATGAAGACACTTTATACTTTCGCTATATGCTGGCATTATGAGAAGTCTTCGATACATGATTGATAACTTCAATCGTCTTTTGATATAGCTGCTTGTTGTATGCTGGCTATTTATCATCTTGCTGTATGCTAGCTTGCTATATGAAGCTTGTTGTTTGGTAATTATCAAAACAACATTGTTTTTCCCAACAATTTCCCCCTTTTTGATAATTTCCAAAACTTCTTGATGATGCCAAAACTTTGATGCCAAAACCTCTTTGAAACGTCTTTAATGGGAGACTTATTTTTGGTCTTCTGTCGAATGTTCAATTATCCTTCTGATGTATGATTGAGGCACTTGTCATCTTGCTGTATGTTTGACAACGCAAAATACAGAAAGTTTATCCAACTGTATGATCATCTTCGGGACACCTACTTGCTGTATGATGACTTATACGAAGTCTTGCTGTATGTTGGTAATTTCAGAAGACTTCGATACAGGATTTGTTTATTCCAACAGTTTCCCTCTTTTTGATAATCTCAAGACCTCTTTATGCTAAAACAATTTCCATCTTTTTCAATAACATCTTGAGCAGACTTCTTGATCTTCTGTCGAATGATCTGGTCTTCAGCACTTTGTCTAAAAGAAATATGAACTGCTCGCAGGCAAGTTCTAAAATGATACCATATAACACATAAGTGTATTACATCTTAAACTTATGATTGGCGTGCATGCACAATCTTACAGTGTGATCTAGTTGAGTACAACTGAACCTATGAACTTTGTTCGCAGACAAGTTCTTACAGTTTGATACTTAAACTTGTTTGATTGCAGCAATAAAAGTTGAGTTGAGTTTAAATTCGCATCGTTATAGATAGTGAAGTCCAGATGTCATGCAAAGCGTTTAAAAAAATGTTTGAATATTAAAATAGGGCATGTGGACTTAAAACTGTTTGCAGTTCACAATAGAATAAAACTTATCAAGTATAATTGATACCCTGTAGTGTAAGTACTGTATCCGCGAATAATACAGCGTTCCTCCTTAAAAGGTACATACAATATTCAATTCTTTTATTAATGTTTGGATTAACACTGTATTCATGGGTCATACTGTATTCCCCCTTAATTAATGCACATGTCAGTTGTAGGAAGGTTTCGTCCTTCTCTGTCCTACAGTGCTGTCTGACTGTTGTGAGTGTATAGTTAATTAATGGTGGATACTGTATTCTTGGGTATTACAACGTTCCCCCTCAATTAATGAGTAAAAGCATAAAAAAACTTACAGGGAGTGTGGCTGTAGCATTCCTAATTCTTGTCGAATCATAGAAATCAAGTAAATTTGGGTCCTGGTGTTATAGTGCCTTTAGGTACCCAAATTTGGCGGACAACAATTGGTTTGCTGTAGGTTACTTTTGGTCCATTTTTGCTATATCTACGTTGGGCAAGCACGTAGCTACAGTAATCATGATTATTATGCATGTAAAATCGAGAGTTATAATTATTATTCCAATACGATTGTCGTCTAGGAGGTGGAGCCATTCTCATAGATCTTACAGATTGTCTCCTGGGTCTCCAGTTGAATTCCCAAAGCTATTTTTGGTACTGCGTTGTAACCTATTTTCTTAATAGATAACGGGGCTCCTGTATCCAATATCTAGGCGCACTATACTAAAAGTATTACCGTGCGGGCCTTTGATATTTGGATACAGCCTTCTTTCTGAACGGCTATTGGCGCTGTTGATATGCTCGGGGAGCATGCTGTTGGTTATGCCTTGCAGGTCTGAGTGGCTGTGGATTCTGCTGTCTATGATATGACTGTGGTAGCGAAATGGCAGCCTTTGCTGTGCGCGGTGCAATAGCTGTCTTCACAGGACTCGGGATTTCTTCCGGTACAGGAATGGGTTCCTCACTTCTGACGAATACCGTACTAGATTTTCCTTTGTTGGAGAACAAGTTGTATCCTAAGCCACATTTATCATGAGCATGTTGCCCAGTGCTTAGGATCTCTTCCATTCTATTAGAGGATTTCTCGAAAGAATTCAAGATTGTCTCTAATTCTCCTTCAGGTTTCTCGAGAGATTTTACTTTGGCTTCGAGTAGAGCCAAATCATTTGTCTTGCTTTCAAGATGAGACTTAGTCTCATTTAGGTCATGATCAAGTTAATGATTGCTCTCCAAGAGTTTTTCTAAATTGACTTTGTTGTTTTCGCAGTCGACAGACATATTTTCGTAATTATCCTTCAGCAAGTCGTTTTCTTTCTTCAGCTCTAGGTTAGAAATTTGGAGATGTATATTTTCTCTTTTTAATGTCTAATGGGCCTTTTGAATGTTATTAAATTCATTCAACATGTTTTCAAAGGTATGGGATGTATTTACAGGAATAGTTGAGGTAGAGCTTACCTCATCATCATTGCCGTCTTCATTTTCCTTGTTAACTTTGGCCATAGAGCACATGTAGGCTCTATCTTCTAGCTCCTCATCAGACGAGTCACTGTTAGTGACCACCTGAAGACACTCAGTCTTTGCTGATGCGGGTGAAGCTTTTGATTCTCCAATGAAGTCCTTGAGTTTGTTCTTCATCCTGTTTCTCCAGTCATCAAACTCGTTAATAGGAAACATTGGTACCTTGTTAATCAGTGAGGTATCCATATGTGAGGAAATAGGATAGATAAATTGTTTTCGAAGAAAATAAGTGATTTAGGATCTGATTCGGTTAAAAATACGACTGATTATTTTTAGAATCAACCGCTCTGATACCACTTGTTGGCCACAAAGTATACATAATACAGCTTGGAAAGTGTTTAAGCAACAAGCTGTACGATTTTCAAATAGGAGTGCGTAGCGGAAGTCTTGAAACAGTAAGTTGCTATAAATACAGCAACTAGGCTTTATCTCCTGTTAGCTTGGTGCGTACATGGTTTTGCAGTGTATACTTATAAAAATCACTATTTATGAAAACAGTAACGGCTGAAAGTAAATAACACAGGATTTAAAGTGGTTCGAGGTAAAACCCTCTACGTCCACTGATCCTCCACACAGGAGTAAAACGTTTATTATAAATACTACATACACAACTACGTATTTATAATCAAACCTATCAATATATCGTTCACACAGATTGATACAAAGATCGTAGCTTTCAACTGTTCACACAGATTGGTTAAAGCTTTCACTTGACTAACTTCTTCACACACAGTTTCGAAGCTTTGTCTCTTCAATGCAGATCTGTCACACACAGTTCAGAAAAAGCAAGGCTTTCTCAGTCCACACAGGGCTGATGGGTTTGTTCAATGAAAGAACGTTTGTTGAACAATAACTTGACTTTCTTGAGCTTGAGCTGATGATGTGTTGTTCAAGGTTGAACACTTGTGTATTTCTTCTCTCAGAATATGCAGTATGCTTGAAGAAATATGTTTGCTCAAATATCTTCGTGTAACTACTTCAGGTAACTGATCTTCAAACTCTTGGGGATATATATAGCCCTTGAATAGATCCGTTGGCCAAAAGTCCATAACAACTGGATAGTTGACTTGTATGGACCAAGATCCGGATTTTGCGTTGTTTGAATATCTCTGTCGGATTTAGTATTTAAATACTTTATCCTTTCAGTATTTAAATACTTCTTTTCAAATGGGACTTGACTTTAGCGAATAACAAAGATTCCTTTTCAAACGGTCTTCAGTCCTGTTTCGATAGGTATTGAAGATCTCAATACTTTACAGCTTGAGTGCTGTATCCATTTATGCTGTAAGCATATTGGAGTAGTCGCTGTATGAAATGTGGCTGTATGAAGAGACAATTTCCATACTTGGAGCTTTTAGACTCTGTTGCTGTATGATGGCAACGCGAAGGCTTGTATGAATACACTTTATACTTTCGTTGTATACTGGCATTATGAGAAGTCTTCGATATAGGATTGACAAATTCGATCGTCTTTCGATACAACTGCTTGTTGTATGCTGGGCATTTATCATCTTGCTGTATGCCAGCTTGCTGTATGCCAGCTTGCTGTATGAAGCTTGCTGTTTGGTAATTAGCAAAACAACATTGTTTTTCCCAACAGTTATGAAAGGCATTTATTACTGTTAGGGTTATATACTGCAAATCATACTTTATGCTTGTATTACCTTATTTCCTTGTAACTACCTATGAGAATATTAATTATATTTAATCACATATTTTGCATATTAATTCACGTTATGGTTATGCAAATATATTGTCTATTTATTTTATATTGTATATAATGTGGTGTATTGGTGTCAAACGGAAGATTACATTATCGTTGCCTTATAAAATAATATAATAATTAACAATCTATATAATTACTAGACAAATCATACGATAATTATTATTAAAATATTATTTATACGATATTTATTATTATACGATAATTATCATATCGTGGGAAATATTATTATTTATACGATAATTATTATTATTATAACTAGAAATTGTGTCCCAACTAGTGCGGGTTGTTGATGACCACTTGAGGAGATCAATAATGATTATTATATTAAATATGCAGGTGGATTTAATTATGATATAATAATAAGGTTCGAGTGGTACTACTCTTGGACAAGAAATTAATTAATTAAAGCTATAAGTAGCTTAAATGAATTTATGGACATTCGATATCTTAAACACGAGAAATAATATATTTAAATAAGAAGCTCAATTTTGTAAATTAGGATTTACGTTGGAAGTGCAATATTAATTCATTAATGGAATGTATTGATATTAGTGAACTCCACCATACTAGGAAGGCCTTAATATGGAACTAAAATCCTCGTTGGACGGAAAAAGGATGGCGGGTTGGGTTACACTAGGAGTCCTAATCCTAATCCTTCTTAAGATCCCTAGAGTAGTCCAAAGCCTATAGATAGGATACAGGGGAAGGGGATTTGGCCGTGACATAACAGCTTACACAAGGGTTTTGAGTTTTCCTTCCAAGTGTTTTATTGTGGATCTTGACTTTTGTCGTTGATTCCATAATTGAGATAACACTTTAATTCTTGCTATCATTCGGAATTACTTGAAGAAAAAAGAAAAATCGAGAGTTGTAAGAATAAGAATTTCGGTCTATCCATCTACATTGTCAAGCAAGATTCGGTAGGTTGTTGCCCACACATCCGGATTAAGGTGGGATCATACTCTAGAAGGTTTTGAGAAAGAGATCAGAAGCAGCAACCACTTCACTTCAAAAGGTAATATCTTGTGATCTCTTTATATAAATTAGGATAATAAATTCACCAATAATATTATATAATAAATAATAAATAGTATTTAAATTGCTTATTAATCTTAGTTAATTAATTAGTATGCCTAAATAGATTTTGTGCTTGTGGATGCATAAAACACTTTATTCAAATATTATCAGCTTCGGTTCCACTACGTTTTATTTCCAACAATTACTTCTATACAGTTGTAGGTCATTGGATTAATGATTTGGTATATAGAATAATAGTCATTGTATCTGAGAGCAAACATCCCATTCCTTATGAGATAAGAAGATTCGCACTGGAAGTGTCCATGCTTAAATTGGTTCCTAATTTGATAAACTTAATTGGGCATTAAGTTTAATTAACCAATCAATTATTATTCATAAACACTGATAGACGGGGCCTTTATATAGGCTATACAATTGGAGTCCCTCCATACATAGGATTCCTTACAAGAAAAGACACATAATAGAATCCTACTAGCTCAATAAGGAGCTAGAAACCTACCATCTATATAATCTACTACAAACAATATTAGGCAAGACACAAACAAGGAAATGATAGAATCATATTTCCCTGCACACCTCCTGTGTCGAGCACCAATACAACAATGGTGCATAAGATGTTGCCTGGTAAAAAAAACCTTTCCAAGTCAAACAAAATCCTGTGGGAAAAAACAAAGACTTGGTGAGGAAAAAGAGCACAACACACCTACTACAAATGCCGAAATCATGTGAAGTATACTCTTCCCGAAGTATACACAACCGCTCATTCTGATGGGCAATTACTTGTCCAGCTCGGACAATTGATGCATGCCGATGCTTCTCACATGTTTCTAGAATATAGATTTTGGCAGAGACTTTAGTGAACAAATCTGCGATGTTCTCATCGGAACTCACTTGTTTCACTTCTACATTCAACAATTTATGTTGTTGTGGATTATAGAAGAACTTCGGCGTGATATGCTTGGTATTATCGCCCTTAATGAAACCTAACTCCATCTGCTCAATGTATGTTGCATTGTCCTCTAAGATGCAAGTAGGTGTTGCAATGGTGGACTTAAGTCCACAAGTTCCTCGAATATGGTCAATGACTGACCAAATCCAAATACACTCCTTTATGGATTAATGCATTGCAATTATCTATACATGGTTCGAGGAAGTAGCAACTAGGGTATGCTTGGTATATCATCATATTCTCAATGGTGAACACATAAACAGCTTAAGAACATTATTTATGTGGGTCAGAGAGATAACTGACATTAGCAAATCCAACTAACACATCGTTGGGATTCTCTACGCAGGGGATAAGCCTGATAGTACTAGCACTTCTGGTAAGTGAGATACCATGCATAGCTGCAGTATCAGAAGAAGATCAACGATCGGTATGCATCATCTTAACCTCAACAATTCCTTTTGGAATATCACCCTCTTTAGTGTATGGGAAGAACAACCCAAGGTCACTAGAGCCTTATAAGTGTTGAAAGATGTGTTTTACTCCATGACAATACCTAATCGTGAAAGCAGAGCTGAATCTCGCTAACATATTTACATAGAATGTGATGTCTAGGCGAGTACACTGAGTCAGATAAAGCAACGTACCAATTGCACCAAGGTATGATGTTTCTACTCCAAGGACCACTCCATCCTTTCTTTAGGACGAAATGGATCCTTATTCATTTCTAGACTTAACCAAACATGGGGTTAGCTAGAGGATGTGCCTTATCCATGATAAATCGCTTGAGCATTTTATGGATATAGGCATACAAATGATTGAGTATACCATCATCTCGATGCTCTTTCTCTAAGACCAAGCACAATCGTGTCTTCCCCAGGTCTTTCATCTTGAATTTGAATTTAAGGTAGCTGGACACTTTACTGACCTCATCTATGGTACTAATGACATTCATGTCATCTACATAGACTACGATCATGAATCCAGCATTTGTTCTTTTCATGAAAGTACATAGGCATATATCATTGTTCGTGTATCCCTTCTCAATCAAGTACTCACGTAAGCAGTCATACTATATCCTTCCAGATTGCTTCAACCCATACAATGAATAATGCAATTTCACTGCGTAAGTGTCCGTGGTGTAGAGCTACTTGATTTAGATAATGAAATTCCTTTGGGGACTTTCATATAAACCTATGTATCTAGATCCCCAAAAATATATGCTGTAACCACATCCATAAGCTGCATTTTTAATTTTTCGAACACTACTAAACTGACTAAGTAGCGAAAAATAATGATGTCCCTGATTAGAGAATACATCTCCTAGTAATCATGCTACGAGAACCCTTGATCAACTAGCCTCGCTTCAATGCATGGCCTCATTCTTATCATTGTGTTTACGAACAAAGACCTGTTTATGTCCAACTGGTTTAACGCTCATTGGTACTGGATCGATACAGCCAAGTACCTCACATTTTGCCATTGAGTTTAGTTCAACCTCCATTGCATCTTTCTATTTCTGCCAATTGGCTTGTCGTTAACATTCAACAGCCGAGTACGGCTCAGCATCGTCGTCTTCAATAATTTTTTGAGTGACGGAGTAGGCAAAACCATCATAAACTAGCGTGGATGACCTCTTCAACAGCACATACTCACTCGCACATTGCATCGAGACTACTTTATTCTCTGACATCAAAAATTTTTTTGATGCATCTGTCGATAGTTCCATTGTTTATTCGAGGACATACACATAGTTAGGGAGAATCTATGATGGAGTCACTTTGTCGATAATGAGATGATTTTGTGCCTCCGTTCCTCTTCTCTTTTGAGGTTCAGTATCCTTTCTATCCACTGGCATACCCCTATTTCGACCAGTGATAAGAGCAGCCGAAGCATCCAACTCATTTAAGGTCGACTATGGGGGCATTAATCCTTTGGGAGCCATCCCAAAATTACAGAACCACAACCAGAAATCGGCAAATTGGTGCACAATACCAATGCTCGGGCGATAAGTTGTAGCCTAATCATTACCTCATCAAGGCCATTCTGTGAATGAATGTAGGGAATGAGATGCTCAACTTCATTCCCAATCCACATGTAATAGTCGTCGAAATACTTCATCTTAAAGTCACCAGTATTGTTAAATCTTAATGACGAGATCAAAAAATCAGGGTAGTTGGCCCTTAATTTGATAATTTTTGCTATGAGATTAGCAATCATTTCCTGTGGATAAAAAAGAAACATCTGACCATCGCATCGATGCATCAACTAGAACAATAAAGTATTTGAATGGTTCGCACTCTAGCTGAATAGGTTCATAAATGTTTCCTTGAATTCTTTGTAAGAAGGGAATGTTTGTGTTGAGTCTTTAGCAAAGGATGGAAAATGTATCAATTTTCCTAGTGAACGAGCCTTATAAAATGATTTATGAGCATTAGAAATTGCCATGGAAGCCCCGACTTGCAGAAGATGCACTGGCAACCTCATGAGGGTGCGCGATCTCCGATCCTGGTGATGTTGTATCATACTCATTCACATCAATGCCGATATCGAGCTATTCTTCCAATCATTTATGGACCTGAAATACGGATGACCATGTGAATTTTTCGAAATGTGAATCATCATAGGGTGACCAAGTCTGTCATGCCACAGTTAGTATGCTTTAGAATCACAAAACCTGTGACCGACATCATATGATTCAATAACCCTTATTATAATTAAGTATAAACCACTACTTATAATCATTAGTGTCTCGAGAACCCAACGTCTTCCTCATTATGCCAAAGTAACACACAAAAAATCATTTCCAGTCTCACAGTGTGTAACAAGGTGATAACTGTTAGCACGGATGTCCCGAAAACTTAACAAGGTTCGGTTCACCTTTCGGCATAGAGAGCATTTGTGACATTGATATGCATACTATTAGGTGGTCAGAAATGAGTAGGTCCTCTCCTTGAATTACTTTGGAGGACCCAATCATTGTTATCACAGAAGATATGTATGACACAATATCCATTAATAATTGCCTATCAGAAGAATAGTGTGGTTTTTTCCACTATCAGCAAGACACTTAATTTCGCCATGAGACATCTACATAAAGACATGGAACTCGATTAGTCTTGTGTCTAAAGACATAGTAAAAACTCATTGACTTATAGTTGGGGAAATTCGACCAAGTTGGTTAAAATCAAAGTTAGCACAATCGCCATAAATAATTTCCATGCAGCTTGACCTTTATTCACTAAAAAAGTAATAACTCCTTCGCTAAGAAAGCTATGGATGAAGGGTCAAGCTGTTATGAAAACTAGACTTCCATATATTTGTATTCATAGTTCGTTCACTTTATAGATCAGTAAAAATAGATTGTAGTGATCGTTTGAAGTTGCTATTTTGACATTTCCCTATGTTCGAGTGATAAAGCAAAAATGAAGCCATCTTTAAATGCATTATTGTCGATGCAAACACATGGAAATGGTATCTCTAGACGTGTTTAAACATGTTAAAATGCAGCTTCGATTTCTATCTTAATTAATGATCTTTTTAGTAACTCCAACTTGGAACACTTTCAGAGAAAGTACGAATATGGGTACAACTAAGGCTGTTTAAAAACCACTTATTCCATTTGAAATTTCAAAGAATAAACAAATACCAAGGAGCATTCACCTAGTAATGATCAAAAATTTTGACACCCAATGCATCAAATTAACCAAGTAATTCTTACTGAACAATTATTTTGTAAAAACCGAACCAAATACGCTATTGAGGGAAAAGTAAAATTCGCGTTCTTGGACAATCACAACAATGAAACTAACCGAAAATTTTTCATCATGGCCAACTTTATAACATTCATAGAAAATACCAAGTAGTTCTCGAATGAAACTATAAACAACACAAAGCATAAATCAAAATGTAAGAACTAGTCAAACTACGATGATTTAGTCAAAGATAGCAGCATCCAAATGATGAGCTTTCTACGCGATTGTGAGAGGAGCGATCTCGACATGATTCACCTTTGTATTCTCATTATGTTCCTCCATGTAATTCTACTCTTGAGTCAAGTACTATTTGTAATGCTTGTAGTAGGCATGAAGGTTCTTTGGCATTTTCCAATTGCGGTAAGTATGCTTCTTCAAACCGCATGTATAGCAATTCCGACTTTCCCTCATAGTGGGTCCATTATAGATTGAAGGAGTTGGTCTATGTGGTTGGGTTCCACAAGGACCGGCGACCGAGCTTATCTTGTCTCCTCCATATATTGGAAGGACGACCTCATATTTTTCCTCGCTCGCTCCTGTCATGCACCTACAGTGCTTGTAAAAAGTGAGCAGCATTACCTTTTATACTATGTCGTGGTGCCTTCCTGTCGGTGCCCTCATCCACTTTCGGAATCGATTTTGTATTAACTAGCCATGTACTACTATTGAGAATGATCTCATGATGCCTTCTTTTTCATGAAGTGGGAGATAATGTCGCTAAAATTTTTTATTCTCCCTTCCTCGTAGACAACGCCGCAGCTGATGAGCAATCACACTTGCTCTCATGGGAAACCTATTAAGAGTCTTCTCGATCAATTCTTGATCGGACTTCGTAATGCCACAAATCATAGACGAACTTGATTATAAGCCTCCACATTCGCATAATCCAAAAACTGAATTTGCTCCAATTGTTGTTGCAATTTGGGGAAGCGCTGATCATGCATATTATTAAAATATTGTTCAAATGTATCCCATAGTTCCTTGGAAGTTTGCAAATTCATATAACACTTCTTCCACAACGGATTTATATGTCTACGCAAGTACATCATTGCATTATCTTTGGTGTCCTTGTTCGGTTTCTTCGCAGCAGGCTCATTAGAGGGAAAGATGGTAATAGTAAATCTCTTACCGATGAATGCCAAGCAAACGTCTGAGACCCACCTATGGTACTCCTTACTAGCATGGTCGAGGATTTTGAACTCCGGGTAAATATTGGAGATTTGTGCCATCTACAAGATATAAACAAGAGGAAGTTAGTCTTATTGATTGTTCAGTGATAATTTAAACAGTCACAATCGATGTTTTTTAAAGCGTGTAACATAAACGTTACTCGGTATATTTCTCTTAATTGTTTTTAATAAAGTTGATAAAAAAATAGAGATGTCAAATCGCACCTAGATATGTGGTGTATGCAACAACCACAAACATTGACTTTCAACAATTCTCTCACTTCCCCAGGACCGTCACATAGTTTTCTTCGGTGGGGCTGGTCGGGTCGAATCTAGTTGGCGGAGATTAGTCGAATTGCAGCAGTAGGAGGCAGGTCTCGATCAAGCAATCTGTAATATCCGCAATTTCGGATTTCCGGTAATTTTCATTTTTCGGCGGAGGTCCGTTTCGAAAACTCTCTTTTGACCATTTCGTCATTTGGAGAATATTTAATTCTGCACATTTTATCATCCGAGTTCGTTTCGGTGCTGCTTTGTTGAGTTCCGTGCTTTTTAGCGACTTTTCCGCGCTTGAGTTTGGTTCTTGCGAATCTCGTTCGAAACTATCGTTTGGGGTTTTTCGTAAGTTCATTTAACGTTGTTATACATGTTGTGAGCTTCGGTTTGATTATTCGTTGTCGTATGGTGATTTTCGGGCATTTGGGCCATTTTCGTAATTTCCCAAAGTTTGGGGTAATTACCTTCCGTTGTCGAATTTCGAGCCTTCGGGTGGTCGGAATCGTGTGTTCTACTAGCTCTTAGATTCGTCTTTGTGAGTACTTCGTAACCGTATCTTCGGTTCGTATTCAGGTTCGGGTTTCGGTGTCGTTTTGTGGAGTTCAGGATTACTAAACGACTTTTCTAAGTATGAGTTCCGCTTTGTAAAAATCACCATAAATTCTTGGAAACTCTAAAAATTCTGAATCTTTGCAATATTATAAAGCATCAAGTTAGCTTTCCAATGGTTCAAACGGTGAGTCAATCGGAGTCCGGACGAAGGACTTATGGTCGAAATAGCCAAGACTGCACGGTGTGCCTTTTTGGTGTCAAGGGGTCGCACTGCAGCCGCGGCACACTCAGGCTGTGCCGCGGCACTAAGCTTATTCCTGGGCGTTTTTGGTGGCCCTGGGCCGCGGCACACTTGTCCTGTGCCGCGGCACACAGTGCAGATCAGCCTATTTAATGGCCTGGACTGAGTTATCCGGCCATTTCTCATTTTTTCCTTCGTTCCTTCGCGATTCTTCAGCATAAATGGATGGATTTGAGTAAGAGAATCATAGAACAACACGTTTTGGAAGTTTGATTCATGGATTAACATCATATTCCACCCGGATCGAAGGTAAGAACACCTAAACTCTTGGTTTTGGGAATTTTTGAGGTTTCTTGATGTTTTGGCCAATTTGATTCGTTTTAGTTTAGATTATTGTTAGAACATGGTTGTATACTCGAAATCATTCATTACCCCTGAAGTTTTGTGAAACGAATTTGAGTATTACCTTGAATAATCGATTGAATTGGACTATGCCCTCAAGGTGTCCGATAAAATGCTTTAATGAGTAGAACTTGGGAAGTTCCATACGTTTTCGTAGAATTGTGATTGAATTGACATCGTTGTGACTTAGGAGCGAATTCTTGTGAAGAACTCGAGTCGGAACCCTTCCGTTCGTTGCCTTCCTTGGGGTTAGAGCTTCCCGGTCGAACCGTGTTCTTCGGAGCGTTCGGTAGCGGTTATTAAGGCAAGTATCTTACTATACGACTTGTATCTTGCGACTAGTAATTACGTATGAGATGTATAATGACTTCGCTTGCCTTCGTAAATATGTTCCGTTTGAGTTGGTTGTGTTTTCCTCAATTTGAAGGCTTTGTGATAATGGTGTTATATCAGTATACGTGTTAGGCGTTGTGCCATTTGTGCAGGAATGCGACGTACATATGGGATGGTTGTACACTTGGTTGTACAATGTATTGTGTACCGAATGTGTGTTATGTTGGTTAAATGTCGTTGATTGATGATAGTTGTTGCGAGTGTCGAGATTGTGTTATTTGCGTGCAATGTACGATTTTGTGATGATCAAGGTGATTGATTAATTGTGCTCATTGTTGTATGTAATGTGAATATGAATATGTGTGTGACCGCTAAGTTCACTCGTGTTGGCTCGACGGGACTTACGAGGATTCGTGGCAGTGGACTACGGGATCAGAACTTAGTGAGGTACTGAGGTCCAATCGTGCTGGTCTGACGAGGCCTACGATAACGCGTGGCAGTGGACCATGAGTTTCGGACACAGTGCGTCCAACCGGGTGAGCTCGACGGGGCTTACGGTGACACGTGGCAGTGGACTACGGTGTCAGGACTATGTGTGTGATTGTTGTGATTGATATAGTCCGTATGGTTGTTATGCCTACGGAGACACGTGATGGATCACGGTGTCGGAATTGGTTATGTTTGGTTAATAGTCCGTGTGGGTTGTTGAACCTACGGAGACACGTAATGATGGATCACGGTGTCGGAATTGGTTATGTTTGGTTAATAGTCCGTGTGGGTTGTTGAACCTACGGAGACACGTGATGTGGATCACGGTGTCGGAATCGATTATGTTTGTTTAATTGTGCGTGATGTAGTCCGTGCGGGTTGTTGAACCTACGGAGACACGTGACGGTGGATCACGGTGTCATGAGCATGATACTTTTCAAATCAAAGTTTCTACAGAAAAGTTTTAAGAAAGAATGTTGGGCCGAGCCCCACGAGATTTATGGAAATGTTTCCTATTGTAAACTGTTGAATTATGAAACAAGTTTTGGGTTAAGGCCCTTAAGTTTTTCGAAAGGTTTTGTGAATCGGGACTTGAGGTCTTAAGGTTTTGAAATTCTAAAATTCCCGAGATGATAATCTTATTTTCGAATGCTTCATAGCTTATCTTCTCTTGTGAAAACCTCCGGAATATTTGATACTTGATTATTATATTTGATCACGATTATTAATTGCTTGTTACATTTCGTATGATTTGATACTTGCACTAGTAAAACAAAGGAGTTTACTAACCCCGAGTAATCGGGGTGGATGTCTGCTTTGCGTCCGTGTACATGCAGATTCGGGAGCAACACAGGATTGGCACAAGAGGATGACGAGTGCGATACTAATCATGAGTCGAGAGTTATTTTGATTTTTGTTGTGTTGTCGAGTTGATTTCGATCTTCCGTCAGTATTGTATTTCGACCCTGTGTGGGTAATGTTATTTAAGTCGGTTTATCGATTGGGTTGTGTGACCTCATCGGTCTATGTATTCACGTGTAAGTGACCATATCGTCTGTATCATTTTATTGTTTGACCACAGTCGGGCAAGCATTTGGTTGTTTATGGATGTTTAGCCCGGTAGATCCTTGTGGAAAGGGTCTACGGCGTGTAATATTCCCATACGGTTTTGGGGATGTTACAATTATGGTATCGAGCTTAGGTTTTGCGGAAACCTAGCCGTCGGGTCGCTTTCAAGTCATGTTTTGTCGAGTAATGTGTTGTCTTGTCGCTCGAGTCCGCCAGTGACAAGTTGAGTTGTGCGTGGTCACAACGTGTCGGTTATGTTGTCGACGAGATTAGTATCGTGGGCATGTCACCTCCGTGCGACTGTGGATGTAAGTATCCTCCTTTATGCGTAATACCTGTATCTCGATTTTATTTTAGTGAGTTAATTGTGGTGTATAATTTTATTTACACAAGATTGTGTAATATAGTTGTGTTTCATACTTGTGGCACATAGTATGTGTACGTAATCGGCACGTTATTATTTTATCTTTGAACCACCGGGTGGGGTGGTATGTTGTGAAGGTTGTAAACCTCGATGGGTTTCGAGAAGGTACCAACGGTAGAGTTTGTGAGAAACTCCGATGAATGATTTTACCGTGTGTTTAAACTTGATACCACGAGATGCATTTGATTGAATTGGCGACCCTGGTTGCCATTTGAGTATGTGGTTTTAAATTCGATCGCTTTTGGAATGTTGTAATTTTTGTCCGCTATGGGTAAGTTTGTGAATGTTTCTGAAGGACTTTACAGCTTGAGAATTTTGTAGAAATCGATTTTGAAAAATATTTTGGTGGTGCGGTCAAACCATGGTTTATATGGATTTTTAAAATTTGTTAAATTTTGACAAATGGGCCGTGTATTTTCAAAGGACACAATCGACGGTATTTGAAAAATGTGTTTTAAAATACTTCGGACATTGTAAAATATTACCGTCATTTTGCTTATGAACTAAAGGATTTTGGAAAATTTACTTTGCAAAACAACTTTGGCTTCCGTAAATTAGAACGCGTTATGTGTTTATGTATTGAGGTTAAGTCGTGCAGTGAGTTGCTATATTATTATTCTCGTCAGAAAATCTGGGTTGTATGCCCAAGTGGCGGGATACGTTGTTAGGTATCGTTCCCCACTTCAATGACCGAGGTATTAAACAAAGTACTTTCAAAATTTCACCCCAACAAAATCTTTCGAACTCGCGAATTTTTTTTTATATTATCATTCGAACAAATACCTCGATAAACTTGTTTTTTTAAATATTACCGGTGTTGGACCACAATGGTATGCTTAATGTTTTAACCGTGTATGCTGAGGTATAGGTCGTTCATCTTTGTCAATGTGAACGTGTGAATATTGCATTGTGCTGCTGATTTTGGGCTTATGTCGATTATGTGAGGTTTGTTTTATCTTGTTATTCTGATTGGATGTCCGTTCAGTATGCTAAGGGGTCGAGGTCGAGGCCGTGGTCATGGTCGTGGTCGTGGTCGTGGTCGTAATCGGGAGCAGGAGAGGGCGACTCCCTCCTTGCCGAGTACCAATCACCAAGATGCATCGTGGATATTCGACTAGTGTTAATGTTGACGTTGGCGCCGCCACCATTCTTCGTCAGGTGGTTGATCAGTTAGTGCAGATGAATCAGGCCGTACGTCGGGATGAGAACCCAAATAGAGATAACGGAACTAGTAAGTGGTTACGAGATGTTATGAAGATGCAGCCGCCCCGTTTTGTGGGTTCGTCTGACTTGTTAGGTTGGGAAAACTGGCTCTTCCAAATGGGACAATATTTGATGTCGTAGCTTGTCCTGGATGATAGGAGGGTACCCATTGCTCAAGACCTACTCGACAAAGAAGTCGCAGATCGGTGGCACGCCGTAGTGCCTCGCACCGTACACCTACATGGGCTGAGTTTAAGACCGCCATGGAGGCAGAGTATTGCCCGCTTCGTTCGTGAACGCAGAATCGTTGAATTTTTCTCGCTACGCCCCGGGATGTGTCAATATCCCAGCGATAGTCGATTATAATCGACTTGGCTTATGTTCGTGATCAAGTGAGAAGTGAAGCGGACAAGGTCCGATACTTCAATATGCGCATGAAACCCCATATCCGTGAGAGTCTGCTCCGCTCATGTGTACCACCCCGAAGGAATATCAGACCGAGCTTTAGCCATTGAGATGGCCGTTTCGTGACGGAATGCCCGTAGAGTAAGAGACAAGACCTCGAGAAATTTTTCAAGAGGCCGAGGAGTGAGATCCGTGAGCCCGTTGCTTCAGCTTCTTCCGGGAGCACTCGTTCGGTTGACTAGTCTAAGAACCTTACCCTGCAGGCGAGTAAGACGATCGGTGTGAAGACTCGCTTTAATCGCAATGTAGGCCATGCGAGACAGAATTGTCGTTCGCCACCGGTTAATTGTTTTAAGTGCGGCCAACTGGGGCACCAAGCGGTGCATTGTGAGACCGTTGCCAGGATGTTCGGGAATCGGGTTTTCGTTCCTACTCGGGGAGGGCCCGGTGGTGTCCAGTGATATAGTTGTGTATCGTACTTTGGGCTGTAATTCGTGTAGAGATTGATATTTGTTGCGTGAACTTTTTGGTTTTGTTTCTATTCTATCATGATGTTTTATTTTAAG
This sequence comes from Orobanche coerulescens, assembly GCA_033398695.1. Classification (NCBI taxonomy): domain Eukaryota; kingdom Viridiplantae; phylum Streptophyta; class Magnoliopsida; order Lamiales; family Orobanchaceae; genus Orobanche; species Orobanche coerulescens. Next base: position 67,291,371 of record CM065814.1, read on the forward strand.
TTTCGGGACGAAACTTATTTTTAATAGGATAGAATGTAATATCCGGTATTCTCGTTTTTCGTTATCTTGAATTGTTTGTGTTTTGACATCAGACATTTTCTTGTTGATGAGAATCGGAATGATTTCTATCGTAATACTCTATTTGTTTCTGTCGCATAGCCGTTTTAGTCGGGTGCGACTTGTTGTCGCGTACGTTTCATTGATTAAACGTGTGCATATGATGTGGTATGTGATGCGTCGTTAATTGACTGTTATTGTTTTGAATCATTGCCGGTGGCTTTGTTATGGTCGTCGTGGGGCGTGTTTCCACGCTGTTAATTCTTTCGCATTGCTTGTAACGTTTCGCCAATGGGCGAAAGTTATGCGTTCTTGTGTATCTCGTTGTGGTTTCCTGTTGGGATATTGCTTCTCCCTACTTATTTTAAGTTTCGAGACGAAACTTCTTTTAAGGAGGGTAGAATGTAATATCCGCAATTTCGGATTTCCGGTAATTTTCATTTTTCGGCGGAGGTTCGTTTCGAAAACTCTATTTTAACCGTTTCGTCATTCGGAGAATATTTAATTCTGCACATTTTATCATCCGAGTTCGTTTCGGTGCTGCTTTGTTGAGTTCCGTGCTTTTTAGCGACTTTTCCGCGCTTGAGTTCGGTTCTTGCGAATCTCGTTCGAAACTATCGTTTGGGGTTTTTCGTAAGTTCATTTAACGTTGTTATACATGTTGTGAGCTTCGGTTTGATTATTCGTTGTCGTATGGTGATTTTCGGGCATTTGGGCCATTTTCGTAATTTCCCAAAGTTTGGGGTAATTACCTTCCGTTGTAGAATTTCGAGCCTTCGGGTGGTCGGAATCGTGTGTTCTACTATCTCTTAGATTCGTCTTTGTGAGTACTTCGTAACCGTATCTTCGGTTCGTATTCAGGTTCGGGTTTCGGTGTCGTTTTGTGGAGTTCAGGATTACTAAACGACTTTTCTAAGTATGAGTTCGGCTTTGTAAAAATCACCATAAATTCTTGGAAACTCCAAAAATTCTGAATCTTTGCAATATTATAAAGCATCAAGTTAGCTTTCCAATGGTTCAAACGGTGAGTCAATCGAGTCCTGAAGGAGTTATGGTCGAAATAGCAAGGCCGCACGGTGTGCCTTTTTGGTATTGAAGGGGCTGCCGTGTGCCGCGGCACACTCAGTCAAAGCCGCGGCACTAAGCTGATTCCTGGGCGTTTTTGGTGGCCCTGGGCCGCGGCACACTTGTCTTGTGCCGCGGCACACAGCAAGGCAGATCACCTATTTAATGGCCTGACCGAGTTATCCGCCATTTCTCATTTTTTCCTTCGTTCCTTCGCGATTCTTGAGATAAATGGATGGATTTGAGTAAGAGAATCATAGAACAACACGTTTTGGAAGTTTGATTCATGGATTAACATCATATTCCACCCGGATCGAAGGTAAGAACACCTAAACTCTTGGTTTTGGGAATTTTGAGGTTTCTTGATGTTTTGGCGATTTGATTCGTTTTAGTTTAGATTATTGTTAGAACATGGTTGTATACTCGAAATCATTCATTACCCCTGAAGTTTTGTGAAACGAATTTGAGTATTACCTTGAATAATCGATTGAATTGGACTATGCCCTCAAGGTGTCCGATAAAATGCTTTAATGAGTAGAACTTGGGAAGTTCCATACGTTTTCGTAGAATTGTGATTGAATTGACATCGTTGTGACTTAGGAGCGAATTCTTGTGAAGAACTCGAGTCGGAACCCTTCCGTTCGTTGCCTTCCTTGGGGTTCGAGCTTCCCGGTCGAACCGTGTTCTTCGGAGCGTTCGGTAGCGGTTATTAAGGCAAGTATCTTACTATACGACTTGTATCTTGCGACTAGTAATTACGTATGAGATGTATAATGACTTCGCTTGCCTTCGTAAATATGTTCCGTTTGAGTTGGTTGTGTTTTCCGCAATTTGAAGGCTTTGTGATAATGGTGTTATATCAGTATACGTGTTAGGCGTTGTGCCATTTGTGCAGGAATGCGACGTACATATGGGATGGTTGTACACTTGGTTGTACAATGTATTGTGTACCGAATGTGTGTTATGTTGGTTAAATGTCGTTGATTGATGATAGTTGTTGCGAGTGTCGAGATTGTGTTATTTGCGTGCAATGTACGATTTTGTGATGATCAAGGTGATTGATTAATTGTGCTCATTGTTGTATGTAATGTGAATATGAATATGTGTGTGACCGCTAAGTTCACTCGTGTTGGCTCGACGGGACTTACGAGGATTCGTGGCAGTGGACTACGGGATCAGAACTTAGTGAGGTACTGAGGTCCAATCGTGCTGGTCTGACGAGGCCTACGATAACGCGTGGCAGTGGACCATGAGTTTCGGACACAGTGCGTCCAACCGGGTGAGCTCGACGGGGCTTACGGTGACACGTGGCAGTGGACTACGGTGTCAGGACTATGTGTGTGATTGTTGTGATTGATATAGTCCGTGCGGGTTGTTATGCCTACGGAGACACGTGACAGTGGATCACGGTGTCGGAATTGGTTATGTTTGGTTAATAGTCCGTGTGGGTTGTTGAACCTACGGAGACACGTAACAGTGGATCACGGTGTCGGAATTGGTTATGTTTGGTTAATAGTCCGTGTGGGTTGTTGAACCTACGGAGACACGTGACAGTGGATCACGGTGTCGGAATCGATTATGTTTGTTTAATTGTGCGTGATGTAGTCCGTGCGGGTTGTTGAACCTACGGAGACACGTGACAGTGGATCACGGTGTCATGAGCATGATACTTTTCAAATCAAAGTTTCTACAGGAAAAGTTTTAAGAAAGAATGTTGGGCCGAGCCCCACGAGATTTATGGAAATGTTTCCGGTATTGTAAACTGTTGAATTATGAAACAAGTTTTGGGTTAAGGCCCTTAAGTTTTTCGAAAGGTTTTGTGAATCAGGACTTGAGGTCTTAAGGTTTTGAAATTCTAAAATTCCGAGATGATAATCTTATTTTGAATGCTTCATAGCTTATCTTCTCTTGTGAAAACCTCCCGGAATATTTGATACTTGATTATTATATTTGATCACGATTATTAATTGCTTGTTACATTTCGTATGATTTGATACTTGCACTAGTAAAACAAAGGAGTTTTACTAACCCCCGAGTAATCGGGGTGGATGTCTGCTTTGCGTCCGTGTACATGCAGATTCGGGAGCAACACGGGATTGGCACAAGAGGATGACGAGTTGCGATACTAATCATGAGTCGAGAGTTATTTTGATTTTTGTTGTGTTGTCGAGTTGATTTCGTCTTCCGTCAGATTGTATTTCGACCCTGTGTGGGTAATGTTATTTAAGTCAGCTTTATCGATTGGGTTGTGTGACCTCACCTGGCCGTGTATTCACGTGTAAGTGACCATATCGGTCTGTATCATTTTATTGTTTGACCCTGGTCGGGCAAGCATTTGGTTGTTTATGGATGTTTAGCCTGGTAGATCCTTGTGGAAAGGGTCTACGGCGTGTAATATTCCCATATGGTTTTGGGGATGTTACACAATCTGGGCCAGTGCTTGATGTTCTTGGCACAATAGATTGTTCTCGGGTTGGTAGGGGTCGAGCAGATTGATCGGCACAGACAGGTTGAGGTTGTGGTGATGTGTGGTGGAGTTCAGGCAGGTATATCACGGAGGAGCATAGCTGTTTATGGCGGTGTGCTCGATCATATCATGGGGAAAGCATTGCCTAAGATGATCGGGGCTTGGTCGCGGCAGCAGTGCACGGCGGAAGGCCAAGCAGATTTGATCGGTGCGGCGGAGGGCGGTAGGATCCGGATGGATTGGATTAGTGACCGATGGACTGGGTCACGACGAAGGGTGGGGGGGCTAGTGTTTCGGTCGAGTATTCTTTTCTTCGTCTTCGGGATTTGTAAAACTTTTATCTGTTACGGGTATGTGCCGATAAAGTATTTCAGGAGATTGTAAGAAAGTATTAAATATGAGCAATCAAAGCAATCGATTATTATTGATAACACTGATAGAGGGGCCTTTATATAGGCTTTACAATGAGTGTCCTTCCATACATATGATTTCTTGCAAGGAAAACCATCTAATAGAATCATACTCCTTGTAGAAGGATCTAGAACTCTGCCATCTATGTATTCTACTATAAACAGTATTAGGCAAGATACAAACAAGGCAAGGACAATTTTTTTGTAACTGATTATTATATTTTATTATTGACAACTAACTACATGTTTTTCCTTTTTTCTAACCGATTACTACAAAATTAATTTGTTCCCTTTTGTTTATAATTATTTTACCCTTATAAGTCATAAAAGAACATATATTGTTTTCATATTTCCTTCAACCACATCCCCAAGTTTTGCTCTTCAACTTTTTCTCTATATTTGTTTCTCTCACGTCTGCCCCGTACGCCCCACCCCGACGCCTTCAGGGTTGTTTATTTTTTTTCTATTTATTTTGTTTCCTCTTTTTGTTAGTTGCTAGTCCAAAATAAAAATAAAAATATAGATATCAAATTTGATTTTCCAAAAAAATTACAATTTTTCGATTTTGTTCCTAAAATTTTGATCTCTTTTTGAATTTTTTCTGAAATATTTTTTTTTTCTAAAATATTTTTCGAACAGATATGGAAAATATTTCATTTTTATTTTTTCAAAAAAGTTCAAATTATATGGTCTTTTCTATTTTGTTCATACAGGCCCATATTGTAATATCCGCAATTTCGATTTCCGGTAATTTTCTTTTTTGGCGAGAGTACGTTTTGACGACTCGCTTGGGCCCGTTTCATCATTCTGAGAATGATTAATTCTGCACTTTTTGTCATCCGAGTTCGTTTCGGTATCGTTTTGTTGAGTTTCGTGTTTCTTAGCGACTTTTCCGCACTAGAGTTCGATTCTTGTAAATCTCGTTCAAAACTACTGTTTCGAATTTCTCGTAAGTCCGTTTAACTTTGTTAGACGTGTAGTGAACTTCGGTTTGGTTATTCGATCACGTATCGTGATTTTTGGGCGTTTTGGGCCATTTTGTAATTTACCCAAAGTTGTGGGTATCCGCATTCGTATTTGTTGTCTTGACCCTTTTCATGGTCGCGTGTGATTAATTGTCGCATGGTATTTCATTTCGTGTCGATGATGTTGCCCACGAGCGTTTTGTCGAGTTCGTTCCGTGTAATTTCGGATAATCGAGTCGTCGAGTCTTGGTGGTCGCACCTTGCCGGACAGGCCATGCACCGCCGGACGGCTGGCACCGGGCCGGACGGCCAGGCACTGGCCGGACGGTTGCGGCATGAACCGGCATAGCGCACGCTACGGCCAGAAGGTAGCGCACGCTACGACCGGGAGGCAGCGCACACTACGGTCGGTTAGTTGCACGCGCTAGTCGGCCGGGACAGTAGGGGCAGTGAGGTTCTGGACTCGGGTGGATCGGCAAGTAGCGCACGCCATCGCCGACATCAAGACGCTTCGACCGGCGTGTAACGCACGCCACGACCGGAAGGTCACGCATGCTACCTGGCCGAGCGCCTAGTCCAGAAGTCTCTGGATTGCGGCCCAGGCCGTTAGCGCACGCTGCTCGACAGCCTAGCGCGCACTAGCTCGGCAGCCTAGCGCGCGCAGTCCGCACTACCTAAATATGGCCGAGCAAATCAGCTGATCATTTTTCCCATTTCTCTCTTTCTCTTCCGCGGCTGGAGCATTGGGGATATTGGAGCCATGATGTTTGTCAATCAATCCACGAAGTTCTTGAGTTCATATCATTGATTGATCATCTTATAACATCCTTTGATCCAGTGAATCGAGGTTAGATTTCCTAGAACCCTATCTTTGGGAAATTTTGGGGTTTTCGAGTTTTTGTCCGATTCGTTCTGTATTGTTGATTAATCCATGTTGGGTATGATTAATCTTAGTATTATTCATGTGTTTAACATCGTTTAATCCATTGTTCTTCGTCGAATCAAGGTATATTTCTTGATTTCCCTAGAATTGACTTTTTGGGGGGATTTGTTCTTGATTTCATTTTCCATCCGTTTTTGATGAACCAATTGTTGTAAAATGATGTTTTTAAACATATCCTATGGATTGAATATCCATATTTCGGTGGGGAAGTCCATTGTCATGTTTTTTCGGGTCGATTCGTGTTCTTGGCCGTTTTGGGGGAAACCCTTGAACTTTCGTCGTTTGTTCCTTGAATTCAGCGGCTTTGGGTCGTACTTTGGAATTCATTTTCGTTGCTATTGTTGTCGTTCGTAGTTTATTGTTGCGGGTTGTCGTTCGGTGGAGTCGACGGGTTCGTAGTCTATTCGTGCCAACCTACTTCGATCGATTCTCTGCGTTGTGTTTATTCGAGGCATGTACCTTGTCCATACAATTCTTGTTTTCTGGATATGATAATTAGTGATCGTCTCTATGTGTTTGTTTGATCGTTTGAATTGAACTTTCAAAAGATTTGATTTAGCCTTGTTAAGGGTGTTGGTATAAAATCGGATATTTGCGCCGTTTGTGCGGAAGCGAAAATAAATTGCGGAAAATAAATCGCACAAGGATTTATAGAGGTTCGGCTATTAACGAAGCCTACGTCCTCTCTCGATGTATCTTTTTCCTTAGGATTAAGATCAAAACCTCTACGCCTCTCTTCTATCGGTCGAGGGATTACCGTTACAAGCTCGTCTTCTATTGGTCCGAGTAAAACTTTTTTTCTTTTCTATTGGATAAGGAATCAACCACTCTAGCTTTCTATGGGTACTAGATAAACCTCACTTAGATATCGATTGCGATTCTAACAATGCCGGATACTTGATCCTAATAACACCGAATCCAATCGTATCTTTTCTTTTACCTCTCGTGTATAATGTTGAATGTATAAACACTCAAACTAACAATATAAGCTCAATATTACAACAACAATGTAAGTATGTGAATATAATATCAATGTCTTGAATGCTTGAAGTTGTTGTTTTGAATAATACCAACTCCTTGGTATTTATAGCCTTCTTCCTCCATACTAGCCGTTGCTGCCAGTTGACTAGCTAGCGTGCGCTAGCTCTTCCTTCTTAGCGTGCGCTATCGCACATTTTTGCTTTATCGTACGTAATGTCTTTCATGTAGCGTACGTTAATCATTTTATGTTTCAGTCCAGTGGCTACTGTCCTTGACAGTTAGCGTGCGCTACCACTTCCTTTGTAGCGTGCGCTAATCCAATATATCTGTTGCATGACTTGTCAAAGTATCCGTTTGATATACTGACTTTGACCTGCTTTTCCCAACGATCTGATTGAATAGAATTCAAACTGATATTTAGCGTGCGCTAAATATCATTCCTTATGCGGCGCTTAGTAATCGACTTCATTGCATGCGTCATTCTGAGTTTGAATATCTTCACAACGGTAACAAGGTTCGATAGCGTGCATTAATGAACAAGTGTAGCGTGCGCTATCTCGTCAGATGACTTCCCTTCAGGTAACTTCGAACTTGGCTGATATGCAGATTACTCCACGTTAGCGTGCGCTAACATATATGTCTTAGCGTGCGCTAGACATGCATTTTGCTCAGCTTTTTGCGTCTTCGTCTGCTTTGTCGTTTTGCTTCGTCTCGATGTTGTTTTGTTATTTAGTAACTTTAATCATCAAAATAGAAATTAAATATTGTGTGGAATAAATATTCCAACAATCTCCCCCTTTTTGATGATTACAAAACAACTCTTGAATTAGATAAAACCTGTAAAAATAATATATGTATATATAAACGAATCAAGGTTTTCGGCTTTGATCGTTTCGTTAGTTTCTCCAATCCTTTTCTTTTTCTTCTTTTTCGACTTCATCGTTTTTCATTTTTCAATTTTTCAACTCCTCCGTTTTAACTCCCCCTTTTTGTATGCTTTCTTTTTCTTTTCGACTTCTTCGATTTTTCTTATTTTTATCAATTCATCTCCTTCTCCCCCTTTTTGTCTTCATCAAAAAGTGTAAAATAATGTAGAGAATATCAATTATCGAATATAAATAATATGCATGATATGGGTAAAACTCCCCCTGAAAATATTATCTCCCCTTAAAAAAATTAAGTTTTGGGGATCCAACCTATAGTTGGTTTTTGTTTCGAGACGTGAACGATATTTGAAATGTTTGTTCCTTTAGGAACCCAAATTTTTTTAATTTTTATCGTCCGTCTTGGGATTTTGCAATTTGAGATATGATGCCCGATTTTCAAACATTTTTCACAACGGGGTATATTAAAATTTAAGGATTCGTTTTTAAAACGTAGTTTGAATCCCAACCCCTCTTTATTTAGAGTATATTTTTGAACACATAACATTTGTTCAAATTTATCGTTGCCGCACGAGAATTTCTTTGTCAAAATTTTTAGTTCATCTTGAACTATTAAAAGATTATTTTTAAAAATATTCTCATTTTCAATGCATTTCGAATGATAGATTTCAACAAATTTCCCTTTTTCAAGTATTTTGGAATTTTCAATTTCCAAAGTTTTATATTTAGACTTAAGGGATTTAATTTCATTTAAAGCATTTTGATAGTCCGTATGTAATAACTCGAATGCTTCAAAAAGTTCGTAGTAAGGATTTTTGCGCCGTTTTGTGCGGAAGCGTAAATAAATGGAAAATATATTACCCAAGGATTTATAGAGGTTCGGCTATTAACGAAGCCTACATCCTCTCTCGATGTATCTTTTTCCTTAGGATTAATATCAAAACCTCTACGCCTCTCGGTCGAGGGATTACCGTTACAAGCTCGTCTTCTATCGGTCCGAGTAAAACCGTTTTTCCTTTTCTATTGGATAAGGAATCAACCACTCTAGCTTTCTATGGGTACTAGATAAACCTCACTTAGATATCGATTGCGATTCTAACAATGCCGGATACTTGATCCTAATAACACCGAATCCAATGGTATCTTTTCTTTTACCTCTCGTGTATATTGTTGAATGTATAAACACTCAAACTAACAATATAAGCTCAATATTACAACAACAATGTAAGTATATGAATATTAGATCAATGTCTTGAATGCTTGAAGTTGTTGTTTTGAATAATACCAACTCCTTGGTATTTATAGCCTTCTTCCTCCATACTAGCCGTTGCTGCCAGTTGACTAGCTAGCGTGCGCTAGCTCTTCCTTCTTAGCGTGCGCTATCGCACATTTTTGCTTTATCGTACGTAATATCTTTCATGTAGCGTACGTTAATCATTTTATGTTTGATCCGGTAGCTCGTCCTTGACAGTTAGCGTGCGCTACCACTTCCTTTGTAGCGTGCGCTAATCCATTATATCCGTTGCATGACTTGTCAAAGTATCCGTTTGATATGCTGACTTTGACCTGCTTTTCCCAACGATCTGATTGAATAGAATTCAAACTGATATTTAGCGTGCGCTAAATATCATTCCTTGCGTGCGCTAGTACTGACTTCATTGCATGCGTCATTCTGAGTTTGAATATCTTCACAACGGTAACAAGGTTCGATAGCGTGCATTAATGAACAAGTGTAGCGTGCGCTATCTCGTCAGATGACTTCCCTTCAGGTAACTTCGAACTTGGCTGATATGCAGATTACTCCACGTTAGCGTGCGCTAACATATATGTCTTAGCGTGCGCTAGACATGCATTTTGCTCAGCTTTTTGCGTCTTCGTCTGCTTTGTCGTTTTGCTTCGCCTCGATGTTGTTTTGTTATTTAGTAACTTTAATCATCAAAACAGAAATTAAATATTATGTGGAATAAATATTCCAACAATCTCCCCCTTTTTGATGATTACAAAACAACTCTTGAATTAGATAAAACCTGTAAAAATAATATATGTATATATAAACGAATCAAGGTTTTCGGCTTTGATCGTTTCGTTAGTTTCTCCAATCCTTTTCTTTTTCTTCTTTTTCGACTTCTTCGTTTTTCATTTTTCAATTTTTCAACTCCTCCGTTTTAACTCCCCCCTTTTGTATTCTTTCTTTTTCTTTTCGACTTCTTCGATTTTTCTTATTTTTATCAATTCATCTCCTTCTCTCCCTTTTTGTCTTCATCAAAAAGTGTAAAATAATGTAGAGAATATCAATTATCAAATATAAATAATATGCATGATATGGGTAAAACTCCCCCTGAAAATATTATCTCCCCTTAAAAAAATTAAGTTTTGGGGATCCAACCTATAGTTGGTTTTTGTTTCGAGACGTGAACGATATTTGACATGTTTGTTCCTTTAGGAACCCAAATTTTTTTAATTTTTATCGTCCGTCTTGGGATTTTGCAATTTGAGATATGATGCCCGATTTTCAAACATTTTTCACAACGGGGTATATTAAAATTTAAGGATTCGTTTTTAAAACGTGGTTTGAATCCCAACCCCTCTTTATTTAGAGTATATTTTTGAACACATAACATTTGTTCAAATTTATCGTTGCCGCACGAGAATTTCTTTGTCAAAATTTTTAGTTCATCTTGAACTATTAAAAGATTATTTTTTAAAATATTCTCATTTTCAATGCATTTCGAATGATCGATTTCAACAAATTTCCCTTTTTTCAAGTATTTTGGAATTTTCAATTTCCAAAGTTTTATATTTAGACTTAAGGGATTTAATTTCATTTAAAGCATTTTGATAGTCCGTATGTAATAACTCGAATGCTTCAAAAAGTTCGTAGTAAGGATTTTTGCGCCGTTTTGTGCGGAAGCATAAATAAATGGAAAGTAAATTACCCAAGGATTTATAGAGGTTCGGCTATTAACGAAGCCTACGTCCTCTCTCGATGTATCTTTTTCCTTAGGATTAATATCAAAACCTCTACGCCTCTCGGTCGAGGGATTACCGTTACAAGCTCGTCTTCTATCGGTCCGAGTAAAACCGTTTTTCCTTTTCTATTGGATAAGGAATCAACCACTCTAGCTTTCTATGGGTACTAGATAAACATCACTTAGATATCGATTGCGATTCTAACAATGCCGGATACTTGATCCTAATAACACCGAATCCAATCGTATCTTTTCTTTTACATCTCGTGTATAATGTTGAATGTATAAACACTCAAACTAACAATATAAGCTCAATATTACAGCAACAATGTAAGTATATGAATATAAGATCAATGTCTTGAATGCTTAAAGTTGTGTGGAATAAGACCAACTCCTTGGTATTTATAGCCTTCTTCCTCCTTACTAGCCGTTGCTACCAGTTGACTAGTTAGCGTGCGCTAGACCTTATCTTTTGCGTGCGCTAGTATGTTCCAGTTTCAGTCCAGTAGCTTCATTTCTTCTTTAGCGTACGTTATGCCTTCTTTGTTATGTACGTTATACTCTTGCTTTAACGTGCGTTAATAAAACATTATAGCGTGCGCTAAGCAATATATCCGTTGCTTGATTTGTCAAAGTATCCGTTTGATAAGCTGACTTTGACCTGCTTTTCCCAACGTTCTGATTGACTAGAATTCAAACTGATATTTAGCGTTCGCTAAATATCATTCCTTGCGTGCGCTAGAACTGACTTCATTGCATGCGTCATTCTGTGTTTGAATATCTTCACAACGGTAAGATGGCTCGATAGCGTGCGTTAATGAGAAAGTGTAGCGTGCGCTATCTCGTCAAATGACTTCCCTTCAGGTAACTTCGAACTTGGCTGATGTGCAGATTACTCCAAGTTAGCGTGCGCTAACATATATGTCTTAGCGTGCGCTAGACATGCATTTTGCTCAGCTTTTTGCGTCTTCGTCTGCTTCGTCGTTTTGCTTCGCCTCGATGTTGTTATGTTGTTTAGCAACTTTAATCATCAAAACACAAATTAAATAATGTGTGGAATAAATATTCCAAAAATCTCCCCCTTTTTGATGATTACAAAACAACTCTTGAATTGGATAAAATCTGTAAAAATAATATATGTATATTTCTTCGAATCAAAGTTTTCGGCTTTGATCGTTTCGTTAGTTTCTCCCATCCTTTTCTTTTTCTTCTTTTTCAACTTCTTCGTTTTTTATTTTTCGATTTTCAACTCCTCCGTTTTAACTCCCCCTTTTTGTATGCTTTCTTTTTCTTTTCGACTTCTTCGATTTTTCTTATTTATATCAATTCATCTCCTTCTCACCCTTTTTGTCTTCATCAAAAAGTGTAAAATAATGTAGAGAATATCAATTATCGAATATAAATAATATGCATGATATGGGTAAAACTCCCCCTGAAAATATTATCTCCCCTTAAAAAAAATTAAGTTTTGGGGATCCAACCTATAGTTGGTTTTTGTTTCGAGACATCAACGATATTTGAAACGTTTGTTCCTTTAGGAACCCAAATTTTTTTTTAATTTTTATCGTCCGTCTTGGGCTTTTGCAATTTGAGATATGATGCCCGATTTTCAAACATTTTTCACAACGTGGTATATTAAAATTTTAGGATTCGTTTTTAAAACGTGGTTTGAATCCCAACCCCTCTTTATTTAGAGTATATTTTTGAACACATAACATTTGTTCAAATTTATCGTTGCCGCACGAGAATTTCTTTGTCAAAATTTTTAGTTCATCTTGAACTATTAAAAGATTATTTTTTAAAATATTCTCATTTTCAATGCATTTCGAATGATCGATTTCAACAAATTTCCCTTTTTCAAGTATTTTGGAATTTTCAATTTCCAAAGTTTTATATTTAGACTTGAGGGATTTAATTTCATTTAAAGCATTTTGATAGTCCGTATGTAATAACTCGAATGCTTCAAAAAGTTTGTCGTAAGAGTTACTTACTTGGCTTTCGACGTCGCTATCGTCGAATGAACTCCGGGCCATGAGCGCGAGATTATTTTGATTCATGAAATCTTCATCAGGATCTTCGTCGCTCCATGTTGCAACTAAAACCTCCTTTTGCTTTACTCGACAGTTCTTAGCAAAGTGGCCTGGTTTACCACATAATCGACAAGTGTTGTTGAATTTCTTAGATTCGCCCGCTTGAATGTCCTTTTTCCTCCGGTTTAATAAGTGTTGGAACTTATTAATATTCTTGGCATAATATGCCATTTCTTCATCACTTTCGTCCACCGGGATTTCTTCTTTCTTTTTTGACATTTTAGCTTTGAAGGCTATCGATCTTTCCTTTGGTTTTGGTTTGGCATTCCGAGATTTTAGAACGATCTCGTAGTTGATAAGAGAACCAACAATAGCACTAAAGTCAAGATTGTTTAAATCTTTAGATTCCATAATTGCCGTAACCGTGCCATCCCATTCTCGAGGTAGTGATCGGATAATTTTCTTTACTTTCTCACTACTCGAAAGAGGTTTTTCGAAACATGCTAATCCATTGGTGATGACCGAAAATCGATCGAGCATAATCGAGATGTATTCGTCGTCCTTCATTTGGAATAATTCATAATCGTGAAGGAGCATATTTATCTTCGTCTCTTTGACTTGAGACGTACCTTCGTGTGTTACCTCAAGCATTTTCCAGATTTCTTTAGCACTATCACACGATGATATCCGGTTGTGTTCTTCCGAATTTAAAGCACAGTATAATAATTGCGTGGCTTTGCAATTATAATGGTCGTTTTTCCAATCCGCATCGTCATACTCTTCAAAGGTTTTGAGAGTTCCGTTTGAGTTCGACGGAATTTTGGGACCAAGGCAAATCACCTTCCATAATTCGATATCGTAAGCTCGGATGAAAATAGACATTTTCTTCTTCCAAGTCATGAAATTCAATCCATCAAAAAATGGTGGTCGGTTGACAGCAAGGCCTTCGACTGTAGCCATTTGAAATGCCATTTTGGATCTTCTCCTCGGATGTTAAGCTGCGTATTGGAGTACCTCTCTGATACCAATTGTTGGTATAAAATCAGATATTTGCGCCGTTTTGTGTGGAAACGTAAATAAATGGAAAGTAAATCACACAAGGATTTATAGAGGTTCGGCTATTAACGAAGCCTACATCCTCTCTCGATGTATCTTTTTCCTTAGGATTAAGAGCAAAACCTCTACGCCTCTCTTCTATCGGTCGAGGGATTACCGTTACAAGCTCGTCTTCTATCGGTCCGAGTAAAACCATTTTTCCTTTTCTATTGGATAAGGAATCAACCACTCTAGCTTTCTATGGGTACTAGATAAACCTCACTTAGATATCGATTGTGATTCTAACAATGCCGATAACACCGAATCCAATCGTATCGTTTCTTTTACCTATCGTGTATAATGTTGAATGTATAAACACTCAAACTAACAATATAAGCTCAATATTACAACAATAATGTAAGTATATGAATATAAGATCAATGTCTTGAATGATTGAAGTTGTTGTTTTGAATAATACTAACTCCTTGGTATTTATAGCCTTCTTCCTCCATATTAGCCGTTGCTGCCAGTTGACTAGCTAGCGTGCGCTAGCTCTTCCTTCTTAGCGTGCGCTATCGCACATTTTTGCTTTAGAGTACGAAATGTCTTTCATGTAGCGTACGTTAATCATTTTATGTTTCAGTCCAGTGGCTACTGTCCTTGACAGTTAGCGTGCGCCACCACTTCCTTTGTAGTGTGCGCTAATCCAATATATCTGTTGCATGACTTGTCAAAGTATCCGTTTGATATGCTGACTTTGACCTGCTTTTCCCAACGATCTGATTGAATAGAATTCAAAATGATATATAGCGTGCGCTAAATATCATTCCTTGCGTGCGCTAGTACTGACTTCATTGCATGCGTCATTCTGAGTTTGAATATCTTCACAACGGTAACAAGGTTCCATAGCGTGCGTTAATAAACAAGTGTAGCGTGCGCTATCTCCTCAGATGACTTCCCTTCAGGTAACTTCGAACTTGGCTGATATGCAGATTACTCCACGTTAGCGTGCGCGAACATATATGTCTTAGCGTGCGCTAGACATGCATTTTGCTCAGCTTTTTGCGTCTTCGTCTGCTTCATCGTTTTGCTTCGCCTCGATGTTGTTTTGTTGTTTAGTAACTTTAATCATCAAAACACAAATTAAATAATGTGTGGAATAAATATTCCAACAAAGGGCTCACTTTCAAAACGCGTGTGTTTTGTGGATATTGTGCTCCGTGAATGATTAAGTGAACCATATGAATTCGCTTGTTGATGTTGTTGTTGTTATGCATTGATAATATATATACACATATTATCTCTTTTCGGTGCGCTATGGTTTGACGTGGTGTTTTGCTAAGTGTTTGATGCATCTGGGTGAATTGTTTGGATATCCTTGGTGTGATATGTTATTTGTGCATGATTGCTTCGCTCACATCAGGAGGGTCCGAAGGGGCCACGGAAGGAATCCAATGGTATAGCCCTGGGTTCACGAGTGGTGAAAGTATTTTACTCACCTTGGGTAGGTTCGACGGGGCCTCGAAGGGAGTCCAATGGGAGAGCCCTGGATTCATGAGTAAAAACTTCACGAGTGGTGTGTATGTTTGGTGAATGTATTTGCTCCCCTCGGGAGGGTTCCACGGAGCCACGGAGGGAGTCCAATGGGAGAGCCCTGGATTCACGAGTAAAAACTTCACGAGTTGGTATTGATTTTTATGTCCGTCGAGGACACGTGACGTGGGTTTTAACCCTGTGTATTGTTGTTGGGTTCATTTGTGAAAACAAAACCTTTGGGCTGTGACCCTTATTGATTTTGGAAAGAGAAGGATTCGGTAATCCTAAATTATTTTCTACTAAAACTCTCGATGGCATTTTTAAACTGTTTTATAAATTGTTTCCCTTGATTTGTGATCTTTCGATTTTGGAAAGCTTTACCTAAACTCTTGCTTCGGGAAGTATTTTTGTTATGTTTAAATCTTTGAGGATTCCTGGTTATTATTGTTCTTGGAACTTGTATTGTATGGCTCGTATTTTTGCACTTGTACTTGCACTAACAAAACAGTGGAGTTTTGCTAACCCCCGAGTATTTGGGGGGTGGATGTCTGTCTTTGCATTCAGGTTTTGAGAGCATAACACAGGGTCGGCACAAAAGATGATGAAAGATGATCGATACTAATCACATGAGGACCCGTACATTGTTGTATTGGTTCAGTTGTATTTTATTTCCGCTGCAGTATTTCTCTCCACGTTTTACGAGAGTATTTTGTATTTGACCCCTGCGTGGGCATGTATTGAGTTATATGTATTTATTGAAAGACCAAATCGGTCTACTGAATTATTTTAGCCTTAAAGGCATTGTTGAAATGTTCGACATTGTTTACCAGCCTGGTAGATCTTTGAGGAAAGGGTCTACGACGTGTAATATCTCTGAGTGGATTGGGGGTGTTACGTAAATTGTATCGGAGCTTAGGTTGTGGAAACCTAGGCTGTCGGGTCAAGTGGTGTCTGTTGAGTTTTGTCTCGTCGGATTTTGTCTGAATGAGTCGTGTCGCGACGCGTCGTCTAAGTTTGTTGGTCGTGACTAGTATCGTGGGGCGATCATCATCTTCGTGCGACCTGTGGCCGTAAGTCTCCCTTCTTTGTATTGTGCCTCGCGTGACACGAGCTATTTGTTTGATTATTTCTTAAGTGATGGAACCTTCATGTAGATTCTTAGTTTCGTTATGCGTTCGTGTGATTCTCATATTTCGTTTATATGAGTGTTGTCATTATTTATGTCCTTTTGACTGTGATATTTGACTGTTTGTTTTCCCGGTAAAAGACATGTGCTGTCTTGATTTTGAGCGAGTTGATGCATGTATTATGATTGTATGTAAGTGAATATTGTTACATGTGAGTTTTTAGGCATTCTAGCCTAATAGATTTTCGAAAACCTTGAGTATCTTAGAAAATAAAATTCGAGACGTACTTTTAAATGGATTGTATTTTCGAGGCGCCTACTAGCGCAACTATCTGTTTCAAAATTCTTCTACCTTGAGGACCAAAATATATTTTTTTTCCAGTAATTTTGGAAATGCTTTGCTTAGACCCGATGGTCGAATATTTCTGAAAGTTTTTTCACTAAAAGGAAAGTGTCCTCATTTTATCAAACGCATGATGGTTTTCAAAGTCTCGACAATGATGTTTGTTCAATTTTTCATAATGTGACACTCAAGATCCACTGGTGTTTCCAAATTGTTTTCAAAAGATGGTTTTCGTTTTTAAAACCCATCATTTCCTGCTTGTGGTCGGAGAATGTATGCATGATGTTCATACTTTCGTTAGGGTGTTAACCCCAGAGTTGTGATTGAATTGGCAGCGTGAGCGTTGATCGTTCGACACGCATTTGTTGTACTAGCCCTCTGTGAGAGGTATGATGTGGTATTTAATGTTGTCATTTCGTGGTGACTTGCGTTCTGTCGCACATGTGCGGACTGTTAAAGCTTGAGTTTGTATGATTGTGTATATCTGTGGTTGTTTCATGACGTTTTGTGATTATGTGCTGGTTATTGTAACACCCCAAAATAGGCGGATATTACAGTGCCGTGAATCCCCGACTGGGACCCAACAGGCCAATGAAAATGATGAATTAAATAATATAATTGTAGTACCGAACCACATTATATTACCAAACACTCCGATGAGGAGTTTAAGTACGACACACCAGGACAATACCGATTACTAGTGTATTTTATATGAAGATAAAATACACCACCCTGAATAAATAAACATTACAAACGGAATTTGCAGCGGAAAATACAAATGACAGAAATAACTGAAATGACTGAAAATGACTGAGCAAACGGAATGACTGGGGCCCCCTACTAGTATCACTGGGACTCATCGCCGTCAACATGCTCTTCCCGTGCCTTTGCCTTGCCGTGACCTGAAAACAAAATCCCCCAACGGGGTCAGTTACACAGAACAACAATCCTCAAGGGTTGAAAATACACAAACATGATTTAACTGGAGTTATGAAATATCCTTAGTTATGAATTACGCTGAAGAGGAGTATCATAGTACGCCCGTAATGTTCTGTTTGAGTGTACAACACCCGTCCGTGTACCTAATTAGTCTCACGGTGTAACGCTTTCCCGTGTGCACGGTCTAATGTAACGGTGAACCCAATACAATAACCATCGTGTGCCCGACTAAAAATTCCACACAGCCACACCCGGCCACGCAATATGAACCCAGAAGGTCATATGAACGAGAATGACCGTAATGAATATCAATGAATAAGTAATAATCTGACAAAGTCAAGAATGACTCACCGAGATGAGAGTAATAATGAAATGAACGATAGCTCAACGAAAAGATTGGAACCGTCGTTCCTTATGACTGAGGTGATTAATTGACAATAACAAGTTTTTAATATGATTAATACAATGATGAATGAGTTATGATTATGAATAATCAACAACAAAAGGTATGAATATCCTTTTAACCGAGTAAGAATTAACTTACCCAACAACGATGAAGAATGTCCGTCCACGAACAACGTCCTAACCAAGATACCGGTCGCTCGAACAACCTTAATTCAATACAATTGCCAACAATCCGATCAATAACGAATTAAACACGAATATAACGAACTCAAGACGTCGATACGATTAAACCAAGTTCATTGGGGCATTATATCGAACACTTTGAGGCCAACTTTGATTGATTACCACTAAACCTCATTAATACCAACTTCAAATCCCCAAGAAGTGTTTCAAAACAACAAAACATCTCTAATACGATCAATAATCCGTTATGAATATCTAAAAACGTGATTATAACAACAATAAATCGGAAATCCCCAAATCCAACTCGATATTCGAAGTGTTCTTGAATAAATCTCTCAATAATCCAATGAATCTTTATACAAACTCATAATCATATACATATCCCTTCATATAACATGATTATAACGTCCAAAACATCATAACTCAACACAAAATCGAAATCCAAGGTGTTGAAGAAATTACCTCTTGAAGATCCAACCACTACGATCCGAAGAACACGAGTTAAAACGAGTATCCAAGCTTCTCAAAGGAATGAAGATGATGAAGATTACACACTCAAGTGATTGATGATGATAAAATCTCTCTCAACCCTCTCTCGGATGAAGAAGGAAAAATGAAGAAGTGAGGAGAAATGACCCGCCAAGTCATTAAACATCTGCGGAAGTTACGGCCGTAACTCGGCCCTCTTACGGCCGTAACTTTCAAGTCAACGGCCTACGGCCGTAATCGCCAACTCAGACGGGCGTAACTCGGCTTCGTCCGAAAGCTCGCCGACAGACTTACGGCCAGAACCCATCACGAGTTACGGCGTAACCCGCCCTCGTCAAACACATCCGTCGACACCTTACGGCCAGAACCGCACACCTTACGGCCGTAACTCGGATGATACGGCCGTATCCGCCAAACGTACGGGCGTAAGTCCTCTTCGTCAACGACTGTGCACTGCCGCTGCCAGACGGCCAGAATCGCCAAGCCTTACCGCTGTACCTTCCTCGACTTAAGGCCGTATGCCGCAACCCTTACGGCCGTAAGTCACCCTTGGTCGACAACACCCAAAATTCACGAACACCACTTACGGCCGTATCTAACCTTCCTTACGGCCGTAACTCACCTTCGGCCAAAAATGTCTCGGTAGCTGCCGGACGCCAGACGGCCGTAACCGGCCAGCCTTACGGCCGTACCTGCTCGACTTACGGCCGTACCACAAGACCTTACGGCCGTAAGTCCCTTTCGTCCGAATGGCCTGAAAACACGAACCCTTGTTACGGCCGTAACCCAAAGTCCTTACGGCCGTAATTCGATGCTGGCCAAGTTGAAAATTCCGATAACTCCGATTCCTCGCTACGACTGATGAATGATCCGACATAACATACAAATGTGAAAATGAACAAGTCTAAAACAAGCCACCGATGAAGCCCCTAGTATACGACTACCAATCACGATGAAAACAACAATACTCCCGTCGGTCTCTAAACGGAGATGACATGCCGATCGGTAACTGATATACGATTACAACAAGCCAACAGTGAACACAAATGAATGAATCAAGAATGATGAGTGATTATTAACGAGTGAGAAATACTGAGTGACAATTACAGACTGATAATTACTGAATGAAAATGAATGAATTACAACCGGGTATTACATACTCCCCCCCTTAAAAAGAGTTTCGTCCTCGAAACTAAGGGTAAACAACTCGGGACATGAACTATCCATCACGATCTGCAAACAATAATGTCCAAATAGTTCTCGGGACCAAATCAATCGCACGCCCAAGTCCCCAAGTCTTTGACGTCTCGGATCACAATGAACGATTTCCCAAAAAAAATATCACGAAGTCTCGGTATGACACCAAAAGGAATGCATCAAACGATCTCAAAATCTCAAGATTCTCAAATACGATCATTATAAGATAGATCAACAATAAATGATCCACAACCATGACACATTAATACGGATTGAGTTATATAGTCATCTGAAAGACAAGGCTATATATCAAATGTACTCAACATCGATATCCTCCATACCATCGATCTCCTCGATCCCAACGATTCGGCGAAGACCCAAACCTGAACTCACCGCTTAATATGACCCCGAAAGGTTACCAAAACGAGAGTGACTAAGATGAATGATAAATGATTAGATATCCGACAAGGATCAAGAATAACTCGCCGAGGTGAACTAATAACGAAATGAGTGATAACTCAAATGAAATTATTGGAACCATTGTTCCCCGTGAGGTGAATGATTGGTTGATAAATATAAGTCTTAACGTGATTGATATATGATGAATGAACTATGCGAACAATTGAACGACGATGAAATGAATGATTATCCTATTACTGAGCAAGAATTAACTTGCTCAACACCGGTGATGAATGTCCCGTTGTATCACTGTTTAAGCAAACAACAGTCGAACTCGTTGTCTGAGATGAAGATGCTCTCCCAGCATGAATACGACTAGAAACGATCTCTTGGACGTCGGAGTCCGGTGTCCCTCGGAACTCCTTCCATACCGAGGCAGGAAAGTCACGTGATAATTACAGGTCTCGTATGAAGATTGCACTATGATTACGAGATGAAATGATAACAATGAGCATACATGCTCTAACAAAATGGATGCATTAATAATGCAATAAAACGATCGTCGACATGACGCCGTAATATGAGAAGATCGCCTGAAAAATCAAGTGAGGTGACAAGCCTATCTGATGAAATTCCTGAAATGATTACCTTGAACAAGTTCACAAAATTGAAAAATTTGATTCACAAGATCAACAACTGAACCGTGAGATGGACTGGATGGTTAATAAATTAATCGAACAATGAGATTGACTCCGTGATGAATGAATTAATTGAACAATGAGATTAACTGAGTGATGAATGAATTGGTGAACAATGAGATTGATCGAGTGATGAATGAATTGGTGAACAATGAGATTGGTGAGTGATGAATGAATTGGTGAACAATGAGATTGGTGAGTGATGAATGAATTAATTGAACTTTGAGATTAACTGAGTGATGAATGAATTGACTGAACAATGAGATTTAGTGAGTGATTAATGAATTGACTTAACAATGAGATTGACTGAGTGATGAATGAATTGACTGAACAATTAGATTGGTGAGTGATGAATGAATTGGTGAACAATGAGATTAATCGAGTGATGAATGAATTGGTGAATAATGAGATTGATCGAGTGATGAATGAATTGACTGAACAATGAGATTGACTGAGTGATGAATGAATTGACTGAACAATGAGATTGACTGAGTGATGAATGAATTGACTGAACAATGAGATTGACTGAGTGATGAATGAATTGACTGAACAATGAGATTGAGTGAGTGATGAATGAATTGACTGAACAATGAGATTGACTGAGTGATGAATGAATTTACTGAACAATGAGATTAAGCGAGTGATGAATGAATTGACTGAACAATGAGATTGAGTGAGTGATGAATGAATTGAATGAACAATTTTAGAAAATCCTTCCACAAACCGCCGATAATAGCCGGCTAATCCGAGAAAGCTTCGGATTTGCTTAACATTCTTCGGAGGTGACCAATCTTGGATAGCCTTCGTCTTCTGAGGATCAACACGCACTCCATCGGTGAAATTACAGTCCGAGAAAAGTCACTGGACATCCGGACTCACCTTTGGAAAACTTCCCATAAAGTTGCTCTCGTCTTAACACGTAAACTCGATGAAAATGAACCTCGTGTTCCTCCCGGTCACGAGAATAATCAAAATGTCATCGATGAAGACAACAACAAAACTGATCCAAAAGTCGATGAAAACCTGATTCATTAACTCCATGAATACCGCAGGTGCAATAATCAACCCAACCGGCATAACCGCAACTCATAGCGACCATAGCGTGTTCGAAAAGCCGTCCTCGTGCTATCCGACTCTCGAATCCGCAACTGATGATATCCAGATCTTAAGTCGATCTTGGAAAATACTGAAGCTCCCTGAAGTTGATCCAAAAGATCGTCGATACGGGATAGAGGATACTAATCTTGATCCTCACCCTGTTCAACTCCTGATAATAATACACACACACGAACGAATCATACCTCTCCTTGACAGATAACACTGGTGCTCCCCACGGGAACGCACTCGGTCGGAGATAACCTTTCTCGAACCAATCCTCAAGTTGAATCTTCAACTCCTGCATTTGGTCGGGGCCATCCGATACGGTGTCTTCGATAATGGGGACGTACCGGCTCCAACTCACTCCTGAATTCCACTACTCTATGAGAAAGCAACCAGATAACTCGTCTGGAATACATCGTCAAACGATGACAATGATACCACGAATGATTGAACATTTCGATTGCCCGAGAATGGTCAATCGATAAAAAGTGATACAATGAATGATTGAATAGCTCGATTGCCTTAGAAAGGTCAATCGATGAAAATGATACAATGAATGATGAAATAGCTCGATTGCCTTAGAAAGGCCAATCGATGAAAATGATATAATGAATGATTGAATAACTCGATTGCCTTAGAAAGGCCAATCGATGAAAATTATACAATGAATGACTGAACAACTTGCTTGCGGAATTTCTCTGCTTCCATCATAATAGTAATCCTTCTGGGACAACGGGGATTTCCTCCCTGAAGTACACATTCGACGACCAACGACGAAAATGATAGTGACCATGCGCTTACGAACATTGAGAACGGCATCATGACAATCCATCTAATTAACACCCAATATTACATCGTCCTTAGATAAATTCACCACGATTAGGTCCACTGACCAATTGCGGTCATTAAGCTTACCTTGGTATGATTTCCGAAAATCTTCTATCGTCAGGTACACCGATGGTATGAGGTCCACAAGCAATAGGACTATCCAAATTAAGTTTATTCAATCATGACTTGAAAATGAATGAATGCGGTGCACCAGTATCAAAAGGTACACACGGGTTGAAATAAAATTACGAGTATACCTGAGATCGTTCGGGCCACCGGATCGTCGATCCTCTTCATCACATGAATCCGGGACCTGCCGGCCCCCGAACCGGACGCTCCCGTCTGATAAATACGAGCTCCCACTCTATTTGCTTCCATTGTCTTAAACGACGTTGACAAAGCAGTCTGATTCTGAAACGCTGGTTGCTTCGGGGCCTGAGATGCCACCGGAGCCGACTTGGAGTTCTTTCGGCAAAAACGGGCCTTATGCCCAAAATTCCCACAATTATGACATGTGATAGACGGCGTCGTACACCTAGTACTGAAATGGCCCGGCGCCCCACAGTTGAAACAGATGATGGCCGAACTGGCTGCTCGGGACTGAGATCCCGCAGGATTAGGTGCCGTAGAAGGACGCTCAGAAACGGTAGGACCCGCACGAGGTTTCTTGGAGGTTGACCAACCGCCTTCGGACCGATTACGCTTCGTTGATTTCTTGCTGAAAGACGAAGGTTGTTGTTCAGCACTTTCCTTAGTAGCCATCTCATACGGGAGAGTTCTCTCGATTAATCCGGTCAGAGTGGCGCAATGATGATTGAGCAACTGCACATGGGTCATCATGGCCTGCATAAAAGTGAGTGGATCAACCCGAACATCTTCTGGTCGAGCCGAGTCTTGGGCACGATTTCCCGGCAGCGAGTGATTATTTCTCGGGTTTCGGTCCGCACCGCGGCCTCTCCCCCGTGCATCTCGATAGCTCTCTCCATACTGAAGTAGGAAGGTCGCATAATGATTATATTTCCCGCATGATTAGCACGTTATGATTATGTCATGAGATGATGAAAATGAGTATACATGCTCTAACTTAGTGATTATATGAATGATTTACTGAAGTTACATGATTATCTGATGAAATTCTTGAAATGCTTATCTTGAATAACTTAACAAGATTGATAATATGATCATCCAGATTGACAACTGAGTAATGAAATGAATTGAGTGATTGATGAGTTAATATGATCGTGCCGATCATAATGAATGATGATATTTGAGGATTGTCAAATGATGAATGATGAATGAATGACTATTGCCAGAAATTATACCATGGCGTTAGAAGTCTTACAGTTCTTTCGGTCTGATTGGCTCGGCATCTGCACAGGTCACACGTGACGCGAAAGTCCAATGATACTAGTCCGATGACGATGATTTCAAACGAGACATGACTTGGAGGGTAGTATTCAAAACCACGCTCCGATACCAACTCTGTAACACCCCAAAATAGGCGGATATTACAGTGCCGTGAATCCCCGACTGGGACCCACCAGGCCAATGAAAATGATGAATTAAATAATATAATTGTAGTACCAAACCACATTATATTACCAAACACTCCGATGAGGAGTTTAAGTACGACACACCAGGACAATACCGATTACTAGTGTATTTTATATGAAGATAAAATACACCACCCTGAATAAATAAACATTACAAACAGAATTTGCAGCAGAAAATACAAATGACAGAAATAACTGAAATGACTGAAAATGACTGAGCAAACGGAATGACTGGGGCCCCCTACTAGTATCACTGGGACTCATCGCCGTCAACATGCTCTTCCCGTGCCTTTGCCTTGCCGTGACCTGAAAACAAAATCCCCCAACGGGGTCAGTTACACAGAACAACAATCCTCAAGGGTTGAAAATACACAAACATGATTTAACTGGAGTTATGAAATATCCTTAGTTATGAATTACGCTGAAGAGGAGTATCATAGTACGCCCGTAATGTTCTGTTTGAGTGTACAACACCCGTCCGTGTACCTAATTAGTCTCACGGTGTAACGCTTTCCCGTGTGCACGGTCTAATGTATCGGTGAACCCAATACAATAACCATCGTGTGCCCGACTAAAAATTCCACACAGCCACACCCGGCCACGCAATATGAACCCAGAAGGTCATATGAACGAGAATGACCGTAATGAATATCAATGAATAAGTAATAATCTGACAAAGTCAAGAATGACTCACCGAGATGAGAGTAATAATGAAATGAACGATAGCTCAACGAAAAGATTGGAACCGTCGTTCCTTATGACTGAGGTGATTAATTGACAATAACAAGTTTTTAATATGATTAATACAATGATGAATGAGTTATGATTATGAATAATCAACAACAAAAGGTATGAATATCCTTTTAACCGAGTAAGAATTAACTTACCCAACAACGATGAAGAATGTCCGTCCACGAACAACGTCCTAACCAAGATACCGGTCGCTCGAACAACCTTAATTCAATACAATTGCCAACAATCCGATCAATAACGAATTAAACACGAATATAACGAACTCAAGACGTCGATACGATTAAACCAAGTTCATTGGGGCATTATATCGAACACTTTGAGGCCAACTTTGATTGATTACCACTAAACCTCATTAATACCAACTTCAAATCCCCAAGAAGTGTTTCAAAACAACAAAACATATCTAATACGATCAATAATCCGTTATGAATATCCAAAAACGTGATTATAACAACAATAAATCGGAAATCCCCAAATCCAACTCGATATTCGAAGTGTTCTTGAATAAATCTCTCAATAATCCAATGAATCTTTATACAAACTCATAATCATATACATATCCCTTCATATAACATGATTATAACGTCCAAAACATCATAACTCAACACAAAATCGAAATCCAAGGTGTTGAAGAAATTACCTCTTGAAGATCCAACCACTACGATCCGAAGAACACGAGTTAAAACGAGTATCCAAGCTTCTCAAAGGAATGAAGATGATGAAGATTACACACTCAAGTGATTGATGATGATAAAATCTCTCTCTCAACCCTCTCTCTCGGATGAAGAAGGAAAAATGAAGAAGTGAGGAGAAATGACCCGGCCAAGTCATTAAATACTGCCGGAAGTTACGGCCGTAACTCGGCCCTCTTACGGCCGTAACTTTCCAAGTCAACGGCCCTACGGCCGTAACCGGCCAACTCGTACGGGCGTAACTCGGCTTCGTCCGAAAGCCTGCCGACAGACTTACGGCCGTAACCCATCCTGAGTTACGGGCGTAACCCGCCCTCGTCAAACACATCCGTCGACACCCTTACGGCCGTAACCGCACACCTTACGGCCGTAACTCGGATGATACGGCCGTATCCGGCCAAACGTACGGGCGTAAGTCCTCTTCGTCGAAAACGACTGTGCACTGCCGCGTCTGGCCAGAATCGCCAAGCCTTACCGCTGTACCTTCCTCGACTTAAGGCCGTATGCCGCAACCCTTACGGCCGTAAGTCACCCTTGGTCGACAACACCCAAAATTCACGAACACCACTTACGGCCGTATCTAACCTTCCTTACGGCCGTAACTCACCTTCGGCCAAAAATGTCTCGGTAGCTCTTGGCCAGCGCAGACGGCCAGAATCGCCAGCCTTACGGCCGCACCTGCTCGACTTACGGCCGTACCACAAGACCTTACGGCCGTAAGTCCCTTTCGTCCGAATGGCCTGAAAACACGAACCCTTGTTACGGCCGTAACCCAAAGTCCTTACGGCCGTAATTCGATGCTGGCCAAGTTGAAAATTCCGATAACTCCGATTCCTCGCTACGACTGATGAATGATCCGACATAACATACAAATGTGAAAATGAACAAGTCCAAAACAAGCCACCGATGAAGCCCCCAGTATACGACTACCAATCACGATGAAAACAACAATACTCCCGTCGGTCTCTAAACGGAGATGACATGCCGATCGGTAACTGATATACGATTACAACAAGCCAACAGTGAACACAAATGAATGAATCAAGAATGATGAGTGATTATTAACGAGTGAGAAATACTGAGTGACAATTACAGACTGATAATTACTGAATGAAAATGAATGAATTACAACCGAGTATTACAGTTATCGTTCGGGCCGTTGAGATCGCCAAATGTATGCCGTCGTTGCTGTGATGTTTGTATGTGTGTTGCTTTACGATGGTGATCGTTGTATATGTTGTATGTTATGATATTATGTTGTGCTGAGTTGGAATCTCTGGTATGTTGTTTTGTGACGTTATGCCCCATTGTATCTAGCATTTGTATATTTGGTATGCCGATCCGAGGTGTTTTCAACTGTGATATACCGGAGCATGCACGTGCAAATTGTCTTTCCCCCTTGATGGCAGTTACGAGTGTGGACTCGAGGACACGTAATCCGGTTGTGCGAGTTGGTTACCGAGTCTTCCGAGTTTGCGCCTTAGCACCGATATGAGGATCGGCTCAGAGGCCCATGGGAGATGTTTCGCTGCTTTTTTTGTGTTGTCACCTTACTCCCGTTGTTGTGAGTTGCGGGAACGACATTTCTTTTATAAGAGGTCGAATGTAATGCCCGTATCATTTTTGACTTCCGCATTTTCTCTCTCTCAATTCTATCAACTTGCTCGTGTTCGTTGATACTTTCTGAGCTTGTTCTGTATTTCATTTTCATAACGGGTTGTGACCTTGTTTCGGATCGATCTATTTATCGTTGTGACTTTTATGAGTTCGGTTCGATTCTTGTGGACCTTGTTTGAAAGTAACATCTTCCAATTTCTACCAGCTCTTTTAATGTCTTGAGTTGAATTGTGAACTTCGGAGTTATTTTTCGACTGTTGTTGTTCGATCATTGTTATCTGATCGTTGTTGTTCGATCGTTGTTGTTCAGTCGTTGTTGATCGATCGTTGTTGTTCGATCGGGGTTGTCTGACTGTGTTGCCTGATCTCGTACCGCGAAAAATTGTCGTTCACCGTTAGTTTGTTGTTTCGGGTGTGGCCAGATGGGTCACCGAGCCGTGCAATGCGAGATGGTAACTGAGAGATTTGGGGGATCGAGGTTGCGTCCCTGCTCCGAAAGGACACGTAGATGCCTATTGTGGTTTTGAGGATTTCGGCGTAGTCCGAATTGTTTGTGATTGTCCTTGTGGATCGTTTTGTGTTTATTTCTGTTTTCTCGACTGTGCGTGTTTCCTTATGATAGGTGCTTTGTGTTTTGGGATTGTTCGGATAATCGACTTGATTGTATTATCTGTTTGATGATGCTTGTCACTTGTTGGTTTTATTATGTGTCTACCGGTGGCGTTGTGTTGGCCGTCGTGGAGCGTGTTTTCACGCCGTATATTCCTATGCGTTGCTTGTAACGTTTCGCCGTTGGGCGTAAGTTACGCGTTTCTTATGTATCTCGTTGAGTTTTCCTGGCGTGATATCGCTTCTCCCTACTTGTTTTAAGTTTCGGGACGAAACTTCATTTAAGGAGGGTAGTATGTAATATCCGCAATTTCGATTTCCGGTAATTTTCTATTTTTTTGGCGAGAGTCCGTTTTGACGACTCGCATGGGACCGTTTCATCATTCTGAGAATGATTAATTCTGCACTTTATGTCATCCGAGTTCGTTTCGGTATCGTTTTGTTGAGTTTCGTGTTTCTTAGCGACTTTTCCGCACTCGAGTTCGATTCTTGTGAATCTCGTTCGAAACTACTGTTTCGAGTTTCCCGTAAGTCCGTTTAACTTTTTTAGACATGTTGTGAACTTCGGTTTGGTTATTCGATCACGTATCGTGATTTTCGGGCGTTTTGGGCCATTTTATAATTTACCCAAAGTTGTGGGTATCCGCATTCGTATTTGTTGTCTTGACCCTTTTCATGGTCGCGTGTGATTAATTGTCGCATGGTATTTCATTTCGGGTCGATGATGTTGTCCACGAGCATTTTGTCGTGTTCGTTCCGTGTGATTTCGGATAATCTAGTCGTCGAGTCCTGGTGGTCGGGCACTGGCCAGACGGTTGCGGGCAGTGGCCGGACGGTTGCGGGCACTAGTCGGACGGTTGCAGCAGGAACCGGCGTAGCGCACGCTACGGCCGGAAGGTAGCGCACGCTACGGCCGGGAGGCAGCGCACGCTACGGCCGGTTAGCTGCGCGAGCTAGTCGGTCGAGACAGTAGGGGCAGTGTGGTTCTGCATTGTGGATCGGCCAGTAGCGCACGCCATCGCCGGACATCGCGCGCTTCGACCGGCAGGTAGCGCACGCTGCGGCCGGAAGGCTGCGCACGCTACCTGGCCGAGCAGTCTAGTCCAGGAAGTCTCTGGATTGCCGCTCGGGCCGTTAGCGCACGCTAGCTCGGCAGCCTAGCACACGCTAGGCTGCACCAGTATAAATATGGCCGAGCAGTTCAATTTCAGTCCTTTTTCCCATTTCTCTCTTTCTCTTCCACGACTGGAGCCTTGGGGATCTTGGAGCCATGATGTTTGTCAATCAATCCACGAAGTTCTTGAGTTCAAATCATTGATTGATCATCATATAACATCATTTGATCCAGTAAATCGAGGTTAGATTTCCTAGAACCCTATCTTTGGAAAATTTTGGGGTTTTCGGGTTTTTGTCCGATTCGTTCCGTATTGTTGATTAATCCATGATGGGTATGATTAATCTTAGTATTATTCATGTGTTTAACATCGTTTAATCCATTGTTCTTCGTCGAATCAAGTTATATTTCTTGATTTCCCTCGAATTGACTTTTTTGGGGGATTTGTTCTTGATTTCATTTTCCATCCATTTTTTATGAACTGATTGTTGTAAAATGATGTTTTTAAACATATCCTATGGATTGAATATCCATATTTCGGTGGGGAAGTCCATTTTCATGTTTTGTCGGGTCGATTCGTGTTCTTGGCCGTTTTGGGGGAAACCCTTGAACTTTCGTCGTTTGTTCCTTAAATTCAGCGGCTTTTGGTCGTACTTTGGAATTCATTTTCGTTGTTATTGTTGTCGTTCGTAGTTTATTGTTGCGGGTTGTCGTTCGGTGGAGTCGGCGGGTTCGTAGTCGGTTCGTGCCAACCTACTTCGATCAATTCTCCGTGTTGTGGTCATTCGAGGCAAGTACCTTTCTTGTTTTGTGGATATGATAATTAGTGATCGTCTCTATGTGTTTGTTTGATCATTTGAATTGAACTTTCAAAAGATTTGATTTAGCCTCGTTAAGGGCTCACTTTCAAAACGCATGTGTTTTGTGGATATTGTGCTCCGTGAATGATTAAGTGAACCCTATGAATTCGCTTGTTGATGTTGTTTTTGTTGTTATGTGTTGATAATATATATACACATATTATATCTTTTCGGTGCGCTATGGTTTGACGTGGTGTTTTGCTAAGTGTTTGATGCCTCTGGGTGAATTGTTTGGATATCCTTGGTGTGATATGTTATTTGTGCATGATTGCTTCGCTCACATCAGGAGGGTCCGACGGGGCCACGGAGGGAATCCAATGGTATAGCCCTGGGTTCACGAGTGGTGAAAGTATTTTACTCACCTTGGGTAGGTTCGACGGGGCCTCGAAGGGAGTCCAATGGGAGAGCCCTGGATTCACGAGTAAAAACTTCACGAGTGGTGTGTATGTTTGGTGAATGTATTTGCTCACCTCAGGAGGGTTCCACGGAGCCACGGAAGGAGTCCAATTGGAGAGCCCTGGATTCATGAGTAAAAACTTCACGAGTTGGTATTGATTTTTATGTCCGTCGAGGACACGTGACGTGGGTTTTAACCCTGTGTATTGTTGTTGGGTTCATTTGTGAAAACAAAACCTTTGGGTTGTGACCCCTATTGATTTTGGAAAGAGAAGGATTCGGTAATCCTAAATTATTTTCTACTAAAACTCTCGATGGCATTTTTAAACTATTTTATAAATTGTTTCCCTTGATTTGTGATCTTTCGATTTTGGAAAGCTTTACCTAAACTCTTGCCTCGGGAAGTATTTTCGTTATGTTTAAATCTTTGAGGATTCCTGGTTATTATTGTCCTTGGAACTTGTATTGTATGGCTTGTATTTTTGCACTTGTACTTGCACTAGCAAAACAGTGGAGTTTTGCTAACCCCCGAGTATTCGGAGGGTGGATGTCCGTCTTTGCATTCAGGTTTTGGGAGCATAACACAGGGTCGGCACAAAGGATGATGAAAGATGATCGATACTAATCACATGAGAACCCGTACATTGTTGTATTGGTTCGGTTGTATTTTATTTCCACTGCAGTATTTCTCTCCACGTTTTACGGGAGTATTTTATATTCGACCCGTGCGTGGGCATGTATTGAGTTGTATGTATTTATTGAAAGACCAAATCGGTCTACTGAATTATTTTAGCCTTAAAGGCATTGTTGAAATGTTCGATGTTGTTTACCAGCCTGGTAGATCTTTGAGAAAAGGGTCTACGGAGTGTAATATCCCTGAGTGGATTGCGGGTGTTACATAAATGGTATCGGAGCTTAGGTTGTGGAAACCTAGGCTGACGGGTCAAGTGGTGTCTGCTGAGTTTTGTCTCGTCGGATTTTATCTGACTGAGTCGTGTCGCAACGCGTCATCTGAGTTTGTTGGTTGTGATTAGTATCGTGGGGCGATCATCATCTTCGTGCGACCTGTGGCCGTAAGTCTCCCTTCTTTGTATTGTGCCTCGCGTGACACGAGCTATTTGTTTGAATATTTGTTAAGTGATGGAACCTTCATGTAGATTCTTGGTTTCGTGATGCATTCGTGTGATTCTCATATTTCGTTTATATGAGGAGTGTTGTCATTATTTATGTCCTTTTGACTGTGATATTTGACTGTTTGTTTTCCCGGTAAAAGACATGTGCTGTCTTGATTTTGAGCGAGTTGACGCATGTATTATAATTGTATGTAAGTGAATATTGTTACATGTGAGTTCTTAGGCATTCTAGCCTAATAGATTTTCGAAAACCTTGAGTATCTTAGAAAATAAAATTCGAGACGTACTTTTAAATGGATTGTATTTTCGAGGCGCCTACTAGCGCAACTATCTATTTCAAAATTCTTCTACCTTGAGGACCAAAATATATTTTTTTTTCCAGTAATTTTGGAAATGTTTTGCTTAGACCCGAGGGTCGAATATTTCTGAAAGTTTTTTCACTAAAAGGAAAGTGTCCTCATTTTATCAAACGCATGATGGTTTCTAAAGTCTCGACAATGATGTTTGTTCAATTTTTCGTAATGTGATACTCAAGATCCACTGGTGTTTCCAAATTGTTTTCAAAAGATGGTTTTCGTTTTTAAAACCCATCATTTCCTGCTTGTGGTCGGAGAATGTATGCATGATGTTCATACTTTCGTTAGGGCGTTAACCCCAGAGTTGTGATTGAATTGGCGGCGTGAACGTTGATCGTTCACCACGCATTTGTTGTACTAGCCCTCTGTGAGAGGTATGATGTGATATTTAATGTTGTCATTTCGTGGTGACTTGCGTGCTGTCGCACATGTGCGGACTGTTAAAGCTTGAGTTTGTATGATTGTGTACATCTGTGGTTGTTTCATGACGTTTTGTGATTATGTGCTGGTTATCGTTCGGGCCGTTGAGATCGCCGAATGTATGCCGTCGTTGTTGTGATGTTTGTATGTGTGTTGCTTTACGATGGTGATCGTTGTATATGTTGTATGTTATGATATTATGTTGTGCTGAGTTGGCATCTCCGGTATGTTGTTTTGCAACGTTATGCCCCATTGTATCTGGCATTTGTATATTTGGTATGCCGATCCGAGGTGTTTTCAACTGTGATATACCGGAGCATGCACGTGCAAATTGTCTTTCCCCGCCACTAGCAGATTACAAGTGTGGACTCGAGGGACACAGAATCCAGTTGTGCGAGTTGGTTACCGAGTCTTCCGTAGTTCGCGCCTTAGCACACATATGAGGATCGGCTCCGAGAGGCCCATGGGAGATGTTTCTATCGTTTGCTTTTTGTGTTGTCATACTCCCGTTATTATGAGTTGCGGGAACGACATTTCTTTTATAAGAGGTTGA
Organism: Orobanche coerulescens; assembly: GCA_033398695.1. Classification (NCBI taxonomy): domain Eukaryota; kingdom Viridiplantae; phylum Streptophyta; class Magnoliopsida; order Lamiales; family Orobanchaceae; genus Orobanche; species Orobanche coerulescens. The sequence continues at coordinate 67,324,477 of CM065814.1, forward strand.
ATGTAATGCGCGTATCATTTTTTACTTCCGCATTTTCTCTCTCTCAATTCTATCGACTTGCTCGTGTTCGTTGATACTTTCTGAACTTGTTCGGTATTTCAGTTTCATCGTTCGAACGGGTTGTGACCTTGTTTCGGATCGATCTGTTTATCGTTGTGACTTTTATGAGTTCGGTTCGATTCTTGTGAACCTTGTTCGAAAGTAACATCTTCCAGTTTGATACGGGATTAACAAGTCCAAGGGAAGAAGACGAGGTGATGATCGACGTAAACAACCATACAACTTACTTGGGCGAGAAAACGAAGACGAGACACGGAGTTACCTTAATAACCGGACTTGGAGTAACTTAAAAATTGCATCTTGGGGGAAGGGGGGCCAAGTGGTAAAAGAATAAAAGAATTTCAGCATATTTTATTAGAAGGGGCGGCAGGATTCTCGGCAACATGCTGTGTGAAAAAAGCGGCTATCAGCTTTCAATTTGGAGACAAGGCCCACCTTTTACTTTTGTCAGCATAAGGAACCTTTTTATTATCTTGTCATTATTTAAACCCAGCTTGTAATAGTTTAAGATTATCGTGTCAGGCTCTTGTTAGGCTACTTTTGTCTATAAATAGGGCGATGAAGTTGTAATGAAAAGATTATTGAATGTTGAAGAAATAAGAATACACTTTGTGTTTTCCCTCGTGAATGCTTTTCATCAAAACTTGATTTTTATTCGACGCGTTTTTGAGTATTAATCTGATTGATTCTCAATAGGTCTTGAGGAGAAATCTCTTTATCGAATTATAGGTCTAATTCGATAAAAACAACTGTTTCTATCCTATTTCGATATTCTTCTTGTTTTTCGATACAGTATTGTACTTAATCAAATTTCCGTTTCAAGTGTTGTTCGATCGTTCGAACTTGTTTCCTGTTTTCAATTCGCATCCGACCGAAACGTTCTGTTTCGAGTGTCGCTGTTTGGAGGTAGCATGTGTCAAGTCTTTTGCATTTGACGAAGTTCCTGTCTTGTTGCTGTATCGAGTTGCCGTCATCCTTTCCTATCGCGAGTGCCTGCCGCTAGCCCGAGTTATTGCTGTAGCGAACTGTTGTTACCAGTTCCCGACAGTTTTGTGCTGATAGCTTCCGTTCGTCAAAACAGTCTTCCGCTGTATCGATACAGAATTCGCATCACCAGCGAGAATTCGCATCATAAGTGGCATCGGAGACCAAGTTCTTGATCTTTGGCATTATGGATCTCATCGACGCTGATTTCTTGGCAAAACTTCGTGACGCAGTTCGTGATGTACCAGAACAATGTGACCAGCGTTGGCAACCTAGGCGTGGTGACTATGAGCGACCCTCACGCCATGTCGAAGAATTCAAGGTTAATGAGCTTCCAGAGTTCAGTGGAGGGACAGACCCTGAAGTTTACCTGGAATGGGAACGAAAAATTGATCGTATGTTCGAGTTTAAAGACCTTGACGATGAGAAAAGGTGTAAGTATGCAATTCTCAAGTTGGGGAAAGGAGATTCATTTTGGTACGAAGGAATTAAAACACGAAGAGCTCGTGCGGGGAAAGAAAATATCCGTTCGTGGGATTCATTAAAAAGAAAACTTCGTAAAAGATATGTACCAACATCACACAGGTTGTCCTTGTACAGGAAGATTGCAGATCTCATGCAAGGAAAGTTGAATGTCAGTGAATACATTGAGGAGTTTGAGAATCTGACCTTAATGGGAGAAATAGAGGAGAATGAGGAGCAGAAGATGTCGTGATTCTTGCGTGGCGTGAACCGAAGCATAGCTAACTCGGTGGAACTGTATCCATACGAGGAATTCGATACATTATGTGGGCTATGTGTGAAATTAGAAGCTTAAAACAGGATGAAGATGTATAAACCCGAGTTTCCAGTTAAATTTGGAAACCCAAGTGTAGGGTCTAGTTCAACCACTAAGGCAACTGTACCGAATCCGGTTCCTATTGCGATTCCTAAGACCCCCTACGTACCGAAGGAGACGAGTTTGGCTAAAGTAAGATGTTTCAAATGTCATGGGTTCGGGCATTATCAAAATGCTTGTCCGAACAAACGAGTGGTGACACTAAGGGAAGCTGTCACGATCCGAGATGAATAATTGGTTGAAGACGAAAAAGAAAGAATGGGGGATGTATTTGATCTCAACATGGAGGATGAAGAAGGAGAAGCATGTGAGGCTTACGATGCTCCGAATTACGATACAGCCTTGGTCCTTCGCACTTTGCAAGCCAAGTCGGTTCCGAGCGAGTCAGAACAACGGGACCAAATATTCCATACAAAATGTCAAGTTGGAGATAAGTGGTGTAGTTTGATTATCGACGGAGGGAGTTGCACCAACGTAGCTTCGAGTGAAATGGTGACGAAGCTTGGACTAACCACCACAGCTCACCCTAAGCCATATGCTTTACATTGGCTTGATGACGGAAGTAAGGTGAGGGTTTCGAAGCAAGTTCGGGTCGGATTGACGATGGGTTCATATCACGATGAGATATTATGTGATGTGATTCCAATGGATGCTTCTCACGTACTTTTGGGACGCCCTTGGTTATTTGATAGGAATGTTTTGCATCGGGGAAGGAGCAACGAATACGAATTGCGAGATAAGGGAAAGAGGATCGTGTTGAAGCCGATGTCACCCCAAGCTATCCGTTCCATGAGTGCCAAACGAGGGGAAAAACCGGACCTCACCATGTTCGCTAGCGAAAGGGAAGTTTAACACGCTATGGAGAGGGGTGAGCGTGTGTACATGCTGGTGATAAAAGAGACTCAAGATGATTTCGTGGCAATGAAAAACGAGGATTCAGTGGCCGATTTATTACATGAGTTTGCGGACGTCTTCCCTGAAGAATTACCGTCGGGATTGCCGCCAATTCGTGGAATTGAGCATCAAATCGACCTTATACCAGGAGCACCTCTTCCGAATAAAGCTGCCTATAGGTGTAATCCCGAAGAAACGAAGGAACTTCAGAAGCAGATTGAAGAACTAATGAGCCACGGGTATGTTCGAGAAAGTTTAAGTCCATGTGCGGTTCCGGTCCTACTTGTTCCTAAGAAGGATGGATCTTGGCGGATGTGTATCGATAGTCAGGTCGTAAATAACATAACGATCAAGTATCGATTCCCGATACCAAGGCTTGCTGATATGTTAGACGAGCTACATGGCTCGGTGGTCTTTTCTAAAATTGATTTGCGAAGTGGCTATCACCAGATTCGTATGCGGGAGGGAGATGAATGGAAGACGGCTTTCAAAACTAAGCATGGGCTGTATGAGTGGACCGTCGTGCCATTTGGACTTACGAATGCCCCGAGTACTTTCATGCGTTTGATGAACGAAGTACTTAAGGCATTTTTGGGCAGATTTGTGGTTGTTTATTTGGATGATATTTTGGTTTATAGTCGGTCGGTGGAGGAACATCTCGGGCATCTACGACAAGTATTCGAGACTCTTAGGTCTCAAAGGCTTTATGGAAAGAAAGAAAAGTGTGCGTTTCTCGTCGAGAGCATAACTTTTCTTGGCTATGTTGTTTCGAAAGATGGAATGTCGGTTGATTAGGGCAAAATTGAAGCTATTAAGTCGTGGCCTACTCCCAAAACCGTAACTGAAGTTAGATCGTTCCACGATCTTGCCTATTTTTATCGGAGGTTTATTCGAGATTTCAGCACCATAACGAGTCCGATAACTGAGTGTTTGAAGAAGGGTCCGTTTGTGTGAATCAGGGCTGCCCAAGAGGCATTTGAAAAATTGAAGGCAAGGCTATGTGAAGCACCTATCTTGGCGTTACCGATTTTGCACAACCGTTCGAGGTGGAGTGTGATGCTAGTGGAGTTGGTATTGGGGCGGTCCTCATTCAAGGCAGGCGGCCCATTGCATACTTTTCGGAGAAGTTGAGTGGAGCTCGACTCAACTATTATACTTACGACAAGTAGTTCTATGCCATAGTGAGGGCTCTTGATCATTGGAGTCATTATCTTCGACCGAAATATTTTATTCTGCATTCGGACCATGAATCTTTAAAGTATATTAATGGGCAGCAGAAGTTGAGTCCCAGACATGCGAAGTGGGTGGAATTCTTGCAATCATTTCACTTTTCATCGAAGTATAAGGACGGTAAGAGCAATGTCGTGGCTGATGCGCTGTCCAGGCGGTATGCCTTACTCTCTACCCTTGATGTTCGATTGCTTGGATTCGATACAGTGAAAGAATATTATGACGGTGATGCGGATTTTGGCGAAACCTTCGCCCTTTGCAAATCTGGACCAATGGGAGAATTTTCGATACAGGAAGGCTTTCTTTTTAAGGGAAATCGTCTTTGTCTACCAAGGCACACGATTCGGGAATTGCTGGTTCGAGAGGCTCACGGGGGAGGTTTGGCTGGCCACTTTGGTTCGGTCAAGACATTGGATGTGCTTAAAGAACATTTTTATTGGCCAAAGATGCAGGGGGATGTCAATAATATAATTAGTAAGTGTGTGACGTGCCATATTGCGAAGAGTTCGTTCAAACTAGGAATCTACACACCTTTACCAATTCCGGAGAGGCCATGGGAAGATGTCTCGATGGATTTCATTGTTGCTTTGCCGCGAACCCAATGCGATTATGGTTGTTGTCGATCGTTTTTCAAATATGGCTCATTTTGTTTCTTGTCAAAAAACCGATGATGCGAGTAATGTTGCTGACTTGTATTTCCGAGCGGTGGTACGATTACATGGAGTTCCGAAAACTATTGTTTTGGACCGGAACTCGAAATTTCTAAGCTACTTTTGGAACACATTGTGGAGAAAGGTGGGAACCAAACTTTTGTTTAGTACTTCGCGTCATCCTCAAACAGACAGACAAATTGAAGTGACTAATCGAGCACTAGGAACGCTGTTGCGAGGCTTGGTAAGCAAAACACAAAAGGATTGGGATTTGAAGCTCGCATATGCGGAGTTCGCATATAATCGCTCTCCTACTCATGCCACGGCTCACTCTCCATTCGAAGTAGTTTACGGGCTAAACCCTTATATACCGTTAGATCTAATCTCATTACCAAGTAACGAATTGGTGCATAAGGAAGCGGAATCAAAACTGAAATCAATGATGAAATTACACGAATAGGTACATGACCGAATCAAGGAGATAAACGAGACGTACAAAAGGAAGTCGAGCAAGCAAAGAAAACCGAGATTATTCGAGGTTAGGGATTTAGTTTGGGTGCATTTGAGGAAGGAAAGATTCCCGAATAAGGGTAAGAATAAGTTAATGCCACGATCCGAGGGGCCATTTAAAATAGTTGCGAGGGTGAACGACAATGCTTACAAGTTAGAACTTCCGGGCGATTATGGAGTGCATGCTACTTTCAACATAGGTGATCTATCTCCTTATCTTGATGACGACGGGATTGCAAAATTGAGGACAATTCCTTTTAAAGGGGGAGGGGATGATACGGGATTAACAAGTCCAAGGGAAGAAGACGAGGTGATGATCGACGTAAACAACCATACAACTTACTTGGGCGAGAAAACGAAGACGAGACACGGAGTTACCTTAATAACCAGACTTGGAGTAACTTAAAACTTGCATCATGGGGGAAGGGGGCCCAAGTGGTAAAAGAATAAAAGAATTTCAGCATATTTTATTAGAAGGGGCAGCAGGATTCTCGGCAACATGCTGTGTGAAAAAAGCGGCTATCAGCTTTCAACTTGGAGACAAGGCCCATCTTTTACTTTTGTCAGCATAAGGAACCTTTTTATTATCTTGTCATTATTTAAACCCAGCTTGTAATAGTTTAAGATTATCTTGTCAGGCTCTTGTCAGGCTACTTTTGTCTATAAATAGGGCGATGAAGTTGTAATGAAAAGATTATTGAATGTTGAAGAAATAAGAATACACTTTTTGTTTTCCCTCGTGAATGCTTTTCATCAAAACTTGATTTTTATTCGACGCGTTTTTTAGTATTAATCTGATTGATTCTCAATAGGTCTTGAGGAGAAATCTCTTTATCGAATTATAGGTCTAATTCGATAAAAAAATAATTGTTTCTATCCTGTTTCGATATTCTTCTTATTTTTCGATACAGTATTGTACTTAATCAAATTTCCGTTTCAAGTGCTGTTCGATCGTTTGAACTTGTTTCCTGTTTTCAATTCGCATCCGACTGAAACGTGCTGTTTCGAGTGTCGCTGTTTGGAGGTAGCCTGTGTCAAGTCTTTTGCATTTGACCAAGTTCCTGTCCTGTTGCTGTATCGAGTTGCCGTCATCCTTTCCTATCACGAGCGCCTGCCGCTAGCCCGAGTTATTGCTGTAGCGAACTGTTGTTACCAGTTCCCGACAGTTTCGTGCCGATATCTTTCGTTCGTCAAAACAGTCTTCCACTGTATCGATACAGAATTCGCATCACCAGCGAGAATTCGTATCACAGTTTCTACCAGTTCTTTTAATGTCTTGAGTTGAATTGTGAACTTCGGAGTTATTTTCAACTGTTGTTGTTCGATCATTGTTATCTGATCGTTGTTGTTCGATCGTTGTTGTTCTATCATTGTTGTTCAGTCGTTGTTGATCGATCGTTGTTATTCGATCGGGATTGTCTGACTGTTGTTGCCTGATCTCGTACTGCGAAGAATCGTCGTTCACCGTTAGTTTGTTGTTTCGGGTGTGGCTAGATGGGTCACCGAGTCGTGCAATGTGAGACGGTAACTGAGAGATTTGGGGGATCGAGGTTGCGTCCCTGCTCCGAAAGGACACATAGATGCCTATTGTGGTTTTGAGGATTTCGGCGTAGTCCGAATTGTTTGTGATTATCCTTGTGGATCGTTTTGTGTTTATTTCTGTTTTCTCGACTGTGCGTGTTTCCTTGTGATAGGTGCTCTGTGTTTTGGGATTGTTCAGATAATCGACTTGATTGTATTATCTGTTTGATGATGCTTGTCACTTGTTGGTTTTATTATGTGTCTACCGGTGGCGTTGTGTTGGTCGTCGTGGAGCGTGTTTTCACGCCGTATATTCCTCTGTGTTGCTTGTAACGTTTCACCGTTGGGCGTAATTTACGCATTTCTTATGTATCTCGTTGAGTTTTCCTGGAGGGATATCGCTTCTCCCTACTTGTTTTAAGTTTCGGGACGAAACTTCTTTTAAGGAGGGTAGTATGTAATATCCGCAATTTCGATTTCCGGTAATTTTCCTTTTTTGGCAAGAGTCCGTTTTGACGACTCGCTTGGGACCTTTTCATCATTATGAGAATGATTAATTCTGCACTTTTTGTCATCCGAGTTCGTTTCTGTATCGTTTTGTTGAGTTTCGTGTTTCTTAACGACTTTTCCGCACTCGAGTTCGATTCTTGTGAATCTCGTTCGAAACTACTGATTTGAGTTTCCCGTAAGTCCGTTTAACTTTGTTAGACGTATTGTGAACTTCGGTTTGGTTATTAAATCATGTATCGTAATTTTCGGGCGTTTTGGGCCATTTTGTAATTTACCCAAAGTTGTGGGTATCCGCATTCGTATTTGTTGTCTTGACCCTTTTCGTGGTCGCGTGTGATTAATAGTCGCATGGTATTTCATTTCGGGTTGATGATGTTGCCCACGAGCATTTTGTCGTGTTCGTTCCGTGCGATTTCGGATAATCGAGTCGTCGAGTCCTGGTGGTCGGGCACTGGCCGGACGGTTGCGGGCACTGGCCGGACGGTTGCGGGCACTGGCCGGACGGTTGCGGGCACTGGCCGGACGGGTGCGGCAGGAACCGGCGTAGCGCACGCTACGGCCGGAAGGTAGCGCACGCTATGGCCGGGAGGCAGCGCACCCTATGGCCGGTTAGCTGCGCGCGCTAGTAGGCCGAGACAGTAGGGGCAGTGAGGTTCTGGACTCGGGTGGATCGGCACGTAGCGCACGCTACTGCCGGACACTGCGCACGCTACGGCCGGAAGGCTGCGCATGCTACCTGGCCGAGCAGTCTAGTCCAGGAAATCTCTGGATTGCGGCCCGGGCCGTTACCGCACGCTAGCTCGGCAGCCTAGCGCACGCAAGGCTGCACCAGTATAAATATGGTCGAGCAGTCCAGTTTCAGTCATTTTTCCCATTTCTCTCTTTCTCTTCCGCGGCTGGAGCCTTGGGGATCTTGGAGCCATGATGTTTGTCAATCAATCTACGAAGTTCTTGAGTTCATATCATTGATTGATCATCCTATAACATCCTTTGATCCAGCGAATCGAGGTTAGATTTCCTAGAACCCTATCTTTGGGAAATTTTGGGGTTTTCGGGTTTTTGTCCGATTCGTTCCGTATTGTTGATTAATCCATGTTGGGTATGATTAATATTAGTATTATTCATGTGTTTAACATCGTTTAATCCATTGTTCTTCGTCGAATCAAGGTATATTTCTTGATTTCCCTCGAATTGACTTTTTGGAGAGATTTGTTCTTAATTTCGTTTTCCATCCGTTTTTGATGAGCCGATTGATGTAAAATGATGTTTTTAAACATATCCTATGGATTGAATATCCATATTTCGGTGGGGAAGTCCATTTTCATGTTTTGTCGGGTCGATTCGTGTTCTTGGCCGTTTTGGGGGAAACCCTTGAACTTTCGTCGTTTGTTCCTTGAATTCAGCAGCTTTGGGTCGTACTTTGGAATTCATTTTCGTTGTTATTATTGTCGTTCGTAGTTTATTGTTGTGGGTTGTCGTTCGGTGGAGTCGGCGGGTTCGTAGTCGGTTCGTGCCAACCTACTTCGATCAATTCTCCGTGTTGTGGTTATTCGAGGCAAGTACCTTTCTTGTTTTGTGGATATGATAATTAGTGATCGTCTCTATGTGTTTGTTTGATCGTTTGAATTGAACTTTAAAAAGATTTGATTTAGCCTTGTTATGGGCTCACTTTCAAAACGCGTGTGTTTTGTGGATATTGGGCTCCGTGAATGATTAAGTGAACCCTATGAATTCGCTTGTTGATGTTGTTGTTGTTATGTGTTGATAATATATATACACATATTATCTCTTTTCGGTGCGCTATGGTTTGACGTGGTGTTTTGCTAAGTGTTTGATGCCTCTGGGTGAATTTTTTGGATATCCTTGGTGTGATATGTTATTTGTGCATGATTGCTTCGCTCACATCGGGAGGGTCCGACGGGGCCACGGAGGGAATCCAATGGTATAGCCCTGGGTTCACGAGTGGTGAAAGTATTTTACTCACCTTGGGTAGGTTCGACGGGGCCTCGAAGGGAGTCCAATGGGAGAGCCCTGGATTCACGAGTAAACACTTCACGAGTGGTGTGTATGTTTGGTGAATGTATTTGCTCACCTCAGGAGGTTTCGACGGAGCCACGGAGGGAGTCCAATGGGAGAGCCCTGGATTCACGAGTAAAAACTTCACGAGTTGGTATTGATTTTTATGTCCGTCGAGGACACGTGATGTGGGTTTTAACCCTGTGTATTGTTGTTGGGTTCATTTGTGAAAACAAAACCTTTGGGCTGTGACCCCTATTGATTTTGGAAAGAGAAGGATTCGGTAATCCTAAATTATTTTCTACTAAAACTCTCGATGGCATTTTTAAACTGTTTTATAAATTGTTTCCCTTGATTTGTGATCTTTTGATTTTGGAAAGCTTTACCTAAACTCTTGCCTCGGGAAGTATTTTCGTTATGTTTAAATCTTTGAGGATTCCTGGTTATTATTGTCCTTGGAACTTGTATTGTATGGCTCGTATTTTTGCACTTGTACTTGTACTAGCAAAACAGTGGAGTTTTGCTAACTCCCGAGTATTCGGGGGGGTAGATGTCTGTCTTTGCATTCAGGTTTTGGGAGCATAACACAGGGTCGGCACGAAGGATGATGAAAGATGATCGATACTAATCACATGAGGACCCGTACATTGTTGTATTGGTTCAGTTGTATTTTATTTCCGCTGTAGTATTTCTCTCCACGTTTTACAGAAGTATTTTGTATTTGACCCCTGCGTGGGCATTTATTGAGTTGTATGTATTTATTGAAAGACCAAATCGGTCTACGGAGTTATTTTAGCCTTAAAGTCATTGTTGAAATGTTCGACGTTATTTACCAGCCTGGTAGATCTTTGAGGAAAGGGTCTACGGCGTGTAATATCCCTTAGTGGATTGGGGGTGTTACACATACCATGTTTTTTCTTTGATTTTTGGGAATATTTAATTTTTTGAATAGATTTGGAGATAGATTATGTTGGCAAAAAATAACCAAATGATGTCGGACGTGAATATGGTGGGAATGCTTCTTGAATTTTTTCTACAAAATTGATGTCGTCACCTTTTCCGTTTTTGGAAAGCTAATGTGGTGATTTTATGAATGATGAGAGGATGATTGATAAGGGTGTTTTGTTATTTGATAAGGTAATATTATTACTTATATCGGTAATATTACCTATATAGGTAAAATGATGACAGTAGGTTGTGGGAGTTTAGCACTGGTTTTGGGATGAAGGATTAAGACATGATTTTGATTGTTGTATTTCTAGTTTGTTATGATTTTTTAGCTTGAGAAGGGTTTATGGGCGATTGTAACTTGGTTGATGATTCTTTGCGTTTTTATTTGATCTAGTGATTTGAATTTCGCAAATTTAATTAGATGAATGTGTGATTGAGGTTTGTACATTTCACTATGATTATCGCGATAAGTAATAATACTATCGAGGCAATTAATGGTATTATCAACATAGGTAATAATATTATCTGAATAACTGTTCTTTTAAACATTATTGTGGAGTTGTGGTAGAGATTAATTACTTGGGTGATAATTCTAAAGTGAGAAAATGAGTAGAGAGATGAGTTACTAAAAAGCTGAATATTATTATAGATTACTTGGGGTGGTAATTCTAGAGAGAAATGAGAGAGATATAGGAGGGAGTAAAAACCTGAATGTTGGTATCGATTATTTAATGTGATAATTTTTGGAGAGAGATAGAGTGGGTAGAGGTCGGGAGAATAAAAAGTTGGATGATGGTATCGATTATTTAGGGCGATAATTCCAGAGTGATAAAATAAGTAGAGAGATGGGGGAGTAAAATATTAAATATTGTTATCGATTACTTGGTATGAGAATTCGAGAGAGATAAATTGTGTATAACGATGAGACTGAATTTTGGTACCGATTACTTGGGGTCGTAATTCAAGAGAGAAAAAGTGCGTAGATAGAGGAGGAAGTAAGAAGTTGAAGGTTGGTACCGATTACTTGGGTGGTAATTTTATAAAGAGAAATTATATAGAGATATGAGAGTGCAAAGTGAAATATTGGTATAGCTACTTCGGGTGGTGTTTTAGAGTGAGAAAGTGGTTAGAGAGATGGAGGAATAAAAAGTTGAATACTGGTAACTGATTACTTGAGATGATAGTTTTGAGAGAAAAAGTGAGTAGAGAGAGTGGGAAGTAAAAAAGTTGAATGTAGATAATTGATAATTTTAGAGAGTGAAAGTGGATAGAGAGATAACATATTAAATATTGGTACCGATTACTTGGGGTGGTAATTCTATAAAGAGAAAGTGGATAGAGAGACGAAGAGTAAAAAGTCAAGTGCTGGTACCGACTACGTGCTTGGGTTGGTAATTCAAAAGAGAAACTGGGTAGAGAGTTGTTGTCTAAAAAATTGAATGTTACTTAGGATGGTAACTCTTAAAGAGTGTTTTGGTCTTAGTAGGTGAAATATTTGGTCAAAAAAAGTTAGTCGAATTAGTTGTCAACTTTCAATATAAGTTGTAGTTATTGGTCATTATTCATTTTATAATGCTTTTGAATTTTGATTATGTATTTCGTTTTTCAGTTTCTAAATTTACTATATAATCAGAGTCTACTTCTAAAACTTTATAGTGGTTTATTTCAAAAAATTGTTAAATTTATTTAATTATTTATCATATTTTTAATTGTTTGTTTTGATTTCATTTTCGAACTTATAAAATAATATTTTAAATTTTAATTATAAATTTTAAATAAATTAGTATATCATCTATAAACACGATGACAAACTCATCCAAATAGGGTTGGAAAACTCTATTCATCAAGTCCATAAAGACTGCTGGGGCATTACTACAAACTCGTAGTGGCCATATCTTGTTCGAAATACAGTCTTCTTAATGTCCTCGTCCTTGATCTTTAATTGATGCTACCCTAACCTCAAATCTATCTTCCAAAACACTCCATAACCTCCAAGTTGGTCAAATAAAACTTCGATTTGGGGAATTGGATACTTGTTCTTTATCGTGAGTCGATTCAACTCATGATAATCAATACACACCCTTATGCTTTCATCTTTCTTGTTCATGAATAACACAGGTGCTCTCCAAGGTGACACGCTTGGTCGTATATAGACCATATCGAGTAACTCCTAAATCTACACCTTCAGTTCCTGTAGTTCCTTTGGCGCCATCCTGTACGGGGCCTTTGATATAGGGGCTGCTCAAGGCACCAAGTCAATTATAAACTCCACTTGTCTATCCGGTGGTGTAACACCCCGAGATATTCGGAATAATTACAGCGCCGTAAACCCTTTAAGTAAGAATTTATAAGGCTAAATTGAAGAAATGTAAAAATAATACCACAGTACCATAAAAGTTCAAAATACAAAACCGGTTCAAATAGATCAACTGAGTACATTATTACAACCATCCCCAAATATTAATAAGACACGAGTACTCGAGTACTGAAAAAAATAAACCAGAAAGACAAGCCACAACAACAACAAACATCACTGAGCCTCTTCGTCGTCACGTCGGCACTGTGGCTGTTTTCCCGCTCCTCGGCTACCTGAACATCAAAACAAATGTCCACCCCCGAAGGAGTTAGCAAAATGATGCTAGTACAAGTATCATGTTAAACAACTCGAATATGCAACAACAATACATAATAGAATACACAACACGGACTTCCGCTACCGGAATCCAACAATGCGAATCCACAAGATTCCATTAACACAACATGGTTATTCCAATGATCCAGCGCCCTCAGCCTATATCCCAAGATGATCCCGTCGGACCAACACGAGGTGGAAAAACCCATCCAATTATCCAGCGCCCTCAGCATAGATCCCAAGATGATCCCGTCGGACCAACACGATGTGGATATCCGATCCAGTGCCCTCAGCATAGATCGTACAACATTCACAAACACAACTTATGCATACATATATGCAAAATCGCTATGTCCATCAACATGAACATACAAGTAATCGATAACGAATACCATAACAATTCAACGAAATAAATCCCATGTTCAACAACATGAATAAACCATATGCATGCTCAAAATACCAACATTAACAAATTTCAACAAACGATACTTGCCTTAGAAATGGCGATAAGAATTGCTACTACGAATAGGCTTCAATCCGCTCGAAGAATCCTCACTTGATCGGCTCGCCAAAATCCAAACCTTTAACGAACAATAATACCGATATAACTAACGGTTCCGAATAATCGTTTTAACCATCAAAAGGATCGTTTACGAGACATGTTATACCCTATCATGGCGAGTGAACTAAATCTGTCCCAAATCGATCGGTTGACACATGAACGACAACTTCATCGAACACTATTCAAGTTAAAACGTATCTTTCGGTCGGACACATGAAATTCATCTTAGAAGGTTTCTAATCAATTTCTTCCATACTAAGATTTCGAAACACTTCTACGTATTATCATAAGAACTTAGTCACTAGGTTCCTCTTAGATTATCATATTCTTCTTCAAGGAAGTAATCCTAAGTTCAATCTATTAAATGTCCCAATACGCATTATTTCATCATGTAATACGTAAGAACATGATAATCTTCATAAACTTGCCATAATCAGGTTCGTAGCCTCATGATACCATGTTTAGGAGTCCAAACACCACAAGGTTCGATTAATATTCCAAACAATGAAGAAGAGCCGAAACATAACCGAAATTATTCTTCTAACAACATGATATTCGACTATGCTAGAATATAACTGAATTGATAATTTCAAACATGCTCAAAACATTCCAAAGAATACTTGATCCAGTTGGTGAAGAATCACCTACCTCAAAGTGGTGAAGAACAAGGAGGAACTTGAAGAAACTCAACACCGAGAGCTTGAAAACCAATGCCAAATGGTCTATGATCTTCAAACTCGAGCTAGGATGAAGAGAAGTGAGTTAAAGGGTGAAGGATAGTCGACAGAACCCAAGAATCGGCCAAGGTAAGGATGAGAAATGAAATGAGATCGAGGTCTATAAATAGAGTTAGAAGCCATTACGTACGTTACCAGGAGCCAATTACGTATGTAACCTTATTAGCGTACGCTATACTCCAACATTAGCATACGTTAATGTCTGGAAAGAGCTCTCTGGACTGTTTCTGGTGTTGTCTTACATACGTTATCTTAAAGGTTTTACGTACGTAACAACTATAACCTTAGCGTACGTTAATACTATTCCTTAGCGTACGTTAAGCCGTTGACTTGCATAGCTGGAAAATCGTCCAGGTTCATGCTGGTGATCTCCACGAATCTTCATCCGGTCCCCACACGCCGACCCTTGTCGGATCTTGAATTGACTGGGCTTTACGTACGTTAAGCTCAACATATAACGTACATTATACAGCAGACTTAGCGTACGTTATGCGTAACCCGTAGCGTACGTAAACACGTGCAGAATCATGTATGCAAAATCTTGAAGGTATAAAAACGTAAGGGTACGAATACGGGAAACCAATATACAATTAATAATATCCCAACGTTGAATAATACAAGGTCGAATACAAGATAAATACACCTTTATTATCCGGGCATTACATACTACCCCTCTAAAAAGAAGTTTCGGCCCGAAACTTAAAACGAAAATAATTCCGGGTATCTCGACTTCATACTGACCTCCATCTCCCAAGTTGCTTCTTTGACTCCATGTCGAGACCACTGAACTTTTACCAAGGAGATCGGTTTATTCCTCAACTGTTTGACTCGACTCTCGAGTATCTTGATTAGCTTTTATTCGAACGATCCATCATTAGCCACTTCAATCTCGCCAAAATCAATGATATGACTGGGATCCGGTATACGTGGAACACACTATGAACGTGACTCAGTGATGGCGGTAATGCCAACCTGTACGCCAACTCCCCAACTCTTTCCAGGATCTCGAATGGTCCGATGTATCTCGGACTCAGCTTTCCCTTCCTTCCGAAATGGAAGATTCCTCGGGTAGGAGAAACCTTCAATAGTACATGGTCCCCAGTCTCAAATTCCAGCGGGCGATGGAGCACATCAGCATAAGACTTTTGTCGACTCTGGGCAGTCAACAGCCTTTCACGAATCAAAGCTATCTTTTCTCGAGTCTGAACTATCAACTCTGGTTCCATCCCGATCAAGTCAGAAGAGTCATCCCAACATAGGGGTGATCTGCATCTCCTTCCGTACAATGCTTCAAATGGTGCCATCTTAATGGAAGCATGCCAACTATTGTTGTAGGTGAATTCAATCAACGACAAATGAACCTCCCAATCGGTTGACCAATCTAAAGCGCAAGCTCTTAACATATCTTCTACTGTCTATATAGTCCTCTGGGACTGACCATCCGTCTGAGGATGATAGGCCGTGCTAAAGTTCAACTCGGTTCCTAAGGCCTTATGAACAGCCTTCCAAAAATGCGACACGAAGCGACCATCTCGATCCGAAATAATGGTCTTTGGTGTACCATGTAATCGAACTATCTCTGAAATAAATACTCGTGCCAATTTATCGGGTCCCCACGTGTCTTTAATTCCTAGAAAATGAGCCGACTTGGTTAGTCGATCAACTACAACCCAAATCGTATTCATTCCCGTCTTGGTCCTTGGCATATTGGTGATGAAGTCCATCGATATATCCTCCCACTTCCACTCAGGGATCGGAAGTGGCATCAATATTCCGGCACGTCGCTGATGTTCAATCTTAACCTGCTGACAGGTTAAACACTTCGAAACGTATTCTGCTACTTCCTTATTCATATTTCCCCACCAAAAATTTTGTTTTAGATCTTTATACATCTTACTGGTGCCTAGATGAATAGAATAGGGTGTGCTGTGAGCTTCCTTTAGGATTGTCTGTCTCAAAACATCATCATCGGGAACGCAAAGTCGATTCTGAAATCTCAGAACTCCATCGTCTTGTATCACGAATCCTGGGGCCTTCCCTTTCTTTACTTCGTCACATAACCGAAGAATCAGAGAATCATTCAACTGCTTAGACTTGATTTCTTCGACCAATGACGAAATTAGTTCCATCACACACAGTTGCCCTCGAACTTTTTGTGACAATACTTCGATTCCTTCACGAATTAGTTCTCGTTGAATGTTGGCTTGGGACGTAAGTGCTTCCAGCACTTAAAGAGAAGCCGGCTTGCGGCTCAGTGCATCAGCTACCACGTTCGCTTTGCCTGGATGATAGAGAATTTCCAAATCGTAATCCTTGATCAATTCCAGCCACCTTCGCCGCCTCATGTTTAATTCCTTTTGACTGAAAATATACTTGAGGCTCTTATGATCTGTAAAGATCTGACAATGAGTGCCGTACAAATAATGTCGCCAAATCTTCAAGGCAAAGACTACAGCTGCTAACTCCAAATCATGAGTTGGGTAGTTTACTTCGTATGGTTTCAATTGTTGAGAGGCATAGGTAATCACCATATCCTTTTCCATCAACACACATCCCAGACCCTGATTTGAAGCGTCGATGTACACCATAAATCCATCAGTTCCATCTGGTAACGCTAGTATAGGCGCTGTCGTCAGTCTTCTCTTAAGTTCATCAAAACTCGCCTGGTATTTCTCATTCCACACGAATTTCTGAGTCTTCTGCAACAGTTGAGTAAGTGGATGAGCGATTTTGGAAAATCCTTCCACAAAATGGCGATAATATCCAGCAAGTCCTAAGAAGCTTCGGACTTCTTTCACGTTACTAGGAGATTCCCATTCTAAGATTGCTTTGACTTTCTTCGGGTCCACCTGAACTCCGTCAGCTGATATCACATGTCCAAGGAAGGTTACTTCCATAAGCCAGAACTCTCATTTAGAAAGTTTCGCATAAAGTTGTTCCTTTCTCAAAGTGCTCAAGACGATACGCAAATGCTCTGCATGTTCCTCTGTGTCTTTCGAATAGATCAAGATGTCATCGATGAAGACTACCACAAATTTATCCAAGTATTCTAGGAATACTCGATTCATCAATTGCATAAATACCGCAGGAGCATTGGTGAGTCCGAATGGCATCACCACGAATTCATAATGCCCGTACCGAGATCTGAAAGCAGATTTCGGTATATCCGATTCCTTAATTCTCAACTGATGGTATCCTGATCGCAAGTCAATCTTCGAGAATACCCTTGCCCCTTGCAGTTGATCAAATAATTCGTCGATTCGAGGTATAGGATACTTGTTCTTGATCGTCACTTTGTTTAGCTCCCTGTAATCAATACATAATCGGAGGGATCCATCTTTTTTCCGGACAAAGAGAACGAGTGCTCCCCAAGGAGAAACACTAGGTTGAATGTAACCCTTCTGCAATAATTCCTCCAGCTGCTTCATTAGTTCATACATCTCGGTTGGCGCCATACGGTATGGTGCTCTGGAAATAGGAGCGGCTCTAGGCTCTAATTCGATATTGAACTCTACTTCTCTCCGCGGAGGTAATCCGGGTAGTTCGTCAGGGAATACATCTGAGAATTCGTTCACCACTGGAATAGATGAGAGTTCTACTCCTTCTTCTTTCTTCATGGCATAGCACCAAAATCCGTGACAACCCTGCTTCAGTAATTTCACTGCTTTCATGGCTTTGATCAATTTTCCCGAGCTTCCCGGTCTCCAACCTTTGAATAAATGTTCAGATCCATCATCAGCAATGATAGAAATGACTCTCTTTCGGTAATTCAAAATAGCTCCATAACGGTTGAGCCAATCGTCTCCGAGAATCAAATCGTCACCATGGATGTCGACTACAATAAGGTTTGATGGCCAATCTCTCCCTCCTATAGACACTGGAAAATCTCTAGTTTCTAGGGTTCCCACAATTTTCTCTCCGCTCGGTAATCCCACAACATAGGGATCACAATCATACAAGCATGAGATTTTCAAACGATT
This sequence comes from Orobanche coerulescens, assembly GCA_033398695.1. Taxonomy (NCBI): domain Eukaryota; kingdom Viridiplantae; phylum Streptophyta; class Magnoliopsida; order Lamiales; family Orobanchaceae; genus Orobanche; species Orobanche coerulescens. Next base: position 67,342,552 of record CM065814.1, read on the forward strand.
AACGCGGTTCAAAGATATGAAAGAATGCGTAGCTCCTGAATCGAATAAGACACTAACTGGTTGCAAAAGGATCTGAATCATACCTGATGCAACAATAGTGTTCTGATCGTATGACTTCCTCATCTCGTACAGGAGCGGAGGAACGGACCCAGCACTGGATGCCTCTCTTTTCCCAACGTCCTGCTGCTGAAAACCACTTTGCTGCGTCTGGTTCACACTTGTCTCTTTCGGAACTGGTGCTGGGGTGCGAGTACCAGTTGATCTAGTCACATTTCCGCAAAAAATCGCACGGTGCCCTTCTTGCCCACATTCAAAACAGGTCATAGAAGGAACGGGACAATAACGACGAATATGCCCTACTCGACCACAATTATAGCACTTCTTTGATGTGTCCGAAAATGTTGATGTTGTCCGGAACTTCTTTCCACCTCGAGAAGGATGCGGAGGTTTCCTAGATGAATAAAATGAAGACTGGCCCTAGCGGGGCCCACTACTCTTGTTCTCCGAGAAGTTGCCGGTCACTTTCTGCTTCTTTGCCTCCATCGATTTCCACCGCCGCCTCTTTCATGTCGTAGGCCAGCGCTTTGTCCTGATACTGTCGTAAGGTAGTACACTCGAATCCGGACATATACTGCTGAATCTCCGGCTTCATCCGCATATCGAAATGAAAAATCTTCTCCGCCTCTGTCCTGACCAAATGTCGCACACAAGTCAGCTGGTGATTAAAAGTCTTGATTATGTCTATCACAGATGCCTCCGAACTCTGCGGGGAGAAGAACTCTCGGACTCTAGCCTCTCTAACTGGACGAGGACAATACTGTGCTTCCATCATTAATCTGAATTCTGTCCAGTCAGCATTATGATCCTAAGGTCGAACAGCTTCCCACCAGTCAAAAGCCTCCCCAGTCAGAAAATACTGGGCAATAGGAACTTTTCGGTCATCGGGACAGTTGATCCCTACAAATATCTTTTCCAACTCCTTCAGCCAGTGATCCCAAGTAGGCATCTCAGCAGAACCGTCAAATTTTGGCGGGTGCAATTTGACCACCTCAGTAAGCCATCTGTCTCCCCAGTTTTCCTCGTTATGCTGCTGTCCGATCGCCGTCTGCATGCGGTCAACTACCTGAGCAAACTGGTTTATCTGAGCAACCACCTGTTGAAGCACTCCCGGCATGTTAGGATTTGTGTTGTCATTCGCTGATCCCTATTGTGCTCCAGAATGGGAATCGGTTCGACTAGCTGATAATTCTGGGGTAGACGCTGAATCCTCCTATCTCGCATTCCCACGTCCGTGTCCACGACCGCATCCGCGTCCACGACCGCCCCTCAACATACTGTAAACACGAATACTCAATATCTAGGGCAAAATTTTCAAAAATAAAGTCCGTCAATATTCACAAAACAGAAATTAAGTAAAACGGTAGTATAAGAGATTAGGAGACTTACAACCACGGTCCACATGACGACGCTGGCTGAGCAGTGATGTTGCAAACGACTTGTAAATCAAATAACATAAACAGACCCAACTAAACCCGACTGCCAATATATCCATGAATCATAGCTCCGATACCATATTCTGTAACACCCCGAGATATTCGGAATAGTTACAGCGCCGTAAACCCTTTAAGTAAGAATTTACAAGGCTAAATTGAAGAAATGTAAAAATAATACCACAGTACCATAAAAGTTCAAAATACAAAACCGGTTCAAACAGATCAACTGAGTACATTATTACAACCATCCCCAAATATTAATAAGACACGCGTACTTGAGTACTGAAAAAAATAAACCAGAAAGACAAGCCACAACCACAATAAACATCACTGAGGCCCTTCGTCGTCACGTCGGCACTGTGGCTGTTTTCCCGCTCATCGGCTACCTGAACATCAAAACAAATGTCCACCCCCGAAGGGGTTAGCAAAACGATGCTAGTACAAGTATCATGTTAAACAACTCGAATATGCAACAACAATACATAACAGAATACACAACACGGACTTCCGCTACCGGAATCCAACAATGCGAATCCACAAGATTCCATTAACACAACATGGGTATTCCAATGATCCAGCGCCCTCAGCATAGATCCCAAGATGATCCCGTCGGACCAACACGAGGTGGAAAAAACCGTCCAATGATCGAGCGCCCTCAGCATAGATCCCAAGATGATACCGTCGGACCAACATGAGGTGGACATCCGATCCAGCGCCCTCAGCATAGATCGTACAACATTCACAAACACAACTTATGCATACATATATGCAAAATCGCTATGTCCATCAATATGAACATACAAGTAATCGATAACGAATACAATAACAATTCAGCTAAATAAATCCCATGTTCAACAACATGAATAAACCATATGCATGCTCAAAATACCAACATTAACAAATTTCAACAAACGATACTTGCCTTAGAAATGGCGATAAGAATTGCTACTACGAATAGGCTTCAATCCGCTCGAAGAATCCTTACTTGATCGGCTCGCCAAAATCCAAACCTTCAATGAACAATAATACCAATATAACTAACGGTTCCGAATAATCGTTTTAACCATCAAAGGGATCGTTTATGAGACATGTTATACCCTATCATGGCGAGTGAACTAAATCTGTCCCAAATCGATCGGTTGAATCAAAACTACGCTACCCGTCCGAACGACAACTTCGTCGAACACTATTCAAGTTAAAACGTATCTTTCGGTCGGACACATGAAATTCATCTTAAAAGGTTTCTAATCAATTTCTTCCATACTAAGATTTCGAAACACTTCTACGTATTATCATAAGAACTTAGTCACTAGGTTCCTCTTAGATTATCATCTTTTTCTTCAAGGAAGTAATCCTAAGTTCAATCCATTAAATGTCCCAATACGCATTATTTCATCATGTAATACGTAAGAACTTGATAATCTTCATAAACTTGCCATAATCAAGTTCGTAGCCTCCTGATACCATGTTTAGGAGTCCAAACACCACAAGGTTTGATTAATATTCCAAACAACGAAGAAGAGCCGAAACATAACCGAAATTATTCTTCTAACAACATGATATTCGACTATGCTAGAATATAACTGAATTGATAATTTCAAACATGCTCAAAACATCCCTAAGAATACTTGATCCAGTTGGTGAAGAATCAGCTACCTCAAAGTGGTGAAGAACAAGGAGGAACTTGAAGAAACTCAACACCGAGAGCTTGAACACCAATCCCAAATGGTCTATGATCTTCAAACTCGAGCTGGGATGAAGATAAGTGAGTTAAAGGGTGAAGGATAGTCGACAGAACCCAAGAATCGGCCAAGGTAAGGATGAGAAATCAAATGGGATCGAGGTATATAAATAGAGTTAGAAGCCATTACGTACGTTACCAGGAGCCAATTACATACGTAACCTTATTAGCGTACGCTAATGTCTGGCCAGAGCTCGCTGGACTGTTTCTGGTGTTGGATTACGTACGTTATCTTAAAGGTTTTACGTACGTAACAACTATAACCTTAGCGTACGTTAACACTATTCCTTAGCGTACGTTAAGCCGTTGACTTGCATAGCTGGAAAGTCGTCCAGGTTCATGCTGGTGATCTCCACGAATCTTCATCCGGTCCCCACACGCCGACCCTTGTCGGATCTTGAATTGACTGAGCTTTACGTACGTTAAGCTCAACATATAACGTACGTTATACAGCAGACTTAGCGTACGTTATGCTTAACCCGTAGCATACGTAAACACGTGCAGAATCATGCATGCAAAATGTTGAAGGTATAAAAACGTAAGGGTACGAATACGGGAAACCAATCTACGATTAATAATATCCCGAAGTTGAATAATACAAGGTCGAATACAAGATAAATACTCATTTATTATCCGGGCATTACAGGTGGACCGTGGGACACCCAACAAGTTCTCTACAAAAAAATCTGAATAATCCTTAACAGTATAGAAATCTTTGATCTTGTTCTCTGACATAGGCTCTCCCATAATATTCACTATATATACTTGACAATTGCCCTTACGCAACATCTTCGTTGCTTTCATAGTTGATATCACTGGAGGGACTATGCTTAATCCCTTGGAAAACGACCGCTACTCCGACTAATGGATGCAATACCACGCTCCTTCTTGTGCAATGCAAAACTGCATCATACTTATCCAATCAATCCATATCCAAGACTACATCAAAGTTATTCATCTCTAATACGTATAGATCGTCTAGATATAAGTGTTCATTTATCTCTACGGTTATACTGTTAGCTATATCGTCAATAGAAATTACTTCTTCCACTGGTATACTAACTTCAAGGCTTTTTGAAGTTTTTCTACTTCTAAATCCAGTCATGCTAAACAACTTCTTAGAGATAAATGAATGGGATGCACCAGTATCAAATAACACCAAAGAATGAATTCCAGCAATGGACAACAGACTTGACATCGTCCTAGGCTTCTCCTTGTCAATCTCAGATAGACTGCACATACGAGCCTTTCCTCCAGAACCTTGATTCTAGACCCTAATGTCTGGGCCATTATTCCTTTGTAGGTACTCGGAGTCCATGTGTCTTTCTTCATGGAAACGATAACATTGATTAGGTCCCTGCATGAAAATTCCCTAGTGCCTTTTTCCACACTTGGAGCAGTTTGGGTAGTCATATTGTGCCTTTGGTCCGGATGGCCCTTACCACCCTTCTTCTTGTTATTATTGTTACCCTGTCCCTACCACTTCCTCTTGTTTGAATTCACGACTGGTGGAGCCCTAGCCTTTTTCATATCTAAGCTAGTTGAGATATCTCCAGCTCTGGAAACAGCTTCCTTATATGTCATCTTTCCATGACTAGCTAAATGATGTCGAATTATGTCTTGAAGTCCATCACAAGATTTCTGTGCTTTCATATTCTCAGTCTCAACCATGAATGGTGCAAATCGGTACATGTGATTAAACTTTCTTTCATACTAGGTGACAGTCATGCCTTATTGAGTTAAGTCCAAAAACTTTTTTTGCATCTTGGCCTTGTACACCCTTGGGTAATACTTATCCATGAATGTATCTTTGAATCAATCCCAGGTCAACGCCTTTCATTCCTCTTCAGTTTGGAGTCTTCCGGACCCGTTCCACCGGGTTCTGGCATCCTCTTTGAGTTAGAAGACTGCACAAGAAACATTCTGAGCATCTGTACATGCCATATAATCAAAGATACTTTCTAAGTTTAGTAGCCACTCCTCGATAATAGCAGGTCATTCCCTCCCGAGGAAGGTAGGAGGTTTGGACTCATTGAACTGGTTTACCACCCTGGCCTGGACTTGCTCTTGAGTAGCTGGGAGAACTATAGTTGCTCCTTGAAGAAGAGTAGTGAAGCCCGTGAGCAATTGTTGTTGATTAGGGACGACACTCTCACTTGAAGGCGTGTCATGCGCGCCTTGAGCTTGGTTTCGAGGATCGGTGTTGGAGGTAGTGTCACGTGGAGCCATGTCCTGCCAATGAATCATTATTCTTGTAAGTTCTTGAGTGCGAGAAACGAGATAAAGATAAAGATACTTATGTGCGTAACAAAAAATAAAAGAAAGATAATCAATCACATATTTCAATTAATTACTGCGAGAAACTAAATATTACATTAATTATGACTTCAATAACCAACATGAACATAAATTCTCGACTAAGAGTAAAGGAAAGTTGGAAACAATAATTACTACTGAAATGATAAAATCATGAAATCCCGAACAACACGACTATTCCTCATCATCACTAATAAGGATCTCTATGACAGGAACAGGGGTGGGGGCTCAGTCCAAGAGATGATATCATCATCATCCGAGTCAACCATCTGCTTGGGCTCTTGATCCTCCTCGAGATCCTCCTCAAACTCCTCCATCAGCTGTGATGGGGTACTATGGGTCTCGTCAATCCTGGGAATCTCATCTCTCGAATACAAGTCAAGAATCTTTCTAGTGGCATATTGAAAACCATCAACAACTGTCCTTTTATCATGGGTCCTGTGGATTGCCTCATGCCAAATATGGTATATAGAGTAGCCCCAATCATTGGGCACAGTTGTGATCAGATGCTCGATTTCCTCAACTGGATCTCCGGCCTTCCCAGACATAAACCATTTATGCACCCTTTCGATCATGTAACGTTGGGTGTTCTTGGGTAACCCTAGATTACCCCAAGAATCTCTAAGTCTCAAAAGGCGCGAGCTAGATCCTGCCTCAATCTTCTTATGTGGGATCACCTTAAATCCGGACATACTAACAAAATACATGTATAATCACATGAAATTATTAAATGTAAGATGTTATGACGAATGTATGTATGATATTAACATGAGTTGAAACTGATTATATTGGAATGGAGTAACGAAGTAGCGGTAGTCGAACATATGATATTCTCTTAAAAATATTTTAGTAATTTAAAAAATAAAAATTCCGTCGTACTAAGAAAGTAGACTGGATTTTCTATGATACCATACTCTAACGACCTGATTTTTCTAGGTACTTTATGAGTATAAAAAAATTATAAAACCTCAAGCCATTACGAAAACTGACATTTCTCTTTTTATTAAGATAAAAAGTTGACGAAGATAAGGAGGATTTAAATATTTATTACTTCATAATAAAATTTCTAGCACCGGAAATAATTATCAAAACAAAGTTATATGTTCTATCCCAAACATAAGCGAAACTAGAAAACAATAAATAATATTAAAAATATCAAAATTCGGCTTGCCCTGCAACTCGTTGCTCGATATTCCGATTTTAACCTGAAAATTTTACATAGAAAATGGGATGAGCTTTCTATTGATCGTGTGAACATTACAAGTCAACAATAGTCACATACGTGATGGAGGCATAACATTAATAGTTGTTATATCATCATCTAACTTGAGTATGTGAACATCTGACTGCATGTGAACATATACTTGTACTTGGTATGAAAAACATCTAACTGCATGTGAACATGTACTTGTACTTGGGGGAACGGCTGGAGCCCTAAGGCAATGTCTGGGGATAAAACCATTAACCCTAACCGGGCCCAGTAAACGCGGTCCTGTAACCCAAGCGGGGGACAATGAGGCGATCAGGTCATGCTGGCAAACTTACCTCTAGATCGGGGGTGAGCTTGAGCCTCTTTGGGGGTACTCAGGACAGGGGACGATCCCCCTCGTGTGCGTGTGTGGGAAAAAAAATAAAAAGAAAATGTTAAACATAAATATAGCATATCACTTATATAGTCCAAATAAAGTAATTAAAATCAACAAGTAATAATTCCTACCTGAAAATGAGATGTCAAATGGATAATGTATGATTGCTTATGAATCGTCTTATTCGTGTCCTTGGTTTTTTGTATTCTACAATTAAAATAGAAATATATGCAAATATTTTATTTTGTTAAAAAAATAAAATTTTATGGAGTAGAAAGAAAATTAAGAATAAAATGACAGGACTTGATTTAATGAAATACTAAAAATTTACTAGGTTGAAAGAGTAATGATTTTTGAGCTGGGGTTTGAAGAGTTATTTACCAAAGGAGTGTACTTTTAAAATATATTTACCATTTAGGTGTACTTTCAAATATATTTACCAAATAGATGTACTTTTCTATTTAAGTGGGTTTTTATTGTTTTTTTACTTTTTTAAAATCATTATTTTTTCTTCTTTTTTTAACTATTTTTTTACTGCTTTTTTAAACTATTTTTTTTAAAAAAATATCTGTAATATTAATATTAAAAGTCGGAAATTCTTATTTAAAATTCGTAAATAAAAAAATTGGAAAAAAAGAATTTTGGAATCTATTTGTAAACTGTTTTAATAAAAAAAACTAAAATATTATTCTACATAAAGAAATAAAAAGTTGAATAATATTTTTAAATATAGATTTTTTTTTAAAACCTACTTTTCATAAAACAATTGTTATGTTCTTGAAAAATCTAAAAAAAGACATGTTAAGGTTTAACTAAAAATCTACAATATTATAGTAAAAATATTATTTCTATTTTTGAATTTTGGATTTTTCTAGTAAATGAAAATCTATTTTTATTTAAAATAAGATTGGAAATTAATAATAAGAAGGGAAAATCCTAGAAAATAAATATTTAAATATCTGAAAATTTATTAAAAGTAAAAATTATAAATATTTAAATATTTAAATTTCCAATCTTATTTTAAATAAAAAATAGATTTCCATTACTAGAAAAATTCAAAATTCAAAAATAGAAATAATATTTTTTACTTTACTACAATAGATTTTTAGTTAAACCTTAATCTGTATTTTTTTTTAGATTTTTAGATTTTTTTAAGAGCATAACAATTTTTTATAAAAAATACAACTAGCAGGTTTTAAAAAAAATCTATATTTAAAAAAATTATTCAACTTTTTATTTCTTTTATGTAGAATAATACTCCAATTTTTTTAATTAAAACAGTTTACAAATAAATTCTAAAATTCTTTTTTTCAATTTTTTTATTTTAAATAAGAACTTCCGGCTTTTAATACTAATATTACATATATTTTATCTTAAAAAAACAGTTAAAAAAGCAGTAAAAAAATAGTTAAAAAAAGCAGAAAAAATAATGATTTTAAAAAAGTAAAAAAAATAATAAAACCCCACTTAAATAGAAAACTACACCTATTTAGTAAATATGTTTGAAAGTACACCTATATTGTAAATATGTTTTAAAAATACACCTATTTGTTTCAGGAGAAAGTAAAAGACAGCAAATCAATTGTATTGATAATAATGAATAGAGGGTCCTTTATATAGGCATTACAATGAGAGTTCTTCCATACATTGGATTCCTAGTTAAGGTAAGACATCTAACAGGATCTTACTACCTCTGGAAGAGTCTACAACCTTCCATATCTCTATCCTCCTAGAACCAGTATTAGGTAAGACACCAATTAAGGGAAGAATATCCCGGAACACTCCCCCTGTGTCGAGCACTAATACTATCATGGTGCATAAGGTGTTGCCTCGGTAAAAAACCTTTCCAAGTCAAATAAAACCCCGTGGGAAAAACAAAGACTTGGTGAGTAAAAAGAGCAAAACGCACCCACTACAAATGTCAGAATCATGTGAAGTATACTCCCCCTGAGGTATACATGACAGCTCATTCCATCGAGCTATCATTAGTTGAGCTCGGATAATCGACACATGCCGATGCTTCTCACATGTTTCTCAAATGTAGATTTCGGCAGAGACTTAGTGAACAAGTCTGCGATATTCTCATCGGAACTCACTTGTTTCACTTCGATATTCAGTAATTTCTGCTGCTGCTGATTATAAAAGAACTTCGGCGCGATATGCTTGGTATTGTCACCCTTAATGAAACCTAACTTCATCTGCTCAATGCATGCCACATTGTCCTCAAAGATGCAAGTAGGGGTTGCTGTAGTGGGATCTAATCCACACGTTCCTCGTATATGGTCTATGACTGACCGGAGCCAAATGCACTCCCTTACGGATTCGTGCAATATAATTATCTCTGCATGGTTCGAGGAAGTAGCAACCAGGGTCTGCTTGGTAGATCGCCAAGATATCGCGGTATTCCCAATGGTGAACGCATAACCAGTTTGGGAACGTCCTTTATGCGGGTCAGAGAGATAACCGGCATCAGCAAATCCAACTAACGTGTTGTTAGGATTCTCTGCATAGGGGGTAAGCTTGCTCGCATTAGCACTTCTGGTAGTCAAGCTACCATGCTTAGCTGCAATATCAGAGGAAGATCAACGGTCGGTATGCATCATCTTAACCTCAACAATCCCTTTCGGAATATCGCTCTCTCTTGCGTAGGGAAAGAACAATCCAAGATCACTGGAGCCTTTCAAGTATCGAAAGATGTGTTTTACTCCATTCCAATGCCTTATCGTGTGAGCGGAGCTAAATCTCGCTAACAGATTCACAGAGAATGCGATGTCTGGACGAGTATATTGAGCCAGATACAACAACGCACCGATTGCACTAAGGTACGGTGTTTCTGCTCCAAGGACCGCTTCATCCTCCTCTTTGGGACGAAACAAGTCCTTGTTCATTTCCAGACTTCGACCAACCATGGGGGTAGCAAGAGGTTGTGCCTTGTCCATACTAAATCGCCTGAGCATTTTGTGGACATAGGCAGACTGATGAATGAGTATGCCATCATCTCGATGTTCCAGCTCTAAGCCCAATCAGAATCGAGTCCTCCCCAGGTCTTTCATCTCGAATTCAGATTTAAGGTAGTGGGCCGTTTCATTGACCTCATCTATGGTACCGATAACGTTCATGTCACCTACATAGACGGCTACAATCACGAATCATGTATCTGTTCTTTTCACGAAAATACATGGACAGATGTCACTGTTCTTGTATCCCTTTCCAACCAAGTATTCACGTAGGCGGTTGTACCACATCCTTCCGGATTGTTTCAACCCATACAGTGAATGACGCAATTTCACAGCGTAAGCGCTCCGTGGCTTAGAGCTACTTGATTTGGGCAATGAAATCCCTTCGGGAACTTTCATATAAATATCTGTATCTAGATCCCCATAAAGATACGTTGTAACCACATCCATAAGCTGCATATTCAGTTTTTCGGACACTACCAAACTGACTAAGTAGCGGAAAGTGATGATGTCCATAACGGGAGAATACGTCTCCTCGTAGTCAATGCCAGGGCGCTGCGAGAAGCCTTGGGCAACTAGTCTCGCTTTGTAACACATGACCTCATCCTTATCATTGCGTTTACGAACAAAGACCCACTTATGTCCAACTGGCTTAACGCCCACGGGTATTGGCTCGATACGGCCAAATACCTCACGTTTAGCCATTGAGTCTAGTTCAGCCTGCATTGCATCTTTCCATTTCGGCCAATCAGCTCGTTGTTGACATTCAGCAACCGAGCGCGGCTCAGCATCATCGTCTGCAATGATTTCTTGAGCGACGGAGTAGGCAAAAGCATCATCGACTAGCATGTACGACCTGTCCAATAGTACGTATTCACTCATACATTGCATCGAGATTTCTTTATTCTCTGACATCAACAAATTTCCGATGCGTCCGTCGATTGTTCCATTGTTGATTCAAGGACTTATCCGTATTCAGAGATAATCTCGTGTGACGGAGTCACTGTGTCGATGATGAGAGGATTTTGTGCCTCCATTCCTCTTCTCTTTCGAGGTTCGATATCCTTTCTACCCACTGGCCTCCCCCTCTTTCGAGCAGGGATAAGAGCAGCCGAAGCAGCCGTCCCACCACTAAGGTTGACGCCGGGGGAATCATTCCTTTGGGCGGCTGAACCTTGCCCTATAACTGGGAATTCTAACCTTGCAGGAACATTCGGAGCGGGAATGGTAGATCTTGTCACTTTCGCAGTATCAGTAAAGCTGTCGGGCATCGAATCCGCAACTTTCTGAAGACTAAAAATACGTTGCACTTCTAGCTCGGATTGAGCTGTGCGGGGATCTTGATGAGGCAAGGAGGGAGCACACCAGACAATTTTCTCGCGTTCAACTGGAATCGTTTGATTCCTCTCTCCCCCTAATGACGGGAAGTTTGTCTCATCAAAGTGACAGTCTTCAAATCTTGCAGTAAATAGATCTCCTGTCAAAGGTTCCAAATAGCGGATAATTTTAGGCGATTCATAGCCAACGTATATACCTAATCGTCTTTGCGGACCCATTTTAGTACGCTGTGTAGGCGTAATTGGCACATAGACTGCACAACCAAAAATGCATAAGTGTGAAATATCAGGCTCATATCCAGTTACCAACTGGTATGCACTAAATGGTTGATTGACAGTGATTCGAAAGCGGATAAGTATAGCCGCATGCAAAATTGCATAACCCCAGGCAGAAATCGGCAAGTTGGTGCGCAATACCAATGCTCGAGCGATAAGCTATAACCGCTTAATCATAGCCTCGGCAAGGCCATTCTGCAAATGAATATGGGGTACGGGATGTTCAACTTCAATCCCAATCGACATGCAATAGTTGTCAAAAGACTTTGACGTAAACTCACCAGCATTGTCCAATCTTAATGACGAGATTGGAAAGTCGAGGTGGTTAGCCCGTAACTTGATGATTTGTGCTAGGAGTTTAGCAAATGCAACATTTCTTGTGGATAGCAGAGCGACGTGTGACCATCGCGTCGATGCATCAACCAGAACCATAAAGTATCTGGATGGTCCGCACTCCGATTGAATAGGTCCACAAATGTCCCCTTGAATTCTTTGTAAGAAGCGAATGTTTTGTGTTGAGTCTTTAGCAAAGAACGGAGATGGTATCAACTTTGTTAGTGAACAGGCTTTACAAAACGATTTATGGGCATTAGAAATTGCCACGGAAGCCTCGGGATTTACGAGAGATGCACCATCAACCTTATCATGGCGTGCGATCTTTAATCCCGGTGATACGGTATCAAGATCACTCACATCAATGTCGATATCGAGTGGTGCTTCCAATCGTTTTCTAGACTTGAAAAATGGATGACCATGTGAGTTTTTCAAAATGCGAATCATCATGTCGCGTCCAGGGTGACCGAGTCGGTCATGCCATAGTTGGTATGCTTCGAAATCACAAAGTTCGTGACTCACAGCGTAGGATTCAATAACCCTTATTGTAGTCTGGTATAAACCACTACTTAGACCCATAAGTTTCTCGAGAATGCGGCATCTTCCGCATTCTGCTAGAGTAACATACAAAAATTCTGTCCCATTCTCACAATGTGTATCAAGGTGATAACCGTTGGCACAGATGTCCCTAAAACTTAGCAAGGTTCGGTTTGTTCTTGGAGCATAGAGAGCATTTGTGACATTAATATGCGTACCATTAGGTAGCAAAAAATGAGCAGGTCCCCTCCCTTGTATTACTTGGCAGGAACCAATTATTGTTGTCACTGAGGATATATATGGCACAATATCCTTAAATAATTGCTTATTCCGAAGAATAGTGTGGGTTGTTCCAAAATCAGCAAGGCACTCAATTTCGCCACGAGACATCTACAATAAGACATGAAACTCGATTAGTCTTGTGATGAAAGACATAGCGAAAACTCATTAACTTCGAGTTTGGGGAAATTCGACCAAGTTAGTTAGGATCAAAGTTAGCACAATCGTTGGAAATGATTTCCGTGTAGCTTGACCTTTGTTCACTAAAACAGCAATAACTTCTTCGTTAAGAAGGCTATGGACAAATGGTCAGTTGTTCTGGAAACTAGACTTCCGTATCTTTCTGCCATAGGTCGTGCACTTTCTGGATCATTAAACTCAGATCTCAGTGCTCGTTTCAAGTTGCTATTTTGGTATTTCCCTATTGTTGAGTGATAGAATAAGGTTGAAGCCTTTTTCAAAGGCATTATTGTTGATACAATACTATGGAAATATGGCCATAGGAGCGTTTAAACACTTCAAAATGCATCGTGCTGTTCGATTTATATCACGACTAATGATCCTTTCGGTAACTCCAACTCCGTAGACTTGCAGAGAAAGTAGGAATGTCGGTACAGCTAAGGCTGTTTAAAAACCACTGATTCCGTTTGAACTTTCAAAGCATAAACAAATACCAAGGAGGATGCATCTAGTCTTGATCAAAAGTTTTGATGAAATCCACCAATGTATCAAATTAACCAAGCAATTCATTACTGAGCAATTGTTTTGTGATAAACCAAACATGCTTTCGAAGGGAAAAATAAAATTCGTTTTTGCACAATCACAGCAATTAAAAGAATTTTATTCATCATGGCCAACTTTGTTACATTCATAGAAAATCCAAAGTAGTTCTCGAAAACTAGAAACAAGACAAAACATAACCAAAGCGTAAAACTAGTCAAAGTCGGCAACATCCATATGTTGGTCTTTGTCCGCAATGGTGAGAGGAGGGATCTCAGTATGGTTCACCTCCGTATTCTCATTATCTTCCTCCATGTAATTTGACTCTTGAGTCAAGTACTGTTTATAGTGCTTGTAGTAAGCTTGGATGTTTTTTGGTGCCTTGCAATTGCGGTAACTATGCTTCTTCGATCCGCAAGTATAGCAATTCTGGCCTTCCTTTGGAGTGGTTCCAATCCCGGCGGCAGGAGGCGGTCCACGTGGTTGGGTTCCACTAGGTCCGATGACCGGGCCACCTTGCCTCTTCCACACATTGGAACGACGACCTCGTCTTTTCCCTCGCTTGCTCGAGTCATGCACCCGTGGTGCTTGCAAAAACTGAGTAGCGTTGCCTTTTCTATTTTGTCGTGGTGCCTTCCTGTGGGTAGCCTGATTCACTTCAGGAATCGGCTTCGTACCAGCTGGGCGCGCATTGCTATTGAGAATAATCTCGTGGTGCCTTTCTTTTTTCGCGAGGTGGGAGATAAGGTCACTAAAATTTTTAATTCTCCCTTCCTCATAGGCAACACGCAGCTGATGAGCAATCACACTTGCTCCCATGGGAAACGTGTTAAGAGTCTTCTCGATCAAATCTTGATCAGACTTCTTGACACCACAAAAACCAAGATCAGCGCGAAGATCGAGGATGGCTTGGTTATAGGCCTCTACATTCGCATAATCCAAAAATCAGATTTGCTCCCACTGAAGTTGCAATTCGGGGAAGCGCTGATCATGCACATTATTAAATCGTTGTTCGAGTGTATCCCATAGTTCTTTGGGGGTTTGCAAATTCATGTAACACTTTTTCAACAACGGATGTATATGTCTACGCAAGTACATCAGTGCATTAGCCTTGGTTTCCTCGCTCGGTTCTTGAGCGGTAGGCTCGTTAGAGGGAAAGATGGTGGTGGTAAATCTCTTACCGACGAACGCCAAGCGAACGTCTGAGACCCACCTATGGTACTCCTTACCAGCATGGTCAAGGATGTCGAACTCCGAATGAACATTGGAGCTTTGTGCCATCTACAAGATATAAACAAGAGGAAGTTAGTCTTGTTGGATTTTTAGTGACAATGTAAACGGTCACAATCGATGCTTTTAAAAGTGTGTAACATAACCGTTACTCAATGTACTTCCTCTAATTGTTGTTTAGTAAAGTCGACAAAAAAGAAACGGCGATATCAGATCGCACCCAGATACGTGGTGTATGCAACAACCACAAGTATCGACTTTCAACAATTCCGTGACTCTCCCAGGACCGTCAAACAGTTTTCTTCGACACGCAGAGATACCGACTTCTCTCGCGGTCTCATCCACCGCAAAGTAGCGTGGGAGATAAAGAACCCAATAACCCATGTCCCCAAAAGAAAAATTCCCCAAAAGGAGAGAATTGAATAGGGACAAGTCAGATAATTACCTCGATTATAAAATTAGGCACGTGATATGGATGAATTTGTGGTGTGCTTCGATCTACCGGTTGGTACTCGATGCGACGACGTGAAACCGGGGGCGCAATTTTGGCAGCTTCCGAAAATAAGTTGATATTCGGGTTTTGGTCCGAGGTTCTGAACCGGGTCGGACTTGGCCGGGCTGGAGCTGGCCGGCGGCGGTCGGCGGCGGCGGTCCGGCGGTGGTGGTTGGACTGGATCGGCGGTGATGTTCCGACTGGACTGAATCGGCGGCGGCTTTCCGGCTGGACTGGATCGGCGACGGCGTTCCGACGGCAGTGGTGGTCCGGCGGCGGCGGCTGGGCAGAGGCGATGGTGCTGGGCAGCGGCGCCTGGGCAGAGGCGGCGGCTAGGCAGCGGTGGCGGTGGCAGCAGGCGGCGGTGCTGGCCGATTTTTCTCTCATTTTTTTTGTTCGAGCTACGTGCTGATAACATGTTTCAGGAGAAAGTAAAAGACAGCAAATCAATTGTATTGATAACAATGAATAGAGGGGCCTTTATATAGGCATTACAATGAGAGTCCTTCCATACATAGGATTCCAAGTTAAGGTAAGACATCTAACAGAATCCTACTACCTCTAGAAGAGTCTAGAACCTTCCATATCTCTATCTCCCTACAACCAGTATTAGGTAAGACACCAATTAAGGGAAGGATATCCCGGAACACTATTTACAATATTGTACGATCTTTCTTCTTTGATCAATAACTCGGGGTTTGAACATTTAGGGCTTGTTTGCTATGTGTGATTAAGATGTATAATATATTTAATACACCTTTATATCTTGTTTGGTATAAAGTATAGGTCCCTTGATAAAATTCGGGCCCGTATAAATAATACTGATTTTTGGTATTACGTATCCCACCTAAGAGGTGGTATTAGGTGATACTAAACAATACTGCAACTAATAAATTCAATAAACTACCGTGATATCTATATTTTGCAGAGAATTTAATACATCGTACCAAATATGATATTAATTTATTATATTGTATAAGGAATCCCAGTCAATCTTATCAAGTTTTATCCAATACAACCTGGCAAACGAGCCCTTAGTTCACTAAAATTGGGAAATGGGATGAGTGAGGAGAATAGACCTTGCGGATTAAAATATATATATATATATATATATATATATATATATATATATATATATATAGTGGCGCGTTCTATGCAGTACCAATATTAGATGCAGTACTTTACAGTACTCATTTATGCATGAGTTTTGTACTAATTATGCACGAAATATATGCATTTCGTGCATCAAAATTTCAATGCATTAATTCTCAGTACTAATTTATGCATGATTTTTGTACCAATTATGCATGAAATATATGCATTTCATACATCAAAATTTAAATGCATTAAAATATGCAATATATGAATCAAAATATCGATGCATTAAAATATTAGATTATATGCATCAATTTTTTGTGAGAATTAATGCATTGAAATTTTGATGCACGAAATGCATATATTTCATGCATAATTAGTACAAAACTCATGCATAAATGAGTACTGTAAAGTACTGCATCTAATATTGGTACTGCATAGAACACGCCCCTATATATATATATATATATATATATATATATATATATATATATTGCCAGAGGAGGTGTAGCCCAACTAGCGCTTAGTTCCCGAGTTTAACTTAACGAGAGAAAAGAAGGGAAATGGATGGAAATAAGAGGAAAGAAAAAATATTTGGTGTTCCTGAGTTTTTTAATGAAAAGAAACGGAAAGAAATGGAAGGAAAACTTTTTCTCCTAACTTTCCTTCCGATTTGGAAGGATTTGGAGAGAAAAGAACAAAATGGTTAATTTTTCATTCACTTCCTTCCAACTTTGGAACACAAAATACAAATTCCCTTCACTTTCCTTTCTCTTCTTTTCTCTCCTAACTTTCTTTCCCTTTCTTTTCTTTCCTTTACTAAAACTCGGGAACTAAGATTTAATCGAACAACACCAATATTACACATTCTCAATTTCCCTTCCCTCTTCGTCCTAGCCCTGTTTCCCCCTTTCTCTTTCAATGACTCATTTGCCGCCAAAAAAAGGCAACACCGGTCGCCTGCGAGGAAAATCCAGACGACAAGACGAAGGCTACGCCGATTCACTGCTCAATGGTGAAGAGACGGAATGTGAACCTGGACGAGACTCAATCACAAGCTTCTAATCGGCTACGAGATGCGGCTCATTCGAAGGAATGGAGTGGTG
Source organism: Orobanche coerulescens (assembly GCA_033398695.1). Taxonomy (NCBI): domain Eukaryota; kingdom Viridiplantae; phylum Streptophyta; class Magnoliopsida; order Lamiales; family Orobanchaceae; genus Orobanche; species Orobanche coerulescens. The sequence continues at coordinate 67,360,051 of CM065814.1, forward strand.
CGGCGGTGGAACAGGCATTATTAGGTAAATGAAACTCAAACCTCTTTTCTCCGTCCGATTTACTTGTCAGGAGTGATTGCCCTCTAACGGACTGAATTTTGGAATTAACGGGCTGGTGTCGGTGGTCCGACCCACAATGGTTTCGGATTTGGGGGATCGGGTTTGAGATTTGAACTAGGTTTGGTTCGGGTTGTGTGCTGGATTGGTGTGACCCAAAATGGGTCTGGTATTGTGCAGCTGAAACTAACAGAATTTGTGTTGATAATGAAGGGTCGAGGAGATAAATTTGCAGTGGTGAAGAATGGAAATTAATGTGTTGTTGAAAATATTTTGGAAATGGAGAATGAAGAACTTCTTAGTAAGAATGAAGAACATACAACAAGCACATTAGAAATGTGCATCCTCCCAACAAAGGTAAACAAACGCAACTCACCTCCACCCCCGGCGAGCAAGGTACGCCCAAAATCTCTCTTTTTAAGTTTAACAATATTGTTGCTAGGGAAGTAATGACTCGATTTGTTAGTACGGAATCTCTTGCTTTTTAATTTGCCGATAGCATGCGTTTTGAAAATTCAATGAAATTAGCATATAATCCTTTAGCTAAACGAATACCACGTAACACTATGACTAGGATCATAGTTAAATTAGCTAAAAGATATAAAATACAACTACGAAATATTTTAACTACTTTACCACATAGAGTTTCTGTTTGCTCTGATATTTGGACATGTGCTTTTAAAAAAAAAATTCTTACATGGGTATGACTCTTCATTGGGTTGATTTGCAATGCAACTTAAACAAACGTGTTATATGTTTCAAAAAATTTAATTGTGCTCATACTGCCGAAAATATTGCACTTATTATCTTAAAAATTTTGCAACAATTTAAGATTACCGAAAAAATGTTTTCAATTGGTTTTGACAATGCAAGTCCTAATACTGCTACGGTACCTTCTTTAATTGTTGTATGTAATGCTACTTTACAAGGTAGATATTTTCATACCCGTTGCATTGCTCATATATTAAACTTGTGTGTTCAAGATGGCCTTAAACATTTAGATAGATCAATAAATCCAATTAGGAAAGCTGCTGAATTATTACGTGATAAACAAAAATTACATAGGTTATGGCTCAAATTTTGTAAAACTCAAACTGGACGTAGCAAGTGCTTTAACATAGATGTATGCACTAGGTGGAATTCAACATATGAAATGTTGAATTCAACATACGAATTTAAGGATTTATTAGTACAATTTTTTACAACTGAAGTTAATTCTATGATTTTATTGCCTAGTTATTGGGATGAATGTTATGATCTTGTTCAACTACTTCAGGTTTTTGAAACGGCTACTAAAGATCTATCGGGTGTCTATTATCCTACTTGTTCACGTGTTCTTTATCATTGTACTATGATAATTTCTCAATTAGCTCATTGTAGTACTTTTCAAAATTTACAATTACCCGTTACTCTCATGGTAAAAAAATGGATAAAATATTTTAAACAAATTCCTAACGTTTTTTTAATTGCAAAATGTTTAGACCCGTCCTTCAAATACGAAGGTTTGTGCAATCTTTTGAATTTATTATAAATTTTTTGAAGAAATAAAATATTGTGAAAGTCTTACTTATGAAACTTTAGAATTGCCAAATTTTATGGAAATCAAAACTAGTCTTTATTGTGATTTACAAAATCTTTTTCAAGAATATACTTCAAAATATAGTGGAAATGTTAGTCGTAAACAAACTGTTAAGAGCAGTGGTTCTTCCTCTTATGGATTTCACACTAGTACTCAAGCGGGTCAAATGCTTCGTTTTTCGCAAATAAAGGTCATAGTAGTCAACCCCAATTTCCCGAACTAGAAGAATACCTTAGGGAGCCGAAGGGAGGGGAATTACTTAATGCAGGGCCAAATGACGTGGACGTGTTAAATTGGTGGTCAATCAAGCAAGGTCAATACCCCATTCTTGCAATCATGGCAAAAGAGATATTTTCTGTCCCGGCATCAACGGTAGCGGTCGAGCAAGCCTTTAGCGAGGGAGGATACATGCTCGACGAACGAAGATCCCAACTGGCACCACATAATCTTGAAGCCCAACTATTGCTCAAAGATCATACATTGGCCAAAGCAAGAGAGCAAGAGAACAAATGGGATAATTTGTTCCAAGAATACCCAATAACGACGACCGAGACCGAGACCACCGATGCGAGCGAGTCATCTCAATGCAACGAAGGCGAAGACTTCGACGACGACTTCGACATGTAGAAGACTTTATTATTAGTAATTAGGATTATCATTAGTAATTTCTGAAATTTAATGTATTTTTTAAAAGAGTTTAATACTATTTCATGGGTTTTTTTTTCGGTTCTTTCCCATGACGCCTTTATTGAACCGACAGGACTTAGTTATAAATACCACAAACTATTATCTAAGGAATAATAAGAAATAATTGCCCTAATCTCCTCTATTTCTTTTCGGTTCTTTTTCAAAATTGTTTCTTTTATTTTATATTGATTATTTCATTATAAAAACAATTAGAGTGAAGTTAAAAAAATAATAAAAGGGTTGGGGCGGGTCGAACCGAACCGCCGATTCGGAACCGAAATCGGAACCGCCGATTCGGTTCGAACCGGCTAGCACTAAGTTACTGTTCGGTTCTGGTTCCCGTCTCCGGAACCGTGGAACCGACGATTCGGTTCCGGTTCGAACCGGAACCGGAACCGTGGCCACCTCTACTTCTTGCCCTCCAAAGAGAGATTGCTTTTCTGTTTGTTTTCTTGGTGCAAGTTTGTGATGCTTCTTTCATTTTCTTTTTGCTCAGAGGATCTGTGAGAGATTGCAAAGTGTTCTTTCTTTCTTTCTGAGTTGTAGGGTGAATTGTGTGAGTTTGTGATTTATAATAGCCGTCTAGGATTTAATTGTTGATCACCATGATTGGAGATGTTAAACGGGCTAGCTCCAGCGGTTTTGAGCTAGTCTTAGTGGGCTTCGGGCTAAACGGTCCGCGCCAAAAAAGCCAGGATTTAAACGGGATAGGAAATATCGGCCTAATCCTAACCCTAGCGGGCTTCGAGCTAAAAGGGCTAAATATTTAAAAATTTTATTTTTATTTTTTATAATTCGTATACCAAAAAAAAAACAGTAACAATATATTATATATATATATAGTAACAAATATACTATAATAAATATAACAAAAAATACACGTTTATGTATATACATATATATATATATACTACATTAACAAATATAATAATAATATATTATATATATAATATTAATATATGTTATATATAATATTAATATATGTTATATAAATTTAGTATTACTGTTAACAAGATATATATATATAGTGGGCTTCGGGCTAAACAGTTCGGGCCAACAAAACCCGAATTTAAACGGGCTAGGAAATATCGGCGCTAATCCGATTTTTGGCAGGTTAAACGGGTTAGCCCGTCGGGCTCGAGCCCGTTTAATATCTCTAGCCATGATGTCCAACTTCTCGTCCATCCATTGTGGAAACGTGAGAACAGTCCATGTTCTGTTCTCAAGTGCTGATCGTGGAAATAACTTACAAACGGGTTAGGACTAATTATATGGGCTGAAAAGTATTTCAACAAGCAAGGCTTTCGCTTTAAGCTTTTGACAATGGATTAGGCTTTAAAATTAGTATTTGAGTTGGGCCTAAAGTTAAAATAATATACACATGGCTAAATGGACTTCGGGTATTACACTTATTTTCAATTAATTACCAAAATTTAAGATTTTATATTATGAAAACAGCCTTGTGGATCCCACATGGGATTCACAATGATGTAATACCCCGATAGCGCATTGTAGAAGGTGGTATTAGAGAAAAATATTCCACGAAAAATAATTTTATGCAAAATATTTGAATTAAAGTATTTGAAAATGTTTAGAAAAACCAGTGAAGACCGAACTCCAAGCGACCCAACTTCTCGAGGAATTTGTACTAGGCAAGTACTCTGTGTTTTCTTACTACTTATATGAGTATACGTGGATTATGATATCCAAAGATTAGCCCATTGTCATATGATAGGTTGGATCATAACAGATCAGTTTCAGTGAAGATCAATGTTGTTGGATTTATTGGATTCGGTGGGATAACATCTGATTTTATCGAAATATGATGGATGCTATGAGTTATGCTGAAATACACGGAATTGAGTTAGTTATTGTAACATTTGAAACTTTATAATTAAAATAATGAGTGTTTTCTTTTTCAAAAATACCCTTTAATTGAAAATGACTTTTAAATACCAAAGCCTAAAATCATATCATAGATAAGAATCCTCATTATTTACATGCACAAAACAATAGTAACAAAGTAAACATGCGAAAAACCAACTGCCTTGGCGCAGTTGGCCACATGACCTTCAATTTAGTTGGAGATCAGAGCTTCAATTTCTAGTGGCAACATTTTGGAGTTGAATTTCTCAAGGCCCAATGATCCCTTAGTCCTTGACTAAGGGTTAGGTCCTAGCCCTCCGGGGTACGCTGATGGAACAATTAAATATTGAGGGCTTCAAGCAGCAGTGTGGGAGACCAGATCTCGGTGGGAACCTGTGGTTGGATTTGATTGTTTCAAGTGTGCAAAATCAGGACATCGTGCAATGTACTATTATGTTGGGACAAGGCCTCCAGCTTCAGAGACATCTTCGCCTGGACAGAGAGAGCCTCTGTGCCCACCGGTTAGACACGATTTGCCTTCTCACTGCTGCAGTGGATTCAAGGTGCCGGAAAAGGCAAGAGTCAGTCAAGAAGAGGAGAAGATTCGAGTTTGGGGATGGCGTACCATGATGTGTACGTGATGAGAAGTGCAAATGATGATGATCTATTGTTTCTTCAGGTGTCATTCATTTCCTTTTACAACCAATTATTGTATTATTTGATTATGGAGCTTCGCATTCATTTATTTCTAAGACTGGTTTGAAACTCTTAAAAAGAGATTGTTTGTATGGTTGTAAACCATTTGTTGTGGTTTTACCTAAAATGGAGATTAATTAGTAACAAAGAGAGTAGTGTCATATAAAGGATTGTGAGTGGAAATTAGGGGTGAGCTCGGTTCGGTTTGGTACGGTTTCTAGCTAAAACCGATACCGAACCGCATCTTATCGGTATCTAGCATTTGAGTACCGAAATGATTCGGTTTTAAATCGGCTCGGTGTGATCGGTTTCGGTGTCGGTTCGGTAATGGTTCGGTATCAATGGGCTGATTAAATGGGCCACTTAAGTTGGGCTTGCGCCAGACCCAAATTGAACTACTTGGGCTAAATCAGACAATTGCAAGTTCAAATAGAAGGATTTAGACACAATTAATACACTTCAAAGCTTGAATAGAAATTAAATCTACTTCAATAACATGATAATAACTAAGGATTCAAGAAGTCCAATATCAGATTAAACATAAGTCTTTCCTCCTCAGCACAAGTCCATCAATTCATAACAACCTGCACAAAGAAAAAACAAAGTCTGCAGAATAGTCATCTGTTTTATCGGTTCGGTTCGGTTTTTAAAGTCGGGATCCATATCTAAAACCGAAACCGAACCGCATAATTCGGTTTTCAAAATTTTAAGAACCGTACCAAACCAATATCTTATTGGTTCGGTTTTTCGGTTTCGGTTTTTTCGGTATTTTCAGTATTATCGGTTTTTGTCGGTTTTTCTGCTCACCCCTAGTGGAAATGGACTGCGGATTTGAGGGTGGGTTTTTATTGTTTTTTTACTTTTTTAAAATCATTATTTTTTCTTCTTTTTTTAACTATTTTTTACTGCTTTTTTAAACTATTTTTTTAAAAAAAATATCTGTAATATTAATATTAAAAGTCGGAAATTCTTATTTAAAATTCGTAAATGAAAAAATTGGAAAAAAAGAATTTTGGAATCTATTTGTAAACTGTTTTAATAAAAAAAACTGAAATATTATTCTATATAGAGAAATAAAAAGTTAAATAATATTTTTAAATATAGATTTTTTTTAAAACCTACTTTTCATAAAAAAATTGTTATCTTCTTGAAAAATCTAAAAAAAGACATGTTAAGGTTTAACTAAAAATCTACAATATTATAGTAAAAATATTATTTCTATTTTTGAATTTTGGATTTTTCTAGTAAATGAAAATCTATTTTTATTTAAAATGAGATTGGAAATTATTAATAAAAAGGAGAAATCCTAGAAAATAAATATTTAAATACCTGAAAATTTATTAAAAGTAAAAATTATAAATATTTAAATATTTAAATTTTCAATCTTATTTTAAATAAAAAATAGATTTCCATTTACTAGAAAAATTCAAAATTCAAAAATAGAAATAACATTTTTTACTTTACTACAATAGATTTTTAGTTAAACCTTAATCTGTATTTTTTTTAGATTTTTAGATTTTTTTAAGAGCATAACAATTTTTTATGAAAAATACAACTAGCAGGTTTTAAAAAAAATCTATATTTAAAAAAATTATTCAACTTTTTATTTCTTTTATGTAGAATAATTCTCCAATTTTTTTAATTAAAACAGTTTACAAATAAATTCTAAAATTCTTTTTTTCAATTTTTTTTATTTTAAATAAGAACTTCCGGCTTTTAATACTAATATTACATATATTTTATCTTAAAAAACAGTTAAAAAAAGCAGTAAAAAATAGTTAAAAAAAAGCAGAAAAAATAATGATTTTAAAAAAGTAAAAATAATAATAAAACCCCACTTAAATAGAAAACTACACCTATTTAGTAAATATGTTTGAAAGTACACCTATATTGTAAATATGTTTTAAAAATACACCTATTTGTTTGAGGAGAAAGTAAAAGACAGCAAATCAATTGTATTGATAACAATGAATAGAGGGGCTAGAGTTCTTCCATACATTGGATTCCTAGTTAAGGTAAGACATCTAACAGGATCCTACTACCTCTGGAAGAGTCTACAACCTTCCATATCTCTATCCTCCTAGAACCAGTATTAGGTAAGACACCAATTAAGGGAAGAATATCCCGGAACACTCCCCCTGTGTCGAGCACTAATACTATCATGGTGCATAAGGTGTTACCTCGGTAAAAAACCTTTCCAAGTCAAATAAAACCCCGTGGGAAAAACAAAGACTTGGTGAGAAAAAAGAGCAAAACGCACCCACTACAAATGTCAGAATCATGTGAAGTATACTCCCCCTGAGGTATACATGACAGCTCATTCCGTCGAGCTATCATTAGTTGAGCTCGGATAATCGACACATGCCGATGCTTCTCACATGTTTCTCAAATGTAGATTTCGGCAGAGACTTAGTGAACAAGTCTGCGATATTCTCATCGGAACTCACTTGTTTCACTTCGATATTCAGTAATTTCTGCTGCTGCTGATTATAAAAGAACTTCGGCGCGATATGCTTGGTATTGCCACCCTTAATGAAACCTAACTTCATCTGCTCAATGCATGCCGCATTGTCCTCAAAGATGCAAGTAGGGGTTGCTGTAGTGGGATCTAATCCACACGTTCCTCGTATATGGTCTATGACTGACCGGAGCCAAATGCACTCCCTTACGGATTCGTGCAATATAATTATCTCTGCATGGTTCGAGGAAGTAGCAACCAAGGTCTACTTGGTAGATCGCTAAGATATCGCCGTATTCCCAATGGTGAACGCATAACCAGTTTGGGAACGTCCTTTATGCGGGTCAGAGAGATAACCAGCATCAGCAAATCCAACTAACGTGTTGTTAGGATTCTCTGTATAGGGGGTAAGCTTGCTCGCATTAGCACTTCTGGTAGTCAAGCTACCATGCTTAGCTGCAATATCATAGGAAGATCGACGGTCGGTATGCATCATCTTAACCTCAACAATCCCTTTCGGAATATCGCTCTCTCTTGCGTAGGGAAAGAACAATCCAAGATCACTGGAGCCTTTCAAGTATCGAAAGATGTGTTTTACTCCATTTCAATGCCTTATCGTGTGAGCAGAGCTAAATCTCGCTAACATATTCACAGAGAATGCGATGTCTGGACGAGTATATTGAGCCAGATACAACAACGCACCGATTGCACTAAGGTACGGTGTTTCTGCTCCAAGGACCGCTTCATCCTCCTCTTTGAGACGAAACAAGTCCTTGTTCATTTCCATACTTAGACCAACCATGGGGGTAGCAAGAGGTTGTGCCTTGTCCATACTAAATCGCCTGAGCATTTTGTGGACATAGGCAGACTGATGAATGAGTATGCCATCATCTCGATGTTCCAGCTCTAAGCCCAAGCAGAATCGAGTCCTCCCCAGGTCTTTCATCTCGAATTCAGATTTAAGGTAGCGGGCCGTTTCATTGACCTCATCTATGGTACCGATAACGTTCATGTCACCTACATAGACGGCTACAATCACGAATCCTGTATCTGTTCTTTTCACGAAAATGCATGGACAGATGTCACTGTTCTTGTATCCCTTCCCAACCAAGTATTCACGTAGGCGGTTGTACCACATCCTTCCGTATTGTTTCAACCCATACAGTGAACGACGCAATTTCACAGCGTAAGCGCTCCGTGGCTTAGAGCTACTTGATTTGGGCAATGAAATCCCTTCGGGGACTTTCATATAAATATCTGTATCTAGATCCCCATAAAGATACGTTGTAACCACATCCATAAGCTGCATATTCAGTTTTTCGGACACTACCAAACTGACTAAGTAGCGGAAAGTGATGATGTCCATAACGGGAGAATACGTCTCCTCGTAGTCAATGCCAGGGCGCTGCGAGAAGCCTCGGGCAACTAGTCTCGCTTTGTAACGCATGACCTCATCCTTATCATTGCGTTTACGAACAAAGACCCACTTATGTCCAACTGGTTTAACGCCCACGGGTATTGGCTCGATACGGCCAAATACCTCACGTTTAGCCATTGAGTCTAGTTCAGCCTGCATTGCATCTTTCCATTTCGGCCAATCAGCTCGTTGTTGACATTCAGCAACCGAGCGCGGCTCAGCATCGTCGTCTGCAATGATTTCTTGAGCGACGGAGTAGGCAAAAGCATCATCGACTAGCATGTACGACCTGTCCAATAGTACATATTCACTCGACATTGCATCGAGATTTCTTTATTCTCTGACATCAACAAAGTTTCCGATGCGTCCGTTGATTGTTCCATTGTTGATTCGTGGACTTATCCGTAGTCAGAGATAATCTCGTGTGACGGAGTCACTATGTCGATGATGAGAGGATTTTGTGCCTCCGTTCCTCTTCTTTTTCGAGGTTCGGTATCCTTTCTATCCACTGGCCTCCCCCTCTTTCGAGCAGGGATAAGAGCAGCCGAAGCAGCCGTCCAACCACTAAGGTTGACGCCGGGGGCATCATTCCTTTGGGCGGCTGAACCTTTCCCTATAACTAGGACTTCTAACCTTGTAGGAACATTCGGAGCGGGAATGGTAGATCTTGTCACTTTCGCAGTATCAGTAAAGCTGTCGGGCATCGAATCCGCAACTTTCTGAAGACTGAAAATACGTTGCACTTCTAGCTCGGATTGAGCTGTGCGTGGATCTTGATGAGGCAAAGAGGGAGCACACCAGACAATTTTCTGGCGTTCAACTGGAATCGTTCGATTCCTCTCTCCCCCTAATGATGGGAAGTTTGTCTCATCAAAGTGACAGTCTTCAAATCTTGCAGTAAATAGATCTCCTGTCAAAGGTTCCAAATAGCGGATAATTTTAGGCGATTCATAGCCAACGTATATACCTAATCGTCTTTGCGGACCCATTTTAGTACGCTGTGGAGGCGTAATTGGCACATAGACTGCACAACCAAAAATGCATAAGTGTGAAATATCAGGCTCATATCCAGTTACCAACTGGTATGCACTAAATGGCTGATTGACAGTGGTTCGAAAGCGAATAAGTATAGCCGCATGCAAAATTGCATAACCCCAGGCAGAAATCGGCAAGTTGGTGCGCAATACCAATGCTCGGGCGATAAGCTATAACCGCTTAATCATAGCATCGGCAAGGCCATTCTGCAAATGAATATGGGGTACGGGATGTTCAACTTCAATCCCAATCGACATGCAATAGTTGTCAAAAGACTTTGACGTAAACTCACCAGCATTGTCCAATCTTAATGACGAGATTGGAAAGTCGAGGTGGTTAGCCCGTAAGTTGATGATTTGTGCTAGGAGTTTAGCAAATGCAACATTTCTTGTAGATAGCAGAGCGACGTGTGACCATCGCGTCGATGCATCAACCAGAACCATAAAGTATCTGGATGGTCCGCACTCTGGTTGAATAGGTCCACAAATGTCCCCTTGAATTCTTTGTAAGAAGTGAATGTTTTGTGTTGAGTCTTTAGCAAAGAACGGAGATGGTATCAACTTCGTTAGTGAACAGGCTTTACAAAATGATTTATGGGCATTAGAAATTGCCACGGAAGCCTCGGGATTTACGAGAGATGCACTGTCAACCTTATCATGGCGTGCGATCTTTAATCCCGGTGATACGGTATCAAGATCACTCACATCAATGACGATATCGAGTGGTGCTTCCAATCGTTTTCTGGACTTGAAAAATGGATGACCATGTGAGTTTTTCAAAATGCGAATCATCATGTCGCGTCCAGGGTGACCGAGTCGGTCATGCCATAGTTGGTATGCTTCGGAATCACAAAGTTCGTGACTCACAGCGTAGGATTCAATAACCCTTATTGTAGTCTGGTATAAACCACTACTTAGACCCATAAGTTTCTCGAGAATGCGGCATCTTCCGCATTCTGCTAGAGTAACATACAAAAATTCTGTCCCATTCTCACAATGTGTATCAAGGTGATAACCGTTGGCACAGATGTCCCTAAAACTTAGCAAGGTTCGGTTTGTTCTTGGGGCATAGAGAGCATTTGTGACATTAATATGCGTACCATTAGGTAGCAAAAAATGAGCAGGTCCCCTCCCTTGTATTACTTGGGAGGAACCAATTATTGTTGTCACTGAGGATATATATGGCACAATATCCTTAAATAATTGCTTATTCCGAAGAATAGTGTGGGTTGTTCCACTATCAGCAAGGCACTCAATTTCGCCACGAGACATCTACAATAAGACATGAAACTCGATTAGTCTTGTGATGAAAGACATAGCGAAAACTCATTAACTTCGAGTTTGGGGAAATTCGACCAAGTTGGTTAGGATCAAAGTTAGCACAATCGCTGGAAATAATTTCCGTGTAACTTGACCTTTGTTCACTAAAACAGCAATAACTTCTTCGTTAAGAAGGCTATGGACAAATGGTCAGTTGTTCTGGAAACTAGACTTCCGTATCTTTCTGCCATAGGTCGTGCACTTTCTGGATCATTAAACTCAGATCACAGTGCTCGTTTCAAGTTGCTATTTTGGTATTTCCCTATTGTTGAGTGATATAATAAGGTTGAAGCCTTTTTCAAAGGCATTATTGTTGATACAATACTATGGAAATATGGCCATAGGAGCGTTTAAACACTTCAAAATGCATCGTGGTGTTCGATTTATATCATGACTAATGATCCTTTCGGTAACTCCAACTCCGTAGACTTGCAGAGAAAGTAGGAATGTCGGTACAGCTAAGGCTGTTTAAAAACCACTGATTCCGTTTGAACTTTCCAAGCATAAACAAATACCAAGGAGGATGCGTCTAGTCTTGATCAAAAGTTTTGATGAAATCCACCAATGTATCAAATTAACCAAGCAATTCATTACTGAGCAATTATTTTGTGATAAACCAAACATGCTTTCGAAGGGAAAAATAAAATTCGTTTTTGCACAATCACAGCAATTAAAAGAATTTTATTCATCATGGCCAACTTTGTTACATTCATAGAAAATCCAAAGTAGTTCTCGAAAACTAGAAACAAGACAAAACATAACCAAAGCGTAAAACTAGTCAAAGTCAGCAACATCCATATGTTGGTCTTTGTCCGCAATGGTGAGAGGAGGGATCTCAGTATGGTTCACCTCCGTATTCTCATTATCTTCCTCCATGTAATTTGACTCTTGAGTCAAGTACTGTTTATAGTGCTTGTAGTAAGGTTGGATGTTTTTTGGTGCCTTGCAATTGCGGTAACTATGCTTCTTCGATCCGCAAGTATAGCAATTCCGGCCTTCCTTTGGAGTGGTTCCAATCCCGGCGGCAGGAGGCGGTCCACGTGGTTGGGTTCCACTAGGTCCGATGACCGGGCCACCTTGCCTCTTCCACACATTGGAACGAAGACCTCGTCTTTTCCTTCACTTGCTCGAGTCATGCACCCGTGGTGCTTGCAAAAACTGAGTAGCGTTGCCTTTTCTATTTTGTCGTGGTGCCTTCCTGTGGGTAGCCTGATTCACTTCCGGAATCGGCTTCGTACCAGCTGGGCGCGCATTGCTATTGAGAATAATCTCATGGTGCCTTTCTTTTTTCGCGAGGTGGGAGATAAGGTCACTAAAATTTTTAATTCTCCCTTCCTCATAGGCAACACGCAGCTGATGAGCAATCACACTTGCTCCCACGGGAAACGTGTTAAGAGTCTTCTCGATCAAATCTTGATCAGACTTCTTGACACCACAAAAACCAAGATCAGCGCGAAGATCGAGGATGGCTTGGTTATAGGCCTCTACATTCGCATAATCCAAAAATCAGATTTGCTCCCACTGAAGTTGCAATTCGGGGAAGCGCTGATCATGCACATTATTAAATCGTTGTTCGAGTGTATCCCATAGTTCTTTGGGGGTTTGCAAATTCATGTAACACTTTTTCAACAACGGATGTATATGTCTACGCAAGTACATCAGTGCATTAGCCTTGGTTTCCTCGCTCGGTTCTTGAGTGGTAGGCTCGTTAGAGGGAAAGATGGTGGTGGTAAATCTCTTACCGACAAACGCCAAGCGAACGTCTGAGACCCACCTATGGTACTCCTTACCAGCATGGTCAAGGATGTCGAACTCCGAATGAACATTGGAGCTTTGTGCCATCTACAAGATATAAACAAGAGGAAGTTAGTCTTGTTGGATTTTCAGTGACAATGTAAACGGTCACAATCGATGCTTTTAAAAGTGTGTAACATAACCGTTACTCGATGTACTTCCTCTAATTGTTGTTTAGTAAAGTCGACAAAAAAGAAACGGCGATATCAGATCGCACCCAGATACGTGGTGTATGCAACAACCACAAATATCGACTTTCAACAATTCCGTGACTCCCCCAGGACCGTCAAACAGTTTTCTTCGACACGCAGAGATACCGACTTCTCTCGCGGTCTCATCCACCGCAAAGTAGCGTGGGAGATAAAGAACCCAATAACCCATGTCCCCAAAAGAAAAATTCCCCAAAAGGAGAGAATTGAATAGGGACAAGTCAGATAATTACCTCGATTATAAAATTAGGCACGTGATATGGATGAATTTGTGGTGTGCTTCGATCTACCGGTTGGTACTCGATGCGACGACGTGAAACCGGGGGCGCAATTTTGGCGGCTTCCGAAAATAAGTTGATGTTCGGGTTTTGGTCCGAGGTTCTGAACCGGGTCGGACTTGGCTGGGCTGGAGCTGGCCGGCGGCGGTGGTCAGCGGCGGTCCGGCGGTGGTGGCTGGACTGGATCGGCGGTGATGTTCGATCAATCAGATCGGCGGCTTTCCATTGGGCTGGATCGCGGCAGCGTTCGACGGCAGAGGTGGTCGGCGGCGGTGGCCGGGCGAGGCGATGGTCTTTGGCGGCGGAGCACAGGCGGCGAGCTGGCAAAGGTGGCGGTGGCGGCGGCGCGGCGGTGGCCGGCGGCGATTTCTCTCTTTTTTTTTTGTTCGAGCTACGTGCCGATAACATGTTTCAGGAGAAAGTAAAAGACAGCAAATCAATTGTATTGATAACAATGAATAGAGGGGCCTTTATATAGGCATTACAATGAGAGTCCTTCCATACATAGGATTCCAAGTTAAGGTAAGACATCTAACAGAATCCTACTACCTCTAGAAGAGTCTAGAACCTTCCATATCTCTATCCCCCTACAACCAGTATTAGGTAAGACACCAATTAAGGGAAGGATATCCGGGAACACTATTTACTATATTGTACGATCTTTCTTCTTTGATCAATAACTCGGGGTTTGAACATTTAGGGCTTGTTTGCTATGTGTGATTAAGATGTATAATATATTTAATACACCTTTATATCTTGTTTGGTATAAAGTATAGGTCCCTTGATAAAATTCGGGCCCGTATAAATAATACTGATTTTTGGTATTACGTATCCCACCTAAGAGGTGGTATTAGGTGATACTAAACAATACTGCAACTAATAAATTCAATAAACTACCGTGATATCTATATTTTGCAGAGAATTTAATACAACGTATCAAATATGATATTAATTTATTATATTGTATAAGGAATCCCAGTCAATCTTATCAAGTTTTATCCAATACAACCTAGCAAACGAGCCCTTAGTTCACTAAAATTGGGAAATGGGATGAGTGAGGAGAATAGACCTTGCGGATTAAAATATATATATATATATATATATATTGCCAGAGGAGGTGTTAGCCCAACTAGCGCTTAGTTCCCGAGTTTAACTTAACGAGAGAAAAGAAGGGAAATGGATGGAAATAAGAGGAAAGAAAAAATATTTGGTGTTCCTGAGTTTTTTAATGAAAAGAAACGGAAAGAAATGGAAGGAAAACTTTTTCTCCTAACTTTCCTTCCGATTTGAAAGGATTTGGAGAGAAAAGAACAAAATGGTTAATTATTCATTCACTTCCTTCCAACTCTGGAACACAAAATACAAATTCCCTTCACTTTCCTTTCTCTTCTTTTCTCTCCTAACTTTCTTTCCCTTTCTTTTCTTTCCTTTACTAAAACTCGGGAACTAAGATTTAATCGCACAACACCAATATTACACATTCTCAATTTCCCTTCCCTCTTCGTCCTAGCCCTGTTTCCCCCTTTCTCTTTCAATGACTCATTTTCCGCCAAAAAAAGGCAACACCGGTCGCCTGCGAGGAAAATCCAGACGACAAGACGAAGGCTACGCCGATTCACTGCTCGATGGTGAAGAGACGGAATGTGAACCTGGACGAGACTCAGTCACGAGCTTCTAATCGGCTACGAGATGCGGCTCATTCGAAGGAACAGAGTGGTGCGGCGGTGGAACAGGCATTATTAGGTAAATGAAACTAAAACCTCTTTTCTCCGTCCAATTTACTCGTCAGGAGTGATTGCCCTCTAACGGACTGAATTTTGGAATTAACGGGCTGGTGTCGGTGGTCCGACCCACAATGGTTTCGGATTTGGGGGATCGGGTTTGAGATTCGAACTAGGTTTGGTTCGGGTTGTGTGCTGGATTGGTGTGACCCAAAATGGGTCTGGTATTGTGCAGCTGAAACTAACAGAATTTGTGTTGATAATGAAGGGTCGAGGAGATAAATTTGCAGTGGTGAAGAATGGAAATTAATGTGTTGTTGAAAATATTTTGGAAATGGAGAATGAAGAACTTCTTAGTAAGAATGAAGAACATACAACAAGCACATTAGAAATGTGCATCCTCCCAACAAAGGTAAACAAACGCAACTCACCTCCACCCCCGGCGAGCAAGGTACGCCCAAAATCTCTCTTTTTAAGTTTAACAATATTGTTGCTAGGGAAGTAATGACTCGATTTGTTAGTACGGAATCTCTTGCTTTTCAATTTGCCGATAGCATGCGTTTTGAAAATTCAATGAAATTAGCATATAATCCTTTAGCTAAACGAATACCACGTAACACTATGACTAGGATCATAGTTAAATTAGCTAAAAGATATAAAATACAACTACGAAATATTTTAACTACTTTACCACATAGAGTTTCTGTTTGCTCTGATATTTGGACATGTGCTTTTAAAAAAAAAATTCTTACATGGGTATGACTCTTCATTGGGTTGATTTGCAATGGAACTTAAACAAACGTGTTATATGTTTCAAAAAATTTAATTGTGCTCATACTGCCGAAAATATTGCACTTATTATCTTAAAAATTTTGCAACAATTTAAGATTACCGAAAAAATGTTTTCAATTGGTTTTGACAATGCAAGTCCTAATACTGCTACGGTACCTTCTTTAATTGCTGTATGTAATGCTACTTTACAAGGTAGATATTTTCATACCCGTTGCATTGCTCATATATTAAACTTGTGTGTTCAAGATGGCCTTAAACATTTAGATAGATCAATAAATCCAATTAGGAAAGCTGTTGAATTATTATGTGATAAACAAAAATTACATAGGTTATGGCTCAAATTTTGTAAAACTCAAACTGGACGTAGCAAGTGCTTTAACATATATGTGCACTAGGTGGAATTCAACATATGAAATGTTGAATTCAACATACGAATTTAAGGATTTATTAGTACATTTTTTTACAACTGAAGTTAATTCTATGATTTTATTGCCTAGTTATTGGGATGAATGTTACGATCTTGTTCAACTACTTCAAGTTTTTGAAACGGCTACTAAAGATCTATCGGGTGTCTATTATCCTACTTGTTCACGTGTTCTTTATCATTGTACTATGATAATTTCTCAATTAGCTCATTGTAGTACTTTTCAAAATTTACAATTACCCGTTACTCTCATGGTAAAAAAATGGATAAAATATTTTAAACAAATTCCGAACGTTTTTTTAATTGCAAAATGTTTAGACCCGTCCTTCAAATACGAAGGTTTGTGCAATCTTTTGAATTTATTATAAATTTTTTGAAGAAATAAAATATTGTGAAAGTCTTACTTATGAAACTTTAGAATTGCAAAATTTTATGGAAATCAAAACTAGTCTTTATTGTGATTTACAAAATCTTTTTCAAGAATATACTTCAAAATATAGTGGAAATGTTAGTCGTAAACAAACTGTTAAGAGCAGTGGTTCTTCCTCTTATGGATTTCACACTAGTACTCAAGCGGGTCAAATGCTTCAATCGTTTTTCGCAAATAAAGGTCATAGTAGTCAACCCCAATTTTCCGAACTAGAAGAATACCTTAGGGAGCCGAAGGGAGGGGAATTACTTAATGCAGGGCCAAATGACGTGGACGTGTTAAATTGGTGGTCAATCAAGCAAGGTCAATACCCCATTCTTGCAATCATGGGAAAAGAGATATTTTCTGTCCCGGCATCAACGGTAGCGGTCGAGCAAGCCTTTAGCGAGGGAGGATACATGCTCGACGAACGAAGATCCCAACTGGCACCACATAATCTTGAAGCCCAACTATTGCTGAAAGATCATACATTGGCCGAAGCAAGAGAGCAAGAGAACAAATGGGATGATTTGTTCCAAGAATACCCAATAACGACGACCGAGACCGAGACCACCGATGCGAGCGAGTCATCTCAATGCACCGAAGGCGAAGACTTCGACGATGACTTCGACTTCGACATGTAGAATACTTTATTATTAGTAATTAGGATTATCATTAGTAATTTCTGAAATTTAATGTATTTTTTAAAAGAGTTTAATACTCTTTCATGGGTTTTTTTTTTCGGTTCTTTCCCATGACGCCTTTATTGAACCGACAGGACTTAGTTATAAATACCACAAACTATTATCTAAGGAATAATAAGAAATAATTGCCCTAATCTCCTCTATTTCTTTTCGGTTCTTTTTCAAAATTGTTTCTTTTATTTTATATTGATTATTTCATTATAAAAACAATTAGAGTGAAGTTAAAAAAAAAGGGTTCGGACGGTTCGAACCGGGAACCGCCGATTCCTGGTTCGAACCGAAACCGTAGCACTAAGTTACCGGTTCGGTTCTGGTTCCCGTTTCCGGAACCATGGAACCGACGGTTCGGTTCCGGTTCGAACCGGAACCGGAACCGTGGCCACCTCTACTTCTTGCCTTCCAAAGAGAGATTGTTTTTCTGTTTGTTTTCTTGGTGCAAGTTTGTGATGCTTCTTTCATTTTCTTTTTGCTGGGAGGATCTGTGAGAGATTGCAAAGTGTTCTTTCTTTCTTTCTTTCTTTCTGAGTTGTAGGGTGAATTGTGTGAGTTTGTGATTTATAATAGCCGTCTAGGATTTAACTGTTGATCACCATGATTAGAGATGTTAAACGGGCTAGCTCCAGTGGGTTTGAGCTAGTCTTAGTGGGCTTCGGGCTAAACGGTCCGCGCCAAAAAAGTCATGATTTAAACGGGATAGGAAATATCGGCCTAATCCTAACCCTAGCGGGCTTCGGGCTAAAAGGGCTAAATATTTAAAAATTTTATTTTTATTTTTTATAATTCGTATACCAAAGAAAAAACAGTAACAATATATTATATATATATATAGTAACAAATATACTATAATAAATATAACAAAAAATACACGTTTATGTATATACATATATATATACTACATTAACAAATATAATAATATATTATATATATAATATTAGTATATGTTATATATATAATATTAATATATGTTATATAAATATAGTATTACTGTTAACAAGATATATATATATATATATATATATATATATATATATATATATATATGGGCTTCGGGCTAAACAGTTCGGGCCAACAAAACCCGAATTTAAACGGGCTAGGAAATATCGGCGCTAATCCGATTTTTGGCAGGTTAAACGGGTTAGCCCGTCGGGCTCGAGCCCGTTTAATATCTCTAGCCATGATGTCCAACTTCTCGTCCATCCATTGTGGAAACGTGAGAACAGTCCATGTTCTGTTCTCAAGTGCTGATCGTGGAAATAACTTGCAGACGGGTTAGGACTAATTATATGGGCTGAAAAGTATTTCAACAAGCAAGGCTTTCGCTTTAAGCTTTTGACAATGGATTAGGCTTTAAAATTAGTATTTGACTTGGGCCTAAAGTTAAAATAATATACACATGGCTAAATGGACTTCGGGTATTACACTTATTTTCAATTAATTACCAAAATTTACGATTTTATATTATGAAAACAGCCTTGTGGATCCCACATGGGATTCACAATGATGTAATACCCCGATAGCGCATTGTAGAAGGTGGTATTAGAGAAAAATATTCCACGAAAAATAGTTTTATGCAAAATATTTGAATTAAAGTATTTGAAAATGTTTAGAAAAACCAGTGAAGACCGAACTCCAAGCGACCCAACTTCTCGAGGAATTTGTACTAGGCAAGTACTCTGTGTTTTCTTACTACTTATATGAGTATACGTGGATTATGATATCCAAAGATTAGCCCATTGTCATATGATAGGTTGGATCATAACAGATCAGTTTCAGTGAAGATCAATGTTGTTGGATTTATTGGATTCGGTGGGATAACATCTGATTTTATCGAAATATGATGGATGCTATGAGTTATGCTGAAATACACGGAATTGAGTTAGTTATTGTAACATTTGAAACTTTATAATTAAAATAATGAGTGTTTTCTTTTTCAAAAATACCCTTTAATTGAAAATGACTTTTAAATACCAAAGCCTAAAATCATATCATAGATAAGAATCCTCATTATTTACATGCACAAAACAATAGTAACAAAGTAAACATGCGAAAAACCAACTGCCTTGGCGCAGTTGGCCACATGACCTTCAATTTAGTTGGAGATCAGAGCTTCAATTTCTAGTGGCAACATTTTGGAGTTGCATTTCTCAAGGCCCAATGATCCCTTAATCCTTGACTAAGGGTTAGGTCCTAGCCCTCCGGGGTACGCTGGTGAAACAATTAAATATTGAAGACTTCAAGCGGCAGTGTGGGAGACCAGATCTCGGTGGGACCATGTGGTTGGATTTGAGGGGGTCCAGCATGGAGCAATCACTTGGGGACGACTCCTTGTGCGTGGTAGTTGAGAATATTTAAGAACCTGAGAGCCAGATACACATCTCGTGATTTAACTGGTACCAGTACTATGGGGTCGGGACTGTTATCCTGAGGACTAGTCAGGTGTAAGCTTGGAACCTCGGTATCAAAAAAAAAGGTAAACATGCGAAATTATCATGTTAAAGGAATTTAATAGTTCAGATAAGCTTGGAATATCAACTAAAGCTTCAGAATTATAGTTTTACTATCGCTACCACCATCTACGTCCAACTTCAATTTCGCTTAACCTGAAAAGAGGAATAAAATGGGTGATTTTCAACAATTTAGTGGGACATATCGGTTCATAAAAATTGCAATAATAAAAAATATACTTTGTTGCATTAACTTTGAAAACATTTTCACCATATGATACCGTGGGTTGCCCCAAGGATCCTTGGATCCCAGTGTTCTGAAGGATACCTGATCGAGCACTCAATCTTCCATCTTATTGTCGTGCGACTATATGTGCATATAGTAAATGTTCGAAGGCAAATCATACTGCCTAAAAGTGAATCTTACTGCATGAATGCGAATCATACTGCTTGAAGGTGAATTTTACTGTCCGAAGGAAAATCTTAGGCGAATCCTGCTACTTGAGACATTTTTGCACCATAGAGCCCGAAGGCTAATCATAAATCTCAAGATCATAGTAAAGTGTAAATCATAACATTTTGAAATCATAATATTATTGAATTGTTGAATATGAACTAGAGTGTAAAATAGTTTGAATTAGATTTTTCCCACTTTAAATGTGTTGAAGCTTGACTTAGCAAATGCACTATAATAATATTTTCCACAAAAACCAAAATATTAATTAATTAGGTGATCCTACTTGTAGAAGCCTTCCTATAGATTGACATAAAGTCGACTTAAAACACAATCCAGAGGAAACACCTTTGGATATAATTAAATTGCAGTAGTTGATTAAATGGAATCTAAAGGAGTGAACTTATAATTTATGGAGAGCTGGTTTAGGGGCAAGAATGATTATCTAAAGGGCAAAAATTAAAATCTGGAACAAATAAGGATATAATTCGCATTTGACCTCAAATTCCCTCTCTCTTGACTCTCTCTCCCTCTCTGTTGAAACCTGATCCCTCCTAGTTAGTTCAACCCTCGGATTCACTGTTCCAATTCGAAAATAGAAGTCGAACTCATCCTCCTCCACAATCTTTCTCATCAATAGCTCTCACACACACCACCGTTTACACATTGCTGGGCTTAACGCGGGATGATGGAAGAATGGTCAGTGGATGATCGTGAGTTGGTGGCTCACGACTGGGTGCGGATCCGGTCAACTAGGTTTGGGTTTGTATGGTTCTAATTTAGGACTGCGATTGAGGAGGGATTCAGATTCAGAATTGGGTTGTTGGATTGAACCGGCTACTAGTTCGTCGAATCTGAACCACGACTATGAACAGGACGACTCACGGTGGTGGCGGGGGGTCAACTGGAGACGGTATATATCACAGGTGATTTATGAACATCGGGACGCCCATTCAGGTATGATTATTTTTGCTTTGTGTTTTTTGACGGGTGGAGTAGTCAACTGGCCGTGGTTGTCGGCCGAAGGGGAAACTGGTTGGGATAATAAAACAGGGCATGAGTTTGATTGTAGCAGTTATGCGATGATTTCATACATTCTTGGATTCTTGATTCATCACACCCATCTATCTATTTGTCTGTCTATCTATATATATATATATTATAAAAATTTAGTTTTTTTTCTTGCATGAGAATGATTTGTCCTATGTGTCATTTTGTAGATTTTTTGTCAATTTTTACTTTTTTAATTACTATCACCTATATTATGTATATTGTTATTAATAAACACTTGCCTTGATTATATGTTAGGATTCTCACAATGATAATTCCATTGTTTTGATGGGTAAAGTCCTTTATTCTTTGCTTCGATTATAATGGAATAAACAAAACGACTCACTAAACCTACATGACTTCTTTTTACCAAGACTAGTCATTCCACGATTCTCGATACAATTTTTTTGAATCATCCTAAATGCTTCTCTCTGTGTTAAGACAGGGTAAGATCACAGACATCCGATCTCCCTTACCCGCTTTTTGCGAATTGAGCGTTAGGGTAATATTGTTGTTGTTGTATTATTCTCACAGCGAGTTGGTGCTCGATTTCCCGATCTGAACTGGGCTTTGGCAAGGGTTGCGTTTTTGTGTCCTGAACTGGTCGGTTGGTATTTCTGGTTTCTCTGCGTTTTGCGATCTAAACTGGTCGTTTTGCGATTTGCGGTTGGTATCGAAATTCCTTTTTCTGCTTTTTCTACCTTTTTCTGCTTTCTTTGTTTTGCGATTTGGGTTGTTTTTCTGGTTTTTCTATAAGATTACAATGTGATTTTCAGCAGACCGTCCTATAGAATTGATTTTTAACTAACCCCTGAGCTTTGTCGTAACTTGCGCTTGTGTTGCTCCGGGATGCTGATCATCTCTGGCCGGCGTATCGCCGGAAGAATAACATTACACCACTGCATTCATCCCTCCCCGTCAATCTAACAGTAGTATTGTATTTTAACTATCTGGTTTGCAGGTTTCCCGTGCTGCTCCCAGGTGTCGTCGGCCTACCAATCGCCTTTTCCCTGTTCAGGAGTCTATCGGTTTCCAGCTTCCGCGGTTTCTCCTCCCTCGTCTCCAAGGCGTGTCGAAGTCCGGTATCACTGTACTTTTCTGTTAAATTTCATTTTTGTCTGCCATATATCTACCATTTACTGCGATTTTTATGCGGTTTGCTTGCTTTTATATTGTCTTTGCTATTCTCATCTTATTTTTACTTTTGGCTTCACTACCCCATTTTATTTCTCGTAGTGCGTTTGTGTTTTGTATTGGTCGATGTCGCACTGTTTGCAGGTTGGTAGTTGGAATTTGGGTACCTTGACGGGTAAGCTTTTGGAGCTCGTGGATGTTTTGGGCAAGAGAAGGGTTGATGTGGCTTGTATTCAAGAGACTAGGTGGAAGGGGGCGCAGTCCAGGGAGGCGAACTGTTATAAATTGTGGTATTCAGGCCTTGCTAACTTGAGTAATGGTGTGGGTATTTTTTTGTCTAAGGAGCTTAAGGATAACGTCGTGGAAGTGAAGAGGTGTAACGATAGGATTATGTCCGTTACAGTGGTGGTTGGGGAGAAGGTGGTTAATGTGGTTTGTGCGTATGCCCCTCATGTTGGTTTGGGTGAGGGGGTGGATGGTTACCACAGTGCTCATGGTGGTTTCGGCTTCAGAGTGAGGAATGCAGGAGGTTCCGCACTGTTGGAGTTTGCCACTGCTCATGAGTTGATAATTGCTAATTCTGTTTTTCAAAAGAGAGTTGGGCACCTCATCACCTGCGGTAGTGGGGGGCACAACACGCAAATTGACTACCTTCTTTTGCGCAGTCATGATGCTAAGGCGTGCGTGGACTGCAAGGTGTTTTGGAGCGAGGCTTGTGCTTCTCAACACCGGCTGCTGGCTATGGATTTATCCATGGGAGGGCGTGTTGTTAGCAGGGCCAGAGTGGCTAGACCTAGGATTCTCTGGAAGGATCTGAAGGGTGAGAAGGTGTCAGAATTCAGTGAGTCTCTGACCCGCGAAGGAGGTTATTTACGGGGAGGTGATGCTAACCTTATGTGGACTAGCATGGCCAATACTATTAGGAGCGTGGGCGAGAAGGTGGTTGGGGTATCTTCGGGCAAGTCTAGTAGTCTTAGGGAGGCTTGGTGGTGGAATGAGGAGGTCCAAATGATAGTTAAGGCTAAACAACGCTTTTTAAGGAGCTTTTGTCGGTTAGTGTTGGGGAGGAGAGAATCTTGAAGATTGAAGCGTACAAGGTGACGAAAAGAGAGGCTAAGAAGGCAGTTGCTAAGGCGAAAGGTGAGGCATACGAGGTGATGTACAAACGCCTAGACACCAAAGAAGGAGCGAATGCTATTTTTAAACTAGCGAAAGCTAGGGAAAGAGGGCGGCGCGACCTGGGTCCCGTTAAGTATATTAAGGATGATTTGGGCCAAGTGTTAGTGAACGATGTGGCTATTAAGGAGAGGTGGAATAGGTATTTTTTTTGACAAAAATGATTCATAGGACTACAAAATCAACCTACAAATAGACCTATACCATACAAAACATGACAAGTGTCAATTACTTACTATTGATTGGTTAACAAGTGACACTTGTCACATTCTTGTGGTGTAGGCCTATTTGTATGTTGGTTTTGTAGGTCTATTTATCATTACTCTTTTTTTGAACTTTTCAATGAGGCTAGGGGAAGCGACTCGGTGGTGTAACACCCCCAAAATCATTTGGGATATTACAACGCCGTGGGCCCCGCGTCGGAACCCACCAGGCTAAAAACCATTTCAAAAACGTTTAAAACGCCAAAAGGCCAATGACGGTAATATTTTAAATACTCAAATATTTACCAAAATATAGTTCTCAAATACCGTCATAAAATACCATTTGAAAATACAAGGCGAAGTGCCAAATCTCAACAGTTTAAAATGTACGTTAAGCCACCACTTATACGTACCGATAAAATAGTTAGGAAAAAGGGGTTTAACGAAATAACCCAAGTTCGCAAAGTGCCAAAAGGCCATTTGAAATACACACGAGTTGGTAAAGATACCGAAAAGCCATTTTGAAATATACACACGCGGCGGATAAAATGCAGTTCAAAAATACACAATTGCAGCGGAATAAAACAATCAAAAAAGAATACTCAATACTCAAAAACATGCCACAACCAGTATCACTCGGGAAGCTCACCCCTTCACGACTGCTACTAGCTCGATCTCCGAGTACCTAAAAATAAAGCCCACGACGGGGTCAGCCACAATACTCAACAATAATATCAATCACATCATCATAAATAATTACATACCAATATAATAATACTGTAAGAATACTACCAATGTAAACTTACCGTCATAACCTTACCAATCCATGGCAATCCATACCAAATCGATCCTTGCCATAATTCACATTTTGCATTCTCAAATTTGTGCCAAATCCTGTCCGTCGGATTACACAATCAAAACTCAACCTGGATAAACCAATAATACACAACATATCTGTAGATCAACTACCACATGATAACGATAACAAATCCCGAACATTGACGTACAGTCCGAATGTTCATACGATCAGTAACAATGATTAACCAATACATCAACCGAGAATATCATCGACATGATAACTCCAATATGACCAACAAAGGTTCAACGATAACCGAGAGTACCCTCAACATGGTAAACTCCCAACACGATCAACAAAGGATCAACATTAACCGAGAATACCCTCAACGTGGTAAACTCCAAACACGATCAACAAAGGATCAACAATAATCGAGAATACCCTCAACCAGGTAAACTCTAAACACGATCAACAAAGGATAAACTATAACCGAGAATACCCACAACAAGGTAGACTCCAAATGATCAACAAATGACCAACAATAACCGAGAATACCCTTAACAAGGTAGACTCCAAATGATCAACAATAATGGATCTCAAAGAAATAACTCTGACTGTCGAACATACCCACCGGGCGTATGAACAACCAGTCACAAACCGTCGAACATATCCAATCATACATGGACTATGAACGACCAAACAATATGGCTCAAAAGATGGACGTCACAGTACGTCCGATCTGGAAATGTGTCCATGTACATGTCTACCCCGTATACGGAATCCAGGATATACGTGGGACATGTACTTAATTTGTAATACCCGTACTTTTATAGACTGTTTGACCTTACTGTTCTTCCTATTGTTGTCGCTCTGGAAACTCTGAATATTTTTGTCGATGTTGTCGTTGAGTTTCGTACCTTGTTTGGGTCATGATTTGGGTTGTTCAGACCTTTCGGTACAGTTCTGGTCAGTGGAAATAGCGCACGCTAGGCCTAGAGCTAACGTACGCTAATTATGCCTGAGTAGCGCACGCTAGCTTTGAGCTGTAGCGCGCGCTAACGGGCCAGACAGAGGAGAGTCAGTAACTTATACTGCTCTCTGTACTAGCAGTTAGCGCACGCTAGGAGTTCATTAGCGCACGCTATTCGTGGGCATTAGCGCGTGCTAACACTGTTCATAACGCACGCTAACGGGCTGGGTCGGCAGAGACAGTGAGGTTGTTTGACTGACTGGACTGTCAGGTAACGTACACTAGGCTTCGGCTAGAGCACGCTACAAGCATTTCGTAGCGCACGCTATGCTGGCACAGCAGCGCACGCTAGGACTCGAGCAGGGCAGAGGACAGTGGGCACTGGACTCCAAATTCTGGACATCAACTCCCAGTTCACGCACGCTAACTATCGGCTAGCGCGCACTAAGAATAGTCGGGTAGCGCACGCAACAGATCATCTAACGCACGCTAGCGAGGCTGTCAGGAGCCGCTGGACTGACCGGTGACCCCGTTAGCGCACGCTAATTCTTAAGCGTAGCGTGCGCTAGACTGGGTAAGTATATATTGGACAATTGACTTCCTTTTCGTCATTTTTTCTCATTCTTCTCACTTTACCGATCGGGAGCAGCGGGTTTCGGCTATTTGGAGAGTTCGGAGGCGATCCTTTTCCAGATATCAACATTTTTGGTTGGAAAACAAGGAGTTCACAACATCTAATCTATTCTATCGTCCGAATCAAGGTAAGAATGCTTAGAACCCTATTTTGGGGATTTTCTTAGATTCGTCCGATTTACCCGTTTTGGAACTTGAGAACTTTGATATTATGAATTATCTACCTTGTAAACATATTTCCCCTACGATTCTATAGATTATTTCGTGATAGTTCGGACGTAAGAGAGTTTGGGTGATTTTCCAATCCGTAGATGTTTACCCTCGTAGTTGCGTGAATTGTAGGCGGGATTTGGGAGTTTCTTCCTGTGTTATGAGTATGGATTATTGATTATCATATTCCTTGCGAACAGTTTAGGTGCCGGAAGTGCGTTCTCGGACCTACCGAACTTATACTCTTTTCCTTCCGGATTTGCGATGTCTCAAAGGCAAGTATATGTGTATGTTAATACATTCTCGACTTTGAAAGTGAGGTATATGACTTGTATGATTGTATCTATTCACTCTGGGAGGGTCTGATGGGGCCTCAGAGGGTTCTGTTGCTACTGGTACGGTTCCACGAATAGTTTGGGAT
This sequence comes from Orobanche coerulescens, assembly GCA_033398695.1. Classification (NCBI taxonomy): domain Eukaryota; kingdom Viridiplantae; phylum Streptophyta; class Magnoliopsida; order Lamiales; family Orobanchaceae; genus Orobanche; species Orobanche coerulescens. The sequence continues at coordinate 67,386,987 of CM065814.1, forward strand.
TAACCACTCTCGGAGGGTTCGACGGAGCCTCAGAGGGTTCCGTTGCTGCTGGTGCGGTTCCATGGTTAATCGTGTATATTTTGAAATGAGATTTAGTTATTTCGGAATACTAGTCTTGAACTGATGAATTGACGGTTGTTTTCACTGTATTGTCGAGTAGTATTATATTTCATATTTGATATGCTTGTACTAGCTATTCGACGGCTAACCCCTTTATGGGGGAAATACGTTTTATGTATTTCAGGTTCCAGGAGAGCGGACAGGCAGGTATCGGGTCGGCATGAAGATGATGGGCAAGCGTGATACTGTGTATTATTTCCGGTTGTATTTTGCATTCCTCCATCCAGTGTTGTTGTACTGGAATGGTTATTGAATACTCGAGTATTATCTCTCAGTTTCTTGATGTTTCGGCCTGTGCTGCCGAAGTATTTAATTGTGTTGTGATGTATTTTGATACGTTCGTAATGGTTTGAATACCATTCATCTTGTCCTTCATTTCATTGTATTCGGATCTCATTAGTCAAGTTTTATAATTCGTGTGTGATTAGCCTTGTGAGTTCCACGACGGGACTCACGGCGCTATAATATACCCCGAATAACTTGGGGGTGTTACAGAATATGGTATCAGAGCTTAGGTCTATGAATACCTAGGCTGTCGGTCTTTTGGGTCGATTGAGTCAGCGTTTGTCCACGGTATCACTACCTTGCCATCATCACAGTGCGACCGGTACTTGTAAGACCTCTTATCGTTCTGGTGTTTCCTTAATTGTTTGTTTCTGAATTGGTATTTTTGAGAGTTGGCCACTTCGTTGACATGCTATTGAATGGTACTTACGTGCTTTGTTTATGCTTCAGTATGTCTGCTGGTAGGGGACAAGGACGTGGTTGAGGTCGAGGTCGTGGTCGTGGGCGTGGCCGAGGACGTGGCGCGGCCATTTCCCTCAGTTCTGCTGCAGGGTCGACCAATCCCAGTTTATCGAACTCGGTGCATTCTGATACCGAAAGTCAGCATGACCAGTCGACGGGCCAGGGAAACAGCGCGGATGCTGGAGTTGGGAACGCACTTCAACAATTGGCTAACCAGATGACTATTTTAGCCCAAACCGTACAGCTAAATAATTCGAACCCGAACGCGGATGCCTTGCTTCAGAATATAATCCGTATGCACCCTGTTGGGAAAACAAAGACCTCAGATCAAAACAATGATACCCGATCCTCAGACGAATGATATTTGATAAAGAGGTTTTGACATATATGCCAATCCGAATACAAGAAAGGAAAGCGTATCGAAGCTTTGAGGCTTTATCTCAGATCAAGACCCGCCTCGAATCAAGATATAGTGAAGCTCACAAGACAAAGAAGAAGTCTTGTAAAAAGACCAAGTATGGAAACTGTCTCGAAACTCAAAATACAGTTATCTTCCATACAGCTCACAACAGGACAAAGAAGGACCAGATGTCAAGTCCCGTTGAATAAAGAAGTATTTAAATACTCAAGGATAAAGTATTTAAATACTGCCAGTCTTCAGATCTTCAGAATCCCGCGAAATCCGAATCGTGTCATAATCCCGTTGGAACGAAATCTCATTCAAACGGATACATCTCAACAGATACATTCTTCAGAGACTATATATATATATATTATGAATGCATTGAAGATTATTGACCTAGCAATCTAACACTCAAGCTATCAAAAGTTATCATCAGAGCAAACATATCTCCAAAGCTTACTGCAATTAAGAACGAAAGAGATATACAGTGCTCATCATCCTGAACAACACTTCATCAGCTGAAAGCTCTTAAAGTCAAAGTTGTTGTTCACCATCTGTTCTATACGTTGAACAAACTCAAGATCAGCCCTGTATGGACTGAACAATCTGTGCTTCTCCGGAACTGTGTGTGAAGGATTTGCATTGAAGAAGACGAAGCTTCAGAACTGTGTGTGAAGAAGCAAGTCAAGCATTAGCTCAAAACCAATCTGTGTGAACGGTTTAAGCTAAGATCTTTATATCAATCTGTGTGAACGATATATTGATTGTGTGTGTTGTTATAATTACGTAGTTGTGTACGCAGTAATTATAATAAACTTTTTACTCCTGTGTGGAGGACCAGTGGACGTAGAGGGGTTTACCTCGAACCACTTTAATTACTGTGTTATTTACCTTCAGCTTTTACTGTTTTAAATTACTGTGATATATTAAGTATACACTATACACTTAGTTGCTGTATCCACAGCAACCTACTGTATCCAAGACTTCCGCTACGCACTCAGATTTAGAATCCGCATGTTTGTTGTTTAAACTATTTTCCAAATCGTATTCAAGATACTTAGTGGCCAACAAGTGGTATCAGAGCGGTTGATTCTAAAAAGAATCACCGTATTTCTTTTAACCGAATCGATTCAAATCACTTATCTTCAAAACAGTCTCTTTCATTCCTATACTATCGTATGGATACTTCTATGATTAACAAAGTCCCTATGTTCTCTATTAACGAATTTGACTACCGGAGAATTAGAATGGAAGCTCATCTTGCGGAATGCACGAAGAGATGATTTTGTTATACAGACGGTCTATCAAGATCATGAAGGTAAATCCAAATTAAAGGATTGAGGGCCAAGCCCATCCTGAAATGCTCGAAAAGGAACGCGAGCAATGGACAACAGATGAAAGAAAGCGAGCCAATCTCGACAACGTGGCTAAGAACGCGTTATTTGTCACTCTTGACAAAGGCACGTTCTCAAAGGTAAAGAGCTGCAAAACAGCCAAAGAAATCTGGGATAAACTCAAGTTAATTTGTGAGGGAACTGAGCTCTCAAAAGAAAACAAGATTTCAAAACTAACTCAGCAATTTGAATCTTTTGAAATGAAATCAACTGAAACACTTGAGGAACTTGACCTCAGATTCACTAGTATTGTTGGTGAACTTGAAGCGTTGGGCAAAATTTACACTCAAAAGGAGAAGAAATTAAAAATTTTCAGATCTCTCCCAGCCCGATGGGACATTAAGACCACAGCTATGCGTGTATCCTGTAATCTTAATGAAATATCTACTTTTGATCTCTTCTCTGACCTCAAAGCTTTTGAGTATGATATTGACAAAAGAGAGAAAGCTGAAGAATCTCCTTCAAAGGTCACAGCTCTCGCTGCTGTATCGAACCGTCGACACAGCATGCCTAACTCGTCGAAGCCTACCACAAGAATGCCGATGTGGCGACGACATCCTGTCCCAAGATGAAATGGCGCTTCTAATGCATAAATTCAAAATTCATTAAACGATCTGGAAAGACTCCCTACAGCCCAAACCTGTCCACAAGGTAAGTATCGAAACATCATCTGGTGATGCTAACCTGTGCTATAACTGCAGGAAACCAGGCCATTATGCAAACAAATGTCCTCATCCCAAAGTCCAAAGATTGCCTGAGGCCGAGCAACAAGAGCGAGATGAAAGAAGACGTGCTTGGAAAGACAAGCTCAAGGCCCTGATTGGAGAATCAGAAGCCTCCCCCACACCATCCAAATCAGCAGAATGTCTTCAGGTGGTCACTGAAAGTGATTCATCTGACGATGAGTTCGATGATAAAACATATATGTGCTTTATGACCAAAGATGTTCCAGAAGGTGAAGACAGCGACGATGAGGTAAGTTCAACCTCAGCTATTCCATCAAATGCATCTCATACTTTCGAAAATATGATGAATGAATTTAAAAACATTCAAAAGGCCCATGAGACTCTAAAAACTGAGAATATACAGCTTCAATTAACAAATTTAGAGCTGAAAGATGAAAATGACTTGCTGAAAATAAATTATGAAAATATGTCTCTTGATTGTGAAACCAGCAAGGTCGATTTTGAAAAACTCATGGAGAGCAATCATCAACTTGCTCATGAACTAAATGAGGTTAAAACCCACAATGAGAGCAAGACAAATGATTTGGTTCTACTACAAACCAAAATCACAACTCAAAAGCGAGAAACCGAACTTGAGACCATTCTCAAGTCTTTTGAAAAATCGTCCAAAAGAATGGAAGAAATTTCGAGCACCGGGCAACATGCTCATGATAAAAGTGGCTTAGGATACACTCATGTTCGAACAAAGGGAAAACTAGTACAGTGTTCGTCAAGAGTGTGGAACACATTCCGTAATCGAAGACACCCTAGTCCTATGAAGGAACCTCTGCACGAGAAAACCGAAGGTCGCAATTCCGTCCCGCAAACCTATACTGCATGGAATCATAATCCATTCCAACTCGTGAGGCGCACTCAACAAAGATGCTCCCAGCATATAAATAGCGTCAACACTGCTCGTAAGAAAGGTGTATCCAACCACCAAAGGCCCGCAGCAGACTATCGCATACTGCCGAGGTATTGGATACAGGAGCCCCTTTATCCCTCAAGACAACAGATGCCGTTCGAGATCAACAACAAGATTGGGAATCCAACTAGAGACCCGTAAGACAAGTCATAGCCTAAGAAAATGGCTCCACCTCCTAGACGGCACTCGTACTGGAATAATAATAATAACCCTGAATTTTACATGCATAGTAATTATCATGATTATAACGACTACGGATATGCTCCCCGTAGATATCGCAACACTGTACCGAGTATGTCCTACAGTAAACCAATTGCTGCCAGGAAAGCTTGGGTACCTAAAGGAACTAACATACATGGACCCAAAAATCAAAGGGGACCTAAATCTACCTAATTTCTTTGTTACAGGACATTCTAGAGGAGGATACCTGGTACTTTGATAGTGGATGCTCTCGTCACATGACCGGAGATAGGAGCAAGCTATCTGATTTTGTAGAAGGTCACGGTCCAAAAGTTCGCTTCGGTGATAAGTCTAAAGGAAGAACAAGAGGGAAAGGAAACCTACTTGTCGGGAAATTCAAGGTCACCGATGTTGCATATGTTGAAGGCTTACAGTATAATCTACTTAGTATTAGCCAGTTCTGTGATAAACAGTTCTCGGTGAAGTTCTATATAGATCAGAGAGTCAAGAACACCCAAACCAAGGAAGTTGTGCTTACAGAAGCAGATCGGGTAATATGTACATTGCCGATCGAAGCCTATGAGCTCCTCAATTCCATATTTTGTTGCCAAAGCCACCGCAGATATTAGCCGTTATGGCACAAGAGGATGTCTCACGTCAACTTCAAGACGATCAACAAGCTTTCAAGACAGGAATGGTTAGACGTTTGCCAAATGTGTCATTCAAGAAGGACGTCTGCGGACCATGCCGTAAAGGCAAGCAAATCAAGTCAACCCCGAAAAGCAAATCCTACCTTTCAACCCAAAGAGTGTTGGAAATGCTACACATGGATCTCTACGGTCCTGTAGACCCGGTAAGTTTGGGAGGTAAGAAATACCGCATGGTTGTTGTTGATGATTATTCCGTATGCTTGGACGATCTTTCTTAGCAAGAAGAAGGAAACAACATCAAGGTCGCCGAGCTCCTGAGAAAGTTGCAAAATGAAAAAGCATCGAGTATCGTGTGCATTCGTTAGATAGAGGTACCGAATTTACTAACCGCTTTATAGAGCAATACTGTCGGAGAATGGAATACAAAGACGAATACTCACCGCCTGCGTACACCTCAACAAAATGGTGTTGCCGAGCGAAAGAATAGGACGTTGAAAGAAGCAACAAGGACAATGATTGCCGCAAGCAAATTGCCACAAATGCTGGGTGAAGCAACCAATACAACAGGTTACACTCAAAACCGTGTATCGTCAACAAGCACCACAACAAAACAAAGATATGAGGTATGGAATAACAAAACTCCATTAGTTTCGTATTTTCACATTTTTGGATGCAGGTGTTATGTATTGAACAATGGGAAGGACCAACTTAGAACCTTTGATGAAAAATCAGATGAAGGAATATTCGTAGGATACTCCTCCGTCAGCAAAGCTTTCCGAATCTTTAATAAAAGGAAGCTGACGATCGAGGAATCAGTTCATGTAGTGTTCGACGAACCACACCATGACCCTAGAGGAGTAGATGATATCACTCAGAACATTCACCATCTATCTATTTTGGATCCACCTACACCCATAGAACCTGTCGTTGATTTAGAAATCAACCCCGCAGCTGTAAGAATCGATGTGGATGAAGCCGACAACAGATAAGTCAAGTCGTATCCACAGAAACTTTCGATACAGTACAGGATCCTGAATTAGAACCCGACCGAAGATGGTTGAGAGATCACCCACAAGAGCTGATCATTGGAAACATTAATGCCGGTGTTTCTACTCGTAGGAGAATACAGAGTACACAAGAAAATGTACTTTGTGCACAAGAAGAATCTAATGCTGAAGTCTCACAGTTTCCTGAATGGAAATCTCAATCGGAACTTAGGAGACTTAATATGTGCACTATCGCCGTATTCTTAGCCCAGTCCGAACCTGTTTCGACCATAGACGCTCTCAAAAATTCTCATTGGATAACATCTATGGAAGAAGAGTTTAACGGTTTCGAAAGAAACAATGTATGGTATCTTGTACCCAGACCGACACACCAATCGGTTATAGGAACCAAATGGGTATTTCGAAACAAAAAGGATCGAAATGGACTTATCATAAGGAACAAATCCAGACTAGTAGCACAAGGCTATTGTCAGGAAGAAGGAATCGACTATGATGAAACATTCGCCCCTGTAGCGAGACTAGAAGCCATTAGGATATTTTTAGCCTTTGCCGCCCATAAGAGTTTTATCGTATACCAAATGGACGTCAAGAGTGCTTTCCTGAATGGAGAACTTGCGTAAGAAGTTTATGTTGAACAACCACCGTGGTTTGCCAACACAGACGGTATCGATCTAGTTTACGAGGCTAAGGAAAGCGGCATGCGGACTTAAACAAGCCCCTAGAGCACAGTACGAAACCCCGTCCCAAAGATCTAACCAACAACGGATTTGAGAAAGGTGCATGGACAAAACCTTGTTCAAGATACGGGAAGGTGATGACCTTCTAATGGTGCAAATCTATGTGGATGATATTATTTTTGGTTCAACTAACCTTGCTCTATGTCAAAGGTTTTCTCATCTCATGCAAAGTAAATTTGAAATGAGTATGATGGGAACTTAGTTATTTCCTAGGTTTGGTGTAAAGCAGCTTGCCTACAGTATATTCATCAACCAAGAGAAATACGAAGGAGCTTCTCAACAAATTTGGAATGAACAATTCCAAATCCTCGCTAACCCCATGAGCACTTCCGTGCAAATTAGTCTTGATGAAGCCGGAAAGCCGTTTGACCAATCACTCTACAGAAGCTCATTGGTTCGCTCCTGTACCTAACGGCCAGCGCACCCGATATCCAGCTTTGTTGGAGTGTGTGCGAGATACCAAGTTGCACCTAAGGAATCACACTTCAATACGGCTAAACGAATCCTCAAGTACATTAAAGGAACAGTCGATGCGGGACTATGGTATCCTAAGGAAGGCGGATTCGATTTAGTTGGATACAACTCGGATCTCGGAGGTCGCAAGCTAGATAGAAGAGTACAAGTGGAACTTGTCACTTTCTCGGACCTAGACTCGTTTCTTGGTTCAAGAAGAAGCAATTGGCTAACTCTCTTCCACTACCGAATCAGTACTATCTTCCGGGTAGCTGCCGTATGCGAATCCTTTGGATGCAACAACAACCGCCGACTATGGAATCGATGCTAGAGAGACTCGATCATGTGTGATAGCACGAGTGCAATTGCAATCACGCATAATCACATTCGCACTCGCGCACTAAGCATATCAACATGAAGCATCATTTTATCAGAATCATGTCGAGAACAAGGATGTTCGCCGAAAAGGTTCATACTGCTCGTTCCGGCCGACATTTTCACCAAGCCTCTCGACACAGCAAGATTCAACATGCTCAGACAAGAATTGGGAATGCTACATCCAGACTCCCTGTAAGTAATTTACTGTTTTTACTCAACAATTGAGGGGGAATGTTGTAAGACCCGTGAATACAGTATCCAACATTAATTATCTGTACACTCAGAATCATCAATACAGTACTGTAGCGAGCGAAGGCATATGAATCCTACAGCTGGTGTGTGCAATAATTAAGGGGGAATACCGTAGGACCCATGAATACAGCATTAATCCAAATATTGCTGTATGGAATTCAAAACCTATAAGCACCTTTTTGAGGGGGAACGCTGTATCGACGCGGAAAACAGCACATGCTATAGGATTTCGATTCAGTATATAATATAATATTATTTCATTTCAAAATAATTTTTGTCCACGTGCCCTGTTTTTATGTCAAACGTCATGTTCATTAAATGCCTTACACGACATCTGGACAACTGAATCTCAAAAGCCGCAATGTTTTTAAATTGTTTATTATTTTTAAACCGCCGTTTTAGGCATTTAGGGTATCAACCTATGTCAGAAGTGGGACCCACTCTATTTTTAAACTTTTTAATGGATTAGCGTACCAGTTACACTCAGTCCATCTTAACCGTTGATTTCAAAACCGGTTCCCATCCCTTAAAATCTGACCATTCGTACTCTGCAAAACCCTATTTCGCCGCCCAACTATAAAAGGACTGAATCTGCCATTAGAGACTCTTTACGCTTTCTGCAAATTCAAGAGCTCTCAAGCAAATACAGCCTACATATTTTTCTGCATCTCACTGCATATTTCGATTGTTTTCTTGCACCTTTCTTTTTAAGAAAACATCAATGGCTGGTCAATCTTCTTCCCCTGTTCTGAAGAAATCCGCCAACATCATTGATGGCCGGATCTTCTCCAAACCTGTCATCATTGAGCGTATTCTCTCAGAAACCAACGACGCAGAACCTATGGAATATATCATTACTCGTCTTCAACAACAAGGGCTCTATCGCCTTGGAAGCAAGACCGCCGACAAATTCGACCCCCATCTGGTTGAGGAATTCTACCTCAACGCCGCCGTCCGTTTTCTGTCATTGGCCCAGGGAGGTCATGTTGCTGACATAACTGCAACAGTCCAGGGAGTGGAGATCTGTATCGATCGCGATCTGCTCCAGAGAATCTACAGGCTACCCTCTGATGGCCTGACCATGGAACAACTTGAGACGTTCGGGTCTCAAGAGCTCATTACAAAATTTTATGGACTGTTTACAGGGTCCAAAGTTGTTGACATGGTGACAACTACTTGTCACAAGAAAAACTTTCTTCTTTCTTTTGTGTATCTTCATGACTTTTGTTCCAGGATTATTGAAAACCGAACCGGTGCGTTCGAGATGTGCACAAACTTAAGATTCAGGATGATGGTGACTATTTTGACCTGTGAAAAGGTCAATTGGTGCCAAATAATCCTGAAACGCCTACAAGAGGAGGTGTGCAAACCTGCCACTCAAAAGAAATCCTTCGTTTAATGCTGAATTATATCCTGACGAAGTGCGGACTGACGCAATCCGCCGATGCGAAGAAGAATAGCTCGAGGATATACTTAGGAGGCGTCAAGCCCACTGCGTATAACCAGAGCACCATGTCTTGCAACCACCCGAGAACCAGGCACATGCCAATTTCTGATAATCCAAGAGATGAATCCTTGAAGGTCCCAGAAGTGGAATCTTCAAAGAAGCGAAAGAGATCTAACAGCAAGAAACAGTCTGCTGGTGAGAAGCCCAAGAAGAGACTCAGGAGGCTTTCGAAAATCAAATCTGCCAAGCACTCCAAGGAAGTCTCCCCCGTGGCTCAACCCACTGATGAAGAACCCCAGGGCCCAACCCCTGTGGAAGAGGTGTCTCCTACTGTATCGACAGTAGATCCCGAGCCATTGGCGGCTAGGACGGATATTGAGACATCTGCCAACGATCAAGACCTTAGCGAGTCGGCTGCCCATTCGGAGCCAAAAGCTACTTCTCCTCTGCGGGATCCCACACCCGTACATGATCCATCTTCCTTCAGGGCACCATCCCCTGTAAGGAGTCCCTCTTCCGTATAGGATCCCATACCTGTACAGGAATCCCTCGAAACAGCGTCTCCAGACGTTATTCGAAGTCCCTCCCCTGACTCGATCATTAATTAGACCCTTCTTTCGGTTCAAATTGAACACGCCTATGAAAGATTTTGCAAAGGAAAAGGTACAGGCTAGCTCTGTACGATACACTGTACAACTGGAGCGATTGGAGCCACGAAGAGAGATTCGTCTCAGAAGTGACGGACTCAACAGAAATTGAGGCCCTGCTTCGATGGGACAACCCCTCTTGCAAGGATCTAATTGAAAGCCATCTTCTGCACAAATCTGACGCTTGGAGGAAAGGAAAGAAAAAGTCAGAGGATTCTCCCACTAATCCAAAAGATGACGAAGATCATGACTCAGACGACGACGACGATGCTTTACAAGCAGGTTTGAGAATGAGTCGTGAAGAGGCTGAAGCTCGAGACGCCTCTCCACCCAGAAATGACGAAGGGCCTTCTACCCAGGCCAATCCCCCTTCGCCACAGCCTGAGAACATTCCCGACCAAGAGGAATCAGTCCCTCCAGTCGAGGATGTTCAAGAAATTTTGGAACAGGCACCTGAGCCTGCTGCGACCGAAGAAGCCGTTCCTGAAAGACAACAGGAGGATTCAGTCCCTCCTGTGTCCATATCTGCTGAAGAATCTTCGCAACAGGAAGCTTCTCAACCCCCTGTCGCCGAACCACAGGAAGCTGCTCCCGCCCCTTCAACCGTGGAATCCGAGGACGGTATCGAACCTGAGGATGTCCAACTTACTTCACGCCCATCCGTGAATGTAAGAAGGTTGAAACAGACCTTGCCCAACCGTGATTCTCCGATCTCGCCGCACGAAAAGAGCGCCTACGTGCTCTTGGCCTTGATCGTATTCATCCAGATGCGAAATGCTCTATCTTCCGTTGAAAAAGCATTGAATTGGATGCATACTTACATGTCGAAGAAATGACCACTCTTCAACATGAAGTATCTCGTGTTGTCGACGCATTCATTCTTTTGCCAGAAGTTTTCAAACAAGCCTTGAAGATCATGGAAGATAAGCAAGAGCAACTGCTGAAGGAAGAAGCAACAAAAACGAGGATAGCTGAAGCCAAGACCGCCTGTGCTATGATTGAAAACAGCTCTCAACTGCGTGCTCACGACAAATGCATTCAGGAAATGTGGCAGACTCTTTCCTCCCTTGTAGAGAGAATGACCAGCATCGAGACAAAACAGGACGCTGCTCTAGAAATCCTGCAAAGTCTTGATGAAGCCAAAAAGGGGGAAGAGGCACGAGAAGCTGCTAGGAGAATTAGGCTGCAACAAGAAAGGGAATTTGAGGCTGCTCAGAATAGTATCACTGCCGAATTGAACAAACTAGCACCTCCCTCCCAAAGTTTTAAAATTTCAGGCTCCAGACCGGAATTTCATGATCCCAATGTCCCTTGGCAAACTCTTATTCAGAGACCTTCGGAAATTCGTCTGCCGACCAACCGCAACCCTACTGCCGAGGAAGTGAAGCACTGGAGGAAGAACGAACTGATGAGATACTTTGTCAGACTCATCAGGGAATTCGCCATCTTCAAGAACTATAAAACGTTAGCGGAGGCCGCAGATAAATTTACGAAGATGCTAGAAGAAGGGAAACTCCCTCTCCAAATCGAAATGAAATCCAAACACAGAAGAGGAGATCGGGTCACCCATCCAGAAGACTGGATACTTGCCTTTGATCGATCCTACGATGGAAGAGCTATATACCAGGATCGAGGCAATGATTCTCTTCAAAACTGGTGGCGTGGTACCGAGAATGAACCAGGGAAAAGGCCATGGAGGCATGCGGACTATAAATAAAGAGCTGAAATCTATGTATATTTTTATTTTGTAATTTCTATTCGAAACAGCAAACTCTGTACTCAATTCATTTTGAATATCAATAAAAACGTTTGTTTGTCTTGAAAGATTACAACTCGTAATCTACTGTGTTGATGTATGATTACTTAAATTGTTTGATAGCAATCTCAAGTTAGATAAACTTGATTGAAAAATAAGTACATTTAACTAGTCTACGAACAGTTCATAATTTCGATTGTAAGCTTAGAATACATTGTAAGATTGTGCTGCGCGCCAATCATAAGCTTAAGTTGTAATAAATCCTTAAACTGTATCGAACTTGCCTGCGAGCAGTTCATTATTGTAGACTAAGTCACTAAGTCAGACATTTTGACGAAAGACCAAGAAATCTGCCAGAAGTCATCAAAGAAGATCGCTTCATGAAGAAGGTTTTGGCATCATCAAGAAGACTTGAAAAGTTAAGAAAGTTAGTCTTGGCAAATTGTCAAAAAGGGGGAAATTGTTGGGAAAACAAAGACCCTGTATCAATACAGCCGGGATACCCGATCCCTGTATCGAATGATATTTGATAAAGAGGTTTTGACATATATGCCAATCCGAATACACAAGAAAGGAAAGCGTATCGAAGCTTTGAGGCTTTATCTCATATCAAGACTCCGCCTCGAATCGGCATATAGTGAAGCTCACAAGACAAAGAAGAAGTCTTGTAAAAAGACCAAGTATGGAAACTGTCTCGAAACTCAAAATACGCTTATCTTCCATACTGACTCACAACAGACAAAGAAGGAACAAGTCAAGTCCCGTTGAATAAAGAAGTATTTAAATACTCAAGGATAAAGTATTTAAATATCGCGATCTTCAGATCTTCAGAATCCCGCGAAATCCGGATCGTGTCATAATCCCGTTGGGACGAAATCTCATTCAAACGGATACATCTCAACGGATACATTCTTCAGAGACTATATATATCTTATGAAGGCATTGAAGATTATTGACCTAGCAATCTAACACTCAAGCTATCAAAAGTTATCATCAGAGCAAACATATCTCCAAAGCTTACTGCAATTAAGAACGAAAGAGATATACAGTGCTCATCATCCTGAACAACACTTCATCAGCTGAAAGCTCTTAAAGTCAAAGTTGTTGTTCACCATCTGTTCTATACGTTGAACAAACTCAAGATCACCATGTGGATGAACAACTGTGCTTCCCGAATCTGTGTGAAGGATTTGCATTGAAGAAGACGAAGCTTCAGAACTGTGTGTGAAGAAGCAAGTCAAGCATTAGCTCAAAACCAATCTGTGTGAACGGTTTAAGCTAAGATCTTTATATCAATCTGTGTGAATGATATATTGATTGTGTGTGTTGTTATAATTACGTAGTTGTGTACGCAGTAATTATAATAAACTTTTTACTCCTGTGTGGAGGACCAGTGGACGTAGAGGGGTTTACCTCGAACCACTTTAATTACTGTGTTATTTACCTTCAGCTTTTCTTGTTTAAAATTACTGTGATATATAAAGTATACACTAAACACTTAGTTGTTGTATCCACAAGAACCTCATCATATCCAAGACTTCCGCTACGCACTCAGATTTAGAATCCGTACAGTTTGTTGTTTAAACTATTTTCCAAACTGTATACAGTATACTTAGTGGCCAACACACCCTCCACAGTTTGGCGGTGCCACTGTCCCGCTAAATTGGGAAGATTGGCTAGCGGAGTTAGAGAAGGTATTCGAAGCAGTTGATTGTCCGGAGGCGAGGAAAGTACCGATAGTCAATTGGGAGAACTATTAGAGAAAAGGTACATCAGACCGAGCGCTTCGCCTTGGGGCGCACCTGTTCTTTTGTGAGAAAGAAGGATGGTTCACTACGTTTATGCATCGACTACCGTGAGCTAAACAAAGTGACCATTAAGAACAAGTATCCATTGCCTCGTATAGATGATTTATTTGATCAATTGCAGTGAGCTGCAGTTTTCTCGAAAATTGATTTGAAATCAGGATACTATCAGCTCAGGGTGAGAGAGTCTGACATTCCGAAGACTGCATTTCGGACAAGATACGGGCATTATGAATTTGTGGTCATGCCTTTTGGATTTACTAACGCACCGGCAGTGTTCATGCAGTTAATGAACAAGATATTCATCGAATACCTCGACAGGTGTGTAGTCGTCTTTATTGACGACATCTTGATCTATTCTCGAGATAAGGAGGAACATGCCCGACACTTGCATTTGATATTAGACATTTTGAGAACCGAGCACCTTTATGCAAAATTCTCGAAATGTGAGTTTTGGTTGGAAGAAGTGATGTTTCTCGGCCATGTAATTTCGGCCGAAGGGGTTCGTGTAGACCCGCAAAAGATTGAGGGAGTGCTAGATTGGGCACCGCCTAAAAATGTTAAAGAAGTTCGTTGCTTTTTGGGCCTTGCTGGGTATTACCGTCGGTTTGTCGAGGGGTTTTCGAAACTCGCTCGGCCACTCACGAAACTACTCCAGAAGACAAAAATTTGTTTGGACAGATGAGAGACAACAAAGCTTCGATGAGCTGAAGAGACGTTTGACCTCCGCGCCGCTTCTGACTTTACCACATGGTAGTGATGAATTTGTCGTATATAGTGACGCTTCAGGTCAAGGTCTCGGATGTGTACTTATGCAACATGATAAGACGATAGCTTTTGCGTCACGACAATTGAAGCCGTATGAGATGAACTATCCTACTCACGATCTAGAGTTGGCCGAGATTGTTGTCGCACTTAAGATTTGGCGGCATTATTTGTATGGTTCTCCGTGTCGGATCTATACCGACCACAAGAGTCTGAAGTACATTTTCAGTTAGAAAGAGCTGAATATGAGACAGAGACATTGGTTAGAATTGATAAAGGATTATGACTTGGAAATTCTATACCACCCAGGAAAAGCAAATGTCGTCGCGGATGCTTTGAGCCGCAAATCAGCATCGCTTCAGATGCTCGAGGTTCTTACGCCACAGGCAAAGATTCTTCAAGATTTAATTGAGCAAGGAATAGAGGTTTGGCTTCAGAGAGTACAAGGGCAGTTATGCACTCTCGAAATTACTTCGTCCTTGGTTGACGACATCAAAGGGAAACAGTGGAGTGACCCGATGATTTCCCAACTGAAGGAAGATGTAATTAAAGGAAAAGCCCCTGGCTTTATGGTCCACGAGGATAGCATTTTGAGATTTCAGGCAGGCTTTGTGTTCCGAATAATCTAGAATTGAGACAGAGTATTCTCCGAGAAGCTCATGCAACGCCTTACTCAATCCACCTCGGAACGAGTAAGATGTACAAAGATTTAAAGCGAAATATTTGGTGGAATAATATGAAGAAAGATGTCACGGAGTTTGTGCTTCGACGTGTCAACAAGTAAAAATTGAACATCAACGACCGGCGGGATTGTTGAAACCACTTCCTATTCCCGACTGGAAATCGGAGGATATCTCTATGGACTTTATCACCGGGATGCCGGTAACTAGAACTGGGATGAATATGATTTGGGTAATCGTCGATCGGTTAACCAAGTCTGCTCACTTTTTAGGTATTAAGGATACTTGGGGACCGGAGAGATTGGCTCGAACTTTTATAGCTGAAATCGTGAGATTGCATGGTGCCCCTAAGACCATTGTTTCCGATCGAGATGGTCCTTTTATATCACATTTTTGGCAGGCCATTCACCAGGCTTTGGGTACCGAGTTGAAATTGAGCACGTCTTTTCATCCTCAGTCAGACGGTCAGATGGAGAGGACGATTCAGACGTTGGAGGATATGTTACGGGCTTGTGCCCTAGACTGGAGTAATGATTGGGAGCTTCACTTGCCCTTGATCGAGTTTGCCTACAATAATAGTTGGCATGCGTCCATCAAAATGGCACCGTTCGAGGCACTTTACGGCAGGCGGTGTAGATCGCCATTATGTTGGGACGAGACTTTGGAACTAGTCGGAACGGAACTGGATATGCTGTTGGAAACTAAGGAGAAGATTTCCATTATTCGGGACCGGTTGTTGACCGCCCAGAGCCGTCAGAAATCTTATGTTGATACTCGGCGTCGACCTTTGGAATTCGAAGTGGGAGACCACGTTCTACTCAAAGTGTCACCGACCAGAGGAGTTTTCCGCTTCGGGAAAAAGGGGAAACTTAGTCCGAGGTATATCGGACCATTCGAGATTTTGGACAGGGTTGGAGATTTAGCTTATCGCTTGGCGTTGCCCCCAGCCTTGAGTCATGTCCATAGTATTTTTCATGTATCTCAGTTGAGGAAATACGTGCCGGACCCAAGTCATGTTGTCGACTATAGTGAGATTGACGTAACCGAGATGTTACCTTTCCGGAGATGCCGATGAAGATCCTTGAACGTCGTGAGAAGCAATTTCGGCACAAAACTATTCTATTGGTTAAAGTGCAATGGTCGAGACATGGGGTCGAGAAAGCGACTTGGGAGACGGAAGAGAAGATGCGATCGGAATACCCCGAACTTTTTATTTCTTAAGTTTCGGGACGAAACTTCTTTTTAGAAGGGGAGAATGTAATACCCGTACTTTTATTGACTGTTTGACCTTACTGTTCTTCCTATTGTTGTCGCTCTGGAAACTCTGAATATTTTTGTCGATGTTGTCGTTGAGTTTCGTACCTTGTTTGGATCATGATTTGGGTTGTTCATACCTTTCGGTACAGTTCTGGTCAGTGGAAATAGCGCACCCTAGGCCTAGAGCTAACGTACGCTAATTATGCGTGAGTAGCGCACGCTAGCTTTGAGCCGTAGCGCGCGCTAACGGGCCAGACAGGGGAGAGTCAGTAACTTATACTGCTCTCTGGACTAGCAGTTAGCGCACACTAGGAGTTCGTTAGCGCACGCTATTCGTGGGCATTAGCGCGCGCTAACACCGTCCGTAGCGCACGCTAACGGGCTGGGTCGGCAGAGACAGTGAGGTTGTCTGACTGACTGGACTGTCAGGTAACGTACGCTAGGCTTCGGCTAGCGCACACTACAAGCATTTCATAGCGCATGCTATGCTGGCACAGCAGCGCACGCTAGGACTCGAGCAGGGCAGAGGACAGTGGGCACTGGACTCCAAATTCTGGACATCAACTCCCAGTTAGCGCACGCTAAGAATAGTCGGGTTGCGCACGCAACAGATCATCTAACGCATGCTAGCGAGGCTGTCAGGAGCCGCTGGACTGACCGGTGACCCCGTTAGCGCACGCTAATTCTTAAGCGTAGCGTGCGCTAGATTGGGTAAGTATATATTGGACAGTTGACTTCTTTTTCGCCATTTTTTTCTCATTCTTCTCACTTTACCGATCGAGAGCAGCGGGTTTCGGTGATTTGGAGAGTTCGGAGGCAATCCTTCTCCAGATATCAACATTTTTGGTTGGAAAACAAGGAGTTCACAACATCTAATCTATTCTATCGTCCGAATCAAGGTAAGAATGCTTAGAACCCTATTTTGGGGATTTTTGGGGATTTTCTTAGATTCGTCCGATTTACCCGTTTTGGAACTTGAGAACCTTGATATTATGAATTATCTACCTTGTAAACATATTTCCCCTACGATTCTATAGATTATTTCGTGATAGTTCGGACGTAAGAGAGTTTGGGTGATTTTCCAATCCGTAGATGTTTACCCTCCTAGTTGCGTGAATTGTAGGCGGGATTTGGGAGTTTCTTCCTGTGTTATGAGTATGGATTATTGATTATCATGTTCCTTGCGAATCGTTTAGGTGCCGGAAGTGCGTTCTCGGACCTACCGAACTTATACTCTTTTCCTTCCGGATTCGTGATGTCTCAAAGGCAAGTATATGTGTATGTTAATACATTCCCGACTTTGAAAGTGAGGTATATGACTTGTATGATTGTATGTATTCACTCTGGGAGGGTCTGACGGGGCCTCAGAGGGTTCCGTTGCTGCTGGTACGGTTCCACAAATAGTTTGGGATTAACCACTCTGGGAGGGTTCGACGGAGCCTCAGAGGGTTCCGTTGCTTCTGGTGCGGTTCCATGGTTAATCATGTATATTTTGAAATGAGATTTAGTTATTCCGGAATACTAGTCTTGAACTGATGAATTGACGGTTGTTTTCACTGTATTGTTGAGTAGTATTGTATTTCATATTTGATATGCTTGTACTAGCTATTCGACGGCTAACCCCTTTATGGGGGAAATATGTTTTATGTATTTCAGGTTCCAAGAGAGCGGACAGGCAGGTATCGGGTCGGCATGAAGATGATGGGCAAGCGTGATACTGTGTATTATTTCCGGTTGTATTTTGCGTTCCTCCATCCAGTGTTGTTGTACTGGAATGGTTATTGAATACTCGAGTATTATCTCTCAGTTTCTTGATGTTCTGGTCTGTGTTGCCGAAGTATTTAATTGTGTTGTGATGTATTTTGATACGTTCGTAATGGTTTGAATACCATTCGTCTTGTCCTTCATTTCATTGTATTCGGATCTCATTAGTCAAGTTTTATAATTCGTGTATGATTAGCCTTGTGAGTTCCACGGCGGGACTCACGGCGCTGTAATATACCCCGAATAATCTGGGGGTGTTACATAATTAGCCTCACGAACTACGTCTTGTGTGCACGGTTCAATGCGGAAACATCCACGCATAACCATCATGTGCCCGACTAAAAATCCTACACAATAACCAATCAGCACGCAGATATGACTCCAGATATGTCACGATGCAACATGACAACGAAACTCAAAGAATCACATATCCAATAAGGATCAAAAGACTCACCGAAGTGAACAAGACAAACTGACAAAGAAAAGTCGACACGACTAATCAATATCCAAAACAACAATCCTGGGATCATCATCCCCGACAAATGATCAACACGATCAACGATCTCAATACAATCAGCCCTCGGATCATCATCCCTCAACGAAATAATCAATACGAATCCCAATATATGAAACATCATCGTGCAACATATACAACAACTCAACATAATAATTATCTTCATAACTGAACAATACTTAAATTACCTCAAAGCCGAAGACAATATCCTTTCCACGAACCAAATCCCTGAACGAATACACAGTTATACGAATAATCCCGAAATAGGTATAGTCCATTTATACCAACAAACCACCGTCCCGACATCAATATCGACACGATAACTATCCTCGATATCCAATATTCCATATCACTGACCAAATACAACTCACATCTCCGTATTCACCAACACGTTTAAACCATATACATTATGATTTAACCCAAACCAAAGCACAATATACAAACCATCATCCCGACAACTTATATTTATAATATTATTGCTATATGAATTATAAATGAAATGAAAGCGAAATCATTCATTAAATATTATAACTGACTTGCCTCGATACCGATACCACGAAGTCGTTACCAAAATCCATTGCCTTAGTCTACGAGATCCTCAGCCCCGACCAAAATCAATCTACGAACTCTTCAGCCTTAACCGCAAAACAACGATCATAATCCACGATCAAAACATCACAACCTATTGCAATAACCGATTAACACACATTCGATAAAAATCAATAACCGACATACCCAACCAACAAACTCAACGGTTCAACGAAACCTCGATCATATACATAAAAACAAATAATCCAACTCAACAAATACGAACTCATATCCACAATACAAGCCGTAACTCGATGATCACAAATGACAATCAATAACTGATCAACAAACACAACGGTTCTACAATATCCCGATTAAACACAAATCCGAACAAACCAATCAATCGATCATGAGCTCAAAATCACAACACGATCCATAATCCGATAATCATATCAATAATCAATTTAAACCAATAACAAGGGTCTAAACATTACCGATTCTATATTCAATCTTAAATACGATTACAAGTTTCCTCCTTGTACATTCATAATAAAAATCAATTACTGATTATCATCATCAATCCGGACGATCCGATTAGTTCAACATTATAGGTAATCATATTCCAAGGTGTCAAATAACTCCATATCCGAATTGAACACGTGTTCAATACGTATGAATTCTCAAACTCAAAAGGGAATCATAATCTTATCAAACCCGGAACCATATTCGTATTCCTATACGAATATTGTACCAAAACACATAACTTAGTTCTAGATATGAATATTCCATATTCATATCCAAAACACCAACACCTCTTAAACATGTTCAACAATTCATATAATCCAAGAGTTTTTTAAGAACACAACTTATTCTGAAATCACATTCAAAATCGTCAAACGACATAATCCGATGTGTTCTAACATTTAAACAATCCTTATTCACAATTCAAGGTGTATATAATCATGTTCTTCAACATATACTTCTCATAACATCATGAATAGAAACAAACCACCAAGAACATCGAGAATACTACGATTCCATAATCATAACAACATAATCAAGGCATTTGATCATCAATTCATCCCTTAACAAAATTCCCGTAAATACCAAGAATCATCACAACAATATCAATTCAATCACCATTCATACGAAAACGTGTAGAATTTCCCAAGTTCAACTCATTGAGGCATTTTATCGAACACTTAAGGTACATAGTCCAATTCAATTGTTTAACGAAGAAATACTCGAATTTATTCCACAAAACTTCAAGAGTAATGAATGATTCCGAGAATACAACAAAGTTTCATCAATAATTTGGATCAAAACAAATCAAATCGGCCAAAACACCAAGAAACTCCAAAAACTTCCAAAACCAAGAGTTTAGGTGTTCTTACCTTCGATCCGGACGAAAGAAGATGTTAAACACGAATCCAACTTCCAAAATATGTTGTGCTATGATGTTTCCATCCAAATCCATCCATCTCAGATGAAGAATCGTGAAAAGAACGAAGAAAAAATGAAATTGGTCGAGTGACCCGTCGTCCAGGCTTATATAGCCAAGAACTGCCGACACCCTTACGTACGTAACCAGCAGCTTCATTACGTACGTAATCGGCCTTTGAAAACAATCTGCCCAGTTTGGCCGACACACTTACGTACGTAACCGGCACAAGCTTACGTACGTAATAGGCCCTTACGGCCGTAACCGGCCACACCCTTGCGGCCGTTATCGGCCAGTCCTAGCCCCCAGCGAGTCACTGCCGACCATGATCGGTCATCCCTGCGAGTCACTGTCGACCATGCTCGGCCACTACAGGTCCTCTCGGCCACGACTCGGCCAGCCGCCCCGTAACGTACGTAACACTTAATCCGTTGCGTACGTAATACGTATGTTGACTAGCTACAGTATTATACTCGTATTACGTACGTTTATAGCGTACGTAAATCCATCCGTTGACTCACCTGTCCACATCCGCGCCGAAAGTCGCCGACCACGGGCCCCACTATCCGATCATAACTCGGTCCTGTCTGATTCCTCTTGTTACGTACGTAATGTCTTATGCGTAATGTACGTAAAGCGTATAATTTAGCGTACGTAAGTTCTTAAACTTAGCGTACGTTAAGGGCTCTATACTTAGCCAAAATCCATCTGTTCCTGTCCGACGTCTCGACATACTGGATACGAACATACGGCATACTGAATACACATATACTCAACCTAAAAATATTCTCATACGATATACCTGATATCCAAATCAGTTCAACCTGATACAACAAATCCTCAATATAACTGTCAATCAAAACGTCAATTACACAAGTTTAACTGTCTCGGTCCTCACTTTATTTTATCCATACTGTATAGATACCAAACTATACAGTATATCTCAGATAATAAGTTTCGTCCTCGAAACTTGCAACCTTGCCACAATCAACAGATCAACCAAAATTTCCAACTCATCACAAAAACAATCAAGCGTCGCCACAAGCGAATATCGAAACCAATATACTTACAAGTGCGTGAAGCCGATGATCTCCCGTGATACTAGCACACGACTCCCACACGAAGTCTCAATACAATACCAACACACACCAATATCACAAATAGCAATTTGAAAAGAATCTCAAAAATTTTGGAAACTCTAAAAATCGATTTGACTCAAAAGTCAGAAAAACTCATTTTCAAAACTCACGCCACTACCGTACCGGTAGAGCCACACAACACACATGCCCGGGTTTCACAAAACCCAAGCTCCGATATCATCTTTTGTAACACCCCCAAAACCATCCGGGATATTACAGCGCCGTGGGCCCCGCGTCGGAACCCACCAGGCTAAAAACCATTTCAAAAACGTTTAAAACGCCAATAGGCCGATGACGGTAATATTTTAAATACTCAAATATTTACCAAAATATAGTTCTCAAATACCGTCATAAAATACCATTTGAAAATACAAGGCGAAGTGTCAAATCTCAACAGTTTAAAATGCACGTTAAGCCACCACTTATACGTACCGATAAAATAGTTAGGAAAAAAGGGTTTAACGAAATAACCCAAGTTCGCAAAGTGCCAAAAGGCCATTTGAAATACACACGAGTTGGTAAAGATACCGAAAAGCCATTTTGAAATATACACACGCAGCGGATAAAATGCAGTTCAAAAATACACAATTGCAGCGGAATAAAACAATCAAAAAAGAATACTCAATACTCAAAATCATGCCACAACCAGTATCACTCGGGAAGATCACCCCTTCACGACTGCTACTAGCTCGATCTCCGAGTACCTAAAAATAAAGCCCACGACGGGGTCAGCCACAATACTCAACAATGATATCGATCACATCACCATAAATAATTACATACCAATGTAATAATACTGTAAGAATACTACCAATGTAAACTTATCGTCATAACCTTACCAATCCATGGAAATCCATACCAAATCGATCCTTACCATAATTCACATTTCGCATTCTCAAATGACGAAATGAACTCAACAACAATTATATCGTATTCCAAAAATACCAATAATCCTCAAAACATCACCATAACTCATAAGTGCGGAAATAAACCAATCTGTGCCAAATCCTGTCCGTCGGATTACACAATCAAACTCAACCTCGATAAACCAATAATACACAACATATCTGTAGATCAACTACCACATGATAATGATAACAAATCCCGAACATCGACGTACAATCCGAATGTTCATACGATCAGTAACAATGATCAACCAGTACATCAACCGAGAATATCATATGGGGGTTTAATTTGCTGCAGATTAAAGAGCCATTACTTTTTGGTAACCCTTCAGCCTATTTAAAATCCAAGAACCAAGAACCAAGATATATGACTGAGGTGGTCAGTGGCGCGCGCATATGTGGTCTTCACTTTGCTGGTCCACCAACGTATACTACTAGGTTCTTGAACTGCCCATACACCTTACTAATAAGCTAGTTAACAAGACTTAATTTTTCAATTTGGGATGTCTTTTCATATCTCCTAACTCTTCATTTTCCCATTAATTTAGTTATTATGTCAACTTTAAATATTTAGTTCTCACTCACTGAAAATTTGTTTTGAGAAAACTAAATTCCTAGGTTTATCTCGACAAAACGTAAATTCAAAATTTAATTCCCAAGAATGAACTATTTTGCCATCATAAGTAAGAAATTCACAAGTAATAATTAGTTCATTATCAAGTTGTCCACTATTTAGTTGCCCATATATCAAATTTACCACCCGCGAATTGCGGAACTCATTTTTATCACATTTAAAAAGTTTATATCATTTCCAGAATGTAGTTTTAAAATTAATGAAATTTGAATTCTTCATCTGCCATGTGGTGTAGCAGCTAGTTGGCTCCTAGCTGGAACTTACGTGGACCCTGCGATGGTTGTAATCCACATAATATATAACCCGATATATATATAACTCGACTTATACATATACATTATATAAAAATTGCGAGTAGGGTTTTGATTTTTTTCTTTCATTTCTACATCAATATTGAATATAATTTCACATAAATCTTGCATACACATCTTTGTATTTGAAAACCATGTGTCAAACATATCCATAAGTTCGTCTATGGATCACTTACAAGAATAGGATCATGAAGTGTGTTGGTGTGGAGAATAGGTAAGGCAAAGGATGTCTTGGACTTTGAAGATTCTATGAAGGAAATTCATATGATGTTCTAAATCAAATACTCCCTCCGTCCACTTTTTAAAGTCCCATTTGATGTTGGGCGCGGAGGTTAAGAAAAAATGATAAAGGTAAAGTGGGTGGAAGAAAAAGGTAGTGGTTGGAAGAAAAAGTTAGTGATTTGGAAGAAAAGGTAGTGGTTTAAAGAAAAAGGTAGTGGTTTGGAGAAAAAAGTAGTGGGTCCATTAGTGAAAAGATAGTAATTAAGTAAAGAAAAGAAGGTAATATGGTACAAAAAGTAGAGTGGGACTTTAAATTGTGGACAAATATTTGAGAGCAAATGAGACTTTAAAAACTGAACGGAGGGAGTATAACTTTTTTCGATTGACATTATGTAAAGGTATGATTTTGTCAAACTTTTATATTTTTTAAAAAATCATAGGAAATTGAAGGGTGTGATTTCTTTAAAGATTGATTGCAAATTCAATGAGAGGAGTAAAGATGTTATTGGTGAACTGAGTATAAAGAATAATCTTCTAGAGGTTATACTTTAGATTGTTGAGGGAAAGCTTGGCAGGAAGGCATTGAATAAGAAGAAAATCGAACAAGAGAAGAAGCAACAATTCTTATTCTTTTGAGTGTTGCTTGTCTTGTTGTTGGCTATAGCAATGACGATAATAGATAAAAACAGATGGTTTTATATGATTAATAAAAATGCTAGGATGCCACTTGTTGGAGTAAGGTAATAACTTAGTTTATTGTGTTTGTAAGCTAATGTTGTTATGATCTTATGATTTCATGCAATTGAAGTATTAATTAGTAAGTGAAAGTGGTTCTATTTATGAATTAGTATGGCTTGTATGTTGATTCAAGAATATTGTTTCATTTACATTCACTTATAACTCGTAAAACATAAAGATCATAATTAAGAACATGAAATACAATAACTTAGACGATGTGTTCATAAGTACCAAAATCCAGCAGTTTGCACATTGATTCATAAACACCAAAATACAAGGTTCAGAAGTTTCACATATACCAAATAAATAAGGTTCATAAACCCAAGCTTTCAACTGAATCTATACTTCATTGTCACCTGATTGTACAAGTGGTTGTAGATTGAAGTGACCACAGGCATCTCAAAATTGGTAATAGGTTTATTCTTGCATGTTGATCTTATGTGCTCTTGACCACCACATATGCTGCAATGCACTTTCCTACCAGGACTGTACTTGATCTCAGTAATTTGAGATCCACCCTGGCTGCCTCTTCCTCCTTCCCACACTTTTCTCCTCCTTAACTTCTTAGGCCTGCCCCTCAGCTTCTTATGAATGTCAGGAGGTAGTTGTGTATACTCCCAGTATTCAACTCTTATGGCTTGAACTAGTTTTTTGTATGAATTCAGGTAGTTCTCTCTCTTGTAATAAGCAGATACATAGTCCAAGGGCTGATGTCTTTTGTCATGTATACATGCCATTGCATGTTCACATGCTATACGAGTAAGGTCATTAATCCTTTTTCAAGTCAACATTGATAGCTGACTTAACCTGTAATATAAATTGACAAAAAATAAAAATAAATAATAACATGATGAATAATGTATTATCATGTATTACCACTAATATCAACATGTATTACCAGAAATTTCTTTTCCCATCCCAACTTTCTTTCCAGTCTCTTGATTCAGTGATAGCCTTGTCGAACATCTTTTTAAATCTTGGGCACAACACAATATCTTTGTCCTGCATTAGTTCTTTTTTATGTCTCATCCTATTCATTATCTTGAAACGAATCCATTTCATCATGTTCACTAAAGGTAGATTACCTAAATGGGCCAAATGGCATAATAAATATAAAGCATTAATTATATAAGGACTAAACATAAATTATATAAGGATTAAACATGTACAACTAACTTCTCATTGATAATCCATGCATTAAAGAACTTTGACATGTTCTCAACATTATCCGAGTGTGATGTACATCAAAAGTGTGTCTTTGTCCAGCATCTTTTATTCAATTTTCTCAATTGTTCATAAGCAGGCTTGCTTAAATTTTCCATCTATTTCATAGCTATCTCATGAGCATGACAATATGTTGCGCGATTAAAATGACCAAGTTATAACTAAGTTGGTTAAAATGACTTGCATTTTCCTGAAATTGGCACATAAATGCCTAGTACAAAACTTATGTTCAACAGTGGGTAGGAGTTCCTTCACTGCAGGTTCCGAACCCTGAGAAATAATATTTGAAAATTTAGAATAGCAATTCATTAAGAAAGTAAATTCTCTTCGAAATTTAAAGCTTAATATTGCTACCTTTTGTTGGTGAGATATCAGCGTAGATCTAGTATCGTATTCTAAGTCCAAATAATCAACAAGAAGATGAATAAACTACCTCCACGAGTCTGCATTTCCACCCTCCATAACAGCATATGCCACTGGAAACATTTGATTGTTTCCATCTCTCTTTATAGCAGACAACAACTGACTTCCACTTCCTATGATAGTCTTGATAAAATAGCCATCCTATCCCAACAATGGTTTGCATCCACTCTTCTATCGTTGTTCCAAAACATGGTAATAATGTACATCATTTTGAATTTGTTTCCATCCTCTTCATTCAGCCTTGTATCTTGACAATATTTAATGCATTGCTACATAGTATCTCAATTCCGAAGTTCCACCCTCTTGAGTAGTTTCCTTCAATGTGTCTGCTACACCCTCCATCGCAACTTTTCTAGTTCTAATTGCCTTGATCCGTGGCACTTCATTCTCTAACTGTATAACCCCACACCATACTACCATATTTTATAAGGTACTTTTATTGATAGTTATATATATATATATTATATTAGCATTATATTGAATTACTTATCATATACATTTAAATATATTATTTATATTATTTATATAATGTATTTCAGATTTTAGTAAATATTTATTGGTACCTAATATGTACACTTATTTTCTCCTCTCTCTCTCTCTCTCTCTCTCTATACTCTTCCCTCTCTCCCTATATTTTATTTCTTTTCTTTTCTTCTTTTTTTCTTGGTAGCAGCATCCTCGTCTTCCCACCATTGGCGACCACAACTGGCCGTGCCGCCGGCTGCTGCCGAAATTTCTTTGGATAAATTTTTTTCTTTCTTTCTTTTCCTTTTTTTCTTTTTCTCCCTCCCTATCTTTTTTCTTATGACATGCATAATTATATTATTGCTTTAGAAAAGCATAAAGTTGGTGATTATATATTTCATATGATTACTAATCTTGAGGACACTTGAATCATGAGTTGTTGGAAGTCATGATACATTAATCTTGAGTAGTGATACTTATCAAAAATTCGAATGAACATGAGTGCGAGATAGTGTTTTTGAAACGAGATGAGATCCTCTCAGAAACTATATAGGTTGGTTGATGGAATAACATTATCACTGTGGTAATAGTTGAGTCGGGATGATATTTGTGTTTTGTCCTGAATTTCAAAAGCTTTTAGTTAAATTTGTGTTACCTTACTAGATTAAGGTTGAGTTGCTGTTGTGAGGAGCTTAAGGAAGAGATGATTCTCAAGGTTATCATCACTTGCCGGTTAAGGTAAGTATTTTGAGTACTTGTGTTATAATTCATATACATATTTAAATTGTGATTGATATATTTTGAACGAATATTATGATTGAGACTTTGTTGATTATTATGGTGTAAATGTGTTTGAGAACAAAATCCAGTTAGGGGAGACCCCTCGAGGTTCCTATAGGTTCCGTAGAGGCTAGAGTGCAGTAGACCATGAATTTAATAACGAGATATAAGATATGAAAATTGAGATGTGAGACATAACACTTGAGATATAAGATCGAGATTTATAATCTAATTGAGGAAGACCCTCTGAGGTCTCTAGCATTCTGTAGAGGCTTGATAGCAGCTAACATCGGATTATTTGATGTGTTATGTACTTATATCTATATTTGAGATTGTGTTCCGAGATATGTTGTGGTTTAAGTTATAACATTTGTATTCTTGTACTTGCACTAGCAGTGCAACACTTTGAGGCAGTACTAAGATAAGGCCTTAGCTTATGAAATATCATCAACTACGACTGATGCTGTCTTAGAGGCTAAGAAATAGAAGACATCCAGGAACCCTTCTGCGAGTAAGGAGTACGAGTTCCAGAAGCCATAATCGAGCCAATATCCTCCAGGGAGGCCACATTTACCATCAAGATCAATGAGGAACTTTCGTCATGCTTTCATGGTCTTTGATGATCAGCGGAGATGCTATAATTGCAATGGTGTTGATAATCTCCGCTCCTTATGCCCTTTTCCTCATGTTGATTGTTAAAGTGTGCAAAATCAGGACATCGTGCAATGTACTATTATGTTGGGACAAGGCCTCCAGCTTCAGAGACATCTTCGCCTGCACAGAGAGAGCCTCTGTGCCCACCGGTTAGACACGATTTGCCTTCTCACTGCTGCAGTGGATTCAAGGTTCCGGAAAAGGCAAGAGTCAGTCAGGAAGAGGAGAAGATTCGAGTTTGGGGATGGCATACCATGATGTGTACGTGATGAGAAGTGCAAATGATGATGATCTATTGTTTCTTCAGGTGTTATTCATTTCCTTTTACAACCAATTATTGTATTATTTGATTATGGAGCTTCGCATTCATTTATTTCTAAGACTGGTTTGAAACTCTTAAAAAGAGATTGTTTGTATGGTTGTAAACCATTTGTTGTGGTTTTACCTAAAATGGAGATTAATTAGTAACGAAGAGAGTAGTGTCATATAAAGGATTGTGAGTGGAAATGGATCATGGATTTGAGGGTGGTTGACATGTGAGGAGAAAATATAATCTTGGGAATAAATTGGTTTGAGAGATCCAGAGATTATTAATTTTCATAAAAATACGACCACCTTACTTGGTAATCATGGTTCAGAGCATGTTCTCGAAGGGCAGAAACCAAGAAGTTCCGGAAGAGTTCTTAATGTCATGAAGGTGATGAAATTATTGAAGCAAAGTTGCATTGACTATTGGTGCTATGTCATGAATATAGAAGAAGAGAAACTATAGAGATATCATCTATTCCTTTGGTAAATGAATATACCAATGTTTTTCCAGGATTACCACCTCAACGGGCTATGGAATTTATGACGGAGTTAGAACCCATTGCAGCACAAATAACTAAGTCAACACATAGTATGTCACCAACAAAGATGGCAAGGGTTTAATAGTTAATTGGAATATCTTGTGGAACATCAGTACGTCTGACCGAATGTATCATTGTAGGATGCACTAGTTCTCTGAGTTTGTAATCATGCCCTTAAGATTAACTAACACTCTGGCGGTCGTCATGCAGTTAATGAATAAGATTTTTAATGCATTATCTAAGTAAATTTGTGGTTATATTTTTGACGACCTAGTGATCAATTCCCGTAACTAAGAGGAGCATGCTGAGCAGTGGTGCTGGAATACCGAGTGTAAAATGATTTTATGAAAAGTTTTCAAAATATGAGTTTTGTCTTAAGGAATTGATGTTCGTAGGTCATGCTATATCCGAGAGCGGAGTACATGAAGATAGAAGCAGTTATATGGAGTGGGAATCACCTAATAATTTGAAAGAGTCCGGAATTTATTAAGACTAGTCAGATATCATTCAAGCTTTGTGGATGGATTTTCTAAGATTTCTCGACCACTTACTAATTGCTTCAGAAAATCTAGAAGTTTAAGTGGAGTGACAGTTCTCAAAGTAGCTTTGACGAGTTGAAGAAAAGTCTTACTACTGGCCTAGTGTTGGCCCCTACCGCACAAAAGTGAAGGATTCATAGTGTGCAGTAATGCCTCGAAACAGGGACTTGATTGTGTTTTGATGAAGAACAGGAAGGTGATGTAACACCCCAAACTAGGCGGATATTACAGTGCCGTGGACCCCCGACTGGGACCCACCAGGCGGATAAAATGAATGAATTACACAGGGTGAATGCAGTGCCGAACCACATTACAACATTAATTACTCCGATGAGGAGTTTCATACAACACACCCAGGATAAAATAGAATACATGTGTATCTTATATGACGATAAAATACACAACACTGAATGAAACGAGTATTCAAACGGAATGTCTGCAGCGGAATAAATAAAGGAAACATAAATGGTGAGCAATTTGACAGATGGGGCCCCTTTCTAGTATCACTGGGACTCCTCGACGTCAGCGTGTTCTCCCCGTGCCTTTGCCTTGCCCAGACCTGAAAAACAAAATCCCCAAACGGGGTCAGTTACACAGAACAACAATCCTCAAGAGTTGAAATTACACAATCATGAATTAACCGAAGTTATGAAATATTCTTAATTATGAATTTCGCTGAAGAGGAGTAGCATAGTACGCCCGTAATGTTCTGTGCAAGTGTACAAGACGAATGACCGGACACACCCGTCCTTGTACCTAATTAGTCTCACGGAGGTAAGCGTTACCGTGTGCGGTCCGATGTATCGGTGAACCCGATACATGACCATCGTGTGCCCGACTAAAAATTCCACACACCACACCCGGCCACGCAATATGAACCGGAAGGTCACATGAACGAGAATGACCATGATGAATATCAATGAATAATAATTAGACTAGGCAAGATGACTCACCGATATGAAAGTAATAGTGACGTGATTGATAACCCAGTGAAATGATTTGGAACCGTCGTTCCTCGTGAATGAAATGATTATTCGACAATTACAAGTCTCAAAATGATTAATATTATGATGAATGAATTATGATTATGAGCAATCAACAACAAAAGGAATGAGTATCCTTTTAACCGAGTAAGAATTAACTTACAAAATACCGATGACAATTATCCTTCCACGAACAACGTCCTAAATGAAGTGTCGGTCACACGAACAACCTTAATTCAATACAATTACCGACAATCCGATCAATATACGAATCAAACACGAATATAACGAATTCAAAACGTCGATACGATAAAACTAAGTCCATTGAGGCATTAAATCAAACACGTTGTATCCAAACTCCGATTGTTTACAATCAAACCTCGATATATCAATATCAAAGTCCCCAAGAAGTGTTTCAAACCAACAAAACATCTCCCATACGATCAATAATCCGTTATGAATATCCAAAAATGTGATTATAACAACAATTAGTCGAAAATCTCCAATTCCAACTCGATATTCAAGGTGTTACTGAATAATCCCTCAATAATCCAATGAATCCTTATACAAACTCATAATCATATACATATCCCTTCGTATAACATGATTATAACGTCCAAAACATCATATCTCAACACAAAATCGAAGTCCAAAGTGTTGAAGAATTTACCTCTTGAAGATCCAACCAATTCGATCCGAAGAACACGAGTTTAATCGAGTATCCAAGCTTCCCGGAAGATTGAAGGTGATGAAAAATATACTCTCAAATGATAATTGATGAAGAAATCTCTCCCTCAAGTATTTCTCTCTCGGTTGCAGGTGAAGAAGATGGAAAAATGGGAGAAATGAGCTCAAAATGCTCAAAAAAAGAATTTATAGGGTTGACTCGGCCAACAAGCTCGACCGTGCCCGCCCGACACGGTCGTGGCGCGCACGGCCGGCGAGGACTCGACCGTGTCCCGCTTGACACGGCCGAGGCGCGAAGGCCTACCGACAGTGACCCGTCCGCGGCGCTCGACAATGACTCGACCGTGTCCCGAACACGGCCGGCCTCGGGCGGCGCCACAGCTAATCCGGAAGAGCTCGACTGGCCGTGCTGCACGACACGGCCGGGTCTCGAGGCGACGCCCGGCACTATCCGGACGAGTGCAGCACGGCCGTGTCGGACGACACGGCCGAGTTCGTTCGGCGATGATCGCCAAAATCGAAAAATGAGCGGTTGAGCTAAAACGACCATAACTCTCTCGTCCGACTCGATTGACTCACCGTTTGAACCATTGGAAAGCTAACTCGATGCTCTATAATATTGCAAAGATTTAGAATTTTTGGAGTTACCAAAAATTAATGGTGATCTAACAAAGTCGAACTCATATGAGGAAAGTTGAAGCGATGAACAATAACGATACTCAACTCGAAGTTTATACGAGCAGTGAACATGGTGAATGAACATGATTGATGAATGATTATAATTGAGTGAAAATACACCGAGTGACAATTACAGATCGATAATTCTTGAATGAAAATGAATGAATTACAACCGGTATTACATACTCCCCTTAAAAAGAGTTTCGTCTCAAACTAAGGGTCAAACAACTCGGGATAACTCTCCCGCATAATCTCCTCGGTTTCCCAAGTGGCCTCTTCGACTCCATGTCCGGACCACCGAATCTTGACCAAAGGAATCGACTTATTTCTCAACTGTTTGATTCGCCGCTCTAAAACTCGTATAGGACGCTCCTCATATGAATGATCGTCGGCGATCTCGATTTCGTCGAACTGCAGTATGTGACTCGGGTCGGCAACATACTTTCGCAACTGAGAGACATGAAACACATTATGAATTCGGCTCAACGCCGGAGGTAAAGCCAATCGATAAGCTAACTCGCCTACTCGATCCAAAATTTCAAACGGTCCAATGAATCTCGGACTCAACTTCCCCCGTTTTCCGAAACGGAAAATACCTCGACTCGGGGATACCTTGACCAAGACGTGGTCACCCGTCTCGAACTCTAGTGGTCGACGACGATTATCTGCATATGATTTATGTCGACTCTGAGCTGTCAACATACGACTCTTGATCAAAGCTACCTTCTCCCGGGCGGCTATAAGCATATCGGGTTCGGTGCCGATTGATTCTGACAAGTCATCCCAACACAAGGGAGATCGACAACGACGACCGTACAAGGCCTCGTAAGGTGCCATCTTAATGGAAGCATGCCAACTATTATTATACGTGAACTCGATCAATGGTAGTTGGGCTTCCCAATCGTCCTTCCAATCGAGGACGCATGCCCTCAACATGTCCTCTAATGTCTCAGATAGTCCTCTCTCGATTGTCCGTCGACCGAGGATGAAAGGCGATCGAGATTGAGCCGAGTTCCCATAGCACGTTGTACTGATTTCCATACATTAGATACAAATCTTCCGTCACGATCGGAAACGATACTCTTAGGAGTACCATTCTGTCTTACTATCTCATTGATGAATAATCGGCGATCTCTCGGGACCCCACGTATCCTTGATCTCAAGGAAATGAGCTGATTTAGTTAAACGGTCCACAATCACCCAAATCGTATTCATGCCACGACGACTCGTCGGCAAACTCGTGATGAAATCCATAGAAATGTCTTCCCACTTCCACTCTGGAATAGGGAGAGGTTTCAGCATACCCGCCGGTCGCTGATGTTCAATCTTGACTTGTTGGCAAGTTAAGCATCTCGAAACAAATTCCGCGACTTCTCGCTTCATATTACTCCACCAGTAATTTTGTTTCAAGTCTTTATACATCTTGCTAGACCCCGGATGAACAGAATAAGGGGTAGCATGAGCTTCTCTCAAAATCGAGTTTTTCAACTCGTCATTCGCCGGTACGCACAACCGGTTCTTAAACCTCAAAAGTCCATCCTCGTGGATCACGAATCCAGGGGCTTTCCCCTGAGCCACATCCTCACGAATGCGCAACAATGCTGGGTCTGAACCCTGATTCTCCCTGATTGCATCCTCAAGAGATGATGAAATCTCTAACATACATAGCTGTCCCTGAACTCGCTGAAGCCAGACCTCGATCTCTGGTCTAAGAAATTCCTGTTGGAGCTCCTTCTGAATTGTTAAACGAGCAAGCATCTGCTCTTGAATGGACTTACGACTCAAGGCGTCGGCGACAACGTTCGCCTTCCCCGGGTGGTAAAGGATCTCGATATCATAATCTTTGATTAGTTCTAACCACCGCCTCTGTCGCATATTTAATTCCTTCTGAGTAAATATATACTTTAAACTTTTATGATCGGTGAATATCTGACAAGTGACGCCATAAAGGTAATGACGCCAAATCTTCAAAGCGAACACCACGGCTGCTAGCTCAAGGTCGTGAGTCGGATAATTAACCTCGTAAGGTCTCAACTGCCGTGAAGCATAGGCAATAACCTTCCCGTTCTGCATGAGTACACATCCGAGACCCTGTCCGACGCATCACTATAAACCACAAATCCCTCCGTCCCCTGCGGCAAGGAAAGTACAGTGCCGACATTAACCGGCTCTTGAGTTCCTCGAAACTCACGACACGCGTCGGACCACGTGTATTTCTTATCCTTCCGCAAAGGTTCGTCAATGGTTGAGCAATTTTGGAAAATCCTTCCACAAACCTCCGATAATAACCGGCTAATCCGAGAAAGCTTGGATTTCCTTAACATTCTTCGGAGGTAACCACCTGGATAGCCTCCGTCTTCGAGGATCAACACGCACTCCATCTCGATGAAATTACATGTCCGAGAAAAGTCACCTCGGACATCCGTAACTCGCATTTGGAAAACTTTCCATAGAGTTGCTCCCGTCTCAACACGTCGAGAACTTGGTGAAGATGAATCTCGTGTTCCTCTCGATTTACGAGAATAAATCAAAATGTCATCGATGAAGACAACAACAAACCGATCCAAAAGTCGATGAAGACCCGATTCATTAGTTCCATGAATACCGCAGGTGCATTAGTTAGCCCGAACGGCATAACTACGAACTCAAAATGACCATAGCGTGTTCGAAACGCCGTCCTCGCGATATCCGACTCTCGAATCCGCAGCTGATGATATCCAGATCTTAAGTCGATCTTGGAAAATACTGAAGCTCCATGAAGTTGATCCAAAAGGTCATCGATACGGGTAAAGGATACTTATTCTTGATTGTCACCCTATTCAACTCCCGATAATCGATACACAAGCGAAAAGAACCATCCTTCTTTTTGACAAACAGCACTGGTGCTCCCCACGGAGACGCACTCGGTCGGATATAACCTTTCTCGAACAATTCCTCCAGTTGACTCTTCAACTCTCGCATTTCGGTCGGGGCCATTCGGTACGGTGCCTTCGATATCGGGGACGTACCAGGCTCCAACTCAATCGTGAATTCCACATCCCTCTGTGGAGGCAAACCAGGTAACTCGTCTGGAAATACATCGGCATATTCCCTTACTACTGGAATATCCGACAACATTACTGATGATTCCTCGGTTTTGGTCATATAGCACCAATAACCGACACATCCCTGACTGAGTAATCGCACTGCTTTCATCAAATTAATGACCTTACCAGAACAGCCGGGATTACCTCCCTGAAATACACATTCAACCCCATCGTCTGAAATGATAGTAATCATACGCTTACGGACACTAATGGTGGCATCATGACGATCCATCCAATCAATACCCAAGATGACGTCGTCTCTCGGCAAATCTACCACGATAAGGTTTGCTGGCCACACACGACCATGAAACTGAATAGGACAATCCTGAATCTCACGATTACCGATGATTCGTCTACCATCAGGTAGACCAATGACATAAGGCTCACAACTAGTAGCACTACCCAGACGTAGTCTACTCAAACATGATTCGGAAATGAATGAATGCGATGCACCAGTATCAAAAAGGGTACACACAGGTTGAGATAGAATATCGAGTGTACCTGAGATCATTTGGGCCTCGGGATCATCGGTCTTCTTCATCTCATAAATCCGAGGTTTGCTAGTCCCAGACCGGACGCTCCTGTCACGACTATAGGCTCCACCTTTAGTCGCTCCGCTGCTTTAAACGACGCCGATTGAGTGGCCTGATTACGAGCGGCCGACTGTTTCGGGCTGAGATGACGCCGGAGTAGGTTTGGAGTCCCTACGGCAAAACGGGCCCTATGCCCGGCAATTCCACAATTATGACACGTGATCGTCTGTCTCGGACACTTGGTACCGAGGTGACCAAGTTCCCCACGATTATAACAGTGATGGCCGAACCGCCGCTCGAGACCGTGATTCCGCGGGTTTAGACGACACGAGGTCGCTCGTAAAAGCGGAGCCCGCACGGGGTTTCTTGAAAGTTGCACGACCGCCTTCCGACCGATTGCGATTCTTCGATTTCTTGCTAGCGCACGAAGGTTGCCGCTTAGCAATTTCCTTAGCAAGAAGCTCGTAGGTGAGAGCTTTCTCAATGAATTCACCAATGTGGTGCAATTATGATTAAGTAATCAAGTCTCATACGGGGTTTCACCTCTCTTTGAAATACTTAATCTTATCCGCCTCGGAATGAATGATAGATGAGGCAAACGGAAGAAGTTCTTGAAATTTCTCGGCAATGGCGAGAACATCCTCGTCTGTTGAGGGTCGGGGTGAGTAATTACAGCCTTGGCCTCTCTCGAGTGGGGCCGGATAATATCTCTCCATCATGAGAGTCTTGAACTGCTCCCAAGTACATGATCCTTCGGTGGGCTTCAACGACAACCACCAAGAATGTGCGCTCTTACCCAGGTAGTAAGCCGCAACAGAAACTTTGTGTCCTTCGGGACACTCTACCATAGCAAACAACTTCTCGAAATGCTCGAGCCAATGTATAATATCCGCCGGCTCAGACGAGCCCTCAAAAGTAGGTGGCCTTTGGCGAGAGATGTCGCCGATGATACTGCTCACATTCCTCTCTTGCCTTTGAGGCGGCGGCGGAGGAGCCTGTTGATTTTGATTAGCTGAATTTTGCATCGTCTCCATTAGTTGTGTCATTTGAGTCATCTGGGCCATCATGCCCTGCATAAAGGCGAGTGGATCGATCCGAACACCTTCTGACTGAGCGGTGTCCCTAGTACGACTCCCTGATAGAGAATGATCACGTCCAGGTGAATGAGTAGCAGCGTCGCTACTAGATGAATTAGCATTATTTCTCGCATTCGCACGTGTATTCACACGAGCTCTCGGGATTCGGCCCGCACCACGGCCTCGTCCTCCTCGTCCTCTGCCAGCTCTTTCCATACTGAAGTGGAAAGTTACATGATGATTATAATCCCCGCATGAATATCACATTATGATTATGTCATGAGATGATGAAAATGAGTATACATGTTCTAACTTAGTGATTATATGAATGATTTACTGAAGTGACATGATTATCTGATGAAATTCTTGAAATGATTATCTTGAATAACTTAACAAGATTGATAATATGATCATCCAGATTGACAACTGAGTAATGAAATGAATTAAGTGATTGATGAGTTAATATGATCGTCTTGATCACAATGAATGATGATGTTTGAGGATTGTTAATTGATGAATGATGAATGAATGATTATTGCCAGAAATTATACCATGGCGTTAGAAATCTTACAGTTCTTTCTTTCTGATTGGCTCGGCATTTGCACAGGTCACACGTGACACGAAAGTCCAATGATACTAGTCTGATGACGATGACTTCAAATGAGACATGACTCGGAAGGTAGTATTCAAAACCACGCTCCGATACCAACTCTGTAACACCCCAAACTAGGCGGATATTACGGTCTGTGGACCCCGATCAGGACCCACCAAAGCGGATAAAATGAATGAATTACACAGGGTGAATGCAGTGCCGAACCACATTACAACATTAATTACTCCGATGAGGAGTTTCATACAACACACCCAGGATAAAATAGAATACATGTGTATCTTATATGACGATAAAATACACAACACTGAATGAAACGAGTATTCAAACGGAATGTCTGCAGCGGAATAAATAAAGGAAACATAAATGACTCGAATGATCGACAGATCGGGGCCCCTTTCTAGTATCACCTGACTCGACGCCGGCGTGTTCTCCCGTGCCTTTGCCTTGCCTGCACGAAAAACAAAATCCCCAAACGGGGTCGATACGTAACAACAATCCTCAAGAGTTGAAATTACACAATCATGAATTAACCGAAGTTATGAAATATTCTTAATTATGAATTTCATTAAGAGGAGTAGCATAATACGCCCGTAATGTTCGTGCAAGTGTACAAGACGAATGACCGGACACACCCGTCCTTGTACCTAATTAGTCTCACGGAGGTAAGCGTTACTGTGCACGGTCCGATGTATCGGTGAACCCAATACATGACCATCGTGTGCCCGACTAAAAATTCCACACACCCACACCCGCCACGCAATATGAACCCTAAGGTCACATGAACGAGAATGACCATGATGAATATCAATGAATAATAATTAGACTAGGCCAAGATGACTCACCGATATGAAAGTAATAGTGACGTGATTGATAACCCGGTGAAATGATTTGGAACCGCTGCTCGTGAATGAAATGATTATTCGACAATTACAAGTCTCAAAATGATTAATATTATGATGAATGAATTATGATTATGAGCAATCAACAACAAAAGGAATGAGTATCCTTTTAACCGAGTAAGAATTAACTTACAAAATACCGATGACAATTATCCTTCCACGAACAACGCCCTAAATGAAGTGTCGGTCACGAACAACCTTAATTCAATACAATTACCGACAATCCGATCAATATACGAATCAAACACGAATATAACGAATTCAAAACGTCGATACGATAAAACTAAGTCCATTGAGGCATTAAATCAAACACGTTGTATCCAAACTCCGATTGTTTACAATCAAACCTCGATATATCAATATCAAAGTCCCCAAGAAGTGTTTCAAACCAACAAAACATCTCCCATACGATCAATAATCCGTTATGAATATCCAAAATGTGATTATAACAACAATTAGTCGAAAATCTCCAATTCCAACTCGATATTCAAGGTGTTCTGAATAATCCCTCAATAATCCAATGAATCCTTATACAAACTCATAATCATATACATATCCCTTCGTATAACATGATTATAACGTCCAAAACATCATATCTCAACACAAAATCGAAGTCCAAAGTGTTGAAGAATTTACCTCTTGAAGATCCAACCAATTCGATCCGAAGAACACGAGTTTAATCGAGTATCCAAGCTTCCCGGAAGATTGAAGGTGATGAAAAATATACTCTCAAATGATAATTGATGAAGAAATCTCTCCCTCAAGTATTTCTCTCTCGGTTGCAGGTGAAGAAGATGGAAAAAATGGGAGAAATGAGCTCAAAATGCTCAAAAAAAGAATTTATAGGGGTTGACTCGGCCAACAGGCTCGACCGTGCCCGCCTGACACGGTCGTGGCGCGCAGCCGGCCGGCAGGGACTCGACCGTGTCCTGCTTGACACGGTCGAGGCGCGAAGGGGCCTACCGACAGTGACCCGTCCGCGGCGCTCGACAATGACTCGACCGTGTCCCGGAACACGGTCGGGCCTCAGGCGGCGCTACGAGCTAATCCGAAGAGCTCGACTCGGCCGTGCTGCACGACACGGTCGGGTCACGAGGCGACGCTCCGGCACTATCCGGACGAGTGCAGCACGGCCGTGTCGGACGACACGGCCGAGTTCGTTCGGCGATGATCGCCAAAATCAAAATGAGCGGTTGAGCTAAAACGACCATAACTCTCTCGTCCGGACTCCGATTGACTCACCGTTTGAACCATTGGAAAGCTAACTCGATGCTCTATAATATTGCAAAGATTTAGAATTTTTGGAGTTACCAAAAATTAATGGTGATCTAACAAAGTCGAACTCATATGAGGAAAGTTGAAACGATGAACAATAACGATACTCAACTCGAAGTTTATACGAACGGTGAACATGGTGAATGAACATGATTGATGAATGATTATAATTGAGTGAAAATACACTGAGTGACAATTACAGACTGATAATTACTGAATGAAAATGAATGAATTACAACCGGGTATTACAGGTGATTGCTTATGCTTCAAGACAGCTGAACCCATATAAAATAAACTACAAAAACATGATTTGTAGTGAGCGGTGGTAGTTTTTGCATTGAAAAATTTGGCGTTGTTACTCATTTCATGCCAAATTTTCACAGGTCACAAAATCTTGAAGTAAATTTTCTCCCACAAGGAGTTAAACATGAGGCAAGAAATATGGTTAGAGCTGATAAAAGATACGATCTAGAGATACTTTACCACCCCGGTAAATCAAACATAGTGGCAGCTGCTTTGGGTCGTAACCCAGCATCTGTATAAATATTAGAGACACTTATAGTGCAATCGAGTCTCCAAAGTGTCTTCATGAGAGAAGAGATCAAAGTTTGGCTTCGAAGAGTTCAAGGACAGATGTGTATGTTTGAGATCACTCCATTCTTAGCGAGATTGCTCAGAACAAACAGAATGAGCATTTGATGATAATCCAATTACGAGAAGAAGTAAATAAAAAAAAAGCTCCGGGATTCTTGATTCATGATGATGGAATCTTACGATTTCATAATAGGATATATGTAGCCAAAGATGATGACTTATATAGAGGATTCTTAGAGAGGCATATTCGACGCCTTACTCTATGCATTGGGTACGAGTAAGATATATAAAGATTGAAAGTGGAGCTTTTGGTGGAATTGCATGAAGAGTCACATTTTGACCAAGTGTTTGACTTGTCAACAAGCCAAAATCGAGCATCAGGGGCCAGATGGATTGTTCTGGCCACTTTCGATTCCTGAATAAAAGTGGGAGGACAAATCGGTAGTTCATAATGGGTATGCCTGTGTCCTAGACCGGTATGAATATGAGCTTGGTTACTATGGGTGGATGAACCAAGTCCACATACTTTTTATGCATAAAGGATACTCGGGCAACATGGAGGTTAGCCTAATTATTTGTCAAAGAAAGCTATAGGAATCAAGTTGGGATTTAGCATTTCTTATCATCCACGGATGGATGGCCAATCGTAGAAAATGATTCAAACCTTAAGTGGCATGCTTCGGGCAACATGGAGGTTAGCCTAATTATTTGTCAAAGAAAGCTATAGGAATCAAGTTGGGATTTAGCATTTCTTATCATCCACGGATGGATGGTCAATCGTAGAAAATGATTCAAACCTTAAGTGGCATGCTTCAATCAAGATGAAACCATTCGAGGCAGTATATGGGGGAAAGTGTGAATCTCCTATATGTTGGAATTATTCCTCTGAATTGATGGGGGCTGAGCCCAATTTGATTCAGGAGACTAGAGACAATATTTATTTGATTCGAGATGATTATTAGCAGCACAGAGCCATCGAAAATGTTACGCCGATATTCATCGCTGACCTTTAGAGTTTATGGTAGGAAATCATGTTCTTCTGACAGTTTCACCGACGCTTGGGATTTTCTATTTTAAGGAAAAAAGAAGGTTGAGTACGATATATATAGGATCTTTCGAGATCCTTGGCCGGGTTGGTGATTTAGTATATGGTTTGGCTCTACCACCATCTCTGAGCCAAGTTCACAAATGTTTTCCATGTCTCCCAACTAAGCTAAATATATTGTGGACCCAAGTCATGTTATCAGTTTCGGAGAAATATCAGTTTTGGCTGATGTTACTTATGAAGATAGGCCGATAAAGATCTTTAAACGCCCAATCAGACAATTGAGGAATAAGGACATTTTTTGGTGACGTAATCGCGGTCATTGTCTCCGGATGAAGATGAGACACTTGAGCAAAGTGTTGGCACTTGTCGTATTTTCTGGAGATAGGTGATTATCCTGTTGTCCCGAGCTTGATAGTTACCTTACATCTGGTTGACTACTAGTTGGGAGTCATTGTAGACATTGATCCGTCTCACCCCCATCTCCTTGGCTAAGATAAGTCCGGATATCATGGCCTCGTATTCTACCTCGTTGTTGGTTGCTCTGAAGCCACATGTGACTGCCTGTTCAATCGTGTCGGCGTGTGGTGAAATCAGGACAAGTCCGAGTCTACTTCTTTTTGAGTTGCTTGATCTATTCGCACTTAGATTCTAGGTTACAGTTGCCTCGCCTTCATTCATGCAGCACAATTCCTTTTCGGCCTGCACTTCGAGGTTAGGCGTATAATCTACATGGAAGTCGGCCAATACCTGAGATTTTAGCGAGGTCCACGGTCTGTAAGTGATGTCATATTCACTCAATTCCACTGACCATTTGCTAAGTCTTCCAGATAACTCTGGTTTATGCAGTACGGTTTTTAACGGAAATGTGGTAAGCACCACTATTGGGTGGCACTTAAAGTATGGTCTTAACTTTCTTGCGGCGTGAACGAGTGCCAATGCTAGTTTTTCCAACTGACTGTGTTTGGTTTCTGCATATAAAAGAGACTTACTGTGGGTGGCACTGAAAGTATCGTCTTAACTTTCTTGCGGCGTGAACGAGTGCCAATGCTAGTTTTTCCAACTGACTGTGTTTGGTTTCTGCATATAAAAGAGACTTACTTACATAATAAATAGGATTTTGTTTACCTTGGTCTTCCCGGACTAAGATTGCACTGACGACTGTCTCGGAGACGGCCAAGTAGATAAATAATACTTCGTTGCCCTTCGGCTTGGCCAGCAGCGGGGGGTTAGTCAGGTACTGTTTGAGTTGTTGCAGAGCTTTCTCACACTCGTTTGTCCATTCAAATGTTTTTAACTTCTCTAGTGTGTTTGAAGAAGGGTTGGCACTGTTCTGAGGACATTGAGATGAACCGACTGAACGCGGCTATCCGATAGATCAGCTCACTACTACAAAACAGACTTTTAACATCATTTTTTTTACATTTAACATCGATTTTGTAACCGATGTTAAATATCGCGATGTTAAACTTTGACTTTAAAATCAGTTGTTATAACAAACGATTTTAAT
Organism: Orobanche coerulescens; assembly: GCA_033398695.1. Lineage (NCBI taxonomy): Eukaryota > Viridiplantae > Streptophyta > Magnoliopsida > Lamiales > Orobanchaceae > Orobanche > Orobanche coerulescens. The sequence goes on from CM065814.1 coordinate 67,429,423, forward strand.
CTTAACATCATGGAATTTAACATCGATTATGGGACAACCGCTGTTAAATTTAGCGATTTAAAATTTTATTAGACCGCGGCTAAACCAGCTAGCCCAACCCAGCCCCAACCCAGCCACCCGCACCAACCACCCACCAACCTGTAAGAAATACCATTAAATTTCGTTGGTGGTGGATTTGGAACTCACGACCTCTTTCTTGTGGAAATGTGATATTACCACTCTGTCACATGAACTTCTTGTACATTTTTTTGCTATGTGTTATACTTATATACTACATATATTTATACAAATATAACATAACTTGATATATATTTATGTGTTATATTTATTTACTATATACATTTATAAATTTAAATAAATATAAGATAGTTTAATACATTTATATATATATATATATATCATATAACTTTGTATATACTTGAATATGTATAATATAACTATATATGTATAAATATATATAAATTTAAATATAATTGAATACATATATAATATATAAATTTTCATATACATATTATAATATAAATATAAAAAATATATATTAAGTTATAGAGGGCCCCACGGTGGGCGACTATTGATTAAGTTATAGAGGGGCCTACGGTACGACTGTGATTAAGTCGATTGCTAGGGCCCCAAGGTGGGCGCCAAACTGTAGAGGGTGAAATTTACAATTACGGAATCCGGATGTTCGTGTAGGTGGGCGTTAAGCAACCCGTCAATCACAACAATACACGTTAGAGACCAACAAAAGAGGAACAACGGGGGTGTCCGACGAAGGACCTCCAACACTCAAGTGAGTAAACGATGCTAAAGGGATAATAAAGCGAAATAATTGAATAAATGATGTAAAATATTGATAGTGGTATTTTCCGATGTCTGGGATGTCTGGGAGTAGGACTGTTAGCGGTCCGAGTGAACCCGAAACCCGATCATGAATCGGACCGAAAGACCCGGGACCGAAATTCACCTGGAAACTAACGAGTTCGGATTCGAGTTTTAAATATTGAACCGAAACGATAAGACCAGGACTGATAAAACCGAAAAGAAACCCGGTAATAAATTAAAAAAGTTTATATGTATTTTATAATTTATATTTTATACATATATTATTAATACGTTTTGCGTGTTTTAAACACAAATAGCATGCTGGTCAAGTGGTTAAGACGTTGAACCTTTGAATAGAAAGTCTGGAGCTGTGACCCCATTTATGTGATTTATTTTGCTGTTGCTCCTTCATTTTCCTAGAAAGATCCACCACACATCGACTATTTGATAAAACCTCAGCCAACTCATCTTCAATTTAAGCCTTCCCATCCCTCATCTTAAGCTTTCATATGAGGGATATGCATCCCACATGAAACAACCAATTTCCTTTCCTCTATAAAATAATCTATGAGTTAGTTGAGGATTATGTTTGGGTTTGGGTTTGGGTTTAAACCCGAAACCGAACCAACAAGAAACGAGTTTCGGTTTCCGATTTCCAGGTCAAAGTAAATGATTTTTTCTTTTCGGTTTTGAGTTCTGGTTTTTCGGGCCCGATTTCCAGTTTCGGACCAATTTTCAATATTTTGGACCGGTTCCGGATCTGAAATTTGAACCGGAACCTTATAGGTCTGTTGGGAATAGTGCCCTAGGACATTCGATGTGCCTAGATTTGTAATTGTCACATTTAAATAAAGTTATTTGATATCATTTATTTCTCATTGATTATTATAATGTGTGCATGTTTTAATATTATAATAATCGAATAATAGTTATTCACGAATAATAAGATTATTCAAACGTCCCTGGTCAAATCGCATTGAGTAGAGACTCAAGTGATTAGTATACTAGTCTAAGTTTGATTGATAATCATCGGATGATTATGCGTATGGTACGGATCAATCTTATGGGTATTGGTTGGAGAACTAATACTGGACCGACCCGCATTGAGATCACTGCATGGAAATGTCATAAGTGAATCTCAATACAATATGTCAATAAATCCTTGAACCTGAGATTATCATAGAGTCCAACATGATAACTGCTATGCCTTGACGTAATCCAACGTCATCTGAAATATGGTGATCATAAAGGTTAGCGATCGGGATTAGTGGAAGTCATGTAGAGGGCAATGAATAATCAAGATGGGGATTTGTCCCTCTCTTAAGTGAGAGAGATATTTGCTGGGCCCCTCGATAAGTAGGACTGAAGGAAATGCATGGCCATGCTCAAATGAAGAGTCATTTGATTCAATCAGTCTACTTAAGATCGAGAAAGCATTTGAACATAAATAAGTATGACAGACTCCATGACTTAGTTCAAATATGATATCGCGTGACAAAGGGATTTGACACGTTAAAAGGTTTAATGGACTATTAACTTATATTATTTGGGTAATCATAATGTCTTGCTAGAGGCCGCTTATGATTTATTATTTAATAAGGTATTAAATAATTGCCAACATAATATAAGCCTTTTGGGTCGCACATACGACAATTATAGACAAGTAGGAATAAATATCAACTGGGAATAATAAATATAATATTGGATATTATATTTATAAGGAGATTAAATAATAAGTAATATATAATATTGGATATTATATATATTGTATTATTTAATAAGTTGAGGGGCAACTAAGCAAATACTAGATTATTGAATCTAGGGTTTACTTAGTATAAATATAAGGTCTTGGACAAGGAGTTGTAACCAAGAATACAAGACATAAAAATCGGCCCTTCAAGAAGAAAAAAAAAATCGGCCATCTACATCATATTGTAGGAGAACGGAGTCGGTCGTCTCTCTTCCCTTAGTTGATCTTGATCAATAGTACAATCCTTCTAGTAAGGAATTTGTGTTGTACTATTTATCAATATTATTCGTAAGGATCTAGCAATCCAGCTTGTGGAATTGTTCGTGTGTGGATCACCAAAAGAGGAAGGAGATATTCATCTGCTTCTAGTCCGGATCTAGAATTGTTCAATCGGATTAAGGTAATTCGATTAACTCTTTAATTAAACAATTAAATTACTGCATGCGATCCTAAATTGGGTTTTCACATTTATTGTTCCGCTGCGTTTTTACTCCGATTATTTTGTATTCGATGCATAGAAATCCCAACAGTGGTATCGGAGCCAACTTGCATGTAAATTAATTGTTTGAGTAGAACATATTTATGTGTAAATTATGTTCCTGATTATGTTTATAAAATATAGATTTTATAAAATATTTTTCTGGTTTAATTTGATTAAATCGGATCGTCAAAAATAATTTTCTCGTTTTATAAAATCATCGAAGCTGAATCGCTCGAACAAGACGATGCGTGTCGGGCGATTCGGTCCGGTCGGGCATGGACCCGCGGGTTGTATTAATTAGCAAAAATGATTTTGCATCACCAGGGGTTCGAACCCTGGTGGTCCAGGCCAGCCGCCTAGCTACTTACCAAGTGCGCTGCAATTTTGTTTTGGAATTTTTCTCACAGATGTTTTATTAAAGGCAATAAATCTGTTTTAAATATTGCAAAAATACTTCCGCAAAAACTGGGATTCGATCCCGCGCCACTCGGCTACCCTTCAACACCACTTACCATCTCGACTGGATCTTGTTTTGGTAACTTTTCAGTAGTTCTTTTTATAAGTCCTTTTATTATAAAAGTAAACTTGGAAATAATTGTTGCAAAATGTTGCAACTGCAACCGCCGGGTTTCGAACCCGGGTGGACCTGTTCCCAGGGCAGAATGACAACCATCTCGACCAAGTCCAGATTTGTTCACTTTTGACACAATTTTAATTTATTGTCTGATTGTCAGACAAATTGATTATTTAGTATTTTACATGCGTTATTAATTATTTGATAATTATTTATGGTATGTGTGTGGTGTATGGCATGACCATAAATTGACCAATGTGATTGGATAATTTAATTTCTTATGGGTTGGTTTTACGGCCTGCGTGTCGTTTAATTATAATTGGTTTTACGGCCTGCGAGTCGTCTATTTAAATTGTTTATTATTTTACGGCCTGCGTGTCGTTTGTACTTCTTGTAATTTAATTTATTAGTGTAGTATTAGATTTCATTAATGTAATAAAGACAAGAAGGACGAGAAAGATGGACTCGAGGAGCAAATTGATCGCGTATGACGTTCCAAGGAGTTGGAAGATCAATGAAGACCATATTTAACCCTTTAGATGACCTTTGTGATTTTCATGTTGGCTCATGAAAATCACGTTAGGATTATGGTCATGCTATACACGGTCCTATGCTTTATTGTCTTGTGATGCGATGTATGTTTAAATTTATGCATGTATGTGATGCTATGTATGTTTAGATGTATGTTAGCAAACATAGACATTAACATAGGATAAAAATCCCTCGTTAAAATTTTAATGCCGTTCATTTGAAAAATACCAATCAAGACTTCGATCATCATGAGTGGGTCATGCCAAAGCTGGGCACTCGGATTATCTTAGTAAGGTAGGATAGGTAATGGTGATACCTATACGTTTAATGAATTTGGAAATCAAAATAGTTTTGAACCTTAAGGCATAAGATGGGATTATAACATGCTTGGGCATACGATGCCAAATCCCATGATATAATCTAAGAGTTACATATGATGTAATCGATAAAGAGTTATCCACCTAAAGTAGTTCAATTCTAGGCGTCATGCCAAAGCTGAGTTTAGGATTGTGCGAAATGGGATCTTAGCCCACTAAAATTACAAATGTTGTAAATTGAGGGTACTTTGTTTTAGTGGGAGTATTTTTCGAGAAATAAAATAATGTGACTAAATATTTTGCATATTGAATTTTGTAGAATGGCATCAAATAACACATCCACCATTTCACTGCGATCCGTCCTTGAGAAGGACAAGCTGAAAGAAAATGGCAGCAACTATCTGGATTGGATCCGGAGCCTGAGAATAGTTCTCAAGCAAGAAAGAAAGTTGTATGTTCTTGAGGAAGAAATTCCCGATGAGCCAGCTGACAATGCAAATAAAGCAACAAAAGACAAATGGAAGAAACATTGTGATGATTCCATTGATGTCGGTTGTCTTATGTTGGCCACCATTTGTCCAGAACTTCAGAAGAATCTGGAGGAGATGGAAGCTTATGAGCTAAATGCTCACCTCAAGGAAACTTTCTCGAAGCATGCTAGGCAAGAGAGGTATGAGACCTTTCAAGCCTTGTATGCTTGCAAGATGGTTGAGGGAACATCTGTCAGTGCTCACGTGCTCAAGATGAAAGGATATATTGATCATCTCGAAAGGCTTGGTTTTCCACTTTCTAAGGAGCACTCCACGGATGTGATCCTAAACTCATTGCCCGAAAGTTTCGGTCAGTTCATTATGAACTATAATATGAATGAGATGGAGAAGTCCATTGCTGAGCTGCATGGGATGCTTAAAACGGCTGAGCAGAATATTAAGAAGAAACCAAACCATGTGTTCATGGTCAGCAAAGGGAAATCCTTTAAGAACAAAGGCAAGGGTAAGGCAAAAGTTGCCAAATCTAAAGACCCTACTAGGCCGGGTTTCAAGGCTAAAGCTCCCAAAGATGGAAATTGCCATCATTGCAATAAACCAGGACACTGGAAAAGAAATTGCAAGATTTACTTGGAAGAGCTAAAGCGTACCAAGGGCAGTGAGACTGTCATAGGTATATTTGTTATAGAAGTTAACTTATCTACCTCTAACTCCTGGGTATTAGATACTGGATGTGGATCTCACATTTGTACAAATGTGCAGGGGTTGAGAAGCGAGAGAATCAAGAAAGGGAAGTAGATCTAAGAGTCGGCAATGGAGCAAGAGTTGCCGCACTAGCCGTAGGAACTTATGATCTAGTTTTGCCCAATGGGCTTTTGTTAGTTTTGAGCAGCTTGCTATTATGTTCCTGCTATGAATAGGAATATTATTTCAGTTTCTACATTAGATTGTGAAGGTTACAGTTTTCTTATTAAGAATAAGATCATTCGTATTTTCTTTGATGACTTGCTTTATGGTACTGCAAAGTTATATACTGGCCTTTACAATATTGATCTAGATGAGTCCGACACTTTGGAAGTCTATAACATTGCATCCAAGAAACCTAAGCTCAATGATTCTAATCCGACTTACTTATGGCATGGTCGACTTGGTCACATAAACGAGAAACGCATTTCTAAACTCCATAATGATGGACTTTTAGACTCTTTTGACTATGAATCATATGGGACATGCGAATCTTGTTTATTGGGCAAGATGACGAAGAATCCTTTCACCGGTCATGGAGAAAGGGCTAGTGATCTATTAGGCCTAATACATACTGATGTATGCGGACCTCTTAGCACTCATGCCAGAGGCGGATACCAATACTTCATTACATTCACCGATGATTTTAGCCGATATGGATATGTTTATCTTATGAAGTATAAACATGAATCTTTTGAAATGTTCAAAATATTCCAGAATAAAGTACAGAATCAACTTGGCAAGACAATTAAATCCCTTCGATCAGATCGAGGTGGGGAATACTTGAGCCAAGAATTCGATGATCATCTTAGGAGTTGTGGAATTGTTTCGCAACTTACTCCTCCCGGCACACCTCAGCATAACGGAGTGTCCGAGAGGAGGAATCGAACTTTATTAGATATGGTTCGATCCATGATGAGTCGAACAGAGCTTCCATTATCATTTTGGGTCCACGCCTTAGAAACAGCAGCATTCACCCTTAACCGTATTCCATCTAAAGCAGTTGAAAAGACACCATTTGAGAAATGGACTGGTAAAAGACCAAACTTGTCTTTTCTAAAGATCTGGGGTTGCGAAGCGTTCGTAAGGCGCCAAGTGTTTGACAAACCGGGCCGGATACGAAAGATGTTTATTTGTGGGATATCCTAAGGAAACTAAAGGATATTACTTTTACAAGCCCGCAGAGAACAAAGTGTTTGTTGCTCAAATGCAGTATTCTTATAAAGGGAATTTATTTCCAAAAGAGACAGTGGGAGAAGAGTAATTCTCGAGGAAACTCGAGAACCACAAGAAGACATCGCTTCACCGATGGAAACCGAACAAGCTCAACAAACAGTTGAAGAGCCCATTCAAAGTACACAAGTCCCACGCAGATCGATAGGATGCGACATGAACCTGAGAGATATGGTTATCTCGTAATGCAGGATGATGATGCATCGCTCATAGATGATGAGCCTAGTACCTATACTGAGCCGCCGGGACCGTAGTCCGAGGAATGGCTAGAAGCCATGAAGTCGAGATGCAATCCATGTATGACAATCAAGTTTGGAACTTGATAGATCCACCGAGGGTGTTAAAACCATTGGGTGCAAATGGGTCTATAAAAGAAGAAAGACATGGATGATAATCGCAAGCCTATAAAGCTAGACTAGTGGCAAAAGGTTATGATGATTCATGGTGTTGACTATGATGAGACCTTTTCGCCGAGTCATGCTTAAATCAATTAGAATTTTATTTGCCATTGCCGCATACTATGATTATGAAATATGGCAAATGGATGTCAAAACAGATTCCTTAATGGAAACTTACTCGAGGATGTGTACATGACACAACCTCAAGGTTTTGTTCATCCGTAAAATTCTAAAAAGGTTTGCAAGCTTCAAAGATCCATTTATGGGTTGAAGCAGGCTTCTCGGAGTGGAATCTTCGTTTTGATGAAACTGTCAAAGAGTTTGGGTTCATTCAAAATGAAGATGAACCTTGTGTGTACAAGAAGGTGAGTGGAAGAATAGTTGTTTTCTTAGTCTTATATGTAGATGACATATTACTCATTGGAAATGACATTCCCACCTTGCGCATACCAAGACTTGGTTGGGAAGTTGTTTCTCAATGAAAGACTTAGGAGAAGCTCCTTACATTCTTGGGATAAAGATCTATAGAGATAGATCAAAGAGATTGATTGGTCTGAGTCAAAGTACATACATTAATAAAATATTGAAGAGGTTCAATATGCAAGACTCCAAGAGAGGACTCTTGCCAATGTCACATGGCATTCATCTGAGTGAGACTCAGAGTCCTAAGACTCCTGATGAGCGAGCCCGTATGAGCAAGATACCATACACTTCGGCTATTGGATCGATCATGTATGCCATGATTTGTACTCGACCAGATGTATCGTTTGCTCTTAGTATGACAAGTCGATACCAATTGAATCCAGGTGAAAGTCACTGGACAGCAGTGAAAACCATCCTAAAGTACTTGAGAAGAACTAAGGATGATTTCCTAGTTTATGGAGGGGTGGGAAACGAGCTGGCTGTAAGAGGTTACGCCGATGCAAGTTTCGAAACCGACAGAGACGATTTCAAATCACAAACTGGTTATGTGTTTGTATTGAATGGAGGTGCTGTGAGTTGGAAGAGTTCCAAGCAAAGCATGGTTGCTGATTCTGTTACAGAAGCTGAGTACCTGGCGGCATCGGATGCAGCTAAGGAAGCTGTATGGATCAAGAAGTTCGTTACCGAACTAGGAGTGGTGCCAACCATCCAGGGTCCCATAAGCCTTTATTGTGACAATAATGGTGCTATTGCACAAGCTAAAGAGCCTAGGTCCCATCATAATTCCAAACATATACTCAGAAAATATCACCTAGTCAGAGAGATCGTCAGACGAGGAGATATTACAATATGCAAAGTAGCAACGGAAGAGAATGTTGCAGATCCACTTACCAAGCCCCTCTCACAAGGAAAGCATGTTGAGCATGCTAGAGCGATAGGACTAAAAGTCATGAATGAATGGTCCTAGTGCAAGTGGGAGATTGTTGGGAATAGTGCCCTAGGACATTCGATGTGCCTAGATTTGTAATTGTCACATTTAAATAAAGTTATTTGATATCATGTATTTCTCATTGATTATTATAATGTGTGCATGTTTTAATATTATAATAATCGAATAATAGTTATTCACGAATAATAAGATTATTCAAACGTCCCTGGTAAAATCGCATTGAGTAGAGACTCAAGTGATTAATATACTAGTATAAGTTTGATTGATAATCATCGGATGATTATGCGTATGGTACGGATCAATCTTATGGGTATTGGTTGGAGAACTAATACTGGACCGACCCGCATTGAGATCACTGCATGGAAATGTCATAAGTGAATCTCAATACAGTATGTCAATAAATCCTTGAACTCGAGATTATCATAGAGTCCAACATGATAATCATATGCCTTGACGTAATCCAACGTCATCGAAATATGGTGATCATAAAGGTTAGCGATCGGGATTAGTGGAAGTCATGTAGAGGGCAATGAATAATCAAGATGGGGATTTGTCCTCTCTTAAGTGAGAGAGATATTCTTTGGGCCTCGATAAGTAGGATCAAGGAAATGCATGGCCATGCTCAAATGAAGAGTCATTTGATTCAATCAGTCTACTTAAGATCGAGAAAGCATTTGAACATAAATAAGTATGACAGACTCGATGACTTAGTTCAAATATGATATCGCGTGACAAAGGGATTTGACACGTTAAAAGGTTTAATGGACTATTAACTTATATTATTTGGGTAATCATAATGTCTTGCTAGAGGCCACTTATGATTTATTATTTAATAAGGTATTAAATAATTGCCAACATAATATAAGCCTTTTGGGTCGCACATACGACAATTATAGACAAGTAGGAATAAATATCAACTGGGAATAATAAATATAATATTGGATATTATATTTATAAGGAGATTAAATAATAAGTAATATATATAATATTGGATATTATATATATTGTATTATTTAATAAGTTGAGGGGCAACTAAGCAAATACTAGATTATTGAATCTAGGGTTTACTTAGTATAAATATAAGGTCTTGGACAAGGAGTTGTAACCAAGAATACAAGACCTAAAAATCGGCCCTTCAAGAAGAAAAAAAAAATCGGCCATCTACATCATATTGTAGGAGAACGGAGTCGGTCGTCTCTCTTCCCTTAGTTGATCTTGATCAATGGTACAATCCTTCTAGTAAGGAATTTGTGTTGTACTATTTATCAATATTATTCGTAAGGATCTAACAATCCGGCTTGTGGAATTGTTCGTGTGTGGATCACCAAAAGAGGAAGGAGATATTCATCTGCTTCTAGTCCGGATCTAGAATTGTTCAATCGGATTAAGGTAATTCGATTAACTCTTTAATTAAACAATTAAATTACTGCATGCGATCCTAAATTGGGTTTTCACATTTATTGTTCCGCTGCGTTTTTACTCCGATTATTTTGTATTCGATGCATAGAAAACCCAACAAGGTCCGGACCGAATCTACCTGATAACCTATCAAATCGGATCCGGATCTGGAGAAAATAGGTCCGAACCGGTCCGATAACAGCCCTATCTGAGAGATAGTGGCGGACCATTGTGATACTATAGGGCATATGGAGGTGGACGGTTCCGGTGGGATAATCTGTCCGACTAGTCCAACTGATGGGAATTTTTAGTGGTAACTTAGGGTTTGTGAGAGGTAGATAGGGAAAGAGTTGGAGCGCAAGTGTGCAGTTATGTTTTGAGAGTATTCGAATGAGGCTGGCTGATCAGCCTGTGTATTTATAGGGCGACCTCTGAGGTCCTAGGGTTTCATCCAACTCCCTTATCTCCAACTACATGCCCATACCTCCTCCTGACCCCGTGGACCTGTTTCCCGATTGACCCATTCGTGACCCTTCGTGGCTTTCATGAGATGATGTTATGGTTGACTAGCTGTTTGAATCAGTCGACGCGCTTAAGAAGCACGTGGAGGATATCATGGCCGATTGGTTGGTTGACTTAGTCAAAACATCCAACTGGCCAGTTGGGTATGTGGGTCCGTGCCTTTTACGATCCTAGATCGGGGAGTGGACATGTAGGGCCTAATAATACGTTTGGCCGTATTGTGAGATACTGGGCCGAATTGTTCCGTCCGCCTGCTACATTGGGCAAACGGTAACATGCCGAGGCTTGACCCATTTAGTAGGTCTTCTAATTCGTGTATGGGTCTAAGTCACCTTACTAATATATACAGCACAAACGATAACATGTCGAGACTTGACCCATTTAGTAGGTCTTCGAATTCATGTATGGGTCTAAGTCACCTTACTAATATATACAGCATGGTCTTGACTGTTTAGTTGGGCTATCAAATAAATTTGGGCCCGTATTAAGTAGAAGAACTTTGTTCACTACAGGTTGGGCTCCAAATCGGGTAATGGGTTTCATTTGGGTCGAATTACAGATCGACTGGTGTTGGGTTAAAAACATTCTAATGGGGTTTCTCGCAATGGCAGCATCGGGATGAAAATGGGTTGAAGGTATCTTACCCGGGTTCTGAGGATGCGGGCTTCACAGGTCCGCGCCGAAGGGGATGATTAAAACTGATAGTGGCAGATTTGGGTTCGGTTGGACGGGGAGAATTAGTTTCAGTATTTAAAACATTTGGGTTATTTATGCTTATGTTACAGTGATTCAAATACTGGTTTTATAAAATGCAGTTTATGTGAGTTGGGTTGGGTTGAATGAAAATCTGGTTTTTGCCGACTATTTGTTACTGGCGTAGGGGATTGGTTTACGTGTGAATACTCCATTGTGTCCTTTTAAATATAGTAGATTTTCTTGCCCCAAGTTTAACATTAACTCTTTTTATACTCAAATTATTAGATTTAACCTTTACTCGAAGACATTCGAGTCATCTATTCGAATAACACCTTTGAGTCACTTACTCGATTAACACAAAACACATTTGAATCACCTACTCGAGTTATTTAAATTGTATTCAAGTCACATATTTGAGTCACTTAATTACATCCTAGTACATGAGTCTCCCATTTGAGTCACTCGAATAGGTTTCAAGTCACTCGAATAGGTGACTCTGATGTATATGAGTCACTCGAATAGGTTTCGAGTCACTCGAATATGTGACTGAGTCACTCGAATAGGTTTTGAGTTACTCGAATAGGTAACTCGAAGGCAATTTCGATGACTTGAATAGGTGAATGCAATTTCGATGACTCGAATAGGTGAATGCAATTTCGATGACTCAAATAGGCGACTCGACTCGAATAAGTGACTCGAATGTCTTCAGGTAAAGATCAAATCTGATAATTTGGGTATCAAAAGAGTCGTTAAACTTGGGATAAAAAAGAATTTTATTAAATTTAAATGGGCAGTACAATTTTTTTTTGGTTTACAGGGATGTTACCTTTTCGGAGAAAAGTCGAGGTGCCGAGGGGATGGGATGTCTGGGATGGGATGTCCTCTTGAACAATCGGCAGAAAGAGGACAATATCCATGTTGTTGTTTGAATCTGGTGGATGATTGGTCAATTCAGATTGCTCGAGGGCTGGGATCCGCTCGAACTGCTACTCCCTTGCTTTGTATATTTTATTTACTCTTTAGTTGTGGCAGGAGGCTTGAAGTAGGAGTAATTTTGTAGATTATAGAAATGTGAATTATAAACTGCCGTGAGATGTATTGTGCAGATTCTTTTTTCTTTTCTTGTTTTTTTTTTTGGTTGTAAACCTTTCTGCCGTGAACTTGTGGAATATGTATGGGTGCTTTAATTCGATTTTATATGTTGGGAGGGAGAGTATTTTTGTACCATTAGGACTCCTAGTTAAATTAAGAGATAAGGTAATGTAATTGTCGAAAATTTTATTATTATTTATTTTTATTTTATTTATATTTTCAGAAACGGTAGAGGGCAAAATTGGTCATTATGTTTTGCCCCTTTAATTGTATTAATTATCTTTACACAATTGATTTAATTAATTAAATCATTTATGAATCATTTAATTGAGGAGATTATCCTAACATGAAATCATGAAATGAAAATCGATATAGTTTCAACGATTAAGTGGGTATTCCGTAAATAAAATAAAATGCATGATCCGAATTAAAATACTTTTGTATAATTCATGATTCCTATTGGACCTATATGAATTATATCAGTTATGGACACGACTTTTAACATGTAAAATCATACACGTAAAATTAACCAAGTTACGCCCAATAAAAATTCAGATATTAAAATAAAAGGTCGGGTCATCACAATGACCCATCAGAATCATTAGATAGATACGATATAATGAATGCTCAAGCACACGATTTTTAATTACACAATGAATTAGTGATAACACTTAGTTTGCATCTAGTGTGCAATAGGGTTCTAGTATTTAATTTATGGGGTGAGTAACTAAATGAAGATCAAATAATTCATCAATCGACAAATTTGTTATCTGCTCCAAAAGTAGTTCAAGTTAGATGAATATGACTTATAATTCAGCGGTTCATTTTCAAAACTCTGGAAATTTCACAAAAGGACAATTTAGCCCTCAATTTCAAGTTTTGCGGTTTTTTTGAAAAATTTAAAATAGGAATTTGAGTTGGGTTCGGATTGCTATAAAATTGATGGGAATGTCAAACAGACTCCATATTTCGAAGTATTTTCAGAAATTCAGTTTGGGAATGAACTTTCTATCTTTAGAAATTTACCCCGAAATACTCGGAAATTACCTGGAGGCAACAACGTATTGAGATTAACTCAAATGAAAGTGATACTTTTATGAGAGGGTTTGTTTGGAACCAAGACTCCCAATCGAGAAAGTTTCATAAAAGTCGCACTTAATCTAGAACTTTATATTGCTTTCGCTTCTGATCCAAAATTACTATAAATAGCAATTTTGACTCCTAGATTTAGAAAAAAAATACTCAGAGAAAATTCATAGGCAGACTTTTTATATTTCAATGAACCTCTTTTCCAGTCCGAAAATGTGAAACTTTATTTTTGTCCTGAACTTTTTGTAGAATCATATGTTGACCCTAAAATTGCTCCGAATTCATGTTTTTTACCCCTAGACTTGGAAACTGAATTCCGAAGCTTATGAAATTTTACAGCAGTACCTATATACTTAGATGAACTATAATTTCAGTCCAGAAGCATAAATTTGGCATCAGTCCAAAAGTCTTGCCAAAATTTACAATTCGACTCCAAAAGTATTTATACTGTGAATGTTGGCCCGTAGACTTACGATACGAGTTCCGATTCCTATCAAATTTGAAGGATATAAATTTGACATATAAATGTACCATGTTCTCTGTCCTGAAACATAGCACATGATTTTTCAGTTAAGCCCTTATTTTTCATATATTTATTTAATTTATGTTTAGACTCGTTTTTCTTCCTGATTCAAGTTCTACTAGGCCACAAATTAAACAACTAACCTCTATTGCACAATAATATATCACATAATAATTACATGCAAGTCATGAAAATCAGAATTTTCGAATTACCAAGAACAATCCATTCTGCAAGAACTTCCAACTATTTCATTTTTAATCATTACACCAATATACTTAATAATTTCTCAACATAGTCACTTAAAATATCACCATGCACATTTCATCCACTCATGAACAATAAAAGGATGGTTTTTCATAAGAAGCATGCATCGTTTCATAAATATTTTGGATATGCAAGTTTTGAAGTATTTTTACACCCACCTCATTTTCGGTTGTCGGAATTGGAATTAGTTTCGTAGTTGGAAACATTTCCCTCCCATCTCTTTCTATGGGTCGCCCGAACACCATTAATACCAAGGGTCTTATAATTTTGAGTTGCATGATATACTTTAAGTTAGAATGTGAAGGAAAATAATTGAAATAAAATTGTTTAGAATGAAGAGTAACTGATTTTTTACCTAGTTTAATCTTGCGTGATGAAGAAATATGCGCACTCTGAGTTGTTTCTAACTTCTCCTACTTTCTTCTTTTTCTTTCTTCTTGTTTCTTTTTATTCTTCTTCCTTCTACTTCCTTCTTATTCTTCTTCTTCTTCCTTCTTCTTCTCTCTTTTTTTTGTTCCTTCCTCTCCTCTCCTCTCTCTCTCTCTCTCTCTCTCTCTCTCTCTCTCTCTCTCTCTCTCTCTCTCTTATCTCAGCGTGCAGATTTTGTGTAAGATTGTGATGTTTATGCATGTATAATTATATAGTGGAGTGATGATATAGTAAATGTTGAACATGTGTTCATGTTCATCCTTTGCATGAGGACACATAAGCATTGACCATCTCCCCTATCCCCACTTCATGTTGGACGATTTTCTTGTATATATTATGTATATATATATATATATATAATTATAACGTGTACAATTTTTGGGCTTGTGTGTTAAAATTTAAGCTAAGTTTGGTCCATCTTTGGTTTTTGCACTTAAGTATGAATATTAACTCCATATATATTTAGTCAAATAGGTGTTAAATTGTAAACCTAGTAACTGAATTGATAATTTATTTTGTCTTTAATTAAGTTTATTACTTAATAAATATTAAAAATTCAAAAAATTATAAAATAAATAAATAAGCTATGATCACACTTAATTAGTAATAATAATGACTATTTATGCAATAAATATAATTTTATTAAATTTGAGTTATAATACAATGATTCCTAAGAATACAATTTAGGACAAAAAATAGGGTTTCGCACAACGAGGGAAGCCTAACATACGTAAGTGAAGACAAATTAATATATGCTACAAAGAATGTTTGGCATACATCAAGAATGGATTGGATCATGAGTGAAAGCTGTATGAATCTTACTTTTGGCTGAGTAAGAGCAGGTACTTTTGACGTTTGCGGCAAGTCGAGTCAACGCATGTTGTGTATGTTAACTTTAAGAGGTTAATTTATGTTATTGGTTGTTGGTAGCGACCGTAAAATTATGTAGCATACATAAAGGATAATTCAGTTGAGACAATAGCTACATATTTGCTTAGCGTACACTAAGTGGGTGCTGTAACGTACGTTAGTGGTCTTAACGTACATAATGCATCATGCATTACATTAATAATTGTCCAGATTATAAAATGAGAATGAGCCTTTCATTTCTTCACGAGATATTTTACACTCAAACACTCAAAAATCGCCTCTTGAGTTTGGAGATCATATTCTTACTTCATAAGATCTAGGGGATTGGAGTGGAATTGGATGTGCTTAATCATTTGGAGTATCTGGGGATTTTAGAAGTTGTTCTTCATCTAAAAATTATCATCGAGGTGATTGAACCGATCTTTCTTCCTTGTGTTGATATTTATGGATGATTTTATCATGTTTTTAGTAGAATAGATGATCATGTTGAGGTTACGCTTGTGATGGCTTGATTTTACAAGTGTTCTTGATGTGAAACCAACATATACTGATGGTTATGTCATTTAATCAGATTGAGTGATAAGAAAAGCATATTGTTGATGATGTTTATGAAATTGATGATGACGTTGAGAGATTTTTACATTCAGATTCATAGTATTAAAAGAATACTTAAAGGTGTTGTCATGATTGAAATAATCTATAAATACAACCATGTAAATGAAGGGATTATGACATATATAATTAGATTAGTGCTTGGAAAAAGCATGAGTCTTGAGAAAACTTGAATCATGAGTTGTTGGTAGCTTGACACATTAATCTTGAGTAATGATATTTATCAGAAATTCGAATGAACATGAGTTCGAGATTGTGTTTGTAAATATTGAGAAATTGATGAACTTAGGGAGATATGATTGTAATGATGAGATCATCTTAGAAACTGTAGAGGATGGTTGATAGGATAACATTATCACCATGGTAATAATTGAGTGGGAATGAGGTTTGTGTCTTGTCCTAATTTCAAAAGTTGTTATTTAAACTGTGTTACTTTATTTGATTAAGGTTGAGTTACTATTGTGAGGCGGTTAAGAAAGAGAGACTCATGAGAGTTATCATCATTTGCTGGTTGAGGTAAGTATTTCGAGTAATTTCTTATAGTTCATATACAAATTTAAATTCTGATTGAAATATTTAGAATGAATTATTGTGAGTAAGATTTTTTTGATTATTATGTTGTGGATGTATTTGAGAATGAAATCCAACTAAGGAAAACCCTTCGAGGTCTTCAGTGTAATACCCGGTTGTAAATTCATTTAGTATCATTCAGTAATTGTCACTCAGTAAACTTTCACTCATTAATAATCATTCATCTTTCACGTTCATTCATTTGTATTCATCGTTGGCGTATTTTAAGCCGTGTATCAGTTATCGATCGTCATTCAACTCCTTTTGAGAATCGAGACGAGAGCATTATCATAATCATCGTGATTGGTGGTCTTGTATTGGAAGTATCATCTAATCCATGTTATTGGACTTATTACATTCATACACGTATGGTATGTCGGATCATTCATCATTTGTAACGAGAAGACGAATTTGTCGGATTTGTCATTTCCAGTAGTGAGTTACGGCCGTAACTGATCATGCATTAAGGCCGTAACATGCATTCGCAGAAATGGTGTCTTTCTGGATGAAGACCTTTCGACCCTATGGAAGGGGGTCTTCTGTAATATCCACACTTTTTATTTTTAGTAATTTCTATTTTTTTGTGTATTTCTATTTTGGACGACTCGTTTGTAATTTTTTTGGTATTCTGAAACTATTTTGTTCTGCATTCTTGGCTATCCGGATGAGGTTCGGAGTTGTTTTATGAGAATCTGTATATTGGTGTAACTTTTCCGTATTTAGACTTGATTCTCGTAAATCTAGTTCAAAATTGTAGTTTCGTTCTTTCTTCAAGTTTTTTAATATATTTAGACTTGTTATAGGTCCGGGGGTTTTTGTATGACCTCGAATCGTGATTTTTGAGAGTTTTGGTTGTTCTGTAATTTTTCATAGTATTGAGTATTGATCTTTGATGATTGTTTTTCTACTCTATGGGATGGTTGGAATCATGTGTTTGCTTAGCACTTGAGCTTGTGTGTTGATGTTTTTCACAAGCGCTTCGTTGTTTATTTGTAACCATCAAGTTTTGTATCTTTCGAGACGTGTTCGAACTGATCGAGCTTCACAGCTGTAGTGCATGCTAATTGTATCATTAGCGGACTCTAATGTGTTACGATATCGTATGCCCAATCCCTCTTTAGCACACGCTACAGGGACTGGACAAAACACTCAAGTTTATGGATCGCTACCGCACGCTAACGGGACTGGGCAGAACATTCTGGACAGAACGTTCTAGACAGAACAATTTCTCATTTGCGCTTGCAAATCGTGAACTTAGCCCGTGCTAATAAACACTTGTATATATATATGAGGACAACAGTCCAACCTTCGTTATTTTCACTTTCTTTCCTTTCTCTCGGTGACCCGCGATGATTCTAAGCAATTGAGCTTGTAATCCAACTGAGTACCATCATCTAACAATATATTCAAGTCCCTAACATGGATTCATCATCGTCTAATAGTGACAATTTACCCACACATTAGAGAGAAGACCGTTTCATCATGCCGGCAGCTTCCGTGGTAACCGTTCGGTTCAATCTTCTGTTTCTTGTGGCAAAGCTTGTTTTTAACTACAGCTAGAGTGAGCATATAGTAAGAGATTACTCACTTCAACCTGTTAGTTGTTATTCTCGCGGACATAGTGGGCATCATGTAGTTCATTGCGAGACAATTGTCAAAATAGCTAGAGCTCTGATGGCAACTACAACATCAAAAAAATTGAATGTCAACCAGAAGGCCTCAGTTTCTCAGGCCCCACATAATTCGGGTCGTGCTAAGGGTCGGGGTCAACCAGACCGCCAGGAAGTGTCGAGTTCGGGATCAGAACATCCCCATCTATTTCAGATGAGACGAGCATAGGAGATAAATGCTCTAGTGACATCAGGTACCACTCAGGTCATTTCTCATCCAGTTTTGGTGTTATTTGATTTAGGTGCTACCCATTCTTTTATTGCATTGGATTGTATACGTCACATTGGTATTGACTGTTTATTCAAGTGAGAGACGTTTGTAGTGGGTATGCCTAGTGGGGATTGTATGGTTAGGAATTAGGAAGTTGGAAACTGTCCAGTGGGGATCGGAAATCGGGATTGGCCTTCGAATCTCATTGTTGTAGATTTAAAAGGCGAGGATTTAGTCCTCGGGGATGATTGGCTGGACCATCATGGTGCTATCATGAACTATTGAACTCGCACTATCTCGTAGTGGCAGAGGATGGCACCGAACATGTTCTTGTGGATCATAAACTGGGTAGATCGGGGACTGTGATCAGCGCCTTCAAGGCGATGAAGCACCTGAATCAGGATTGTGTAGGCTACCGGTGTTACTCTTTGAAGGCAGAGTATGGGAGAGTTAAGATGTCTTCGATCCCAGTTGTTAATGAATATCCTGATGTACTTTTAGAAAACTTACAGGGATTACCAGTGTAGCGATAAGTCGGGTTTCCTATTGATCTAGAGCTGAATGCAGCTCCTGTTTCCCGGGTATCGTATCATACGACACCGTCACAGATGCTGGAGTTAAAGAAGCAGTTGGGGGAGTTGTTAGATAAGGGGTACATTCGACCGAGCGCATCTCCTTGGGACGCACCAGTCCTATTTGTTAAGAAGAAAGATGGATCGCTTCATTTATGTATCGACTATTGTTTTGATCGAGTTTGCAGTCTGCGATATTTGTTTCCTTTGAGTATTCATTTAGGTTTGAATTTTTTTTCGTTATTGTAGAAATCTTAACATATAAGAAATGAGACATACGTGTTTTCGAACTGCCGTCTATACGTTTGGTTACACTTTTCACGTAGCCAGTCGTCCAGTAACATGAGTCTTGTTGGCATTTAAATTGAGTTTAGAGTCGGACAGGCTTTCCCAAAAATTCGAGAAATTATACATGTTCTATGATGGGAAGTCCAGTAACCGGGGGTATTCACGTGACCCGTTGTTTATTCTCGCGTAAAACAACAACCCTGAATAGACTAATGGTTTAGAGAAATCGCATCTCTGATGATGGAAGCCTAGTAACCGGGGGTATTCACGTGACCCGTTGTTTACTCTCGCGTAAAACAGCAACCTTGACATGCGGGTAAAAGGGCCAAATTCGTGGGTAACTGATGAATAGCCACGGATTATCCATGAATCTACTTTAGTGGGGAAAACCTTCGAGGGTAATTGACTAGCCACGACTTTTTTGACATGTGGGTAATGTTAACCACGACATTATTTGTGGGCATTTTCATTCAATCCGTGGGTAAATGTTGCACGGGATTTTCTAAGCTACCACGAAAATACCCACAAATGTCATGTGGGTAATCTATGGGTATATTTAGCCAGCACATAATCCGTGGGTGTGCTCATTAAATCGGTGGTAAAATGTTTCATGGGATTTTTTACATTACCACAAAATTACACACAAAAGTTTTGAGGGTAATTCAAGGGTACACATAACCCACGATATAGTCGTGTGTAAATATCCGATGGTAAAAATTTTCGTTTTACCCATGATAATTTATGGGTACATTTAACCATGGATATTTAAGTGTGAAAAGCCAAGTGTAATATTAGAAGTTTACCCACAATAATTGGTAGGAAAGCAAAGGGTAATGTTAGAAGTTTACCCATGATAATTTATGGGTACATTTAACCACGGATATTTAAGTGTGAAAAGGCAAGGGTAATATTAGAAGTTTACCCACAATAATTGGTAGGAAAGTAAAGGGTAATATTAGAAGTTTACCCACAATAATTGGTAGGTATTTCACCACGAAAAGTACCGGTAAAACTAGTGGGAATTTTTCGAGAAACGATTTGATTGAAATTAATATGAAATACCTGGACAAATTTTGAAAAAGCTGTAAAATATAAATTAGGCAGACAATATAACAAACATAAACCAACTTTATTAAACTTAACATAAACATATAATATCAGAAAGGAGCCAACAATTATTCAAAATAAAGTAAACAGCAACCTAAGATATGCAAACCGAAATAATCCTAAACCTAAAACACCAGACACACTGAAAATAAATTAACTCAGGTTTCTCGATGTCCTAAGGCTGTGATGAATATCTTATTAGACTTCATGCTCTTCGGAGTTGCTATTGTTTGGGTTTTGAGTTCCCCCCACAGTATCTGCTTCATTGTTGTCTTCAGTGTCACTCTCAGTACTTGGGACAGGAATATCAAGATGACCACACAAGAACTCAAGAATTTGTTGTTGCTTACCGATCTGGCGAGTCAACTTTCTCTCCATTTCCAGATACTTGTTCTCCAAAGGTTCATGTGGCATATATGTTGCAGAAGTTCTAGTGGAGGGATTCGGATAATAAGAAAATGCTTGTGAGCTAAGACCATACACATTTCTTTTCTTCACGCCTCCGACTGCCTCATAATAAAGTGTTGATTCATTCACCAATTGGGATGACTCGCCTTCTGCATGATTTGCCTCACGTGATTCCCTCAATCACAACACATTATCCTGTTATTATATAGATGTGAAAATGAGTGATTATATACTAAATGAAAATGGTATTCACTTTTTAGATCAGAACTTACATTGATTGTTTTTGACTTCTTATCGATAAAGGTTGTCTCATCATGATTTTTTGTATGGGTATACACAAAAAGTTCAAAAGGATTAGTTGGACGCTTTAGTGTCGTTTCCTGCACACAAAAAACGAAAAAAAAAAATCAGAAACTAACAAAAACTTTTGAAATAGATTTACTTAAACAAACAATAACATATTTTAGTATCATAGAACTACAACCAAGTTTCTTAGGCTTACAAGTTTCTTCGCATATTCACGATATGATACGGACCCTCCAGTATGAGTCGATGGACCATCATCCTTTAGACGATTTTGTGAATTTGTTTCTCGTTTCCCCTTGTACTCGGGTGTATCCCAATAGCCTACAAAACTTGCCCATGTGTCTTCACTTATAAATATTGGTTTTATCATTTTACGCCTAGTGTCTCTTAAGAAATCTGCATAACGTTCAGAAGCTTTTGATTCCCATGCTGTCCTCACTTGTGTTTCCATTGCAGACTCCCATACATAATGTTTCTACATTAATCCAAATCATTAATAACCACATATGTTATATGTACATATCAAATATTTTAAATATCAAATGGTATACCTTAAATTCTTCAAAATAGAAGTTTTTGGTGTCTTGTTGCACCTTTCTCCATGTGAAGGCTCCATCATCAATTCTTTCTTTGAAAATCCTTGTTATTACTCGTGAGCATTGACTTGAATTTTCAAGGCTGTTATAATATAACCAAGATGATAAAATCAGTGTAATCACATGAAAATGTGTAATCAACTATTGAAATAATAGACCTTATACTTACAATCCATTGACAACAGTGAGTTGTTTTCTCCCTGCTGTGAGTGACTGATTCTGAGAGCTTTCAACATTTGACCGAGGGCCTGAATTTGTCACAATAACATTTTCACCAGATGTTTCATTGCCATTACCATTGAAAGTTGAATCACTAACAATCTCATTCGTTGTTCTTTCAGGAGCATATGAGAGACCTCCTTTCCTTGTGTTCCCAACATTTCCTCTCGTCATATCACCATTAGAAGTTGAATCATCAAGAATCTCATCCATTGTTCCCTGAGGAGCACGCGAGACACCTACTCTTTTTGTGATCCCTCCCCTTCTTCTAGGCATTGCTCTATTCAAAGTTGGATCAGTTGTAGCCGCGGCCGCTGTTCTAGGACGAGCATATGAGAGAAGTGATCTATTGGTGATTCCTCCCCTTCCTCTCATCATATCTGCAGCTATTTAAAATACGAGATATTGATGAGATAGTAAACAAAAGTGTAGATTAAACATTTACTGAACAAAGTATGAACCTTTTGTTTTGGCTAGTCAATCATCACAAGTTTATTATTCACCTTATCCGAGCTTGCGCCGTGACAAAGTTGACTGGTGGTCTGTGAGCAAAATTAAAGCCACTTCAACATTTGATCTTCCTGAAGAAAATACAGCCTTGCAAGATGATGAAGTAGAAGCACATTCAATCGATGCGGCTGATCTTTCAACAATACCTCTGAATGGTTCAAGTGGTATCCAAGTTGATATGGACGATGGCGATGATGATTTGCAGCATTCAGGAGATGACAATGATTAAGTTTCTTTCAATGAGATTGAATTTATTTCGTCATGTAATAAATTTCTTGCATGACTCATGTTTATGTTCATGTGGTTAGAGATTGGGTCGTTTTACAATAACATTTTGAGTATAAAACTGTTCTTTTGCTTTTGAACCTTGAGCTGGATGGAGACCTTGGTTATTTGGTTATTGATTTGTTCGACGGTACAGTTCAGTTATTATATCTGTGACACTTGACGGTTTACCCGTTGTAGACATAGATGCATTGATTAACATTGAAGAAATTGCACCATCTTATAACTGTTCGATACATTTCCAGTTATAAACTCATCTTTTATCAGCTTTATTTAATACTCGCTGTCATGTGGCTATAAACTTTAAAGGTTGCAAAATCAGAAGGTAACAGGACTGGTACGGTTTTAGTGCAAGTCAAAGCAGATTCGGGTGGAAGGCTGGGAACACTTATTAAAGTTAATTCTTTCGATAGGAATACAAAACTTGTTGTACTACTATAAAGATATACTTTTAATAAACAAATTTAGGCGGTTGTAGGCAATAAAACTAAACGTTGGAAAACATTTAAACCATACGACATATTGGAACCAGTATACCTATTTCCTTCACCTTGGCCTTGTTTTTTTGTTCACCCATTTGACATTTTAGAAATTAGACATTTACATATAGAACAGTTAGTTAAAATATGAGATTTTGCTTGCCAAAAATTAATCATGGGCATATTTTTACCCACAAATTATACGCACCAAATTACCCACGAGCACAAAGGATGAGTCTAATACATGTGTAATGTAAATTTAGCCACGTAAATTACACTCGAGATGTTAAATACGAAACCGGGTTTGTGAAAATCTACAAGTATAAATGTTACCCATAAATCACCCACAAATATTACCAACGAACACAAAATATGTGTGTAGTATGTGGGTAAATTATAAATGTTACCCATAAATCACACACAAATATTACCAACGAACACAAAATATGTGTGTAGTATGTGGGTAAAAATAATTTACCCACAAAATTAGCCATTACTTTACCCGTGATAATTAAATTATGTGTAATATGTGGGAAATATTTTGGCGGGAATCAGTTAGCCACAAACTACGCACGATATATTATTTAATGGGTAAATTTATGGGTAAAACTATGGAAAAAGCAAGGGAAATTTAATATAGACTTTGGATTTGCTAATTGTGGGTAACTAATGGGTAATATGAGGGAAAATACCCACATATCAATGTACGTGGCTAATTTCCGTGGGTAAAGCCCTATTTTCTTGTAGTGAACCTCGAATCGGACGTGAGGGAATAGCTATTCGAGTTTTTTCTCCGCTGTAGAGGGAAACTTAGTAACTAGAAGCATCCATATGCCCCATGAGTGTCTTTTACGTCAAACGGTTCCCAATACATGAGAATAGAAATCCACCCTAGGGTTATTCCGATGAAACATCCCGAGAGTCGGAACCTAGTGGTTAACTCGAATCATTTTAATGATTATACATAAGGGAATGCTATCCGAGGATTATTATTGACGATGAAACTCTTGCATTTTTTCCACGAGACTATGGGACTGTACGAGTTAGCTTGTTTAATCTAACCCTTCATATTGGCGGTCGGCTTAATTCACGCTTGTTAATCTTCGAGCTTCGATTTTCTTCATGACCGATAGTTCAGCACTAAAAATGATTGCTTTGTGGAATCCTTATCCGTGATATGACTAACTAAAACGATACGTGTATTTTTCTTTGAAATTTTCAGGGGAGTATTAATCAGTTGAACACTGTTGATATTGAACGTTTACCCACGATACTTGTCATCTCATTTGAAATTAATTTTTGCTTGAGGACAAGCAAAGGCTTAAGTATGGGGGTATTTGTTAGATGTATTTTTATGCGCTTATTTTTCATTATCTTATATCCATTTTAAGTCTAAATCTGCATAAATGAGCTTTTAATGCACTATCTTTATATGTTTTGAAGGAAATTGGAGTCCGGAAGCTTAAACGACGAAAAATGGGCGAAAACGACAACTTTTGGTCATCGGCCGCGGCACACGCACAGCACAGTAGGCGCGGTACTCACTGTACCATGGGCCGCGGCACACTTAAGCTGAGCCGCGGCCCGTGTGAAAAATACCGCCCAGGCATATGGCGCTGAACACTTAGGGCCGCGGCACACTAATGCCGAGCCGCGGCCCACGGGGCGGGATTTCTAAGTCAGTCGCGTTTTGGGCCGTTTTTGGAGCCTGTTTTCGACCTAATTGCCGGGTGTGTTTTGGAGACTAATGAAGGTTATAAATAGGCAATGAAGGTCCGAAGAGAGGACCATCGAAGAGGAGAAGAAAACACCGATCGAGCAGAGAGCAAAGCTAGAGAACAGAGGAATTCAAGTTCTTCAACTGTGTTTGATTTCTATTATGCTTTCTCTAATTCTTTGTGTATTATTTTCTAGCATGTCGGGCTAGAACCCTATTCTAGGATTGTAATGAAATCGAGGTTTTGACGAATTAACTTTTGATTTTGCATTATTAATATATATCTCCCTTTCTTATTGAGTTTTCCCCAATTGTTTTTAATACTATCAATTATGTGGCCTATGATTGATTTGTTTTGATTACGCAACTCGAATCGGGAGAGGAGAGTTAGTAGGAAAAATTGGTGAGAAACGTTTTATCTTGTGAGATAGGAATATACTCATAGGAATTACGTGGCCTGTCTGAAGATTTCGTACTTTTTGCCTACTGTCGAATTAATTCACCTAGGAATAGAGTGTTTTATTCGCCTTAGAAAATTCTACTGACCTCGGGAGAGGCAGTAGAGTATTTTAGCAATATTCGCCTTCAATAAATTGGGAAATCACTTAATTCATATAAATCAAGAGTAATTCGGATAAATCGAGGTGGATTCTCAATCCTAGATTATTTCTCTATTTGATCTTCTTTCTTCGAATAATCGATTTTATTATTTGTTCTTAGTTCATTCTTTTATTAGTTTTTCTTTAATATTACTTGCACCTCCAATTTTGATCGTTCAAATAAAATTAGAATACACATAAATTAGTAATTAGTGAGTCAGTCCTCGAGGGAACGATATCTTACTTATCACTTTATTACTTGCTTACGACAACGTGCACTTGCGTTCACCGAAATACGTAACATGCGAGCGTCGATGTAGTTGTCCAGTAGACCGCGGATTCGCTCCCAGACGATCAAGAAGTCAAATGGAAGGTCGCCGATCGCTGGAACAAGGGAGCCTGCAAAAAGGAAACCAAATTAGATCAGTTCAAGGTGTATCCGAACAAAGGGAGAGTTAAAACCCTTACTCGGATTCCTCTCCCAAAAGCTGGTGGGGATATCCAACTCATCCTCTGGTTTATCGCTCGCCGCCGACCTCCACGCTCCGCCGACCCAACACCATTTTGTCAGGTCGCCTCGAACTTTGTTCGGCACCCCGAGGACCACCCTACCCATGCGGCCCTGAATGTGGTAGCCACCGACTGAACCCTTCTGCGCCGTCAACTTGAAGAGGTAGTTCATTTCCAGCGCAGAAGGTAGACGGAACAGCCGGTGAGCGCCAAAAAGAGTCAAGGTACTGATAATCTGCAACCAGGCGTTTGGCGTCAATTGGAGCGGCGCCACATTCCAGGCGGTCAGCAGGTATGACACGGCGAACGGCAATGGGAACCGCAATCCGGCCTACAAGATCAGTTCGTTAACGGCGACCATACCCTTGGGAGGTTGGTCGGCGCGTTCGTTCTCCGCGGGCACATACAATGAAGCATCAGAGGGGATATGGAACTCCGCCCTCCAATGACTCAAGTCCTTCTGGGTCGCCGAACTCCGGATCTGACCGAGGGTCTATGGGGAGGGCTCTGCGGCCTGAAATGACGTCCGCTTCACGGGCTCATAGGGGTGGGCGACCGAGTATGCACTGAAATCAAACTGAGGACGCGGTCCGACCAGCCTCTCCATAAGTCTGGCGAAATCCAGAAAGGCCCGGCCGAACACACTGTTCTGCTCCCAATAAAGTCTCACCACCTCATCCTCATCTACCGGCGAGCCCTTCTGCTCCACCGCCGTCGACGTCGCCGCGTCAGCCTCGTTGAAAAGCTCTTCAACCTCTGCTGGTGCAATTCTCGCACGAATGGCCTCGGCGGCCGTCTCCATGTGAAGAGCCGTGGAGGTTTCATCTCGGGCAGGCGAAGTTGCGGCAGCGGAAGTACTACCCGCCTCATACACTTTGGATCATCCTCCAGACATGTTCGAAGGAAAAAGGGGGAAGAAAATATTTTGTTCTTACCTAGAGAGAACGTCGATCGGCGCAAGAAGCTTCAAGGAATTTCGACAGAGTCTTCGTCTAAAGGCAAGGGCGCATAAAGATCTAAAATCCAGTAGCCCTAGCCCTTTTATAGGCGATAGCAGGGACCTCTGTGCAAATAGGTGGAATCCCGGGGGCTGAAGTGCAACCGTCGGGGGAGACACATTTAATGCTGCCCTCTAAACCCGCGTACGCGTCGTTTCGAGGGCACGCCAGATGACAAGTCTGACAAGAACCGTCGGATTCCCCCAACGGGAGCACGACGTGTGTCCCTGTGACGTTTCGAAAGCTCGCCTCCACTTCCCGCTATTTCCAGCGCCTAAGGAGATCATCCGAATTCAAAACCAGTTCGTCCAGGCGACGATCGTCCGGTTCATAAGCAGATGAGTCGCTCGTCTACAACGGGCGATCGCCAGCAGTACCACCTCACCCCACGTCTTCAACATCGGAGCGACCTGGGGGACAATTGTTGTGCGGTGATTTATACGCCTCGATGGCGATCGCCATAATGGTCAGGAGCCAGCTAAAGAAGACAGATGCTGGGCAAGCGCCTAGCGGTCAACGTTCAAGGCGATCGTCTCTAATGTCCGACTGGAGATGATCGTCCCATGCCACGTGTGAATCCGACACCCGTTAAAGTCTGCGAAGACTGAATCTCGGGTGAAGACCCACCTGCAGATCCGCAAAAGGCGCCGCGAGGACAGGCCCTACTCCAGCCCATCAGCAGCTGTCAGTGATAAGGACGGCCTCACCAACCGACAGACCCGCCGAAAGGACCTAAGGTGGGACCACCCAGGACAGCGAGATGAGGCACCTGCCGCCTCCTCATTGGTTCGCACATCTGGCAACTAGCAGCTGCGGCGGACTTTAAGGAAACAGTCCCACGTGCTGGGACGATGGCCCGCCTTATTTAAATACAGGAAACGACGGTCGCCCGCAATGGACAGGGACATCCCAGCGACCCATTCTCCTATAAATAGGAGGCCTACAGCATTGGCAGAGACAGAGTGAAAAACGTTAACACACACAGTGAATAACGCGAACACAGAACGCCAAAAGCAAGCTATACAGAGAACTTTCCATCTTTGTAACAAGAACTCACAGAGCTTCAACTCTGGTTCTTCCGGCAATCTCCAGCACTCGATAGCTAAGATAACTAGAGTCTTTACACTCATTGTAATTGTAGTCTAACATTAATATATGTACTCACTAGTATTCATATTAATAACATCTCGCGAGAGCATTCAAGCCCGGGACTAACAACCTCGACAAATCTTGTGTTATTTATTTCCTCTCGGACGTGCTCTCGCACTTTGTTTGTTACTCGTCCATTCCAGCATATCATCTCCTGATAATATTTTGGGTAACAACAAAGTTCTGATCCCATGGACCTGTGCCATGAATCCTCGTAGGCCCCGTCGAACCCATGCGAGTGAACTTAGCATTCCAGCACATAACATTCACATTCACATCATACCAAGATGTTCACGATCAATCAATCACATTGATTACCATAACTACACCCACCCGACACACATAGCACAATCTCAACTATCCAACCATCAACATCAATAACACATAATCCAGCATAACTTATGATCGAAACACCACACATTGCACAACCACGTGTATAACCAACCAACGAGATTATCACAATCCTGCACACATAAAACAACACATAATACACGTCCAAGCATAAAATAAATCCGACACAATCATCACAACCATCATGATTCCTAGAGTATGAACAATCAAGTACAACATAATCAATACCGAGTATTTATTGCAAATAGTTCATATTTACTACAATTGGTTTATAATCACGACATTGAAATATATATATACTCATCGAGGTAAATCAATCATCGTAAATCTAACACGTAACGTCTATTCACAAGACAAAAATCGTATAAACATGATACCTGCCTCAATAACCGATACCGAACACTCCGATGAACACGGCTCGACCGGGAAACTCCGAATACCTACAACTTCCACAAGACACAACGAAAACACGATCACAACAAGGATTAAGACCAATAACAATGGAATTCACATCGACTATCGAAGGACTCATTCGAACATTTAATCGAACATTAAATATTCACGATTCTTCAAGAACACCAAAATAACCCATCGGGTTGAATAAAATGAAGATATGGATATACAATTCGTAAAACACGATTAATAATGTCGTATAACACCAACCAATTCATCAAAATCAGACTAGAATCGAAACCAAGAACAAATCTCCAAAAAGATCAATTAAAGGAAAAATAGGAAAATACCTCGATCCGACGAAGAACAACGGATTAGATGATGTTAATCCTTGCTAGGAACTCAAAAAGATTGATGGATGATGAAACCTCGACCAACCCTAGCCTCTCAAACCAATCCCATCAACCGCAAGAAAGGAAGGAGAAAAAATTGTGAAAAATGCGAAATGAAGTCTGCTGCCCGCCTATATATAGGCCGCATCACATTAGTATGCAATACTGCACGTTTAGCGTACGTAACTGGTATTACGTACGTAACGGACAAATGTTAAGTACATAACACTCTACTCAGAGTTTACTTCCCCAATGCGTATGTAGGTTAACGTACGTAACACCTCCATTGTTAAGTACGTAACCAATCAATAACGTGCGCTATAAGCCCCATGTAGTGTACGCTAAAGCCTCTCTAGAGGTTACTGTCCCAACCAATAGGTATGATAATGTACGTAGCCTAAATACATAACTTACGTTATCCATCACCAGTTTCGTATGCAATGCACTCGTTAGCGTATGTAACATGGTCTGACACCAGCACAATCCGAAGTCGATACAACGACGCGACTACCCGACGAATAACACGACTCTTAGCTTGACAACGAAGCTCTGATGGTTCACAACAAAATAATCATACGAAGAGAAACAACATACAGTGTCACATGCACAAGTCTGAATCGCAACCACCATGCATCAATGCATGTCACACGAACATATAGGCACGAACAACGTACAATCCACTAAACAGTAGAAAAATTCAACACAACCGGAAATGAAAATCTCGGGTATTACATTCTAACCCACTAAAAATAAGTTTTGTACCGGAACTTAAATCAAACATCAAACTCCACATAACAAGACAAAAGCATTCAAGCAACAAAAAAAATTCTCCACACGAGACATAACCAACAATACAACATGCAATAACCTCACTGGGCACCACTGTGCCCTCCACGAGTAGGAGTGGGACCTCGGTCCCCAAACATCTCAACGATGGACTCGCAGTGCACCGCTTGATGTCCCAAATGTCCACACTTGAAACAGTTAACTTGTGGCGAGCGACAATTCTTCAGAGTATGACCCATACAGCTACAGTCGAAGCACATATTCACGTCGCTCACTTACTTACCACTGGAGTAAGATTCTTAGACTGATCGAACGAATGAGGAGTGCTCCCAGAAGGACAATGCGAAGTAATAGGATCACGGAACTCACTTCTCTAACCTCTTGGAAAATTACCCGGGGTCTTCTGTCTCTTACCTCCCGAACTAGCCTCTGACACAGAAACAACCATCTCAATGGCTAAAGCTCATTCCTGATACTCCTTCAAAGTGGTACACATGGGTGGAGCCATGCTCTCACGGATATGGGGTTTCATGCGCATATTGAAGTATCGGATCTTGTCCACTTCACTTCTCACTTGATCACAAACGTAACTCAGCTGCTGATTATAATCGACTATCACCTGGGATATAGACACACCCTGGGGCGTAGCCGAGAAAAACTCAATGATCCTGCATTCACGGACACGCAACGGGCAATACTCTGCCTCCATGGCAGTCTTAAACTCAGGCTACGTAGATGTACAATCTGCAGGCACTACAGCCTGCCACCAGTCTGCAGCTTCTTTATCGAGAAGATACTGAGCAATAGGTACTCTTCTCTCATTGGGACTGTTGGGATTCGGTGCCTAAATCGAAGGCCCAGCAGAAGCGGTAAAACGAAAATTAATTCGATCCGAATCCCTACGAGGATCGATCGAGCTACGTATATACGAATATATAAAAGAAAGGCAAGAGTCGTAAGAAACTAACCCTCGAAGTCCGTTGATTAAATGGAAACCTTGTCTTGAGCTATTCCCCAAGCTTTGGTTGATCTCTACGTATCCGATCCGCTCCAAGCCCTTGAACGATCCAACGCCGAAAGCACCGCGTCTCTACTTGCCACGCGCCGGAAAAACGACCGGAATAACAACACTTGATTAACCTCTAAGGTTACGGCTAAAATCAAATGATGAAGCTTTTATTATTACACTCTAAGTGTATAATATATCTCTCAATAATTTTCTCTCAATTTTTCTCCAAGAAAAATGAAGAGGAAGTGAATGAAGAATATGAAGATGAGTGTTAAACTCAAAGTCTATCTCTCTCTTTCTATCCTCACGTTGGAAGCTTGTCTAATACAAGTGAGGAGAGTCTTCATTTTATTCCCCATAAAATCCTCCCAAATCAAGACCAAATAATTAAAATGAATTAATTAAAAGATCTTGTTCCCTTGATTATTCAAGTCATCCACCAACTAAGGTGGAGACTATGACCAAAGGAAAGAGGAGGGAAATTGGGATGGCCATCTAGAAGGAGCCGGGACGAGTTCGGTTCGTTTCGGACTCCCGTGAGTCCAAACAGATAAACTCCTATTCCGTTTCGATATATTTGTGTCGTTTAATTAATCCAATTAATTAAACATATCAAATACAAAATAACATAATTAATTTCTCCAAGAAATAATTATATTTATGAATTAAATTAATCACCCAGTAATTTATTTAATTCATTAGGCCATAAATCAATTTATCTAATAAATCGATTTAGACATCCAATGTCCCAATTAGATATCCAATATCTAATATTCATAATGAGAGAATTAGCTTTATTTATTCCGTCGTCAATCCTATTGCGCGACTCGGTAGGTCCGTCTCGATCAAGAATGGGAGGAACCAAAGAGTAGTAGCACCACCTAGCCACTGAGGCCTACACTGTACTTCAATCGAGAACGAATGATTGGGATCATTCAAGAACCATTCATCGTGAATACCAGTATACGTATAAACCCTTCTTTCAAATGTCCCGATCAAGTTATAAGGTCACGATCAGTCAAACCCTATCTTCACTTGACGCTATGCATGCGTTAATGCAAATCGAGATCATCGAGCTCTCGTGTATCTAATACAACTAGCTCCAATGCTTTGGCCAAAGACTTATGATCTTATCTGCCAATAACCGCATAGGACATATAACCCGCTCACTAACGGGAGAATGAATTCTATCTTGGTATTCAGTAGGACCTGCTACTTGCCCGTCAAGATGCACGTCGAGGTTGACCCCCGCCTTCCGGTAAGGTGGTCGAACTACTCTAATGAAAATCTTGACGTCACAAGCACATCCCTACTAAATCCTCAAGTCGAAGGTTCACGAATACCTATCACAACCTTTCGATTCCGTCATTGACTGTCCCGGAGTGAAATCCGTGTGACGAATCAAGGGTGAGTCGGTTCGAGTATACTAATCCAATTAACATACCTATAACGTGTGCTCCCACTAACCATTAGTGTTCGACAGGCACTCTCCATGTCAAAGAACACGTCATACAAGTCTTCACATAAACTTAACGCCCAGTCAAGTTTCATCGACTTGCGAACGATTGAGTATTTGAGCTATAACCTTTCCAGTGCCGACCCCCTTATCCAATAAGGAGTGGAACGTTTTGCTCTCAAATACACGGACTAGTTTCTATATGTTTATTTACGAGTTAGGAATGCCGGTAACTACCAGTAAATAAAGAAACATTCATTTGCCTTATATAAATGGTTTATATAATAACAAGTACAATGCCCTCACTCAACATCCTCTGAGTGGCATTCGAGGGCATACTCCTAACAATCTCTCACTTGCACTCAATGCCACACACTATGGTATCTAATACCCATGTTCTCCAGATGACTCTCCAAACTAGTCTGAGAAAGTGGCTTGGTCAGTGGATCGGCGACGTTGTCGGCCGAGTCTACTCTGTGCAGCACAATGTATCCCTTGTGAACAAATTCTCTTACGAGATGATACTTCCTCTCAATATGTTTGGTGCTGTTGTGAAACCTCGGCTCCTTGGCCTGCGCTCTGACTCCGTCGTTGTCGCAGACATAATGAACAGTACAAAGACATGGTATCATTTGAAGTTCTCCTTAAACTTCTTAATCCGTAACCCTTCCTTGGAAGCCTCCGAGGCTGCTTGATACTCAGCCTGACAGGTGGAATCAGCAGTCGCGCTTTGCTTGGCACTACGCCAAGATACTGCTCCTCCATTAAGAGTAAATATGTAGCCAGAAGTGGACATCGAGTCGTCCTTCAGTCCTTGGAAGTCCGAATCAGTGAATCCCACCACATCCAATTCTCCACCGCCATACATCAGAACCATATCTCTAGTCCTTCTTAAGTACTTGAGAACGTTCTTTATGGCAGTCCAATGTTCCCTACCTGGGTTTGCCTGAAACCTACTCACCACGCTTACAGCATGTGCGATGTCAGGTCTTGTACACAACATAGCATACATAAGGCTACCCACGTCCGAAGCATATGGTATATTGCTCTTTTCCTTTCGTTGTTCCTCACTTTGAGGACACATCTTCAAGGTGAGTTTTATTCCATGTTGCATCGGTAGGAACCCTCTTTTAGAATCATCCATCTTAAATCGCTTTAAGATCTTATCTATATAGAGGGCTTGGGAAAGGCCTATTGTTCACTTCGCTCTATCCCGGTAGAGTCGAATTCCAAGAATATAGGTTGCTTCTCCCAAGTCTTTCATGGAGAAATTACTCGAAAGCCAAGCTTTTACAGAACTGAGCATTCCCACATCATTTCCTATTAGTAGAATATCATCCACATATAGTACTAAGAATGCGATCTTGCTCCCACTAACCTTCTTGTATACACAAGGTTCCTCTTCATTTTGCACGAAGTCAAACTCTTTGACCGCCTCGTCAAAACGAAGGTTTCAACTACGCGACGCTTGCTTCAGTCCATAAATGGAACGCTGAAGCTTGCACACTTTCTGAATATCGACTTCGGACACAAAGCCTTTAGGCTGCTCCATATAGATTTCCTCCTCGAGGAATCCATTAAGGAAAGCCGTCTTTACGTCCATTTGCCATATCTCATAATCGTGGTAGACAGCTATAGCAAGCATCATGCGAATAGACTTGATCATGGCTACGGGCGAGAAGGTATCGTGGTAATCGATCCCTTCCTTTTGGGTATAACCCTTTGCCACAAGCCTGGCCTTATAGGCGTCAACCTTGCCATCACCATCAGTCTTTCTCTTGTAGATCCACTTGTTCCCAATAGGCACTATGCCCTTGGGGCGGTCTACTAGAGTCCAGACCTGATTGACATGCATCGAGTCTATCTCATCTTCCATAGCTTCACGCCATTTCGCGGAGTCTACATCCACCATCGCTTGGTCATAGGTTGTTGGGTCGGTCTCTTGGTTATCACTTGGAACCTCATGGAGACCCAGCTCCTCCAAGTGCACAAGCCCATACCTCTCAGGTAAATGAGACACCCTACTAGACCTACGAGGTGGTTGTACTTGTGTTTCAGAAAGTTCGGTTCCAGTTTCTTGCACAGGTGTCTCCTGAGGAGTTTCATTGTATTCTTCTAAAGAAATACTTCTACCTGCTCCGCCTTCCTGAATGAACTCATCTTCCAGGAAGTGTGCTTGTAAAGCAACAATGATCCTTCGATCTTTGGGCATGTAGAATAGATATCCCATTGTCCCAGACGGGAATCCAATGAAACGCCCCTTTGCAGACCTAGCTTCCAACTTTTCCACCTTAGTCTTCTTGACATAGGCGGGACATCCCCAAATCCTAATATGATTAAGACTTGGTTTCCTTCCCTCCCACATCTCATGTGGAGTTTTAGGAACGGATTTGGAAGGACACCTGTTTAAGATATAAGCGGCAGTCAGGAGTGCATACCCCCACAGGTAAATTGGTAAGTCAAGATAGCCCGGATGGAACGGACCATGTTTAACAAGGTCCGGTTCCTTCTTTCTGACACACCATTTAACTGAGGAGTACCTGGAGGTGTTAGTTGTGAAACTATTCCATGTTCCTTAAGGAACTCGTCAAACTCCGTACTCATATACTCACCACCTCGGTCCGACCAAGTGCTTTGATATGATTACCGGTTTGTTTCTCGACTAGGGCCTTGAATTCCTGGAATTTCTCAAAGGCCTCGGATTTATGTTTCATTAAGTATACATAACCATACAGTATGATCATCTCAGAACGTAATGAAATATTGATATCCATCACGTCTTGCTTCCAAAGCACCACATACGTCGGTATGGATTAATCCCGATTTATCGGCTCTTTCAAATGTCCATGTGAAGGGGGACTTAGTCATTTTGCCTTTAAGGCAAGATTCACAAGTAGGAAAGGGATCCGATCCCAATGGACCCATAAGTCCATCTTTTTCCATCTTGTAAACCTTGGTCTGACCAACATGACCAAGTCTAAGATGCCATTTCAAAACTTGATTGGTTTCATCCCTACCACGTTTTCTAGTCATAGTATTCATAACTACTTTGTTGCTGAGATTTAGATGATACAATCCATTTAACAATGTAGCAGTACCCACTAGTTTATTTCTGAAATAAATTTTGCAGGAACCATCACCAATGAAAAATGAAAAGCCCTTTCGGTCCATGACCGGAATGGATACAATGTTTTTGTGCCCCTTGGGCAAAACAAGTACATCTTCTAAAGTCAAAACAAAACCGGATTCTAAACCCAAAAGAAGTGATCCTATGTCGGTCGCCTCGACACTATGCCCGCTTCCGACTGTGATCATAACTTCTCCAGCTCCAAGTTTCCTACTTTGTTCCAGATCCTGATTCACGGTACAAATATGAGAACTAGCACCAGAATCCAGTATCCAGGAAGTAGAAAATACAGTAGCAGAACAATTTATTTCCAAAACTAAAAGTTCTGTACCTGAAGTGCCATGAAGAATCGGACAGTCTCTAGCCCAGTGGCCCAGCTCTCCGCACTTGAGACAAGCATCCTTATTCTTCTTGTTCTTCAGAACCATCGGGGCCTTGCCCTTTTCTTTAAGGTCCTTAGCTTGCGGTCCAGTCCGCTTCTTGGTCTTTTTCTTCTTATTCTTAGACCTCCGAGGTCCAGAAGAAATCACAAGAGCAGACTCCTTCATCCGCGGAGTCTTCATCTGAGACTGAGCGGTCACAAGTTTGCTCATTAGCCCAGCTAAATTACATGCAATCTCATTGCAGTTGAAGTTCATAACAAACTGTGAGAAGGAATCAGGGAGAGACTCAAGAATAAGGTCTGTTTGGAGAGAAGTATACATTTTAAAATCAAGAGCCTCCAATCTCTCAATCATGGATATCATTTTGAGGACGTGTTCCCCAACCTTCTCACCTTACTTCATCCTTGCACCGAATAGTTGCTTGGATATCTCATATCTAGCAGTTCTGCTGTGCTCACCATAAAGTTCGGTTAAGTGAGATAGAATCTGCCTAGCAGAAGTCATTTTCTCATGAGCTCTCTGAAGCTCATTAGACATGGAAGCCATCATATAAGCACGGACTTTCACGTCATCCTTAACCCACTTTTCATGGTTTTCAATCTCTTCCTGATTGGCTCGGGTCCGCACAGGAGGCGCCGGAATGTCCGTCTCCAAGACGTATCCCAGTGCCTCTATACTGAGGACAATCATCAGATTGCGGAGCCAATCCACAAAGTTAGGTCCCATTAAGGTGTTCTTTTCGAGTAGAATTGCGAGTGGATTCATTGTCATATTGAGATTTGTCTGCATTAAGTATAACAGATTAATTAGTGACTCATTCAATTATGTTCTGAGTGTAGAATTAAGGTCTTTTCTATTCTTGTTACCCAGCTCCCACTATTTTTATCGGAATAACACACTCCCATGTGAAATCCGGAAGTATCGTCGCTCTACTTCATAGTGGTGATCGAGTTCTTTATAAATCTTAATAGAGGGCAACCGAACAGGTTTCTAGTCTATTAATTTTCATAAAGTGGTGTCCAACACCAACCCATCTAATGGATGATTCGGTCTTCTTTTTCCCCTTGTTCACTCCCCTCAACCTATACGGTTTCTATGGTTCGTGAACAAGTTAAGTTTATACCATCGACGCAAATCAGTTTCACAATTGAATCTTATCCGGCAACCTATCAGGTTTCTAGGGATAAAATTTGCTCCAACCGAAGGCATCCAATGCGCTCCCGGTAATTTATCCGTCCTCCCCGAACGACTACCCCGATAACTCGGAAGCATAGCACATCCGGTTTGGATTTCATTTTCCCGAAAACTCGATGGAGGGAAGGAAAACCTTGAAACCTTATAAACTTAATAATTTATCGTGGGAAAATTTTCGCGATTAACGTTACACTTTGCACATTAATCATTTAAGCGCATTTGTGGCATTCATACAATATGAAACAACCATTCACAACCTAGTTGCTACCAACATGTGGTTCATGGACCGTTCCTAGAAAACAAAAACTCCGTAATCTAATTACAAGTCTTCGTCTTGAATCTTCATCTTCTCGAAATGGATCTTCCTCCGGTCTTCGTCATTACATATAAATTTTACATCGAAATTGCATCCTAGATACAATCATTTCTAGTAAAATAAATAGGCTCAAAACGGCCTTTACAACCCAATCGAATAAAACGAACGATTCAAAACTAAGTCCACGAACCACATCCCCATTCAAAAGCATTCATCCAATAAATACTATATAAATGGAAAGCGTAGAGATACATTGATCCAATCAACAATACGAACCGATCCAATCGATTCACACAATCGGTAATATGATAACGTTCAAAATAATTCGGTCAACCATAAATATTCCAATTAATCAAATTTCCCTTATAAAATGAAATACCATAAATCATTTTAATCATATTAAATCCAATTTAACATGAGGGAGATTAATTTCCAAGAATACACGAAAAAATCGAGCCGGGGCGAAAATGGCCTGCCATGGCCGAGTCACTGCCGACAGCCTGCCGGCGGACACGGCCCGTGCCGAATGGCACGGTCGGGTCGTGCCGGCAGTGACCTAGACCTACACGGACTCGGCCGTGTCGCGACACGGTCGAGTCACTCTGAAGCTGCCGGCGGACACGGCCCGTGTCGCTGACACGGTCAGTGCCGGCGTGCTTTGGCAGAGGCTGACACGGCCCGTGTCACCAGACACGGCCGAGTCACACTGGCAGCTTCCTGCCCTTTGTCCGAAAAGTCGTCCGACGACGATTTGGAGCTCGATTTTCGACCGGATATCCAATATCTATATTTTTCAACATTCATATCTTCAATATAAATCATATTTTCCAGAAATTTAAGATTTATATTTGGACATAAACTTACGAAAAATATAACTACAACGAACGTAAAACATGTACCACGATTATGACTAAAATGATTCCAAATCATTCACCATTTAATCGAGCATTCCAAATGCCAATATCGTATATACGATCGCAAGACCTACGCTCCGATACCACTGTTGTGATTCGGTGCCTAAATCGAAGGCCCAGCGGAAGCGGTAAAACGAAAATTAATTCGATCCGAATCCCTACGAGGATCGATCGAGCTACGTATATACGAATATATAAACGAAAGGCAAGAGTCGTAAGAAACTAACCCTCGAAGTCCGTTGATTAAATGGAAACCTTCTCTTGAGCTATTCCCCAAGCTTTGGTTGATCTCTACGTATCCGATCCGCTCCAAGCCCTTGAACGATCCAACGCCGAAAGCACCGCGTCTCTACTTGCCACGCGTCGGAAAAACGACCGGAATAACAACACTTGATTAACCTCTAAGGTTACGGCTAGAATCAAATGATGAAGCTTTTATTATTACACTCTAAGTGTATAATATATCTCTCAATAATTTTCTCTCAATTTTTCTCCAAGAAAAATGAAGAGGAAGTGAATGAAGAATATGAAGATGAGTGTTAAACTCAAAGTCTATCTCTCTCTTTTTATCCTCACGTTGGAAGCTTGTCTAATACAAGTGAGGAGAGTCTTCATTTTATTCCCCATAAAATCCTCCCAAATCAA
This sequence comes from Orobanche coerulescens, assembly GCA_033398695.1. Taxonomy (NCBI): domain Eukaryota; kingdom Viridiplantae; phylum Streptophyta; class Magnoliopsida; order Lamiales; family Orobanchaceae; genus Orobanche; species Orobanche coerulescens. The sequence continues at coordinate 67,468,788 of CM065814.1, forward strand.
GACCAAATAATTAAAATAAATTAATTAAAAGATCTTGTTCCCTTGATTATTCAAGTCATCCACCAACTAAGGTGGAGACTATGACCAAAGGAAAGAGGAGGGAAATTGGGATGGCCATCTAGAAGGAGCCGGGACGAGTTTGGTTCGTTTCGGACTCCCGTGAGTCCAAACAGATAAACTCCTATTCCGTTCCGATATATTTGTGTCGTTTAATTAATCCAATTAATTAAACATATCAAATACAAAATAATATAATTAATTTCTCCAAGAAATAATTATATTTATGAATTAAATTAATCACCGAGTAATTTATTTAATTCATTAGGCCGTAAATCAATTTATCTAATAAATCGATTTAGACATCCAATGTCCCAATTAGATATCCAATATCTAATATTCATAATGAGAGAATTAGCTTTATTTATTCCGTCGTCAATCCTATTGCGCGACTCGGTAGGTCCGTCTCAGTCAGCAATGGGAGGAACCAAAGAGTAGTAGCACCACCTAGCCAGCCTGGCGGCCTACACTGTACCCTAACTGAGAACGAATGATTGGGATCATTCAAGAACCATTCTGTCGTGAATACCAGTATACGTATAAACCCTTCTTTCAAATGTCCCGATCAAGTTATAAGGTCACGATCAGTTAAACCCTATCTTCACTTGACGCTATGCATGCGTTAATGCAAATCGAGATCATCGAGCTCTCGTGTATCTAATACAACTAGCTCCAATGCTTTGGCCAAAGACTTATGATCTCATCTGCCAATAACCGCATAGGACATATAACCCGCTCACTACCGGGAGAAAGACTTCTATCTGGGTATTCATAGGACTGCTACTTGCCCGTCAAGATGCACGTCGAGGTTGACCCCGCCTTAGGTTTACGTGGTCGAACTACTCTAATGAAAATCTTGACGTCACAAGCACATCCCTACTAAATCTTCAAGTCGAAGGTTCACGAATACCTATCACAACCTTTCGATTCCGTCATTGACTGTCCCGGAGTGAAATCCGTGTGACGAATCAAGGGTGAGTCGGTTCAAGTATACTAATTTAATTAACATACCTATAACGTGTGCTCCCACTAACCATTAGTGTTCGACAGGCACTCTCCATGTCAAAGAACACGTCATACAAGTCTTCACATAAACTTAACGCCCAGTCAAGTTTCACCGACTTGCGAACGATTGAGTATTTGAGCTATAACCTTTCCAGTGCCGACCCCCTTATCCAATAAGCAGTGGAACGTTTTGCTCTCAAATACACGGACTAGTTTCTATATGTTTATTTACGAGTTAGGAATGCCAGTAACTACCAGTAAATAAAGAAACATTCATTTGCCTTATATAAATGGTTTACATAATAACAAGTACAATGCCCTCACTCAACATCCTCTGAGTGGCATTCGAGGGCATACTCCTAACAGGGACATGCCACCGCATCCAATATTCTTCCCAACTGGAAGAGCTAGTTCTACCAACCTAACAAGTCAGAGAAACCCGCAAAAACAATGTGGGTGCATTTTCATCACATCTAGCAACCACTTACTAGCTCCATTATCACCCTCGGGAGGCTCATTCCGATGCACTGCTCGATTCATCTGCACCAACTGGTCAGCCGTCTGACGAAGGCTGGTGGCGGCGCCAACATCAACATTATCTCCAGTTGATTTCTCCTGATCACGCGACTGGTCATCCCGACCATATGTACTGAGCTGATTAGCACTCGACAACGAGCGAGTCGCCCCTTCATGCCCCTGATTACGTCGACGACCATGTCCACATCCTAGGCCTGGACCTCTTGGCATACTAAACAAACAATTACAAAGTACAACAAAATGTAACATTGCAAAGCAATGCACCAAGATACGAACTCAGCACAACACATCGCAATTTAATATGCCGAAAAGTCAACTCATCATAACGTATCAACATAATGTTGGAAATTGGTACCTTCGCAGTTTGAAATTTACGCGAAGTATAATAGAGTTGTCAAACTCTTTTATATTAAGGAAGCGTAATTAACTTGCAGAAAGTAAACGACACAAGATTTATAGAGGCTCGGCCAATCGTGCCTATGTCCTCTATCTGTATCTTTTTCTATAGGCTTAAGATCAACCTCTGCGCCTCGTCTTCTATCGGTCCGAGGGATACCGTTACAATCTCATCTTCTATCAGTCTGAGATAAACCATTACAATCTTGTCTTTATGTCGGTCCAAGATAAACTGTTACAATTTTGTATTTATGTCGGTCCAATATAAACCGTTTTCCTTTTCTATTGGACAAGGAAGCAACCTATATAGCTTTCGATGGGTACTAGACAAACCTCACTTGGATTTAGATATGATGTAATGCCCCAAAATAAACCGGAATGCCACAGTGCCGTGAATCCCGTATGGGACCCACAAGGCAAGTTTTAAAAAGATTTTTTTTATTTATTCAACAGGTAGTATGCGGAAGCATTTTTAGGAAAGCATTCGTACAAACCAAAATACAAAGAAAATAGCGTCCGTACATACGGTTATTACACAACGTGGAATATTCATTTAGTTTAAGACTTTAACAGGCCTTCTCCCCAACACTGCTCACGCCTGACCGGAACCTTCGGGAATGTCCTGCACATATTCAACAAATTTGCCTGACACGACGTATCGTGTTAGCAGTGTTCTAAAAATCCCCACCTAGGCCGATTAATCCTCCGATTAATCCCTAGAAGGTTCTATGTCGTTCCGATTATGGCCTAGGCGCTTGTAGTAGGCGTTTGGGTAATGAATCGATCGTCTAGGCTGGTTGCGGGGACCTATGAAGGCAATCTAAGATACTTTGGACTACTTTATACCTATATCAACGCTTCAAATTTCCTAGCTACGTGGGCGACTAGGCGGATGCCTAGGCGGTTATACTTTTTTGTTTTTTATTTTGTTCTAATAGTACTACAAATTCCTACATTGAGATATTATGGATAATATGGACTCATTAATATCTATATCAGTGTTTCAAATTTAATATATAATTGATTATATATATGTTAAAATGGTTAGATTTTAATTATTTTTAATTATTTTACATATATATAATTTTTTATATATAAAAATGATTAAAATAATAATAAAAAATAAATCCGCCTAGTCCGATTAATCCCCGATTAATCTCCGATAAATCCTCTGGGCGCTAGGCATTAGCAATCCGAACGCCTAGCGCCTAGCGTTTTTTAGAACCATGCGTGTTAGTCAACCTAGGTCAGACAAATCGAACTAAATTCAAAGATAGAATCAGATAAATTCAGAGAAGAAAGTTGTCACCGAATATTCAACGTCTTTTCTTTTATCAGCACATAAACTTCTAAGGTTGCAACCAAGGGTCACGGAAGTATCTACACAAGAATACTCTGGACGTGGGTACCATTCAGGTTTTATCCCGCAACACAGTTCCACAAAATGTATCAACATATAGACTCCTAAGGCCGCGGCCAAGGGTCACAGTAGTATCTACTCAGGGATACTCCGGACAGGATAAATCGAACGAGCACCATTCAACAAATAGTAACACATACAGTATATTAAATTTTCAAGACGTAGGGTCTGAGCAAGATTCACTTGCCTCAAGTCCGACGAGAGTTACTCCTTTGCAAACACAACGGCTCGATCGACCACACCCGAACCTATCACATATTCGTCGATTAATACCTATGGTAATAATGATGGTTAACGATTATTTCCCCGTCCCGTTAGGATCCTAAACCTGGTTGCTTTTGTTGCTGAGATCGAAATTCTATGTTTTTGACCACAATGCATTTTACCAAATCTTTGGTTCGCCATTTTACAATTTATTATCCCGTTGAACAGCAATGTTCTAATACAACATTCCTACGTTGATTATGGCTAACAACCACCGTAATTTGATCACTTATTCTAATTCAAAAGTCCATAATAGAATGATTAAGCGTTAATCTCCGAAATCTTAACATGTTCGACATCTATACGTCTAGACAATCGTTAGTGAGTTTATCAAGGGTTTATCTATGATAATATGGTTATAAATGAAATTCTTAACAAGATGATTCCGAGAAGTTGGTGATTAACAAACCGATTGTGAGTTCTTCCATCTAACTATGAGTACTACCATTATTCATTCTAATTACTAGCTTTGATAGATATCGATTAACAATTGTAATAGTTTTACACCGGTCCGATCATTAACGAAAGTTCTAAGCTACCCAAGGCATCCGAAATTTAACATGACTCGTTAAACAACACTGAAATGAGTTCAAGGTTCGATAACTTACCTTAATTGATTAAAGACGATGAAGAACGACGAAGGACGACGAAGAACGAGAGGATAAAACCTTCAAGACCTTCTTCGAAGCTTGATTAACGCACTCTAATAGGTTAGCACTTGATTTGGGAGGTTGAAATCGGTTTAAGGGTGGTCCAGATCAGTGTACACGAGGAAGAAATGATTTTTGGGTCGGAAGAAATGAAAGTAAAAGTGTCCTTTTATAAACTCAGAAAGTCTTTACGTACGTTATGTCTGAAGACTTACGTACGTACGGTGTTTTACGTACGTTATGAAGAAGGATTAACGTACGTAAGGAAAAACTTAAAACTCAGTGGACTAATTTACACACATCGTTACGTACGTAACGGAAGTCGGTTAACGTATGTAACACCCGTTGACTTGTCTGTGGCCATCACGCCGAAAGTCGGAAACACGTACTATCCGACGAAGATTCGTGTCCGAAGACTGAAGACCACGTTACGTACGTAAGTAACAATCTTTAGCGTAGGTAATGTCTCACCTTTAGCGTACATAATAGTTGGCGGATAACGTACGTAAGGTTCAGTTTTGTTCACTAAGTTATTATCACATTAATTTCTTATAACGCGACTCCCTCTCAATGTCGTCAGGTAATTCCTCGGGGAACAAGATGTTGGCCACCGTCATATTCGCACCGATAATTTCCCAACGACATCAAGGTATGTCACCTACAAATCGTCAATCATCACATAATCACAATACACAATAGGTGTGAACAAGCTTTATTCATGAAAATACAGTACGAACATATCATACAAAAATACGTTTATCGCGAAGGAGTACATTTATTTTATTAAATAGAAGAAATGGAAGTGAGCGCCCAACGTGAACAGCATGTAATACTGGTGGTATTACATACCACGCCCCTTAAAAATAGTTTCATCCCGAAACTAAGAAAATAACACGGGATGATTCTCCCTCATGCTCGTCTCGGTCTCCCAAGTCGCTTCTTCCATGCCATGGTGCGACCATTGAACTTTTACAAGAGGTATGGCCTTATTCCTTAGTATCTTTACGCGTCGATCCAAAATCGCGGTTGGGACTTCCCTAAAGGTAGCATCATTAGAAATCTCTACCTCCTCAAAGTTAATCTTATGGATTGGGTCGTACATTTATTTTCTCAGCTAGGAGACGTGGAAGATATCATGCACTCCGTCTAACGATGGTGGCAATGTTAGTCGATAAGCGAGTCTACCGACTCGTTCCAGTATTTTGAACGGGCCAATAAATCTCGGGCTTAGTTTGCCTTTCTGGCCGAAGCGTCGAATACCCCGCATTGGCGATACTTTAACCCAAACGTGATCCCCGACTATAAATTCCAACGGTCGCTGACGGTCCGTAGCATATGATTTTTGTCAGCTCTGCGCTGCCAACATGTGTTTTCGAACTATGGATATCTTCTTGATAGATTCTTGGATCAGATCCAACTCGTTGGCGACGACATCGGACGCATCATCCCAATATAGGGGAGACTTGCACCTCCTACCGTACAAGGCCTCAACTGGGGTCATGCCTATTCTTGTGTGGCAGCTATTGTTGTATGAAAATTCCACTAAGCAGAGGTGTTTAGTCCAATCCTTGCCCCCATTGAGTACACATGCTCTCAGCATGTCTTCCAGGGTCTGTATGGTGCGTTCTGTCTGTCCATCTGTATGAGGGTGATAAGTTGTGCTGAAGTGCAGCTGAGTACCCATAGCCTTGTGGACAGCCTTCCATAAGCGGGACACATATCTAGTGTCTCTGTCCGAAATAATTCCAGAGGGAACGCCATGTAATCTCACGATTTCCCAGATAAAGATGGTGGCCAGCTGCTCTGTCCCGGTGGTCTCCTGTATTGGAATGAAATGGGCCGACTTCGTCAATCGGTCTACAATGACCCATATCCTGTCTTTTCCTCCTGCCGTCACTGGTAACTTGGTGACAAAATCCATTGATATGCTTTCCCATTTCCATTCCAGAATGGGTAAAGGCTGCATGATTCCGGCTGGTCTACGGTGTTCAATCTTCACCTGTTGACATGTCATACATCGAGCAATGAATCTTGCTACCTCCGGCTTAATGTTCTTCCACTAGAAACTCTTCCACAGATCTTTATACATTTTGCTCGCCCCGGGATGCACTGAATAGGGAGTGGAATGAGCTTCCTTGAGTATAGTTTGCTTAAGCTCGTCATTTGGTGGAATATAAATTCTGTTCTTGAATCTAACTAAGTCCCCCTGGATCCTGTAGTCTGAATAAATTCCCCCTTCGGCCTTTGCGCCGATCGCACGAAGTTCCGGGTCCTCCATTTGTGCTAGGCGTATCTCGTCCAGCAAGGATGAGTGAATGTTAATCGAGCACAATTATCCCTGGCGGTGTTGTATCCACACTTCAATGCCATTTCTCCTGAGATCTTGCTGCAATTCCAGCTGCGTTGCTAAACCGGATAGTGTCATTTCCTGCGCAGTTTTCTGACTCAGTGCATCTGCTACGACGTTGGCCTTCCCAGGGTGATATAAAATATCCACATCGTAATCCTTGATTAACTCCATCCAACGCCTCTGCCTCATGTTTAACTCTCTTTGTGTGAAAATATACTTTAAACTCTTGTGGTCCGTAAAGATCTTACAGGTAACCCCATAAAGGTAGTGTCTCCAAATCTTAAGGGCGTGGACCACTGCAGCCAGTTCTAAATCATGTGTCAGATAGTTCACCTCATAAGGTTTAAGTTGTCGAGAGGCGTAAGCGATAACTCTGTCATTTTGCATGAATACACATCCAAGTCCATGCTTAGATGCATCGGTGTATATTACGAATCCTTTCGTGCCCTGCGGTAGTACCAGTACTGGAGCAGTAGTCAGCTTCCTCTTCAGTTCGTCAAAGCTCTCCTGACAATCTGTTGTCCAGACAAACTTGATATTTTTCCTTAGTAGATTCGTCAATGGACGAGCAATACAAGAAAAGTCTCGACAAACCGTCGATAATATCCTGCCAATCCCAGAAAACTCCTCACTTCCTTGACGTTTCTTGGTGGTTCCCAACTCATAACTGTCTCGATCTTCTAGGGGTCTACCTTGATGCCTTCTGCTGAAATTACATGACCCAAAAAGGTCACCTCCGGGATCCAGAACTCGCATTTAGAAAGTTTAGCATAAAGTCGGTGTTGCCTCAAAACACTCAACACCTGCCTCAAATGTTCCTCATGTTCCTGTCGGCTCCGGGAATAGATTAAAATGTCATCAATGAAAACCACCACACACCTATCGAGAAATTCTGTCAGAAACTTGTTCATCAATTCCATAAAAATGGATGGGGCATTAGTCAAGCCAAACGACACCACCCCTGTACTCATAGTGTCCGTATCTTGATCGGAATGCGGTCTTAGGAATATCCTCCTCTCGAATTCTCAATTGGTGGTATCCAGAACATAAATCGATCTTTGAAAACACAGTCGCTCCCTGTAGTTGGTCCAGTAAATCATCAATCCTCGGAAGTGGGTAACGGTTCTTAATAGTGACTTTATTTAGTTCTCTGTAATCGATACACAGGCGCAGAGAGTTGTCCTCTTTCTTCACAAAAAGTACCGGAGCACCCCATGGCGAAGTACTTGGACGAATGAGCCCCTTCCTTAGCAATTCTTCGAGTTGTAACTTTAATTCCTTCATTTCGGCTGGTGCCATCCTGTATGGTGCCTTGGAGATAGGCGTCGTTCCTGGCACAATTTCAATCGAGAGATCGACCACCCGTCGTTGCGGCAATCCAGGTAGTTCATTAGGAAAAACGTCCGGAAATTCGTTCACCGTAGGAATGTTAGCAACCGACAGCTGTGATGTGTCTCTTGAAGAATATAACACCAATAATACGTTCCCCGCTTGTCATAAGATGCTCCTGTTGTAAGGAGACTGAGGGACCCCTTAGTACTGAAGTGTTCTCGGCCTCTGATTGTGTGAGTGGCACCGTCATGAGTTGTAATGGAAACTATCAGGTGATAAGTGTCTAATACCATCTTGTGCATTGTCATCCAGTCCATACCCAAAATAACATCTTCGTTCTGGAGTGGAAAAACCATGAGATTTGCCGTCTAGCCCTGATCATCGATGCGGATCGGGTAGTCTCGAATACCCTGCTACCCTCGGGCAACTTAACAGTAAAAGATTCACAAGGTACACAAGGAAGATTCAAATGGTTAACGCATTCCACGGATATAAACGAGTGGGTCGCTCCAGTATCAAACAGTACATGAACGGGCTGGGGTTTAATAACAAGTGTACCTGAGACAGCAGGTGTAGTCTGGTCATTAGTAGCTCTCAGTTCGAACACGCGGGATAGCAGTGTCCCCGAGTAGGGTGTAGTGCCTCCTCTTCCGGCACCGTATGGAGGAGTTTGGTAAGGTGGGGATCGATTTCGGACATGGCGGATGCTCGGGATGTCTGTATCGAGCCTTGCTGACTCTGAGGAGCTGAATTTGGTGTAGGTTTGATCCATGAACAGTAGCGAGACATGTGACCACCTCTTCCACATGAAAAACACTTTGTAGCCGCCTTACGACACTGACTCATAGTATGCCCTGCTATGCCACAATTGAAATAGTTCCGGCGAGGGGGCCCGTCAGATGCTCCTTTCTGTTGAGACGAAGCTGCTGATTTAGAGGAGAACCTAATTCCCGATCTCATTTTGCTGGTGCTCCCGGACTGATTAGATGTCTTTTGCTTCTTTTGGTTATGCTCGGTATCCGAACTGACAACTGTACCGGCGTATGCTGTGACTACATCCTCATATGCCCTCAGAGTGGTGCAGTGAAACCCAGCTGCGTAACGTTGAACATCTTCCGGCAATCGTTGAGCAAGGGGGCAAATTCGCTGGTCTTCGGATGGGACCATTTGTGCAACATAGCTTAGTTCGGTCCTGTAAGCTTGAATCATTTCTGGTACTGGCAAATTCTGAGGTCCTGCACTAAAGAAACTCCGCGCTCGTGCAGTCTGAGCTGATCGAGGGCAGTACTCGTCTCTTGTTAGGCGTATTTTTATGCGCTTTTATATCATTATTTTATATCCATCTTGAGCCTAAATCAGCATAAATGAGCTTTTAATGCACTATTCTTATATGTTTTGCAGGAAATCAGAGTCCGGAAGCCAAAACGATGAAAAACGGGCAAAAACAGCAGTTTTTGGACATGAGCCGCGGCACAAACCAAGTGAGCCGCGGCACACGAAGATGGCCTGAAAGCGCCCAAGCAAACTGTACTCTGAGCCGCGGCACAGCCTAGGTGATCCGCGGCCCAGAAGGAAAATGTCGCGCCCAGGCATAGGCGCTGAGCACCGTGAGCCGCGGCACAGATTAAGTGAGCCGCGGCACACGGGGCGGTGTTGGTGTACTCCGCGCGGGTTTGGGCCGTTTTGGAGCCTATTCTCGACCTAATCACACGGACGCGTTTTGGAGGCTTAGGACTGATATAAATAAGCATGGTAGGGCTGAAGAAAAGGGGGGATCGATTAGAAGGAATTCGGAGGTGGATTAGAGCTAGGGCGAGAACACAAGGAGGAGATTTGTGGGGCGACGACAAGACCAAGGATCCCTACGGTTTTTCTGCATCTTAGTTTCTAGATTTATTCGAGTAGGATTTTGATTGTAGCCAATTTCATGACGGTTTGATTATTTATTATTATTTCGATTTACTTGTTATTCTATTGAATTGGATTCTTCTTACTGTTTTTAATGCTTTTTAATTGTCTGGCCAACAGTTAAATTGTTTTGAATGTCTTTATGGATTCGGGAGATGAAATTTAGGCATAGTTCTTGTGAGACGAATCATAATTTTCGTGAGATAGGAATATACTCATGGGAATTGTGAAGCCTAATTATTGTGGGAATTCTTGAACTATTTTAGCTATTAATTATCTAATTCGAATAGGGATATATCGAGTTAATAATTCGTAGTATTTTCTATCGACCTTGGGAAAGGCTTTAGAATAATTTAGGAATTCCTGGCTTACAATCAATTGAATAAAAGTGAATTGAGTCGAATAAATATCATTCCCGATTTCTTGAGGTAAAAATCATAATCCTACGCGCTTATTATTATTATTATTATTATTAGTACTATTATTTATTTTCTGCAATTAGTTTAGGTATAAACTCCGTATAATTATTCTTCAAATAAAATTGTGAGTTGACTATATTTTGGTACTTAGTGAAATCAGTCCTCGTGGGAACGATACTCTACTTATCACTTTATTACTTGTTGACACCGTGCACTTGCGGCATATTGTGAGGGATTTTCCCACAACAAGTTTTTGGCGCCGTTGCCGGGGACTGATTTTTCGCTAATATCAATACCAAGCGACTCTAATTTTAATTTGAAGTTTTTTTTTAGTCTCTATATTTTTATTTTCTTCATTATGTTTTCCTTTGAGTATCGTGGCCCTTGGCATTTCATAAATTTCGATGTTCTTAATAATTTGCCAAATAGGTCAATTTCTCCCCAAAACAAAAGACCATGCTTGAACAATGTGTAGACACTCTTAAAAATCCTGATAGTACCCTTTTTGAGGTAGAATGTGCACGTCGTGGTCTTGAGATTCACTATGGTTATTTTCCAGCTCATATATTTATTAGTGAAGTTGAGGGGGAGGTTGAGAAGAAAGTCATGCTAAGTTTTAGGGTCGATTCCCCGGCACCTGATAATTACATAAAGTGTGATGAGCCTGTAGAAAAAGTTATTATTGATAATGTTTCCAAAGAAATTTCATCAAATTGTCATCAAACTTCGACCAATAAGGTGAACACTTTTGTGCCAAAAATTTTATTAACGGTGCCGCGCATAATTCTTCCTAAATCCATTATGGGAGAGATTGACCCCATTACTTTTGGTTCTGTTGAGGCTGATTCTTCGAGTTCTAATGAGGTTGTTCATGATAAGTATTTATTATTTACCCATTCGAACTCTGCTTATTTTTTCGTGCCTTATAATTATTATATTCTTCCATCATTTTTTGGTTGCCCGTATAATTATTCTTACTCATTATTTTTGGCAACCGGGCATGAACCAAAGCCTCCTTTATGGAATAAGAGGCTTATAGATTGTAAGAATGGGGCATTTGGCAATCTCCCTAGAAAGAAGCCACGTTAATCTCTTTTTGCCACGTCGTGCTCAAGACGTAAAATAGAGCGCTTGATGGGAGGCAACCCATCATTTTTACTTGATTTCTAGTTAGTTGTTTTTATTTGATTTTTAGTTATTAATTTTTTCTTTGTTTTTGTTATTTCGTTTGGATTCGTGTATTCTTGTTGGCCCTTATTTCTCTAATATTTTTATATAACCCCATTGAGTTATTATTCTTCATATTCTAGTCTTTCTTGATTTAATGTCTATTGTTATATCATGACTAGAGACTAAGTTTGGCGGTCCCTCGTGATGCTAAGCGTTATTTGAAGTATGGATTGACCGATGTTTCCACTCAGACATGTGCTGGCTTCCAAGAAGACATTTGGAATAAGTTTCACTTTTCCTTATCTCTTTTATTTTCACATGAGTTGTTATTGTTGATGATGTTATGTGTAGTGGAATTGATTTTCTTGCTTATAAATTGCGATTGCTTTATTGTCCTTGCATGCTGTTGATGATTTTGTTCAAAAACGTGAATTTTTCGTGAATTTTTCATGCTTCCATGTGTTAAACTGATGTTACGATACTAATTTCCCTTGGAAGAAACGGTTGACTTTTGGTCGAGTTGCATTCAGCGATTTCTGTTTCTGTTGAGTATTCACTTAGGTCCGAAATTTTATCGTTTTTGTAGAAATCTTAGCAGATTAGAAAGGAGACATACGTGTTTTCAAATCGCCGCCTATACGTTTGGTTATACTTTTTGGTTAGCTAGTCGTCCAGTAACATAAGTCGTGTGGGCACTTAAATTGAGTTTAGAGTCGGACAGTTCTCCCAAAAAGTCGAAATATTATACATGATCTATGATGGGGAGTTTAGTAACAGGGCGTATTCACGTGACCCGTTGTTTACTCTCGCGTAAAACGACGACCCTGAATAGATTAATAATTTAGAAATATTGCATTACCGATGATGGGAAGCCTAGTAACCGGGGGTATTCACGTGACCCGTTGTTTACTCTCGCGTAAAACAGCAACCTTGACATGCGGGAATTGCTATTCGAGTTTTTCTCCGCTGTAGAGGGGGGCTTAGTAACTAGAAGCATCCATGTGCCCCATGAGTGTCTTTTACGTCAAACGGTTCCCCGATACATGAGAATGGAAATCCACCCTAGGATCATCCCGATGAAATATCCCGAGAGCCGAAACCTAGTTGTTAACTCGAATCATATTATTGATCATACATAAGGGAATGCTGTCCTAGAAGTAATTTTGATAATGAAACTCTTGAATTTTGCCACTAGACTGTGGGACTGGGCGAATTGGCTTGTTTAGTCTAACCCTTCATATTGACGGTCGGTTAAATTCACGCTTGTTAATCTTTGAGCTTGATTTTCTTCATGAACGATTGATTAGGACTGAAATTGATTACTTAGTGGAATCAGTGTCCTAGATGTGACTCGCTATTACGATACTTGTACTATTCTTTGAGATTTCAAGGGTAGTATTGATTAAGTCGAGCACTATGGACTTGCATGATTATTCACGATGCATTTTGTTTAAAATTGATAATTTTTGCTTGAGGACAAGCAAAGGCTCAAGTTTGGGGGTATTTGTTAGGCGTATTTTTATGCGCTTTTATATCACTATTTTATATCCATCTTGAGTCTAAATCAGCATAAATGAGCTTTTAATGCACTATTCTTATATGTTTTGCAGGAAATCGGAGTCCGGAAGCCAAAACGATGAAAAACGGGCGAAAACAGCAGTTTTTGGACATGAGCCGCGGCACAAACCAAGTGAGCCGCGGCACACGAAGATGGCCTAAAAGCGCCCAAGCAAACTGTACTCTGAGCCGCGGCACAGCCGAGGTGAGCCGCGACCCAGAAAGAAAATGTCGCGCCCAGGCATAGACGCTGAGCACCGTGAGCCGCGGCACAGATTAAGTGAGTCGCGGCACACGGGGCGGTGTTGGTGTACTCCGCGCGGGTTTGGGCCGTTTTGGAGCCTGTTCTCGACCTAATCATACGGACGCGTTTTGGAGGCTTAGGACTGATATAAATAAGCATGGTAGGGCTGAAGAAAAGGGGGGATCGATTAGAAGGAATTCGGAGGTGGATTAGAGCTAGGGCGAAGATCACAAGGAGGAGATTTGTGGGGCGACGACAAGACCACGGATCCCTACGGTTTTTCTGCATCTTAGTTTCTAGATTTATTCAAATAGGATTTTGATTGTAGCCAATTTCATGACGGTTTGATTAATTTATTATTATTTCGATTTACTTGTTATTCTATTGAATTGGATTCTTCTTACTGTTCTTAATGCTTTTTGATTGTCTGGCCAACAGTTAAATTGTTTTGAATGTCTTTATGGATTCGGGAGATGAAATTTAGGCATAGTTCTTGTGAGATGAATCATAATTTTCCTGAGATAGGAATATACTCTTGGGAATTGTGAAGCCTAATTATTGTGGGAATTCTTGAACTGTTTTAGCTATTAATTATCTAATTCGAATAGGGATATATCGAGTTAATAATTCGTAGTATTTTCTATCGACCTTGGGAAAGGCTTTAGAATAATTTAGGAATTCCTGGCTTACAATCAATTGAATAAAAGTGAATTGAATCGAATAAATATCATTCCCAATTGTTTGAGGTGAAAATCATAATCCTACGCGCTTATTAGTATTATTATTATTAGTAGTAGTACTATTATTTATTTTCTGCAATTAGTTTAGGTATAAAATCCGTATAATTGTTCTTCAAATAAAATTGTGAGTTGACTATATTTTGGTACTTAGTGAAATCAGTCCTCGTGGGAATGATACTCTACTTATCACTTTATTACTTGTTGACACCGTGCACTTGCGGCATATTGTGAGGGATTTTCCCACAACATCTCTCAATAGTTTGGTAAACTCGGTCCATCCGACTACTCTGTACTCCGGCTTATAGGTCCTCCACCATCGGGTTGTGGTGTCGCGGAGCCGGTTGATTCCGAGTGGTACTTTTCGGTTCCCTGGTCAACCAATCACCTCGAAGCCAGTCTCCATATCAGAGATCCAATCGTCCACGTGCTTATCCCCTGATTCGTCGAATAATGGCAGTTTGGCTTTCAGCATCTATCCCGGCCAACGGTCCTTCCCAGTGTTCTCTTCTATGTTAATGACCGGTACTCATTCTACCCGATTGACCTGATCGATCCCCATATAAATGGCCTGGCGAGGGTCTGAACGAAGGCTGGATCCAATCCCCCGTTGTTCTGGTTTTCCACCTCCTATTTGTTCTGATTAACGGGCGGTGGTTGATTTCTGGCTGGATTAGTTTCACCGGTGTTCCTGTCTTCCAGCTGATTCATAGCGGAACCCTGTGCATCATTTACGTTCCTTCTAGCTCCACGACGTGCCATTGGTGATGATTTGTTCGATCTAACAGGTTAGTTTAATACAAACATTCTCTGAGTTCTTACTGAATTCAAACATCATACTTGATTCTCAAGAATTTCCGTGTATTTTACCTCGACATTCCTCGAGGAGTTACGGTCGCCAGGAGTGTTGTACTTTTGAAGGCAAAACGTTTTCAAAACATTTATATAAAACTTTCCACGTGAGTGTTCGTCTCTGATACCATTCTCTGTAACGCCCCCAAAATAAACCGGGACGCCACAGTGCCGTGAATCACGTATGGGACCCACAAGGCAAGTTTTAAAAAGAATTTTTTTTATTTATTCAACAGGTAGTATGCGGAAGCATTTTTATGAAAGCATTCGTACAAACCGAAATACAAAGAAAATAGTGTCCGTACATACAGTTATTACACAACGTGGAATATTCAGATTTAGTTTAAGACTTTAATAAGCCTTCTCTCCAACACTGCTCACGCCTGACCGGAACCTTCGGGAATGTCCTGCACATATTCAACAAATTTGCCTGACACGACGTATCGTGTCAGTCAACCTAGGTCAGACAAATCGAACCAAATTCAAAGATAGAATCAGATAAATTCAGAGCACAAAGTTGTCAGCGAATATAACGTCTTTACTTTTATCAGCACATAAACTCCCAAGGTCGCAACCAAGGGTCACAGAAGTATTTACACAGGAATACTCCGGACGTGGGTACCATTCAGGTTTTATCCCGCAACACAGTTTCACAAAATGTATCAACATATAAACTCCCAAGGCCGCGGCTAAGAGTCACGGTAGTATCTACTCAGCGATACTCCGGACAGGATAAATCGAACGAGCACCATTCCACAAATAGTAACACATACAGTATTTTAAATTTTCAAGACGTAAGGTCTGAGCAATATTCACTTGCCTCAAGTCCGACGAGAGTTACTCCTTTGCTAACACAACGGCTCGGTCGACCACACCCGAAAGTTCAACCTATCACATATTCGTCGATTAATACCTATATTAATAATGATAGTTAACGATAATTTCACCGTCCCATTAGGATCCTAAACCTGGTTGATTTTGTTGGCGAGATCGAAATTCTCTGTTTTGACCACAATGCATTTTACCAAATCTTCGGTTCGCCATTTTACAATTTATTATCCCGTTGAACAACAATGTTCTAATACAACATTCCTACGTTGATTATGGCTAACAACCATTGTAATTTCATCACTTATTCTAATTCGAAGGTCCATAATAGAATGATTAAGCGTTAATCTCCGAAATCTTAACATGTTCGACATCTATATGTCTAGACAATCGTTAGTGAGTTTATCAAGGGTTTATCAATGATAATACGGTTATAAATGAAATTCTTAACAAGATGATTCTGAGAAGTTGGTGATTAACAAACCGATTGTGAGTTATTCCATCTAACTATGAGTACTACCATTATTCATTCTAATTACTAGCTTTGATAGATATCCATTAACAATTGTGATAGTTTTACACCGGTCCGATCATTAACGAAAGTTCTAAGCTACCCAAGGCATCCGAAATTTAACATGACTCGTTAAACAACACTGAAATGAGTTCAAGGTTCGATAACTTACCTTAATTGAGAAAAGATGATGAAGAACGACGAAGGACGATGAAGAACGAGAGGATAACACCTTCAAGACCTTCTCTGAAGCTTGATTAACACACTCTAATAGGTTCGCACTTGATTTGGGATGTTGAAATCGGTTTAAGGGTGGTGCAGAGCAGTGTACATGAGGAAGGAATGATTTTTGGGTCGGAAGAAATGAATGGAAAAGTGTCCTTTTATAAACTCAGAAAGTATTTACGTACGTTATGTCTAAAGACTTACGTACGTACGGTGTTTTACATACGTTAAGGATTAACGTACGTAAGGAAAAACTCAGAACTCATTGGACTAATTTACACACAACATTACGTACGTAACGAATGTCGGTTAACATACGTAACACCCGTTGACTTGCATGTCGCCATCGCACCGAAAGGTGGTCGGCAACACATACTATCCGACGAAGATTCGTGTCCGAAGACTGAAGACCACGTTACGTACGTAAGTAACAATCTTTAGCATACGTAATGTCTCACCTTTAGCGTACGTAATAGTTGGCGGATAACGTACGTAAGGTTCATTTTTGTTCACTAAGTTATTATCACATTAATTTCTTATAACGCGACTCCCTCTCAATGTCGTCAAGTAATTCCTCGGGGAACAAGACGTTGGCCACCGTCATATTCGCACCGATAATTGCCCAACGACATCAAGGTATGTCACCGACAAATCGTCAATCATCACATAATCACAATACACGAATAACAGGTGTGAACAAACATTATTCATGAAAATACAGTATGAACATATCATACAAAAATACGTTTATCGCGATGGAGTATATTTATTTTATTAAATAGAAGAAATGGAAGTGAGCGCCCAATGTGAACATCATGTAATACTAGTGGTATTACATGTGTATTTGGGGGTGTTGCAGTGTATGGACTTAAGCAAGTACCTAGAGCATGGTATGAAATCCTG
Source organism: Orobanche coerulescens (assembly GCA_033398695.1). Taxonomy (NCBI): domain Eukaryota; kingdom Viridiplantae; phylum Streptophyta; class Magnoliopsida; order Lamiales; family Orobanchaceae; genus Orobanche; species Orobanche coerulescens. The sequence continues at coordinate 67,486,153 of CM065814.1, forward strand.
TCCCTGTACCTTATCAACAATTGATTTGAGAAAGGTGATGCTGACAAGACCCTATTTAAGACACAAGAAGGAGATGACCTGTTAATGGTGCAACTATATGTCGATGATATATATTTGGTTCTACTAACCCTAATTTATATCAAAGGTTCTCTCATCTCATGCAAAGTAAATTTGAAATGAGTATGATGGGAGAACTTAGTTATTTCCTAGGATTGCAGGTTAAGCAATTGACTACAGGAATCTTCATCAACCAGGAGAAGTACAACAAGGAGCTGCTGGAAGTTGTTGTATGCAGATTCTCTGGATGCAACAGCAGCTACAGGATTATAGAATCAACGCTAGAGATATGCCAATCACGTGCGATAGCATGAGTTCAATTGTAATAACGCACAACCTATATTGCACTCGCAAACTAAGCATATTTATATAAAGCATCACTTCATCTGGAATCATGTTGAGAATAAGGATGTTCGTATCGAGAAAATTCATACAGATATCAGTTGGCTGACATCTTTACAAAACCTCTCAGCACAAACAGATTCTGCATGCTTCGTCAAGAATTGGGAATGCTACAACCTGACCCCCTGTATGTTTTTTTTACATTTTTACTCATCAATTGAGGGGTAATGCTGTAAGACCCAAGAATACAGTATCCACTTTAATTAACTATACGCTCAGAATGAGTCAGATCTTACTGTAGGACAAAGAAGGCATGAAACCTTCATACAGATGATGTGTGCATTAATTGAGAGGGAATATAGTACGACCCATGAATACAGTATTAATCCAAAAATTGGTGTAAGAATTGAATCATGTATATACCTTTTAAGGGGGAAAGATGTACTTTCGCGGATACAGCACATACACTATGTTGGAGAACGATTGGTTGGTATCGCCATTTGAAGGTAGAGTTGTGAAACTCTTCCGCGTTGCGGAAGCGATTTAAATAAAGGTGCGGAAATAAAATGACACAAGAATTTATAGAGGTTCGGCCAAACGTGCCTACTTCCTCTCTCGGTATCTTTTTCTATAGGCTTAAGATAAACCTCTACACATCTCTTCTATCGGTCGAGGGATAACCATTACAAGCTCATCTTCTATCGGTCCGAGTAAACCATTCTCTCACTTGTCTTTATGTCGGTCCAAGTTAAACCGTTCTCCTTTTCTATTGGACAAGGAATCAACCAATCTAGCTTTTTATGGGTACTAGATGAACCTCACTTAAATATCGATTGCGATTCTAACAATGCCAAATCCTTGATCCTAATAACACTGAATCCAGTCGTATCTTTTCTTTTTCCTCTCTTGTATGATATATTGTATAACACTCAATCACTAAACAATATAAGCTCAAATACAACAACTATAATGTTCACAATAATATCTCAAGTATGAATGCTTTGCTCAATGTTGTTGTATAGTTTGATACCAAGTGGTTTGGTATTTATAGCCATTTCTATCCAACTAGCCGTTAGATCCTTTTGACTTGCTAGCGTGCGCTAGCCTTTCTTCATAGCGTGCTCTATGGCCTGTTACGTACGTTATAGCTTTCATGTAGCGTACATTATCGACTTCCAGTTTCAATCCAGTAGCTTGGTTTCTTCCTTTACATACGTTATGACTTTGTGTTACGTACGTTAACTTCCTTACGTAGATGTTAACCATGCTTCGTAGCGTGCGTTAACTCATATATCCGTTGCCTTCATTTTGTCAAACTATCCGTTTGATATGCTGACTTTGACTAGATTCTTTCCAACGTTCATCTGTTTGAATTCATATTCAAACTCCTTTACGTACGTTAACACTGTTGTGTTACTTACGTTAAATGTCTTCGATAGCATGCGTTATCCTCACCAGGTAGGTTGTCTGATCTGCAGGTAAGTCCTTGTTACGTACGTTATGATGGGTATGTTACGTACGTTATTTCCTTTCGATTGCATGCGCTATACAATGTATATAGCGTGCGTTATCCATACAGTTTGGACTACTTTTTGCCTCTTCGACTGCTTCGTAGCTTTGCTTTGCTTCTTTGTTGTTTTGCTTTGTTTAGCAACTTAATCATCAAAACTCTATTAATGAATGTATGGAATAAAATATTCCAACAATCTCCCCCTTTTTGATGATTATAAAACAACACCTTTTGAATGGATAAAATCTGCAAAAATAAAATATATGTATATTTGTACGAATCAAAGTTTTCGGCTTTGATCATTTCATTAGTTCTCCCTATTTGTACGAATCAAAGTTTTCGGCTTTGATCGTTTCATTAGTTCTACCAATTTTTCTTTTCCTATCCTTTTCGACTTCTTCGTTGTCATTTTTTATTTTTCGACTTTTCTCTCCCCTTTTTGTTTTTCACGGGATCTATATTTTTCGACTTCTTTGTCTTTTTCTTTTCTCCCCTTTTTTGCATTTTATTTTTCTCGTCATTCTTCTATGACGCTTTTTATCTCATTCATTGCTTTTCTCCCCCTTTTGTCATCAGCAAAAAGTGTAAATAATATAAACGAATAGAAATACCAATGATGTATATAAAAATATCCATGATATGGGTATAGCTCCCCCTAAAAGTATTATCTCACCTAAAAAAATATTACTCCCCTTGAGTAAAATATCAATTTGATAAAAATCAATTTTTGGGGATCCAACCTAGAGTTGGTTTTTGTTTTGAAATATGGACGATGTTAGGAATAACGGTTCCTTTTGGAATCCAAATCTTTTTAATTTTAACCGTACGTCTTGGGCTTTTGCATTTAGAAATATGATGCCCAATTTTCAAACATTTTTCACATTGGGGTATTTTCAAATTTAAGGATTCGTTTTTCAAATATGGTTTGAATCTCAACCCCTGTTTGTTCAACGTAAATTTTTGAACCGAGAGCATTTGTTCAATTTTTTCGTTTCCACACGAAAATTTCTTCCTTAAATTTTTAAGCTCCGTTTGAACTTTCAAGAGATCGTCCTTTAAAATATTTTCATTTTCAATGTAGTTTGAATGATTGGTCTCGATAAATTTTCCCTTTTCAAGAATTTTGGAATTTTCAATTTCCAATGATCTATTTTTAGATTTAAGGAATTTAATTTCGGATAAATCATTTTGATAACCCGTATGTAATAATTCAAATGCTTCAAAAAGTTCATCGTGAGAATTACTTACTTGACTTTCGACGTCGCTATCGTTGAATGAACTTCGGGCCATTAAAGCGAGGTTATTTTGATTGATAAAATCATCATCTTCGTCTTCATCGCTCCATGTTGCAATTAGAACCTCCTTCTTGGGTTTTGCTCGGCAATTATTCACAAAGTGGCCTGGTTTATCACATAATCGACAATTGTTGTTGAATTTCTTAGATTCGCCCTTTTGGATGCCCTGCTTTCTCTCGTTTAATAAGTGTTGGAACTTGTTAATATTCTTGGCATAATATGACGATTCTTCGTCGCTTTCATCAACCGGGATTTCTTCCTTTCTTGACATCTTAGCCTTCATGGCTATCGTTCTTTCCTCCGGCTTCGGCTTGGCATTCCGAGATTTTAGGACAATCTCGTAGTTTAAAAGTGAACCAACGAGAGCACAAAAATCAAGATTGTTTAAATCTTTAGATTCCATTATAGCCGTCACCGTACCGTCCCATTCTTGAGGTAGTGATCGTAGGATCTTTTTAACTTTTTCACTACTCGAAAGTGGTTTTCCAAAATATGCCAATCCATTTGTGATGACCGAAAATCGGTCGAGCATGATCGTGATGGATTCATCGTCCTTCATTTGAAATAGCTCGTACTCGTGAAGGAGCATGTTTATTTTCGTCTCCTTAACATGAGACGTCCCCTCATGTGTAACTTCAATCATTTTCCAAATCTCTTTGGCACTGTCACACAAGATTTCCGGTTGTGTTCTTCCAGATTTAATGCATAATATAATAATTGTGTGGCTTTGCAATTATAATGATCATTTTTCCAATCTGTGTCATCATATTCTTCAAAAGATTTAACCGTACCGTCGGATTTGAGAGGAATTTTCGGACCAAGGCAGATTACTTTCCAAAGCTTGATGTCATAAGCTCGGATGAATATCGACATCTTTTTCTACCACGTCATGAAATTTGATCCATCGAAGAATGGTGGTCTGTGAGCAAGACCTTCCATCGGGGCAAGTTAAAACGCCATTTGGATCGACTCCTCGGATGTTAATCCGCTTATTGGAGGTACCACTCCGATACCAATTGTTGGAGAACGATTGGTCGGTATCGCCGTTTGGAAATAGAGTTGTGAAACTCTTTTTCGTTGTGGAAGTGATTTAAATAAAGGTGCAGAAATAAAACAACAGAAGGATTTATAGAGGTTCGGCCAAACGTGCATACGTCTTCTCTCGGTATCTTTTTCTATAGGCTTAAGATAAACCTATTCACCTCTCTTCTATCGGTCGAGGGATAACCATTACAAGCTCATCTTCTATCGGTCCGAGTAAACCATTCTCTGACTTGTCTTTATGTCGGTCCAAGTTAAACCGTTCTCCTTTTCTATTGGACAAGGAATCAACCAATCTAGATTTTTATGGGTACTAGATGAACCTCACTTAAATATCGATTGCGATTCTAACAATGCCAAATCCTTGATCCTAATAACACTGAATCCAGTCGTATCTTTTCTTTTTCCTCTCTTATATGATATATTGTATAACACTCAATCACTAAACAATATAAGCTCAAATACAACAACTATAATGTTCACAATAATATCTCAAGTATGAATGGTTTGCTCAATGTTGTCGTATAGTTTGATACCAAGTGGTTTGGTATTTATAGCCATTTCTATCCAACTAGCCGTTAGCTCCTTTTAACTTGCTAGCGTGCGCTAGCCTTTCTTCATAGCGTGCGCTATGGCCTGTTATGTACGTTATAGCTTTCATGTAGCGTACATTATCGACTTCCAGTTTCAGTCCAGTAGCTTCATTTCTTCTTTACGTACGCTATGACTCCGTGTTACGTACGTTAACTTCCTTGCGTAACGTACGTTAACCATGCTTCGTAACGTGCGTTAACTCATATATTCGTTGCCTTCATTTTGTCAAACTATTCGTTTGATATGCTGACTTTGACTAGATTCTTTCCAACATTCATCTGTTTGAATTCATATTCAAACTCCTTTACGTACGTTAACACTGTTGTGTTACGTATGATAAATGTCTTCGATAGCGTGCGTTAATCATCAGTTGTAGCATGCACTATCCTCATCAGGTAGGTTGTCTGATCTGCAGGTAAGTCCTTATTACGGACGTTATGATGGGTATGTTACGTACGTTATTTCCTTTCGATTGCATACGCTATACAATGTATACAGCGTGCGTTATCCATGCAGTTTGGACTACTTTTTGCGTCTTCGACTCCTTCGTAGCTTTGCTTTGCTTCTTTGTTGTTTTGCTTTGTTTAGCAACTTAATCATCAAAACTCTATTAATGAATGTATGGAATAAAATATTCCAACACACTGTGGATGTCAATTCATATTATAATAATATTTTATTCGTACAGAAAACATTTTAAATCCACGTGCCTTGTTTCAAATTCAAACGTCTTATCCTTTAATGGTTTTGAAGACACCTGGACTTTATCGTCTCAAATACCGCGATTTCAATAATTTAAAACCCTCGTTTCATGCAATAAGGGAAGATGAACTATCATGAGTGGGACCGGTCATCATTTCAAAAATAGATGGATCAGATGTCTGAATCCATCTTGTACGTTCTTTTAAAAGACGGTTCCCATCCCTCAAATCTGACTGTTCACTGTTGAACCTAATCTTCCCTGCACCCTATAACTGTATGTTGCTCCCTTAGACTCTACGCTTTCAGCACATTAAATGAGTCTTAAGCAAACAGTTCACATATTTTCTGCAATTCTCTGCATTTTTCCATGCGATTCTTTGTTACTTCACACCTTTTTCAAACTGCAGAAGCCGACTTCTCAGACATATTCCCTTTCGATAAAGAAGAAGGAAACAATAATTGATGGACGTATCTTCGCCAGGTCTATTGTAATGGAGAGAATCGACTTTGAAGGAAAAGAGAACGTTAGGATGGAAGTTGTCATTTCCAGGGTGAAACAGCAAGGGATGTACAGCCTTGCTAGTCACCATGATGATCTCTACGATGAGCAGATCATGGAGGAATTTCATCTAGACGCTTCATTCAAGTACTCTTCTCAGAAGCGAGGAGCTGAAATTTCTGAAATCTCTTCAACGGTTCAAGGGATTGAAATCTCTATAAACAGAGAACTGTTAGAGAAGATGTACATGATATCGTCCGATAGCCTGAAAATGGAAGAGCTGGAAACCTTCTGGTCGAAAAGCCTATTGACAGGCTACTAAAAACTGTTCACTGGCGATGAGAGGGCTAAGAATGTTCACCCCTCATGCCGCAAGAAAAAATTCACACTGTTGTACGTCTATCGGCACGACTTCTGTTGCCAAGTGATTGAGAACCGGACAGGAGCCTTTGAAATGTGCACCAACCTCCGCTTCAGAATGATGGTGGCCATCATGTCAGGAGAGAAAGTGAAGGTGTCAAATTCTGCTAAAAAAATTAAGGAAGAGGCCACTAAACCTAAATCTATAAAGAAATCCTTCGGCCTCATACGGAACTATATTCTCACTCATTGTGGGGTGAAACAATTTGCTGATGCCAAGAAGATTGGCGCAGGAAAGTTTATTGGTGGGATGAAACCCACCATGTTCAACAAATCATCTATGCTTGCTAAGAGGTCCCATCCTCGAAGCATGCCGATCTCGAGTGACCTGAGGGATGTCATTCTAAGGATATCAAGCAAGGAGAAGAAGAGAAAGAGAAGTGTCTCCGATAGTCGTTCGGCTAATGCTGTCGAGAAGAAGAAGACCAAGAGGTCTTCAAAGGCCGAGGTTAAAGTGATGGAAGCGGTCACCTTAGATGTTCCTTCAGATCCTGTAGCTGAACCAACCCCACAAGACGCAACCCCTTTGGAGGAAACAGTTGCTGCAAAAACAGCAGATCCCGAGCTTGTGGCGGCTATGACGGATGACCAACTGTTTTCCATGTTGGAAGTCTCTGGTGAATCGGGTGCCCCCTTGGAGACGAAAGCCCCTACTCCTGATAGGGTACCCTCACCTGTAGGAAATGCCACTCCCCATAGGGTACCATCCCCTATTCGGGATCCCTCTCCGCAACAGGCTCCCATACTTCTTGAGGATTCCTATCCACAACAGGCTACGATACCTATTGAGGATTCCATCCGGATGGTAAACCCAACTACTATATAGAGTCCCTCCCCAACTGACATAATAAATAATACTCTTCTCCAGGTTCAAATCGAGGAAGCTTTCGAATGCTTCACAGGGTCGCCCCGTGTATAATTGGGCCGACTGGAAAGAAGAGGAATTATTTGCTCTGGAGGTCACGGACACCCAGAACATAGAAGTCTTTGATCTGCTGGGAGGATCACTTTTGCCGCGAGCTAATCTCCATCTACTACACAGCAAAACAGAAGGCTAGACTCAAAGGACAGTCACAGACCAGTGACAAATCGCCTTCACCCAGCCACCACTCCGACCCTGACTCGGATGACGACGATGATACCCTATAGTCTGGCCTAAGGATCATCCGCGAACAGGACAGGGAAGGTGAGATCGCCAAACTCCAAAACCAATAGGGTCACGGGACTTATGATAGACAACAGTCCCCTCCCCTGCAACAGGAAGCTGACAGGAGGAATCAGTCCCTCCTGTCATATCTAAAGAGCAAGCTGCTCCTGAACTGGATGCCCAGCCTGTCCACCATTCTGAAGACGCCGTCCGCGCCATCCACCAAGATGATTCAGTCCCTCTTCCGGATCAGGCGGAAGTTGAGAGTTGGTAGGAGGATTCAGTCCCTCATGTGCTTCCGACTACAGAAAAACAACAGCGGGAGGAATCAGTCCCTCCTGTCTCAAAGACTGAACCTACAACACCAACATCCGAAGCCCCTGCTTATGAAGCTCCGGTTCTAGATGCCCCTACATCTCCTATCATGCTTTCTCAAAATCAGATTCTGATGATGGTTTTCTGCCCGAGGACAGACCACGAAGACCCCATCATCATGTGGTTCTTCGTAAACTTGGAGAACCAGAGGATTCAAAAATTGTGCATCCTGGATCCCCATGCACCAAAGCCCGCATAGAGCAAATCCACGCCATCGGTCACCAAACTGTTTCCGCAGGATGCCATCAAGGCCCTGTATGATGTTGGAAAAGAACTCGATTTGATGAGAGGAACTACGCAGGGCCAAGCTGAAATCTACTATCAATGTTGTGGAACACGCGTTCTGCCTGATGCCTACAGCAATGTGGCAGGCGCTCAACCAACTAAAACAGCATCAGGAGCGATCATGTGACAGGAACAAGAAAAGCTAAGAGTTGTCGAGGCCAAAATGGTTGTCGCCTTCAACATACCGACACCAGACTGACTGAGAACGATCATAAGATCGATGATCTATGTTTAGTGGTCAGTACACTGGTTTAGAGAGTCAATGATCTAAAGACCAAACAGGACAAGTCCATGAAGCTCCTACGGGAGATTCATACCAAGGTATCAGATATTTATGATGCCGAAAAGGGGGAAGAGTCCAGAGACGCTGCCAGGAGATGGAGATTGGATAAGAGAGAGATAGATAGAGAGAGAGATAGAGAGAGAGAGAGAGAGAGAGAGAGAGAGAGATGCAGCGCTGGAAGAAAGTGTTGCTGCTGTAATTGGTCGACTGGCCACAACCGGGTCAAGTCAAGCTACAAAGCGATATAGAGTAACTGTCTCTCGACCTGAGTTCCAGGATACCAACATCCCATAGAAGAACAATGTGTGTCATCCATCCGAGATTCTACTTCCCACTGACCGACAGCCTTCAGCCGATGATCTGAAAAGTTGGAAGAAAAATGAACAGATGAGATACTTCTGTACGCTCATCAGGGAGTCTGCCCTCTTCAACTGATTCAAGTCATAGGAGGATTCCGCAAATGAATTCTCAATGCTGTTAGTGGAAGGAAGGCTCCCTCTACAGATGCTTTTGAAATCAAAGCACCAGAAAAGTGAACGGCTCACCCATCCGGAAGACTGGATCCTTTCTTACGATCTATCTCCTGAAGGAAGAAGCATCTATCGGGATCGAGGCAAGGACTCCCTAGACAATTGGTGGAAAGGAACTGTAAATGATCATGATTGGAGGCCTTGGAAGAACTCTCAATATAGGAGCTAGCCTATTGGCCTTTACGCAACACTTCTTTCTTTTGTAGGCTTACCAATGTAGTATGCATTTGTCTGTATCTTCATTTTTCAAGAACTTGTAATTTTCCCATGATTATCAATAAAACTTAGATTCTTGAAAGATTATAGCTCGTAATCTATGTTTACTGTTTTTACTGTTTGATTACAAAGTAGTGCTATATTTCAACAAGTAGAAACATGTTAATACTCAAAGTTGTAAGAACTTGTCCACGAACAATTCATAGATTAAGTTGTATTCAACCTAGACTACACTCTGTAAGATTGTGCCTACGTGCCAATCATAAGTTCTGTTGTAATACACTTATGTAGGATTTTTCATTTTAGAACTTGCCTGCGAGCAGTTCAAATTTCTAGACCAAGTTATTAATATCAGACAATCGATAGAAGACTTGAAGACAGCATCTCTGCATTTAGAAGAAGGTATCTAGAGGAAGTTTCGGCATTATCAAAAAGGGGGAAATTGTTAGGATAAATATTTCTGTTTTGATAATTGCCAACATACAGCAAACAAGTCTTAAAGAAGTTGGAATGTCGTTAAGTATGGAAGCTATTAGGATTCTCCATACAACAAAGATATCTTCTACAGAGTCCATCTTACAGAGCCTACTTCATATAGTAAGAGAAATGGCGCATTGGATACAGCAGTAAGATTGTATGTGTTTTACTTAGGAAAAGTAAAATACATCAAACCGGACTGAATATAAAAAGCTTTAAACCATTGTCAAATAAATATTGTTAATTCATAAAGTATTCACGGTAAAACGCAGCATTTATTGCTGATATGACAGCATTTAATGCAACTGGAGAGAGAGAAGTCTGAACGCTCTGAAGAGCATTTAATGCAAAGACAGAAAGGATGTCGGAAGCATTAAATGCGATCTGCTTTAATTCAAACATTCAGCAGCCGCCAATCAGATACGTCAACATCTCACCAGCCAGCAACGACTACATTTATAACGGATACATTTCTGATGTTATAAATAACCCCAAGCAAGTTGACCACCCAAGTTATTCAATATCACGCATACTCTGACAGATTACTCAGACAATCTAGCTATTAAAGAGCAGTATATTTCGTGAGCATACAGCAGTAACCAAGCGAAGAAATATACAAAGTCCTCAACGCAAACAGCACAGCATACAATGATCGTTCATCCATATATAGCTGCTATTTGAAATTGTTCTACCCTTATCATTGAGATAATCATTAGCCCTGTATGGACTAAAGATCCTTGCGTATTCCGACCTACGTGGGAAAAATAGCGAAGATGAAGCTTTGATCTGTATGAGAAGAAGTGAATGGCTCAAAGCTATAGTCTATGTATCAATATGTGTGAACGATACAGAGATAGGTTTAATTAAAGTCACGTATTTTAATAAACTCTTTACTCCTGTGTGGAGGACCAGTGGACGTAGAGAGGTTTACCTCGAGCCACTTTAAAATGTGTGTTATTTACCTTCTGTATTTACTGTTTTCATTCTACTGTGATTTATTAAGTATACATTGTTAAACCCTGTACGCATCAAGCAAACAGGAGAACACCTAATCGTTGTATTTACAGCAACTCACTAAACATACTTCCGTTATGCAATTAACTTCGAAAATCGAACAGCTTATTGTATTTTTACCATCTAAGTTGTTTACTGTATACTCTGTGGCCAACAGGATCCGTACCTAGTATGGTCATTAGTGAATGTAATGTAATACTAAAAGTCATCTCGTGCCACTTTAAAAGGGCCACATAAGTTGGTATGGATCAATCTAAGTTTTTCAGCGCTCTTTCAAAAGTCCTTGTGAATGGTAACTTAGTCATATTACCTTGAAGGCAAGATTCACAAGTTCAATAGGGATCCGATCCCAATGGAACCGGAAGCCCATCTTTCTCTATTTTTATGAACCTTGGTCTGACCAACATGACCAATTCTAATATGCCACTTAAGCGCTTGGTTTGTTTCGTCCCTACCACGCTTACTAGTTATAGTGCTCACAGTAGTTATATTCTTTTTAGATTTAAATGGTCTGATCCATTCAATAAGGTAGCGGTACCAATTAATTTATTTCTAATAAATACGACGACAGGACCCATCTCTAATAAAGAAATGAAATCCCTTACGGTCCATGACCAAAATTGATACAATATTTTTATGCCCCTTAGCCAAAACAATTACATCATCCGAAGTAATAATTAAACCGGATTCTAAATCCAACAAAAGTGATCCGATGTCAGTAGCCTCGACATTTTGCCTGCTGCCTACTGTCACATTATTTCTCCAGCTCCAAGCTTCCTACGTCATTCCAGATCCTAATTTATTGTACATATGTGAGAACTCGCACCAGAATTATGTACACAAGAAGTGGAATAAACAGTTAGAGAACCGTTCATTTCCAAAACTAGCAGTTTCGTACCTGAAGGCGCATTGCGGTCAAGTTCTGGACAGTTGCTCCTCTAGTGGCCTAGCTCACTGCATTTGAGGCACTTATCTATATTATTTCCCCTTACTCTTATCAAAACATTGGGGCATTACACTTATCTTTCTGTACCCCACCTTTTGACTTGAACTGCTTCTTGTCTTTTTTTTCTTGTTCTTGGACCTCAAAGGCCCTAAATAAATCATAAGTGCAGCCTCTTTCGGATTAGTCCTCATCTGAAAGTATGCCGTACTCAGTTTGTTCATCAGCCCAGCTATGTTTCAAGCAATTTCAATGCAGTTAAAGATCATTACAAACTGAGAGAAGGAGTCAGGAAATGATTGTAGGATAAGGTCAGTCTTGAGAGAAGTATGCATCCTGAAATCAAGAGCCTACAATCTCTAGATCATGGATATAATTGGAGGACGTGGTCCCCAACTTTCTCAAATTTCTTAATCTGAGCGCCAAACAACTACTACACTCACACCGAGCAATTCGACTGTGTTCCCTATAGAGCTCAATGAGATGTGCTAAAATCGCCCTTTAAGAGGGCGTTTTCTCATGGACCTTCTGAAACTCATTGTTCATTGAGGCCATCATGAAACCACGGACCCTGAGATCATATTTAATCCATTTCTTATGGTCATCAACTTCTTCCTGATTATCCCTGGTCCTTGTAGGAGTCGGTGGTATGTCAGCCTCCAAGATGCAACCCAACGACCCCATACTAAGGACTATCCTCAGATTTCGGAGCCAGACTATAAAGTTGTTGTTGGGAATTGGTACCCCACTTAGAATGGTGGATAATATCGTAGGGTAGAGTTTTCAAACTCTTTTGCACTTGCGGAAGCGTATTTAAATTGCGGAAGATAAACGACACAAGATTTATAGAGATTCGGCCAAATATGCATACGTCCTCTCTTCGTATCTTTTTCTTTAGGCTTAAGATCAATCTCTACACCTTGTCTTCTATCAGAGGGATACCGTTACAATATTATCTTCAATCGATCCAATATAAACTGTAATGCTCTTGTCTTTTTTTTCGGTCCAAGCTAAACAGTTTTCCTTTTATATCGGACAAGCAATCAACCTATCTAGCTTTCGTTTGGTACTAGACAAACCTCACTCGGATTTAGATATTGATTCTAACAATGCCGGATCAGTGATCCTGTAACGCCGAATCAAATCTGCAATCCGTTCTTTCCTCTCGTGTATGGTTTAGTGTATGAACACTCAAACACTTGACAATATAGCTCGATTACAACAACAAAGATGAATATAACAATATCTGAAGTATATATGATTTCCTTGGAGTTGTTGTTATGAATGATACCAAATGCCTTGGTATTTATAGGCATAAAGCCTCAACTAGCCGTTAGCTCCTGTCTCTTCATAGCATGCATTATGCTTCACGCATAGCATACGTTAATCATTCCATATAGCATACGTTATCTGCTTGTTGATTCAGTCCAGTAGCTTTTGTCCAACCTTTACGTACATTAGTTTTCTCCATTACGTATGTTAAGTACATTATGTGGCATACGTTAATCTGGCTTCATAGCGTACGTTAACATCTTAAAGCTATAAGACTGTGGCATGCCTTTTTGACTTTGCTCCGAATCTTCCAACGGTTGTGTTGTTTGAATTTGTATTTCAACTTCATAGCATACGTTAACTGGTGTCCATTACGTACGTTAATCATCATCCTTAGTGTGTGTTACCATTACACATAGCGTGCGTTATCCATCAAGTGACATCAGGTGAGTGTTCAGCTGGATTTACGTATGTTATCCTATATTCATAGCATACATTATGTCCTTCATTTAGAGTGCATCCTTGCGTGCGTTATCTGCTATTCTGTGCGACTTCGACTCCTCCTTGATTTATTATTGTTTTGCTTCATTCTATTGTTGTTTTCTTTGATTGACAACTCATCATCAACTCATCATCAAAACCATTTTATAATTATGTGGAATAGAATATTCCAACAATATCCCCCTTTTTGATGATGACAAAACAACAACCTTCAATGGAATTTTATACCTGCAAAAATATAAACAATACAGATCAAGGTTTTTAGCTTTGTCCATTACGTTAGTTTTCTTCTCCCCTTCTTTTCTTTTTTTTTTCTTTTCAACTTCTTCTCATTTTTTCTTTTTCAAATTCTTCTTTTATTTTCCCAACTTTCTTCTCCTTCATCTTTTCTCCCCCTTTCTTGATCGGTATATAAATTTTATTTTTCTCATCATTCTTCCATAACTTGTATCATCCTATTCTCTCACTTTTCTCCCCCTTTTTTGTCATAATCAAAAAATGCATAAAAATCATAAAATCAAAAAAAAAATATGACAACGGGTAAAACTCCCCCTGAAAAATATGTCTCCCCATTTAACAAATATAACTCCCCCTGAGTTAAATACCAATTATGAAAATATCAATTGATGAAATATTGATTTTTGGGGATCCAACCGACTCTCTGTCGTATTTCATTTGGTAAATAGACGATATTCGGTATTATGGTTCCTTTAGGAATCCAAATTTTCTTGATTTTGATCATCCGTCTTGGGCTTTTGAAATTCGAAATATGATGCCCAATTCTTAAACATTTATCACATCGGGGTATTTTTAAATTTAAGGAATCATTGGATTTGTTCTTAAAATTCGGTTTGAATCCTAATCCTTGTTTTTTTAACGAAATTTTTTGAATAGACAATAATTTTTCAAATTTGTCATTACCACAGGAAAATTTGTTCGTAAAATCTCTAAGTTCGTCTTCAGCTTTTAATAAATTATTTTTCAAAATATTCTCTTTTTCAAGGCACATAGAATGATCATTTTCAAGAACTTCCCTTTTCATTTTGGAAATTTTGATTTCCAATAATTTAATTTAGATTTCAAAGATTTATTATCAATTAAAGCATTTTTGAAAATCCATATGTAAGAGTTCGAATGCTTCAAAGAGTTCGTCTTGAGAGGAAATACTTACTTGGCTTTCGGCGTTGCTTTCGTCTTATGAACTTCTTGCCATGAGTGCGAGGTTATTTTGAAAATATTCATCATCTTCCTCTTCGTCACTCCATCTAGCTATGAGCACTTCCTTCTTGGAAGTCGAGCCTCGGCAATTTCTAGCAAAGTGGCCCGGTCTTCCCCAGTTTCGACAATTATTGTCGAATTTTTTTGTCTCGCTCGAGAAGTCTTTTCTTCTCCGGTTTAATAAGTTTTGGAACTTATTTATGTTTTTGGCATAATATGCTGATTCTTCATCATCTTCATCTACCGGAATTTCTTCGTTTCTTGACATCTTAGCTTTCGAAGCTATTGACCGTTCTTTCAGTTTCGGTTTGGAGTTTCGAGATTTAAGAACTATCTCGTAGTTTATTAGTGAACCAACAAGGGCACTAAAATCAAAATTATTTAAATCTTTTGATTTCATGATCGCCGTAACCGTCCTGTCCCATTCAACAGGTAGTGATCGTATTTTCTTCACTTTTTCACTACTTGTTAATAATTTCCCAAAATACTGTAGTCCATTTGTGATGACCGAAAATCGGTCGAGTATGTTCGTTATGGACTCGTAATTCTTCATCATAAATAGCTCGTAGTCGTGGAGAAGCATATTGATCTTCGTCTCCTTGACTTGTGATGTTCCTTCACGAGTTACCTCAAGCATTTTCAAAATCTCTTTCGCACTATCACATGATGAGATCCGATTGTGTTCTTCCGTATTGAAAGTGCAAATAAAGCAGTTGTGTTGCTTTACAGTTGTAGTGGTTGTTCTTCTAATCTGTATCATTATACTCTTCGAAACTCTTTAGGGTACCGTTGGAATTCATGGGAATTTTCGGACCTAGACAGATGACTTTCCAGGGATCAATATCATAGGCTCGGATGAAAATAGACATCTTCTTTTTCCACATCATAAAATTCGATCCATCAAAAACTAGAGATCGGTTTAAGGCAACACCTTCGATCGGGGTAAATTGAAGCACCATTGGATCTTTTTATCCTCGGATGTTAAACTGACTTTTATAGATACCCTATCCGATACCAATTGTTGGGAATTAGTACCCCACTTATAATGGTGGATAATATCGTGGAGTAGAGTTTTCAAACTCTTTTGCACTTGCGGAAGCGTATTTAAATTTCGGAAGATAAACGACACAATATTTATAGAGGTTCGGCCAAATATGCCTACGTCCTCTCTTCGTATCTTTGTCTTTAGGCTTAAGATCAACCTATACACCTCATCTTCTATCAGTCCGAGGGATACCGTTACAATCTTGTCTTCAATTGTCCAAGATAAACCGTAATGCTCTTGTCTTTTTGTAGGTCCAAGCTAAACCGTTTTATTTTTCTATCGGACAAGGAATCAACCTATCTAGCTTTCGATTGGTAATAGATAAACCTCACTCGAATTTAGATATTGATTATAGAAATGCCGGATCAATAATCCTAATAACGCCGAATCAAATCTACAATCCGTTCTTTCCTCTCGTGTATGGTTTAGTGTATGAACACTCAAACACTTGACAATATAGCTCGCTTACAACAACAAAGATGAATATAATAATATCTGACGTATATATAATTTGCTTGGAGTTGTTGTTATGAATGATACCAAATGCCTTGGTATTTATAGGCATAAAGCTTCAACTAGGCGTTAGCTCCTGTCTCTTCATAGCGTGTGTTATGCTTCACACATAGCGTACGTTACGCCTTTAGTGTACGTTAATCATTCCATATAATGTACGTTATCTGCTTGTTGATTCAGTCCACTAGCTTCTGTCCAACCTTTACGTACGTTAGCTTTCTCCATTACGTACGTTAAGTACATTGTGTTGCATATGTTAATCTGGCTTCATAGCGTACGTTAACATCTTAAAGTCATAAGACTGTTGCATGCCTTTTTGACTTTGCTTCGAATCTTCTAATGGTTGTGTTGTTTGAATTCGTATTTCAACTTCATTGCGTACATTAACTGGTGTCTATTACGTACCTTAATCATCATCCTTAGCGTGCATTAACATTGCACATAGCGTGCGTTATCCATCCGGTGACATCAGGTGAGTGTTTAGCTGACTTTACGTACGTTATCCTATATTCATAGCGTACGTTAGGTCCTTCATTTAGCGTGCGCTAGTTTGTTACCTAGCGTGCGTTATCTGCTATTCTGCCCAGCTTGTGCAACTTCGACTCTTTATTGATTTATTATTGTTTTTGCTTCGTTCTATTGTTGTTTTCTTTGATTGAAAACTCATCATCAACTCATACTCATCATCAAATCATCATCAAAATCATTTTATAATTATGTGGAATATAATATTCCAACAGTTGCATCCAATAAGTGTGTTGTTTGTTTTGACTGTGGAGAATAACACTAGATTCTTTAGTAATTGTTTAAGGACTTCTATATTCGTTAACTTGGCTCTCACTATTTTATCGGCATTACACACTCCCATGCGGAATCAGAAGGTCATGGTTGACTTCATATTGGTGATTTAGTTCTTTACAAAGTTTAACAGTAAGCAACCTATTCAGTCTCCATTCTATTATATTTTGTAAAGTGGTGTCTAATCCCAATCCATCTAATGGATGATTTGATCTCCTTTTACCCCTAGTTCACTTGCCCTCAACCCATACGGTTTATATGTCTTGCTGAACTATGTTTAAACCATCATCTCCTATCAGTCTGATAATTGAATCTTACCCGGCAACCCAGACGGCTTGTAGGGGTTCGATTTGTCACAACCGAGGGCATTTTTTGCACTCAATAAATTTATCGATCTTCCCCAAAATACTATATCGACATACTCAGAAGAATAATATTTCACTTTAGATTTCAATTTTCCATATTTTGACGGAGGGTAGGAAACCTCGTAACCTTTAACTTAGTGTTTGTACGTGGGAGTTTATCGCGATTTACATGTTACACTTTACACATTAATCCGTTTATAAGCTTGGTTTGTCGGTTTGTTTATTTGTCATATAATATGAAAACATGCACAACCTAAATCTAACAACATGCAGTTCATGGACCATTCCTAAGTACCGAGTCATCATCGACTCGATAAAAATACAAGTACTCTAATTACAAGTCTTGAATCTTCGTCTTCATGGCGGTTCGTCCCCGCCTCTTTGTCATAGCTAATTCATTACATCTGTAATATCCGCAATTTCGAATTTCGGTAATTTTCTTTTTTTCGGCGGAAGTCCGTTTTGACGACTCGCTCATGACCGTTTCGACATTTCGAGAATGATTAATTCTGCACTTTTTGTCATCCAGGTTCGTTTCGGTGTTGTTTTGTTGAGTTCCGTGTCTTTTGGCGACTTTTCCGCACTTGAGCTCGATTCTTGCGAATCTCGTCCAAAACTGTTGTTTCGAGTTTCTCGTAAGTTCATTTAATGTTATTATTCATGTTGCGAGCTTTGGTTCGGTGTTTCGATCACGTATCGTGATTTCCGGGCGTTTTGGGCCATTTTTATAATTTCCCAAAGTTTGGGGTAATTACTTCCGTTGTCGAATTCCGACACTTCGGGTGGTCGGAATCATGTGTTCTCTTAGCGCTTGGATTCGTCTTTTCGAGTACTTCGTAACCGTATCTTTGATTTTTACTCAGGTTCGGGTTTCGGGGTCGTCCAGGCCGTCGGAGTGGCCACGGCCGAGTCACGGCCGGAGCAGGGCCTGGCCTGGCCGAGTTACAGCCGTAAGGTGCCGGTTACGGCCGTAATGTGTGCGAGTTACGGCCGTAAGCGTGATCGGGTACGGCCGTACGGGCGCTGGGCATCTTCCGGACGAAGGCCGGTTACGGCCGTAATGTGTGCCAGTTACGGCCGTAAGTGTCCGACAGTTGCTGGACTGATTTTTTTACGAATGTCGGTTATGGCCGTAAGGCCTGCCGAGTACGGCCGTAAGGGCCTAGTTACGGCCGTAAGGCACTGCCGGTTACGGCCGTAACCCTGTCGGCCATATATAGCCTGGGCTCGCCCAGACTTCATTTCTTACGCGTTTTTCTCCTTCTTTCGGCGGCTGGCGACGGGTGCCATGGGAAATGGATTTCTTGGTCGATCCTACTCAATTCCAAGATGTTTTGGAAGATCCTTGTTGATTATATCATCATCCAATCCGTGTATTTCGTCGAATCAAGGTATATTTCTCGATTTTCCTTCAAGTTGACTTTTTGGGAAATTGTTCTTGATTTGGATTCTAGTCCAATTTTGATACATCAGTTGGTGTAGTACGATGTTATTAATCGTGTTCTATGGGTTGTAAATCCATATATCGAGTTTGTTTAACTCGATTGACAATTCGAGTGTTCTTGGGAATTATTGAACATTTAGTGTTCGATTAAATGTCCCAATGAGTTTCCCTTCGATAGTTTGTTGGGATTTCCGTTGTTTTGGCCTTGATTCTCGTCGTAACCATGTGTTATTGTTCCTTCCGGAGGTTTATAGTTGTTCGAGGATTCCGATGTTGAATCTCGTTGGTGATTGATGATTCGTGTGGTGTTATTCTCGTAATACTCGTGGTGCTATCGCGTTCTTGATGGTGTTCGGGCATTCGGGCTATTCGACCGCGTCTTATCCGTCGTCTCGTTGCGATCGTGATTTCGAGGCAAGTACCTTGTCCGTAAATTTCTTGTTTCGTGGATATGATGATTGGTGATCATCTTGGTATGTTTGTTTGTTTGTTTGAATTGAGTTTTCAAAAGATTCGGCTAGCCTCGTTAAAGGCTCACTTTCAAAACGCGTGTGTTTTGTAAATTGTGTGGGTTGTAAGTGACTATGTGAATCCTATGGATATGTTTGGTGTTGATGATCCACTTGGTATTTGCGTGTGGACGTATATTATTTTATTTCGGTGCATTGTGGTTTGACGTGGGGTTTTGCTACGTGTTTGATGCCTCTGGGTGAATTGTTTGGATATCCTTGGTGTGATATGTTATTTGTGCATGATTGTTTCACTAGCCAGCTCGGGAGGGTCCTTCGAGGCCTTGGGTGGGATTCATGGTGGCGTCCTGGTCCTAGGCGATGCCTGTGTTTGATTGTTTCGCTAGCCAGCTCGGGAGGATCCTTCGAGGCCTCGGGTGGGATTCATGGTGGCGTCCTGGTCCTAGGCGATGCCTGTGCGTGTATGTTTTGTGAATGTGTTCGCTCACCTCAGGAGGGTTCGACGGGGCCACGGAGGGAGTCCAATGGTTTTGCCCTGGATTCACGAGTGAAACTTCACCGCTGCGTGTGTATTTTATGTCCGTCGAGGACGCGTGACGTGGGTTTTTAACCCTGTGTATTGTTGTCGGTTTCTATTTGCCAAAACAAAACCTTTGGGCTGTGACCCCTGTTGATTTTGGAAAAATAAGGATTCGGTAATCCTAAAATTGTTTTCTATTAAAACTCTCGATGGCATTTTAAAATATTTTATAAATTGTTTCCCTTGATTTGTGATCTTTCGGTTTTTGGAATGTTTTCTCAAACTCTTGTCTCGGGAAGTACTTTTCGTTTCGTTTGGATCTTTGAGGGTTCCTGGTTATTGTTATTCGTGGAATGTGAATTGTATGGCTCGTATTTGCACTTTGTTCTTGCACTAGCAAAACAGTGGAGTTTTGCTAACCCCCGAGTATTCGGGGGGTGGATGTCTATTTTTGCATTCAGGTTTGGGAGCATAACACAGGGTCGGCACGAAGGATGATGAAAGATGAACGATACTAATCACACGAGGATCCGTGTGAGGTCATTGGTTTAGCTGTATTTTATTTCCGCTGCAGTATTCTTCCCCGTTGTACGGGAGTGTGTTTGTATTCGACCCCTACGTGGGCATGTAATGAGTTTGAGTTGTATGTATTTATTGAAAGACCAAATCGGTCTACTGAGTCTTTTTAGCCTTAAAGGCATTATTGAGATGTTCTATGTTGTTATCATCCTGGTAGATCCTTGAGGAAAGGTTCTACGGCGTGTAATATCCCTGAGCGGATTGGGGGTGTTACATAAATGGTATCAGAGCTTTAGGTTGTGGAAACCTAGGCTGTCGGGTCAGTGGTGTCTGTTTGAGTCTTGTTTCGTCGGATTTTATCTGACTGAGTCATGTCGCGACGCGTCGTCTGAGTTTGTTGGTCGTGATTAGTATCGTGGGCGATCATCATCTTCGTGCGACCTGTGGATGTTAGTCTCCCTTCTTTGTATTGTGCCTCGTGTGACACGAGCTATTTGTTTGATTTTGTATTAAGTGACGGAATCCTTTTATGGATTTTGATTTCGTGATATGTGGTTATTTGACTCTCATATTTCGTTCATATGAGGAGTAGTGTTGCTGGATTGTGCATGTTGAACTGTATTTCTTTTATCCGCTGTGTGAGTTCTTTTGTAATAACTTTCGGTATTTTACCGACTGAGTTTTATTTCGAAAATCGATTCCCTTAACCGAGTTTTTGGCCTTGATCGTTTTGACGGTAGTTGGGTGTTTTCAAATGATTTTGTGAGTTTTGGAAAATACTACCGTCATCGGCCTTCTTGTCGTTCTTGTAATTGGTTTTTAGCCTGGTGGGTTCCGGCACGGGACCCACGGCGCTATAATGTTCCGTGTAATTACCTGAAATTTTTGGGCATTCTAGCCCATTGAATTATCTTTGAAAACCTTGAGTATCTTAGAAAATAAAATTCGAGACGTACTTTTAAATGGATTGTATTTTCAAGGCGCCTACTAGCGCAACTATCTGTTTCAAAATTCTTCTAGCTTGAGGACCAATATAT
Source organism: Orobanche coerulescens (assembly GCA_033398695.1). Lineage (NCBI taxonomy): Eukaryota > Viridiplantae > Streptophyta > Magnoliopsida > Lamiales > Orobanchaceae > Orobanche > Orobanche coerulescens. The sequence goes on from CM065814.1 coordinate 67,507,585, forward strand.
ATTTTTTTTCTTTCCAGTAATTTTGGAAATGCTTTGGTTAGACCTGAGGGTCGAATATTTTTAAAGTTTTTCACTAAAAGAAAGGTGTCCTCATTTTTGTTCAAACGCAAGATGATTTTCAAAGTCTCGAAAATGATGTTGTTCAACTTTTTGTAAAATGATACTCAAGATCAACTGGTGTTTCCAAACTGTTTTCAAAAAGGGTGGTTTTCATTTTTTTTAAAATCTATCAATTCCCGTTTGCGTTTGGTAATGTATGTATGATGTTTGCTTTGTCGATTATGATGTTGCTCCCGAGTTTGATCGAATTGGTGGCATGAACGTCGAGGCGTTGCCACGCATTTGTTGTACTAGCCCGCTGTGAGAGGTGTGAACTGGTATTTACTAATTGTCGCCTTGTGGTGATTTGCGTGTTGTCGCACCTGTGTGAACTGTTAAAGCTTTGGTTTGTACGTTTGTGTACATGTGTGACTGTTTCATGATGTTTGTAATTATGTGCTGGTTATTGTTCGGACCTTTGAGGTCGCCGAACGATACCGTCGTCGCTGTAGTGTTTGTGTGTGTATTACTTTACGATGGTAATCGTTGTATCTGATATGTGTTATGATTCCTTGTTGTGCTGAGTTGGCATCTCCGCTATGTTGTTTTGCGATGTTATGCCCCAATGTATCTAGAGCCTAGGTGTTTCAACCGTGGTGTGACGGGGGCATGCATGTACCAATTGTCCTTCTCGTCAGTAACGCATTTCAAGTATGGACCTGAAAGACACAGGATCTAGTTTCGTGAGTTGGGTTCCGAGTTTTTCGGGGCGTGAACTTCAGTACAGATATCCGAATCGGCTTTGAGAGGCCTTTGAAGGATGTTTCTGTCGGTTGCCTGTTGTGTCGTCTCCTTAATTTTGTTGTTGTGAGTTTTGGGGACGACACTTCTTTTAGAAGAGGTCGAATATAATACTTGTATTATTTTTGGCTTCTATATTTTCTCTTTCTCCAGTCTATCGATTCGCTCATGTTCGTTTATACTTTCTGAACTTGTTCTGTATTTTGGTTTCATCGTTCGGACGAGCTGTGATCTTGTTTTGGGTCGATCTGGTTATCGCTGTAACTTTTCCGAGTTCGGTTCGATTCTTGTGAACCTTGTTCGGAAGTAACATCTTTTGATTCTACTAATTCCTTTATTCAAAGTGGATCAGATTTGGAACTTCTGTATTTTCGACTCTGTCGACTCTTTTATGTTCGTTGACATTTTCTGAGCTTGTCTTGCCCCTTGCTTTTGTTGATCGAACGAGCGTGGTATTTTTTCGGAATAACTCATTTGTCGTTGTGACTTTTCAATTTCTATTCCCTTTCATGTGGATCTTATGTGAATGCATATGTTGTTGTTTTCACCGGATCATATATTGTCTCGAGTCGAAATGTGAACCTTGGAGTTGTTGTTTGAATTTTATTGTTCTTTGTGATTCGAACATGATCGCTCGATTTTTGTTGTCTCGATCTTTGTGGTTCGATCGTTTGATTGTTCGGTTTTTGTTGATCTCGTTTCGTAATTGTTGAGCGTTCAGACTCCTTCCTAATTTCCTTATGTTCTGGAAATTAGTCTCGTTTTCGATCTTCCAACCCTTGGGCGGTGGAATTCCGTATTTGTTCAGCGTTTGACTCGCGTTTGGATTGATGAACCGTTGGGTTGGTCAATCGTATTGATTTTCGTTCGTTGCGTTTTGTGATTGTTCGGATAATTGACTTGACTATATTATCCGTTTGATGACGCTTGTCATTTGTTGGTTTTATTATATTCCTAACGGCGATGTTGTGTTGGTCGTCGTGGAGTGTGTTTTCACGCCGTATGTCTCCTTGCGTTTCTTGCAGCGTTTCGCCGTTGGGTGCGAGTTTTCAGTTTTGTGTATCTCGTCGAGTTTTCCTGGCGGGTATATGGCTTCCCCCTACTTGTTTTAAGTTTCGGGACGAAACTTCTTTTAAGGAGGGTAGAATGTAATATCCGCAATTTCGAATTTCGGTAATTTTCTTTTTTTCGGCGGAAGTCCATTTTGACGACTCGCTCATGACTGTTTCGTCATTTCGAGAATGATTAATTCTGCACTTTTTATCGTCCGAGTTCGTTTCGGTGTTGTTTTGTTGAGTTCCGTGTCTTTTGGCGACTTTTCCGCACTTGAGCTCGATTCTTGCGAATCTCGTCCGAAACTGTTGTTTCGAGCTTCTCGTAAGTTCATTTAATGTTATTATTCATGTTGCGAGCTTTGGTTCGGTGTTTCGATCACGTATCGTGATTTCCGAGCGTTTTGGGCCATTTTTGTAATTTCCCAAAGTTTGGGGTAATTACTTCCGTTGTCGAATTCCGACACTTCGGGTGGTCCGAATCGTGTGTTCTCTTAGCGCTTGGATTCGTCTTTTCGAGTACTTCGTAACCGTATCTTTGATTTTTACTCAGGTTCGGGTTTCGGGGTCGTCCGGGCCGTCGGAGTGGCCACGACCGAGTCACGGCCGGAGCAGGGCCTGGCCTGGCCGAGTTACGGCCGTAAGGTGCCGGTTACGGCCGTAATGTGTGCGAGTTACGGCCTTAAGCGTGATCGGGTATGGCCGTACGGGCGCTGGGCATCTTCCGGACGAAGGCCGGTTACGGCCGTAATGTGTGCCAGTTACGGCCGTAAGTGTCCGACGATTCTTTGGACCGATTTTTACGAATGCGATTCTGGCCATAAGGCCTTCCGAGTACGGCCGTAAGGGCCGAGTTACGGCCGTAAGGCACTGCCGGTTACGGCCGTAACCCTGTCGGCCATATATAGCGTGGGCTCGCCCGGACTTCATTTCTTACGCGTTTTTCTCCTTCTTTCGGCGGCTGGCGACGGGTGCGACGGGAAATGGAGTTCTTGGTCGATCCTACTCAATTCCAAGATGTTTTGGAAGATCCTTGTTGATTATATCATCATCCAATCCGTGTATTTCGTCGAATCAAGGTATATTTCTCGATTTTCCTTCAAGTTGACTTTTTGGGAAATTGTTCTTGATTTCGATTCTAGTCCGATTTTGATACATCGGTTGGTGTAGTACGATGTTATTAATCGTGTTCTATGGGTTGTAAATCCATATATCGAGTTTGTTTAACTCGATTGACGATTCGAGTGTTCTTGGGAATTATTGAACATTAGTGTTCGATTAAATGTCCCAATGAGTTTCCCTTCGATAGTTTGTTGGGATTTCCGTTGTTTTGGCCTTGATTCTCGTCGTAACCATGTGTTATTGTTCCTTCCGGAGGTTTATAGGTGTTCGAGGATTCCGATGTTGAATCTCGTTGGTGATTGATGATTCGTGTGGTGTTATTCTCGTAATACTCGTGGTGCTATCGCGTTCTTGATGGTGTTCGGGCGTTCGGGGCTATTCGACCGCGTCCTATCCGTCGTCTCGTTGCGATCGTGATTTAGAGGCAAGTACCTTGTCCATACATTTCTTGTTTCGTGGATATGATGATTGGTGATCATCTTGGTATGTTTGTTTGTTTGTTTGAATTGAGTTTTCAAAAGATTCGGCTAGCCTCGTTAAAGGCTCACTTTCAAAACGCGTGTGTTTTGTAAATTGTGTGGGTTGTAAGTGACTATGTGAATCCTATGGATATGTTTGGTGTTGATGATCCACTTGGTATTTGCGTGTGGACGTATATTGTTTTATTTCGGTGCATTGTGGTTTGACGTGGGGTTTTGCTACGTGTTTGATGCCTCTGGGTGAATTGTTTGGATATCCTTTGTGTGATATGTTATTTGTGCATGATTGTTTCGCTAGCCAGCTCAGGAGGGTCCTTCGAGGCCTAGGGTGGGATTCATGGTGGCGTCCTGGTCCTAGGCGATGCCTCTGTTTGATTGTTTCGCTAGCCAGCTCGGGAGGGTCCTTCGAGGCCTCGGGTGGGATTCATGGTGGCGTCCTGGTCCTAGGCGATGCCTGTGCGTGTATGTTTTGTGAATGTCTTCGCTCACCTCAGGAGGGTTCGACGGGGCCACGGAGGGAGTCCAATGGTTTTGCCCTGGATTCACGAGTGAAACTTCACCGCTGCGTGTGTATTTTATGTCCGTCGAGGACGCGTGACGTGGGTTTTTAACCCTGTGTATTGTTGTCGGTTTCTATTTGCGAAAACAAAACCTTTGGGCTGTGACCCCTGTTGATTTTGGTAAAATAAGGATTTGGTAATCCTAAAATTGTTTTCTATTAAAACTCTCGATGGCATTTTAAAATGTTTTATAAATTGTTTCCCTTGATTTGTGATCTTTCGGTTTTTGGAATGTTTTCTCAAACTCTTGTCTCGGGAAGTACTTTTCGTTTCGTTTGGATCTTTGAGGGTTCCTGGTTATTGTTATTCGTGGAATGTGAATTGTATGGCTCGTATTTGGATTTTGTTCTTGCACTAGCAAAATAGTGGAGTTTTGCTAACCCCTGAGTATTCGGGGGGTGGATGTCTATTTTTGCATTCAGGTTTGGGAGCATAACACAGGGTCGGCACGAAGGATGATGAAAGATGAACGATATTAATCACACGAGGATCCGTGTGAGGTCATTGGTTTAGCTGTATTTTATTTCCGCTGCAGTATTCTTCCCCGTTGTACGGGAGTGTGTTTGTATTCGACCCCTGCGTGGGCATGTAATGAGTTTGAGTTGTATGTATTTATTGAAAGACCAAATCGGTCTACTGAGTCTTTTTAGACTTAAAGGCATTATTGAGATGTTCTATGTTGTTATCAGCCTGGTAGATCCTTGAGGAAAGGTTCTACGGCATGTAATATCCCTGAGCAGATTGGGGGTGTTACAACATCAACAAAAATTGCATCATATATATATTTTCTAATAAAATTAAATTGGCTCAAAACGGCCTTTACAACCCAATCGAAGAAAGATTCAAAACTAAGTCCATGAATGTTGCTGAATTTAGTAAGCGCAAGTGTACGCTATCGTGAACAAGTAATAAAGTAGTGAGTAGAGTATCATTCCCACGGGGACTAACGTACTAAGCACCAATTTTACGGTATTTCTACCAGTATTATTTGAATAATCGAATTGGCATAATGAGATAAAATATTGTCTAATTAACATATTACTAATAAGCTAACAACTAAATAAAACAGCTCAATTTAAATAGGGTAAAAATCAAATGAGAAGAATTAGGGTTGTGTTTCCACCACGATTTATCTGATGTGATTGTTTATGTGTTATGTTCTAACATTCTAATTCAACTGATTGAAAGCGGAGAATCCCTAAAATAATCTAAAGCCTCTTCTGATGGTCAATATAAAATAATACTAATTATCAACTCGATATATCCCGATATGAATTAATAACTCAATAGCTAATCCGGCACAGTGGTTCCTCGACAGAAACAATGCTTCACAATTCCTACGAGTATATTCCTATCTCATAGAACAATTATGATTTTCCTCACCAGTTCCATGCTTAAATCTCTTCTTCGAGTAAATAAAAGCGTTAAAGACAATTCAACTATTGGCCAGATAATTGAAAGCATTAAAATCAATGAGTAAAATCCAATCATGTTGAACAGATGATAAGAAACAAAAAATATATGAAATCACATCTTCAAAATCTAGGTTTTATCACAACCCTAAAATAATAGTTTAGCCAAACATAATAGTAACACAATTCATCATCAAAATCAAAGACATAAGTATAGGTGAATCTTCACAACAAAGAGGCAATTCCTCGCGTCTTCTGTGGTATTCTTCACTTCGCTGGAATTCTGCCTCCTCCTCTAAGATGATGATTAGCTTGTGGTTGTCTCCACTTTTATAACCTCCCATCTGACCCAAAACGTGTCCCCAAAAACGTATCTCCAATCCATGCAAAAACGGTCGAAGTTGTATAGTTGCATTAGGGTTTCTCCGTTGAGGGCCTCGGCCCCGGGATAAGTGTGCCGCGACCCCAATCATATGACCGCCCAGTTGTGGGCTTTCCATCCGCACGGGCCGTGGCCCTGAGGTGTCTGTGCCTCGGCCCTCAGTACAGCTCGTTCTAGATTGCTGCATGTTGAGTCTGCGATGCGGCCCGACTTTGTGTGACGCGGCCCTTCAATAAAAATTGGCGTTTTCCACTGGTTTGACTGATTTTATCTCCACTATATCTTAAACCTTCAAATAAACAAAAACTCCATCATATTTTTATCTATAATGATTAAATTGTGCCAAATAACTAGAACTAAATCGTGTTTAATATGCACAAAATAATGTTCAACAAATACACACAAACTTAACTCTTTGCTTGTCCTCAAGCAAAATTAACTCCAAGTACAATAAAAATCGTGGAAAATCGTGCAAATTCATATCGCTCAACTTATGTTTGCTAGCCTGAAAATCTCAAAGAATAATCTGAATATCCGTACTACCGAGTCACCTCACGGATTTTGATATTAAAACAATGATTTCTCAAAGTACCATTTTTCATGCTAGTCTCAGCTCATGAAAGCAGCCAAGGCTCGAAGATCAACAGACTTGAAATAGGCCGACCGACAAAATGAATGGTGCAAGAGAGGGAGGATATAATAAGCTAAATCACCTAGTCTCACAGCCTCGTGACATAACCACACGAAATGCAGCATAACTCATAAGATTTCCATGATGGCATTCCCCGGACAGCAATCCCTCTTTATTTAATCACTATTATTATGGTCTTAGGAGCGACAAGTTAACCACCAAGTTTCAACTCCCGGAATGTTTCATTGGAAGAGTCCTAGGGTGGAGTTCCATACTCATGTGTTGGGAGACCGTTTGACGTAAAAGACACTCATGGGCTCATGAATGCTCCTAGTTACTAAGTCTCCCTCCACAGCGGAGTAAAATCACGAGGCTTTACTTTAATTTGGTTTTAGGCAAGACGAGTTAACCACTATGTTTCAACTCCCGGAATGTTTCATCGGAAGAGTCCTAGGGTGGATTTCCATACTCATGTTTTGGGAAACTGTTTGACGTAAAAGACACTCATGGGGCTCATGAATGCTCCTAGTTACTAAGTCTCCCTCCACAGTGGAGTAAAAACTCATTTTTTTGAGGAATTCAACTTGTTCGAAAAAATGCACTATCATCAAAATTCAATTAATGCTCACAAGGCCAATGTCATTAGACGACTAGCAGGGTGAACAATGCAACCAAAAATATATATATGGTGGCTCGGTTAATTCAAACACTTCAAACAAGCCTATCTCATTTCCTGAATGTCAAGGCTTCCACAATGGCGCAAAAATCAACACTAAAGTGAGTACTCGAGTATAAAATAACATAACGTGAACTCGACTAGAATTATTCGTCTCTTCAAATAGATATCAGTTATATATATTCAGTTTTACGAATGATTGCACTACATACTCACGAAACATTAAAACTATCTATAATATAAATGAAGACAAGCAAATAACAAATGAAGTCAAACATAACCTAACAGATAAACACAGGCAAGCAAAACAAACTAACTCCCCCCAAACTTGAGATGTGCATTGACCTCAATGGACAAAAATAAAATACGTAGTATATAACAGGTCTAGTACTCCCTGAATAAGTGACAGCTCAGGTCCAAGTGTCAGCCTCGTCGGGTGAAGTAGGTGGCGTAGGTGGCATGGTCGGAGGTATGAAGGGCCCATCTGGGTGGAGGATATGGTCAGTCTAGACCGCCAAATACTCTTGATGATACGCGTCATGTGCAGCCACTCGCCTATCAGCACGGCGATTGGCCCAGCGGATCTGCTGGCGCATCTCACGGCGCACATCCTCAATTACACTGTCCCGCTCCGCCCGTATCTCCTGTCTCAGACCGTCAAACATCATCTGCAAGGTGTGACTGCAGGGAGTGAAACGGAATCCGTCTGATCCTCTACATCACTCACTTGGTCATCAATGATAAGTAGAGGCTCCGAGATATTCTGGATAGGAGGGCAGTACTCAAGTGGCTAATCCAAAACAAAGCATCGTCCTCGCGGGTGTGCTCACGCGCCACCCGACTAGTCGAAATGAGATATGATGCGATGATCTATAGGACCATGGGGCGCAATGGTCGGCTCATCATCCGACCAAACAACACCCGACTGGCGGCATAAAGCACAGATCAAAGAGGGGTACTTCAGTCCCATGTTGGCGCCTCCCGTGATGCACTGAAGAATGGACTGGGCAAGACGTGGTGCTAAATCAAATCTGAGATTGGAAGTGATGGAATAAAGTAATCGGGTGCGAGGTATTAGACTGAGCGTATCTGCGAGGTAGGGTCTACCCTCGAGCATAAAAAGTATAACCAGGCTACTCCTAGCCGACTGAGGCATGTGCTTTTGAAGAAATAAGTGTCGGAGCCCAGAACACGTGTCTCCCAAATAGAATTTAGCTGAGTCAGTGCTTCTAATAAAACCACCCTCAAGAAGTTACCCATCGCCGTCATGTACGCCGATTCGTTGATCTCTGGTAACTCGTACAAGCATCGAATCACAGCCGTGGAAAAATAAATCGTCTGACCACGGACAGTGACCTTTGTACGAATATCTGGTCTCCTTAGAATTGGTCCGCCATGCACTTGGTATTGCAAAGCGTGAGTATAGAATTCGTGCACTATGGATATAATGGTTGGTTAGGGCTGTGCGGCGAATCGTGTCCAGCCCATCTCAGTGATCATCTCTAATAACTCGCCATCTTGAGGGGTAGGAGTGAATCCCCTCTCAGGCATAATATTTCTCGGGCAAATCCTCTCGGTGAATAATCGGTGAGCCTCCGGGTCAGTGAAATGATGGAATTGCCCCTCGGCAGGGACTTGAGAGGGTTTCCCTCTTAAAGGAGATGATCGAGTCACAGCGCGGGCCGAACTTGACTTTCTTATACAAGCCATCACTGGTTCCTGTAGTAAAGTAAAAAAATCTGAAATCAGCCGAAGAAAAGTCAGAACAAGACACAAACCGCTAACTTATCGAATATGATAAACATATAAGCGAACGTCGTGATAAAGTCCCTACTCTCGTACAAGAAAAATGATGTGAAAATTAACCCAATATAAGAATTGTGATCAGGTGAATACACTACTCAATTAATCATTTTTGCTTCATAAGATTCATGATGCGTGTTCAAAAACAACTCACTTGGGCATTACCCCGAACACTTGGCGAGCATAAACACAAGTCAAGAGAAACACAAATCTTGGTGAGTTTATTTACCAACAACAATTTATCGCACTAATTCAAGACAAAATGCGCACCATAATCAACTTCAACTAAGATTCGTAATATATTTCAATTATAATTTCACTAGAAATCATAAGATATGCAAATTAATCAAGCAAAGGGAGAAGACTTACCCACTTCTCAATCCTTGAAATAACTTCAGAAAATATAACTTTAAAAATTATGGATTACCTGGACTTGGATAGTTGAGAATTAAAGATGAAAGATAGGAAGAAGAACCAATTTGAAAGTCGAACCTGCGTCTCGGAAGAAGAGATTTGAAAGGGGTACCTGCGTCTCGACCGAATGACATCCTTCACAGTGTGTCAGTTTAAAAACTTCAGCAGGGGCCGCGACGCATAGTAAGTGTTCCGCGGCTCGCAGTACAGAAAGAATGGCGCTCGGGTTGAGCCTAGGTGCGTGTCGCGGCTCGGAGTTAGTGTGCCACGGCATGTAGAACAGAAAATAAGGCGCTCGAGTTGAGACTATGCGCACTGTGGCCCATAATTCACGTGTCGCGGCCCTAGCTGGGAGATAGCCCTGGAACAATTTCTGCAACTAACTTTTTCAATTGTATCCAAACAAACAAGTGAGAACTACACAATATGTTGAAAATACCGGAAAACTAGACTACTATTATGGAACAAAAATATAAAAAGAACAAAGAAAAATAAAAAAAATACTACTACTACTCGGGTTGCCTCCCGAGAAGCCCTAAGTTTATCGTCTTCAGTCGGACCCTGCTAGAATTTAATCAGCGGCACGACTTGCACAGGACATACCAAGGACTATCGGAAATGGGATAGATAATACCTGCATCAACAAGCTTTAAGATTTCAGCCCTTACCACCTCTTTCATTGGTGGGTTCAGCCGGCGTTGAGGCTCTACCGAGGGTTTGTAGTCATCCTCCATCAAAATTTTATGCATGCAAATGGAAGGGCTTATCCCCTTTGTGTCAACAATAGACCAACCTAGTGCAGCCTTGTGTTCCCTTAAGACTCTCAAAATTTTGTCTTCTTGTTCGTTTGATAAAGCATCCGATAATATGACAGGTAATGTATTATTTTGTTCCTAAAAATGCATACCTTAAATGGCTCGGTAACTGCTTAAGCTCTAAAATGGGGGGTTTCTCCACGGACGGAACACTACGTGTGTTGGGTTTTCCATTCATTGAATACATAAATCAAGAGTAAAACGCAGCGGAAAAAATAATAAGAAAACCCAATTTAGGATCTAATGCAGTAATTTAATTGTTTGATTAAAGGGTTAATTAAATTACCTTAATCCGACGAACAAATATAGATCCGGACTAGAAGCAGATGAATATCTCCTTCCTCTTTGGGTGATCCACACACGAACAATTCCACAAGCAGGATTGCTAGATCCTTACGAATAATATTGATAAATAGTACAACACAAATTCCTTACTAGAAGGATTGTACTATTGATCAAGATCAACTAAGGGAAGACGACTTAGATGACCGATCCGCAACTTCTACCGTAGAGAGGGATGGCCGAAATCCTTAGTCTTGAGAAAGGGGTGGCGATTTTTAGGAGTAGGTTTCTATAACAACTCCTTGTCATAGACTCCCTATTTATACTAAGTAACCCTAGATTCAAGAATCTAGTATTTGCTTAGTTACCCCTCATGTTATTAAATAATATAATATATATATATATAATATCCAATATTATATATTACTTATTATTTAATCTCCTAATAAATTTTATATCCAATATTATATTTATTATTCCCAGTTGATATTTATTCCTACTTGTCTATAATTGTCGTACGTGCGACCCAAAAGGCTTATATTATGTTAGCAATTATAATTCGTTATTAAATAATAAATCATAAGCGGCCTCTAGCAAGACATTCTGATTACCCAAATAATATAAGTTATATAGTCCATTAAACCTTTTAACGTGTCAAATCCCTTTGTCACGCGATATCATATTTGAACTAAGTCATGGAGTTTGTCATACTTATTTATGTTCAAATGCTTTCTCGGTCTTAAGTAGACTGATTGAATCAAATGACTCTTTATTTGAGCATGACCATGCATTTCCTCCAGTCCTACTTATCGAGGGGCCCAATAGATATCTCTCTCACTAAAGAGAGGGACAAATCTCCATCTTGATTATTCATTGCCCTCTACATGACTCCCACTAATCCCGATCGCTAACATTTATGATCACCATGTTTCAGATGACGTTGGATCACATCAAGGCATAGCAGTTATCATGTTGGACTCTAAGATAATCTCAAGTTCAAGGATTTATTGACATACTATTATATTAAGATTCACTTATGATATTTCCATGCAGTGATCTCAATGCGGGTCTGTCCAGTATTAGTTATCCAACCAATACCCATAAGATTGATCTGTACCATACGCATAATCATCCGATGATTATCAATCAAACTTATACTAGTATATTAATCACTTGAGTCCCTACTCAACGCGATTGTACCAGGGACATTTGAATAATCTTATTATTGTGAATAACTATTATTCGATTATTATAATATTAAAATATGCACACATTATAATAATCAACGAGAAATAAATGATATCAAATAACTTTATTTAAATGTGATAATTACAAATCTAGGCACATCGAATGTCCTAGGACACTATTCCCAACAATCTCCCACTTGCACTAGGACCATTCATTCATGACTTTTAGTCCTATCGCTCTAGTATGCTCAACATGCTTTCCTTGTGATAGAGGCTTGGTAAGTGGATCTGCAACATTCTCTTCCGTTGCTACTTTGCATTTTGTAATATCTCCTCGTCTGACGATCTCTCTGACTAGGTGATATTTTCTGAGTATATGTTTGGAATTATGATGGGACCTAATCTCTTTAGCTTGTGCAATAGCACCATCATTGTCACAATAAAGGCTTATGGGACCCTGGATGATCGGCACCACTCCTAGTTCGGTAACGAACTTCTTGATCCATACAACTTCCTTAGCTGCATCTGATGCTGCCAGGTACTCAGCTTTTGTAACAGAATCAGCAATCATTATTTGTTTGGAACTCTTCCAACTCACAGCACCTCCATTCAATACAAACACATAACCAATTTGCGATTTAAAATCGTCTCTGTCAGTTTCGAAACTTGCATCGACGTAACCATTTACATCCAGCTCGTTTCCCACCCCTCCATAAACTAGGAGATCATCCTTAGTTCTTCTCAAGTACTTTAGGATGGGTTTCACTACTGTCCAGTGACTTTCACCTGGATTTGAGTGGTATCAACTTGTCATGCTAAGGGCAAACGATACATCTGGTTGAGTACAAATCATGGCATACATGATTGATCCAATGGCCGAAGAATATGGTATCTTGCTCATGTGGGCTCGCTCATCGGGAGTCAAAGGTCTAAGTCTCACTCAGATGAATGCCATGTGACATTGGCAAGAGTCCTATCTTGGAGTCTTGCATTATGAACCTCTTCAATATTTTATTAATGTAGGTACATTGACTCAGACCAATCAATCTCTTGGATCTATCTCTATAGATTTTTATCCCAAGAATGTAAGCAGCTTCTCCCAAGTCTTTCATTGAGAAACAACTTCCCAACCAAGTCGTGACTGTCTGCAAGGTGGGAATGTCATTTCCAATGAATAATATGTCATCTACATATAAGACTAAGAAAACAATTATGCTCCCACTAACCTTCTTGTACACACATGGTTCATCTTTATTTTAATTAAACCCAAATCTTTTGACAGTTTCCTCAAAGCAAAGATTCCAGCTCCGAGAAAACTGCTTCAACCCATAAATGGATTTTTGAAGCTTGCAAACCTTTTAGAATTTTCTAGATGAACAAAACCCTCATGTTGTGTCATGTACACATCCTCGAGTAAGTTTCCATTAAGGAATACTGTTTTGACATCCATTTGTCATATTTCATAATCATAGTATGCATTAATGGCAAATAAAATTCTAATTGATTTAAGCATGATTATTGGCGAAAAAGTCTCATCGTAGTCAACACCATGAATCTATCTATAACCGTTTTCCACTAGTCTATCTTTATAGGCTTACAGATTATCATCCATGTCTTTCTTCTTTTAATAGACCCATTTTCACACAATGGTTTTAACACCCTCAGGTGGATCTATCAAGTTCCAAACTTGATTGTCATACCTGGACTGTATATCTGACATCATGGCTTCTAGCCATTCCTCGGACTCTGGTCCTGAAGAAGTTTCTATATAGCTACTAGGCTCATCATCTATGAGCGATGCATCATCATCCTCTGTTATGAGATAACCATATTGTTCAGGTTCATGTGCATCCGATCAGATCTGCGAGGGACTTGTGTACTTTGAACGGGCTCTTCAACTGATTGTTGAGTCTGTTCAATTTCCATTGGTGAAGCGATGTCTTCTTGTGGTTCTCGAGTTTCCTCGAGAATTACTCTTCTCCCACTGTCTCTTTTGGAAATAAATTCCCTTTCTAAGAATACAAAATTTCGAGCAACAAACACTTTGTTCTCTGCTGGCTTATAAAAGTAACATCTTTTAGTTTCATTAGGATACCACACAAATAAACATCTTTCAGATCTGGCTGCTAGTTTGTCAAACACTTGGCGCCTTACGAACGCTTCGCAACCCCAGATCTTTAGAAAAGACAAGTTTGGTCTCTTACCAGTCCATTTCTCAAATGGTGACTTTTCAACTACCTTAGATGGAACACGGTTAAGGGTGAATGCTGCTGTTTCTAAGGCGTGGCCCCAAAATGATAATGGAAGCTCTGTTCGACTCATCATGGATCGAACCATATCTAATAAAGTTGGATTCCTCCTCTCGGAGACTCTGTTATGCTGAGGTGTTCCGGGATGAGTAAGCTGTGAAATAATTCCACAACTCCTAAGATCATCATCGAATTCTTGGCTCAAGTATTCGCCACCTCGATCCGATCGAAGGTCTTAATTGTCTTGCCAAGTTGATTCTGTACTTAATTCTGGAATATTTTGAACATTTCAAAAGATTCATGTTTATACTTCATAAGATAAACATATCCATATCGGCTAAAATCATTAGTAAATGTAATGAAGTATTGGTATCCGCCTCTGGCATAAGTGCTAAGAGGTCCGCATATATCAGTATGTATTAGGCCTAATAGATCACTAGCCCTTTGTCCATGACCGGTGAAAGGATTCTTCGTCATTTTGCCCAATAAACAAGATTCGCATGTCCCATATGATTCATAGTCAAAAGTGTCTAAAAGTCCATCATTATGGAGCTTAGAAATGCATTTCTCGTTTATGTGACCAAGTCGACAATGCCATAAGTAAGTCGGATTAGAATCATTGAGCTTAGGTTTCTTGGATGCAATGTTATAGACTTCCAAACTGTCGGACTCATCTAGATCAATATTGTAAAGGCCAGTATATAACTTTGCAGTACCATAAAGCAAGTCATCAAAGAAAATACGAATAATCTTATTCTTAATAAGAAAACTATAACCTTCACAATCTAATGTGGAAACTGAAATAATATTCCTATTCATAGCAGGAACATAATACCAATTGTTTAAAACTAACAAAACCACATTGGGTAAAACTAGATCATATGTTCCTACGGCTAGTGCAGCAACTCTTGCTCCATTGCCGACTCTTAGATCCACTTCCCCTTTCTTCAGTTCTCTAGTGCTTCTCAACCCCTGCACATTTGTACAAATGTGAGATCCGCATCCAGTATCCAATACCCAGGAGTTAGAAGTAGATAAGTTAACTTCTATAACAAAAATACCTATGGTAGTCTTGCTACCCTTGGTACGCTTTAGATCTTCCAAGTAAACCTTGAAATTTGTTTTCCAGTGTCCTGGTTTATTGCAATGATGGAAGTTTCCATCTTTGGGAGCTTTAGCCTTGAAAACTAGCTTAGTAGAGTCTTTATATTTGGCAACTTTTGCCTTACCCTTGCCCTTGCCTTTGTTCTTAAAGGACTTCCATTTGCTGACCATCAGCACGTGGCTTGGTTTCTTTTTAATATTCTGCTCAGCCGTTTTAAGCATCCCATGCAGCTCAGCAATGGACTTCTCCATCTCATTCATATTATAGTTCATAATAAACTGACCGAAACTATCGGGCAATGAGTTTAGGATCACATCTGTGGAGTGCTCCTTAGAAAGTGGAAAAACAAGCTTCTCAAGATGATCAATATATCCTTTCATATTGAGTATATGAGCGCTGACAGATGTCCCCTCAACCATCTTGCAAGCATACAAGGCTTGAAAGGTCTCATACCTCTCTTGCCTAGCATGCTTCGAGAAAGTTTCCGTGAGGTGAGCATTTAGCTCATAAGCTTCCATTTCCTCCAGATTCTTCTGAAGTTCTAGACAAATGGTAGCCAACATAAGACAACTGACATCAATGGAATCATCACAATGTTTCTTCCATTTGTCTTTTGTTGCTTTGTTTGCATTGTTAGCTGGCTCATCGGGAATTTCTTCCTCAAGAACATACAGCTTTCTTGCTTGCTTGAGAACTATTCTCAAGCTCCGGATTCAATCAAGATAGATGTTGTCGTTTTCTTTGAGCTTGTCCTTCTCAAGGACTAATCGCAATGAAATGGTGGACATATTGTTAGATGTCATTCTATATTATCTATATAATTCAATATGCAAAGTATTTAGTCACATTATTTTATTTCTCGAAAAATACTCCCACTAAAACAAAGTACCCTCAATTTAAAACATTTGTAATTTTAGTGGGCTAAGATCCCATTTCGCACAATCTTAAACTCAGCTTTGGCATGACGCCTAGAATTGAGCTACTTTAGGTGGATAACTCTTTATCTATTACATCATATGTAACTCTTAGATTATATTCATGGGATTTGGCATCGTATGCCCAAGTATATTATAATCTCATCTTATGTCTTAAGGTTCAAAACTCTTTTGAATTCTTAGTTCATTAAAACACATAGGTATCACCATTACCTATCCTACCTTACTAAGATAATCCGAGCGCCCAGCTTTGTCATGACCCACTCAAGAAAGATCTACATATGGTTTTTATTGATTTAGAGAAGGCATATGATAAAGTACCAAGGGAAGTACTTTGGTGGGCCTTTGCAAAGAAGGGTGTATCGCGGAAATATATTGGCATTATAAAGGACATGTATGAGGGAGCTAGTACAAGTGTACGTACTAAAGTTGGGAGGACAGAGGAATTCTCTTTTACGATTGGGGTGCATCAAGGATCTGCTCTAAGTCCTTTTCTGTTTGTCATAGTCATGGACGAATTGACAAGAGAAATTCAAAATGACGTTCCGTGGTGTATGATGTTCGCAGATGATATTGTGTTGATTCATGAAACGAAGGTTGGAGTGCAACAGAAATTGGAACTTTGGAGGGAAGCTCGACGCTTTAGGCTAAGCAGAATTAAGACTGAATATATGGAGTGTAGGTTTAGCGAAAACAGTGATAGAGAGGCGGGGATGATCACATTTGATGGGAAAGTTGTTCATGGATCCACTTTCTTTCGGCGTCTTGGACCTATTATCCAAAAGGATGGAGAGCTAGATGGTGATGTGGCTCATAGAATAAAGGTAGGGCGGTTGAAGTGGAAGAGTGCCACAGGGGTTTTATGTGATCCTGACATACCTCATAGATTAAAGGGTAAATTTTACCGCACGGCAATTAGGCGTGCACTGTTATATGGCACCGAGTGTTGGGTTGTAAAATAGTGTCACGTTCAAAATATGAATGTGGCGAAGATGCGTATGCTACGATGGATGTGTGGTCATACAAAAAAGGATTGGCTCATAAATGAGGGGATTAGAGAGAAGGCAATAGTTGCATCTATAGAAGACAAGATGATGGAGAATCGATTACGATGGTTTGGTCATGTGAGAATAAGACCTGTTGATGCCCCAGTGAGGAGGCTAGATAGTTGGGGAACAAGTAATATTGTGAAAGGTAGAGGAAGATCCAAGAAAACTTGGATAAAGATGATTGAGAATGATATGCGGTTTCTTGAAATTGGAGAAAGTATGGCGATGGAGAGGCAAATGTGGCGGGAAAGAATATGGATGGTGGATGGAATCTAATATATATATATATATATATAGATATATATATATATAGATATATATATTCCTATTTTCTTTTATTTCATGTTATCTTTTAATTTATTTTTCAAGATTTTTCATTTCTTTTTCTTTTTTTTGTTAACATTCATTCTCCTTTTTTTCCTCTACTTTTTCCCCTTTTTTTCCTTTTATGTTATTTATGTAACGATCATTGACGGTTTCAAAGTTTGATTCATGTTAGCCGACCCCAAATCATTTTGGGACTAAGGCTTAGATGTTGTTGTTGTTGTTAATGTCTATGTTTGCTAACATACATCTAAACATACATAGCATCACATACAAGCATAAATTTAAACATACATCGCATCACATGACAATAAAAAGCATAGGACCGTGTATAGCATGACCATAATTCCTAACGTGATTTCCATGAGCCAACATGAAAATCACAAGGGTCAATCTAAAAGGGGCAATTGGTCTTCATTGATCTTCCCAACTCCTTAGAACGTCATACGCGATCAAGTTGCTCCTCGATTCCGTCATTCTCGTCCTTCTTTTTTTTCCACACACGCACACGACCTTCTCGTCCTTCTTGTCTTCATTACATTAATGAAATTTAATACTACACTAGTAAATTAAATTACAAGAGGTGCAAACGACACACAGGCCGTAAAATAACAAACAATTTAATAGATGACTCGTAGGCCGTAAAACCAAATATAATTTAATGACATGCAGGCCGTAAAACCAACCCATAAAGAAATAAAGTATCCAATCACATTGCTCAGTTTATGGTCATGCCATACACCATACACATACCATAAATAATTATCAATAATTAATCAAAGCATGTAAGTATATAAATTAAACTATGTCTGACAGTCAGACTATAAATACAATCTGAGTCATCAAATGAACAATCCTGGATTGTAGCCGAGATAGCTGGCTGCGCGCTCTGCCCACGGATCCGCACGGGTTCGAAACCCAGTGGTAGCAATTGCAATATTTTGCAACTATTATTTCCAAATTTTCTTATATTTTAAAATAGGCTAGTTACCTTTTATAAAAATGCAGCCCAGTTGGTAAGTCGACGGAAGTCATGGGCGGATGACCAGGGATCAAATGCCTGCATTGCAAAATATTTTTGCTAATTAAAATGACCCGTGGGTCCAGGTCCGACCCGAACCCGACCTGTCTCGGGCCAGATCTGTAATATCCGGAATTTCTACTACTGTTGTTTAATATTATTTTATCCTAGTTATATTGTACAGCGTGGAATCTGTACAGTATGGATAAAATAAATGAAGAACTGAGACATCTGTATTGGTATTATTACTGCACTTGGTTGACAGTTGTATTGGGAGACATTGTGTGTCGGGCTTATCGTATGAGAATATTGTTGGAAGATGTATATGTATTCAATATGCTGTATGTTAATATTCTGCGTGTCGAGACGTTGGACAAGAGTAGCTGAAAATGGCTAAGTGTAGCATTATTAGCGCACGCTAAAATTCATGAATAACGCACGCTATCGTGCGGGTTTAGCGCACGCTACGGGCACATGGTAGCGGACGCTAGTGCAGACCAGACCAGAAGGAATCTACGTGTGGACCCGGCCACTTTCGACGCATGTACCGACGAGTCAATGGATGTTTGTTGTGAAGGGTTAGCGCACGCTAATGCATATTGTTAGCGCACGCTAACATCAGATCAGTCTAAAAGGAATCTTATCCTTGTCAGAGCTTTCGGCATGTGGGGACACGGGGGTAGGTGCAGACTGTATCAAGTCAACTATGAGTAGCGCACGCTATGGATGAAAGTTTGCGTACGCTAAATGGAGGCCTTTACGTACGCTATTGCATGGGCGTTGCGTACGTAAATCATTGTATGCAGTAAGGCAGTAGCCTCTGGATCACGATAGCGCACGCTAACAAGGACAGTTAGCGCACGCTAATAATAGTTAGTATATATATGTGCAGTTGACCATTATTCTTCATTTTCGTCCATTGTTCCTTGCAAACGATAGAGAGGGTTCTGAGAGAGATGTTTGAAGTTCCAAACACTGGATTATGGTGGAGTTAATCATCCATAACAACATTTGAAGCTTAGAAGTGAGTGAGAACGGATTCAAACTTGGGATTCAATCCATTCCTTCAATAAGGTAATTACTCTTCATCTTTGGATTTTATTTTGGATTGAATGTTGATGTTCTTAAGTTGATGATTATCATATAAGCAAGTTGATAAATATGATTATGAGATTGGTTACCGAGCGATGTTGATGATATGGTTGATATATGGGTATTAATATGATTCGAATGGTTTTGAATTGTGTTCATAGAGATATGTTAGCTAATGTCTTCCTTCAATTCGGATCTTTGATGTTGTTGTTGTTGGTTTCTTCATATGATGGTGGGCAATGATTATGAGTTCTTGGTGTTTATGATGTCGATATTTGAGGAAGAAAATGATATGTGAATATATGAATTGGATTAAGAGTTGGATGATTACCTACATGTTAAAGGATATCGGATTTCGTTGTTTTGATAGCTATGAACATGGTTCAGAATCACTTAGTGTTCTTGATAATTGCCATATGTTGATCGGTATCTGAAATGCATGCAACTGCATGTCATTAGTGCACGCTAAGCTTACTGGCTAGCGCACGCTAACGGGAGCAACTTAGCGCACGCTATGTTAAGGAATTAACGTGCGCTAAGTCAACAGACAGTGTAGTATATCCTGTTTCAGTTATGAATTTGTGATCGTTTAAGTTGGATTGTTCAGACTAGTGGTTAATCGAGATATTGTTGAGCCGTTGGGTTTGTGAATTGGTTTTATTGATTGTTGATTGTTATCTAACTTGTTGTTTATCGAATTACGGTAATAGGTTGAGATTATTGATTGGTGATTAGAACCATGCGTTGCGGTCGTGTTCACGAATGTTCGTAGATTACTTTGGTCGGGGCTGAGGAGTTCGTAGACAACGGCGAGGAATTTGTAACGGCTTCAATCGGTATCGAGGTAAGTTATTACTTGCTCAGTTTATAATATTTAATGAATGGTTTCCATTTCATTCGTTTATAATTCGTATAGCAATGTTTATAATCGTAATCATAGGAGATTTGGGATTATAAGTTGTATTTATGTTTTGGGAATTAAATCATAATGTATATGGTTTAAATTTGTTGTCGGTATACTGGGTATCAAGGATACATTATGGTATAGACGAAGACATGAATTATCTGCCGTCCATGACATTTTGGATCATTGATTATTCAGAATAATGGTTGGTGATGGTTTACATATCGAGATTGCTCTCGAAGGACTCGGAGCAAGTATTTAATCATCTTTGTCATTTGTGTCGATCATGTTGTGATACATTCGTGTATCGTTGTTGTCATGCATTTGTGCATTGTTGTTGTCGTATATTATGTACTGTTGTTTTGTGCAGTTGTGCATTATTGTCATATGTCCACCATGCGTTGGCCCGACGGGATCAACATGGGATATCTATAGCTGTGTGCGCTGGATCGTTGGATAGGTAATGCCACCATGCGTTGGTCCGACAGGATCATCATGGGTATCTATAGCCGTGTGCGCTGGATCGTTAGATTACCATATTTGTTGTTGTTGCGCATATGTATATTATGGGTTTGCCATAAGTATACATTGTTGTTATTGATGTGAGCGTATTGACGTTGTCATATGAGTATGCATTTGTAGGTCTTGTGTTAGGACCATGTTCGTATGTTGTATTGATCTGATCTCGGATTAGATTGACGTGATTCGTTATGGCATTGCATATCCTGAGGTATGTTCCATATTTCCTTTGGTATTTGCCTTTGATGGACAATCGATTATCGTGTTAAGATGTGATGATGTTATCCTACGGATTGGGTTGGACAGAGTTAGTAGATTTTGTAACAGTGAGTTATGATAATGTTTTGAGAACCTTGGGTATTGTTGAGGTACAATGCAGATATTTCAGTATGAGCTTATTGTGTTGTCGAAAGGATACGAGACGTGAACCTTGGTAATTATTATCACGAGTTTGGTAAAGGTATGGCGGTAAGATTACATTGGTCGTATTCTTACTTAGTATTTTCATTGCTATGTAATTATTGATGTGATGTGATGGTTATCATTGTTGGATATTATGGCTGACCCCGTCGTGGGCTTTCTTTTAAGTTCTTGGATTATCGAGCTTGTAGCGTTCATGAAGAGATGAGCTTCCCGGAGGATACTGGCTAGGGCATGTATTTGTGTATCGAGTTTCCTGATCAGTTCTTGTATTCCGCTGCTAGAGTTTTTTAATGGTTTGTCTTTTTCCGCTGCGTGAGTATTTTTAATGGCCTTTTGGTATCTGGTAACTTGGGTTACTTTGGCAATCTTCTTCTAAAATATTTTGTCGGTACGTGTAAGCGATAGCTTATAGTATGTTTTTAAACTATTGAGTTCTGGCATTTAAAACCTTGTTCTTTCAAATAAGATTTTACGACGGTTTTTGTTAAATGAGTTTTAAGTCTTCGAATGTTTTAAATAGATGATACCGTCGTTAGCCTCTTGGGCGTTTGTAAATATTTGCGAAAATTTCCTTCAGCCTTGTGGGTTCCATCTCGGGGCCCACGCGCTGTAATATTCCTGGATGGCTCTGGTGGTGTTACAGAATATGGTATCAGAGCTTAGGTTGAGAAAACCTAGGCAGTCGGGTCGAGTTGGGTCGTACTTTTGTCGTGTCATTCGAGTTGTCGGTTGACAAGTGTTAGAGATCTGAGTTTTGTTGTTCACTCGGGCTTGTGTGTTATGTGATTTACCAGTGTGGTACTGGGGTTGTTGTAACTTTTCCAAAAGGTTTTAACGTGTTTCTTCGGATAGAGATGTGTTGTGTTCTCGAGTTGAACTGAGTTTGCAAAATGTGTGTTTTGGAAATATCTGTGCCGAGTATTTTCTTGGGTCGAGACATGTGCCAGTATCACGGGGAATCGCCGGCTTCACGATCTATAAGTAATTGATTTTTGAATTGCATTGAGATTTGTTGCCATTCTAAGTTGATATGTTTTGAGATTCAGAAAGGTATTATGTCTTACAGTATAAGGTGACAGAGTTGGGACAGGATCGATGATCTTGAGAAGTTATGATTTAGGAAATCAATATGTCGGTTAGATTTCGGAACATAGTTGTCCATTTGGGAGAAATGTTGTGGATGGTTGAGAAGAGCATGTAGTCATGTTAGTTCATTATGAGATATATGAACTGTTTGGAGCATTTGAAAATGATACTTTTCAAAATGCATGTTTTACGGATGTTTTACCGTAAATGATTTTTGGGCCGAGACCCAATCGATTTTGAAATAGTTTTATAACTCGGGACTTGGGGTCCGAAAAAGGGTTTTCTACTTTTTAAACTTCTTGTAATGTGGAACGGGATTTAGGCTGAGACCTAACGTTTCAAAAAGGGCTTTTTCATGTTTTTTAAAACTCCCGAGATTTGTAAAACACTTTATCAATCATTTATCTATTTCGTTTCTGCCTTTTGCGGCTTTGGTTAACTTGTTCAAATGAAACTTCTCGGTGTTGGGAACGGGATCGGATATTGCGCCGTGTTGCGGAAGCGTAAATATCAAGTGCGGAAATTTAAAACACACAAGGATTTATAGAGGTTCGGCTATAAACGAGCATACGTCCTCTCTCGGTATCTTTTTCAATAGGATAAAGAAAAACCTCTTCTCCTCTCTTCTATCGGTCGGGGTATAACCGTTACAATCACGTCTTCTATTGGTCAATGATAAACCACTCGTACTTGTCTTCGCATCGGTCCAATTTAAACCGTATTCCTTTTAGTAGGACAAGTAATCAACCTCTCTAGCTTTCTATGGGTACTAGATAAACATCACGAAGATAGCGATTGCGATTCTAACAATGCCGGATCCTTGATCCTAATAACCCCGAATCCAATCGTATCTTTTCTTTTACCACTCGTGTATGATTTTGTGTATAATACTCAATCACTCAATGTAAGCTCAATATTACAACAATAATATAATGAATATCAATCTCAAATGAATATGTAGTATGCTTGAAGTTGTTGTACTGAATCAATACCATAGGCATGGTATTTATAGCCTTCTTGATCAAACTAGCCGTTAGCAATCTGACACTTCATTACTGCTGCTATCTCCTTCCCATTACGGCCGTTAGACGTCTTACGTACGTTAACATAACCTTGTTACGTACGTTAGCATCTCCCAGTAAGAGTCCAGTAGCTTTCGTTTTTTTCCTTACGTACGTTAATAAGAGATCATTACGTATGTTATAATAGGTCAATATGTTCGTTGCTTGCTGACCTATGCCATGACGTCATTTCCAACTTTCATCTTGTTTGAACTCAGAATCTTCTCATTCCGTACATTATAAACATGTTGTTACGTACGTTATGATCCCAATATTACGTACGCTATACGATACTCGTTGCGTACGTTAGCTTAGTCCAGAACACCTTTTTGAGTCTTCGTTTTCTTCGATTCTTGCTTCGCCTCTTCATCGTTTTGTTTTGCTTATCAACTTTAATCATCAAAACATTATTAATATATGTATGGAACAAAATGTTCCAACACTCGGGTAGTCTTTCGCTGTGTATGATTGATTGATTATTCAATGTTTTGTCACAGCATGGTTGAGGTGATCCAGGATGGGTAAATGATTGACGTTGCGAGTCATATGTGGAAAAGGAGTTTTTGTCGGATTCTATACATTAAGATTTTGTAACTCTATCGTGTGGTTTTCCCGATAGAATGTCAGTGGAATTGGTGACGAACCAAATTGGTATACACAAGTATGGATGTGGTCAATCATTTGCATAGTTTTCATTTTAACACTTCAAAATTGCGTGGATTCGAAGGACACTGTTATAGAATACTTGGCATTAGCGAGCCAGTTTAATTTTTCGAAAATTGATTTCGTGGTCTTACGAAAATTTATGTTATGAGTTTTGGAATTTTAGAAAGAACTTTCGAAAATTGTCTTCTTGACAAGACTATATGATTTCAAACTGGTTTTGAAAATGTGATTGATATACATACGCATTTAGTTCGTAGTGCATATCATGATGAAGTTATGAGTATGACTCACGAACTGGATGAGACATCAGTGTGGTATGAGGAAAAGAGATTCGAACTTCAGTATAGTAGTTTGGTTATCCAGGGATGATCGGTTGAATTATCGGATAAGAGAAATATGCTGCTTGATGTAGATTCATGCAGAGGGTGTAATTTTGGAACTTTGGATTTTGTGAAATAGGGACATATGTGTTATGTGATTCCATTGGTATGGTAGTAGTGCTATTTTTACCATAGTGATTTTTGAATGATTTCTTTGTAAGTGTAGATTTGGAGATGGTGACACCATGCTGGTTGTTTTGGATATTTAGTGGTCTTTCCCACTCCATGAATGATTGGATATGTTCGTCGGTTTATGATTGGTTGATCGTATGCCGAGGAGTATGTTCACCAGTCGGGTATGTTAATTGAGATCCACTGTATGTGATTGGCATGTCGTTTTGAGAACTTTATTCATTCGTATATCGGTTTCGGTGATACTATGTTGACCGTGTTGGAACTTACCGTGTGAAGGTATTCTCGATTATCATTGATCGTTCGTTGGTAATATTGGAGTTTATCACGTTGATGATATTCTCGATTGTGTTTTGACCTTTGGTTGGTCATATTGGAGTTTATCATGTTGATGATATTCTCGATTGTGTGTTGACCTTTGGATTGGTCGTATTAGAGTTTATCATGTCGATGATATTCACGGTTAATTTATTAGTTGAGCATTGCTGGTGATCATCTGAGCGTTCAGATTTTGTGTCGATATTTCTGGATTTGGTGCTATTGTGTTGGGCAGTTGTTTCACAGATGTATCGTGTATTATTAGTTTTTGGCAGATTTGGATTTGATTGTGTAATCAGGCAGACAGGATTTGACACGGATAGATTATTCCATCCGAAGATGATATATTCTATTGGGACTCATGGAATCGCGATTGTAAGCATATTGAGGCTCTACAGTAAAGTCACTTGCTAGTATCTCAGGAGATCGTCGACTTGGCGCATTTGTAAGTGTACTGTTTTGGTTGTTCGTTAATGATGATGATTGATCGTTGTTGTGATGGTTTCGGAATGTTTTGGTTGAACGGTTCGTTTGTTTTTCTATGACGGATTGCAAGTTTCGAGGATGAAACTTATTTTAAGTGGTGTAGTATGTAATATCCGGAATTTCTACTACTGTTGTTTAATATTGTTTTATCCGAGTTATATTATACAGCATGGAATCTGTACAGTATGGATAAAATAAATGAAGAACTGAGACATCTGTATTGGTATTATTACCACACTTGGATGCCAGTTGTATTGGGAGACATTGTGTGTCGGGCTTATCGTATGAATATTGTTGGAAGATGTATATGTATTCAGTATGTCGTATGTTCGTATTCTGCATGTCGAGACGTTGGACAAGAGTAGCTGAAAATGGCTAAGTGTAGCATTATTAGTGCACGCTAATATTCATGAATAACCCACGCTACCGTGCGGGTTTAGCGCACACTACGGGCACAGTGTAGCGTACGCTAGTGCAGACCAGATCAGAAGGAATCTACGTGTGGACCCGGCCACTTTCGGTTAGTATATATATGTGCAGTTGACCATTATTCTTCATTTTCGTCCATTGTTCCTTGCAAACGATAGAGAGGGTTCTGAGAGAGATGTTTGAAGTTCCAAACACTGGATTATGGTGGAGTTAATCATCCATAACAACATTTGAAGCTTAGAAGTGAGTGAGAACGGATTCAAACTTGGGATTCAATCCATTCCTTCAAAAAGGTAATTACTCTTCATCTTTGGATTGCGTTTTGGATTGAATGTTGATGTTCTTAAGTTGATGATTATCATATAAACTAGTTGATAAGTATGATTATGAGATTGGTTACCGAGTTATGTTGATGTTATGGTTGATATACGGGTATTAATATGATTCGAATGGTTTCGAATTGTGTTCAAAGAGATATGTTAGCTAATGTCTTCCTTCAATTCGGATCTTTGATGTTGTTGTTGTTGGTTTCTTCATATGATGGTGAACATGGCAATGATTATGATTTCTTGGTGTTTATGATGTTGATATTTGAGGAAGAAAATGATATGTGAATATATGAATTGGATTAAGAGTTGGATGATTAGCTACATGTTAAAGGTTATCGGATTTTGTTGTTTTGATAGCTATGAACATGGTTCAGAATCACTTAGTGTTCTTGATAATCACCATATGTTGATCGGTATCTGAAATGCATGCAACTGCATGTCATTAGCGCACGCTAAGCTTACTGGCTAGCGCACGCTAACGGGAGCAACTTAGCGCACGCTACGTTAAGGGATTAATGTGCGCTAAGTCAACAGACAGTGTAGTATATCCTGTTTCAGTCATGAATTAGTGATTGTTTAAGTTGGATTGTTCAAACTAGTGGTTAATCGAGATATTATTGAGTTGTTGGGTTTGTGAATTGGTTTTATTGATTGTTGATTGTTATCGAACTTGTTGTTTATCGAATTACGGTAATAGGTTGAGAATATTGATCGGTGATTAGAACCATGCATTGCGGTCGTGTTCGAGAATGATCGTAGATTACTTTGGTCTGGGCTGAGGAGTTCGTAGACGATGCCAAGAAATTTGTAACGGCTTCAATCGGTATCGAGGTAAGTTATTACTTGCTCAGTTTATAATATTTAATGAATGGTTTCCATTTCATTCGTTTATAATTCGTATAGCAATGTTTATAATCGTAATCACCGGAGATTTGGGATTATAAGTTGTATTTAAGTTTTGGGAATTAAATCATAATGTATATGGTTTGCATTTGTTGTTGGTATACTGGGTATCAAGGATACATTATGGTATAGACGAAGACATGAATTATCTACCATCCGTGACATTTTGGATCGTTGAATAATCAGAATAATGGTTGGTGATGGTTTACATATCGAGATTGCTCTCGAAGGACTCGGAGCAAATATTTAATCATCTTTGTCATTTGTGTCGATCATGTTGTGATATATTCGTGTATCGTTGTTGTCATGCATTTGTGCATTGTTGTTGTCGTACATTGTGTACTGTTGTTTTGTGCAGTTGTGCATTGTTGTCATATGTCCACCATGCGTTGGCCCGACGGGATCAACATGGGATATCTATAGTTGTGTGCGCTGGATCGTTGGACAGGTAATGCCACCATGCGTTGGTCCGACGGGATCATCATGGGGATCTATAACTGTGTGCGCTGGATCGTTGGATTACATATGTGTTGTTGTGCATATGTATATTATGGGTTTGCCATAAGTATACATTGTTGTTATTGATGTGAGCATATTGAGGTTGTCATATGAGTATGTATTTGTAGGTCTTGTGTTAGGACCATGTCCGTATGTTGTATTGATCTGATCTCAGATTAGATTGACGTGATTCGTCGTGGCATTGCATATCCTGAGGTATGTTCCGTATTTCCTTTGGTATTTGTCTTTGATAGACAATCGATTATCGTGTTAAGATGTGATGATGTTATCCGACGGATTGGGTTTGACAGAGTTAGTAGATTTCGTAACAGTGAGTTATGATAATGTTTTGAGAATCTTGGATATTGTTGAGATACAATACAGATATTTCAGTATGAGCTTATTGTGTTGTCGAAAGGATACGAGACGTGAACCTTGGTAATTATTATCACGAGTTTGGCAAAGTTATGGCGGCAAGATTACATTGGTCGTATTCTTACATAGTATTTTCATTGGTATGTAATTATTGACGTGATGTGATTGTTATCATTGTTGGATATTATGGCTGACCCCGTCGTGGGCTTTCTTTTAGGTTCTTGGATTATCGAGCTTGTAGCGGTCGTGAAGAGATGAGCTTCCCGGAGGATACTGGCTAGGGCATGTATTTGTGTATCGAGTTTCCTGATCAATTCTTGTATTCCGCTGCTAGAGTATTTTAATTGTTTGTCTTTTTCCGCTGCGTGAGTATTTTTAATGGCCTTTTGGTATCTGGTAACTTGGGTTACTTTGGCAATCGTCTTCTAAAATATTTTGTCGGTATGTGTAAGCGATAGCTTAACGTATGTTTTTAAACCGTTGAGTTCTGACATTTAAAACCTTGTTCTTTCAAATGAGATTTTACGACGGTTTTTGTTAAACGAGTTTTAAGTCTTCGAATGTTTTAAATAGATGATACCGTCGTTAGCCTCTTGGGCGTTTGTAAATATTTTCGAAAATTTCCTTCAGCCTTGTGGGTTCCATCTCGGGGCCCACGGCGCTGTAATATTCCTGGATGGCTCTGGGGGTGTTACAAGACCTATCACAGAACAGTTCTGGAGCAGACTATTGCGAAAACAGTCCAGAAAATTAATTTTTGACGATCTGATTTAATCAAATTAAACCAGCAAAATTATTTTATAAATCTATATTTGATAAACATAATCAAGAACATAATTTACACATAAATTACTTGCAAGTTGTCTCTGATACCACCGTTGGGTTTTCCATGCATCGAATACATAAATCAAGAGTAAAATGCAGCGGAAGAAATAATAAGAAAACCCAATTTAGGATCTCATGCAGTAATTTAATTGTTTGATTAAAGGGTTAATCGAATTACTTAATCCGACGAACAAATCTAGATCCGGACTAGAAGCAGATGAATATCTCCTTCCTCTTTGGGTGATCCACACACGAACAATTCCACAAGCCGGATTGCTAAATCCTTACGAATAATATTGATAAATAGTACAACACAAATTTCTTACTAGAAGGATTGTACTATTGATCAAGATAAACTAAGGGAAGACGACTTAGATGACCGATCCGCAAATTCTACTGTAGAGAGGAATGGCCGAAATCCTTAATCTTGAGAAAGGGGGGGCGATTTTTAGGAGTAGGTTTCTTATGACAACTCCTTGTCATAGACTCCCTATTTATACTAAGTAACCCTAGATTCAAGAATCTAATATTTGCTTAGTTACCCCTCATGTTATTAAATAATACAATATATATAATATCCAATATTATATATATTACTTATTATTTAATCTCCTCATAAATATTATATTTATTATTCCCAATTGATATTTATTCCTACTTGTCTATAATTGTCGTACGTGCGACACAAAAGGCTTATATTATGTTGGCAATTATTTAATTCTTTATTAAATAATAAATCATAAGCGGCCTCTAGATTACCCAAATATTATGAGTTAAATAGTCCATTAAACCTTTTAACGTGTCAAATCCCTTTGTCACGTGATATCATATTTGAACTAAGTCATGGAGTTTGTCATACTTATTTATGTTCAAATGCTTTCTCGATCTTAAGTAGACTGATTGAATCAAATGACTCTTCATTTGAGCATGGCCATGCATTTTCTCCAGTCCTACTTATCAAGGGGCCCAACAGATATCTATCTCATTAAAGAGAGGGACAAATCTCCATCTTGATTATTCATTTCCCTCTACATGACACACTAATCCCGATCGCTAACCTTTATGATCACCATGTTTCAGATGACGTTGGATCACGTCAAGGCATAGCAGTTATCATGTTGGACTCTATGATAATCTCGGGTTCAAGGATTTATTGACATACTGTTATATTGAGATTCACTTATGACATTTCCATGCAGTGATCTCAATGACGGTCTGTCCAGTATTAGTTCTCCAACCAATACCTATACGATTGATCCGTACCATACGCATAATCATCCGATGATTATCAATCAAACTTATACCAGTATATTAATCACTTGAGTCTCTACTCAACACGATTGTACCGGGGACATTTGAATAATTTTATTATTCGTGAATAACTATTATTCAATTATTATAATATTAAAACATGCATACATTATAAAAATCAACGAGAAATAAATGATATCAAATAACTTTATTTAAATGTGACAATTACAAATCTATGCATATCGAATGTCCTAGGGCACTATTCCCAACAACGTGTTGGTGTGACCCCAAGCTCCTCAAACGACCTACGAATGAACATTGGAGGCGAATCGTCCAAATGCCGCATATAATGCACTTGCTCATGGGTCGGTGTCGTAGATGTGCCCACCGAAAGAGACTCTAGCGGGTCGCTTAGTTGATTCTCGTCAAACCATTCATTTGCACAAATTTGGGCTTCATCAATTCGAATACATGTATCGCCCCTGTGAGGGTTCTTCATAGCACGAAAGACATCGATCGTAACTTGCTCTTCTTGAACCCGCAAAATCAGCTGCCCTTTTTCCACATCAACGAGGGTTCTGCTAGTCGCTAAGAATGGTCTTCCCAATATAATTGGGATGTCATGATCTTCCTCCATATCTAATACAACAAAGTCCGCTGGGAAGATGAATTTATCGACCTTAACCAAGACGTCTTCAATTACGTCCCTCGGATATTTAATTGAGCGATCGGCTAATTGCAATGATATAGTCGTGGGCGTAGCTTACCCCAAACCTAATTTCCTGAAAA
This sequence comes from Orobanche coerulescens, assembly GCA_033398695.1. Taxonomy (NCBI): domain Eukaryota; kingdom Viridiplantae; phylum Streptophyta; class Magnoliopsida; order Lamiales; family Orobanchaceae; genus Orobanche; species Orobanche coerulescens. The sequence continues at coordinate 67,538,389 of CM065814.1, forward strand.
TAGAAAGAGGCATAAGATTTATCGCACCAAGATCAAACAAAGCTTTTTCAAAATAAGAATTTCCAATGGTGCAAGGTATTGTAAAACTCCGTGGATCTTTTAATTTCGGTGGTAGCTTTTTCTGCAAGATCGTGCTACATTTTTCGATGAGTGCCACTATTTCGAATTCTTCGAGCATTCTCTTATTGGATAAGATGTCTTTCATGAATTTTACATAGCTCGGCATTTGTTGCAAGGCGTCGGCAAATGGGATATTTATGTGCAGCTTCTTAAAGACATCCAAAAATTTGGAAATTGTTTTTCTAGTTTCTGCTTTTGCAAACGCTGAGGAAACGGGGCTGGTGACAAAGAAACGGGAAATTTTCCGACTGTAACTGTCGACTTTTTCAGTGATGCTTGGTTAGTCGACGTGGTTCCTTCTTCGATCACTTCTTTTTTATAAATAATTGGGTTCGGGCAAGGTTTCGATGGTTCCGATAATTCTTGTCCACTCTCTAGGGTAATCGCTTGCACATTCTCTTTCGAATTAGTCTCAGTGGAGCTTGGCAAGCTACCTTGTGTTCTTGCACTCAACATATTTGCAATTTGGCCCACTTGTACTTCCAAATTTCGAATAGAAGCCAAATGAATACGCAGCGTCAAATCCGTGCGAGTCATAAACTGGTTCGTGTTTTGTGCCATTTGAGCCAATGCATCCTCTAATGAAACCTTAGGTGCTTGTGGTGCTTGCTGTGGTGGTAAGCTATTTTGTGGCTGCGGGGGCTTATTCAGGATCTGACCATTCCTCCAAGAGAAATTTGGATGATTTCACCACCCTTGATTATATGTGTTCGAATACGGATTATTTTGACAATTTGAAGTGCCTACAAACTGTGCTTGCTCCTACCGGGACTGATCAAATGGATTTCCAGCCTGACATTCAACACTCGGATGGGGACCACTACACCAATTGCAAGTTTCAATCTTAGAAGAAGAGTGTAAAAAATCTTGCAGCTGCTTAGTTAAATTGGCGACTTGTGCTGTTAAGGTAGAAATCGGGTCATTGTCATTGATCTCCATAACCCTCTTTATATTTATCCGCTCAGAAGGCCATTGATAGTCTCCAATAATGCATAAGCATCCTCCATAGATTTTTCCCATTAATGCCCCACCGGCAGCTGTATCAACTAATGTGCGCGTAGAACCACTCAATCCATTATAGAACATCTGTATTTGCAACCAGTTAGGTAGACCATGATTAGGGCATCGCCTGAGTAAATCTTTATATCTCTCCCATGCTTCGTGCAGAGTTTCCATATCATGATGTGCAAACATGGTAATCTCATTACGAAGCCGAGCTGTTTTTGCCGGTGGAAAGAATTTAGCCAGAAAAGTTTGTGCTAACTCGGCCCAAGTAGTAATGGATCCCGATGGTAGAGCATTGAGCCAAAATTTTGCTTTTGTCCCTGAGAGAGAATGGGAAAAGCCGAAGTCTAATAGCATCATCACTAGCACCATTGTGCTTCAACGTGTCGCAAATTTCCAAGAATGTGGTGATATGAGCATTAGGATCTTCATTGGGCAATCCCCAGAACTGATTAGCCTGAACCATCTGGATTATTGCTGGCTTAATCTCGAAGGTACTTGCTTGAATACTCGGGCGACGGATACCCGAAAGATTCTCATTAACTTGCGGAACTGTAAAGTCGCGAAGAGCTCTGGTATTTTGCAACTGAACTTGATTGTTGTCCTGAATTTCCACTGCGTCTGAGATGGCTTGGCTGTGTGCACTAGAAATTGCTCTTTTCTTAGAATGAATTCTTCGACAAGTGCGTTTAATTTCAGGGTCGAAAGCAATCAAATCATTCATGCACTAAGACACTCCCTGGGAGAAGCTCAAACAAAGAAAACTTTAACTAAAAGATTAACGAAAATAAAATTCAAACTAATACTAGAAAAGCCAAAATTGATATTTGTAAAAGAAATTAAGTCCCCGGCAACAGCACCAAAAACTTGTTGCTGAATTTAGTAAGCGCAAGTGTACGCTATCGTGAACAAGTAATAAAGTAGTGAGTAGAGTATCGTTCCCACGGGGACTAACGTACTAAGTACCAATTTTACGGTCTTCTACTAGTATTATTTGAATAATCGAATTGGTATAATGAGATAAAAAAATTATCTAATTAACAAATTACTGATAAGCTAACAACTAAATAAAATAGCTTAATTTAAATAGGGTAAAAATGAAATGAGAAGAATTAGGGTTATGTTTCCACCACGATTTATCTGATGTGATTGTTTATGTGTTATGTTCTAACATTCTAATTCAACTGATTAAAAGCGGAGAATCCCTAAAACAATCTAAAGCCTCTTCCGATGGTCAATAGAAAATACTACTAATTATCAACTCAATATATCCCTATATGAATTAATAACTCAATAGCTAATCCGGCACAGTGGTTCCTCGACAGAAACAATGCTTCACAATTCCTACGAGTATATTCCTATCTCATAGAATAATTATGATTTTCCTCACCAGTTCCATGCTTAAATCTCTTCTTCTGAGTAAATAAAAGCGTTAAAGACAATTTAATTATTGGCCAGATAATTGAAAGCATTAAAATCAATGAGTAAAATCCAATCATGTTGAACAGATGATAAGAAACAAAAAATATAGGAAATCACATCTTCAAAATCTAGGTTTTATCACAATCTTAAAATAATAGTTTAGCCAAACATAATAGTAACAAAATTCATCATCAAAATCAAAGACATAAGTATAGATGAATCTTCACAATAAAGAGGCAATTCCTCGCGTCTTCTGTGGTGTTCTTAACTTCGTTGGAATTCTGCCTCCTCCCCCAAGATGATGATTAGCTTGTGGTTGTCTCCACTTTTATAACCTCCCATCTGACCCAAAACGCGTCCCCAAAAACGTATCTCCAATCCATGCAAAAATGGTCAAAGTTATAGAGTTGCATTAGGGTTTCGCTGCCGACGGCCGCGGCCCCGGGATAAGTGTGCCGTGGCCCCAATCACATGACCGCCTAGTTTTGGGCCTTCCATCAGCACGGGCCGCGTCCCTGAGGTGTCTGTGCCTCGGCCCTCGGTACTGCTCGTTCCAGCTTGCTGCATGTTGAGTCTGCGACGTGGCCCGGCTTTGTGTGACGCGGTACTTCACTAAAAATTGGCGTTCTCCACCGGTTTGACTGATTTTAGCCGCACTATATCTTAAACCTTCAAATAAACAAAATCTCCATCATATTTTTATCAATAAGGATTAAATTGTGCCAAATAACTAAAAATAAATCGTGTTTAATATGCAAAAAATAATGTTCAACAATGAACTACATCACCATTACATAAAATGTAATAAATATATTATAGTAATGGCATAAATACTCAATTTAATATATTAATCCAATCAATATAAAAATAATCCAACTATTAGAATTAATTCAATTTATTCATATAATTGATAATTTTAGTTTTTTCCGGAAGAAAATAAATATTTTATTCAATTTATTCCCCTAAAAATAGAAATATAGTATTTCTATTTTAGTCAAATTAGATCCAATCTAAATTGCGGGAAATTAATTTATCAAGTATAAAATATAAAAACAGAGTCAGAGACACAAGGCTCGAACCAAGACCACGACCCGACATGACTGTCGGTCCTTTGCTGAGAAGCCCAACCCTCTCGACTGCCGCTTGCCGAGAGCAGGCAGCCTCCCGGCGACCCCGAGCTGCCAGGACCGACCACTTTTCTGGCTCATCTTTTCGTCTCCAATTCAAAAATATTTTTCTAATTTTTAAATTACACATATAAATCAATCTTTCAAAAGAAAAATAGATTTATATTATAACATAAAATTATTAAAAATTAAAATTTTTGACGAACAATTAAACATCAACCATTAAAATAATTATGCTTCCAAATCATAAGAACATTCAATCAAGTATACCAGATGAGAATGTCATTTATATGGTCGCATAAATCTCGCTCTGATACCATTGTTGGGATATCGAGTCTAAAATTGAAAGCGCAGTAGAATAATAAATTCAAAGAATGAATTTATCTACGTATCACGCATCAGAAAGTCGATCAAAGTAATCTTCTATCTTCTTGTTTTTGAAGAACAAGGCTATACGTAGATAGAAATATCTTACTATATTTATTTTACACACTCCGAGTGATTTATAATTTTTATCTCTCAAAACACACTTAAACACAAGTGTAAGACTTAGAGAAATTTTTCTCACTTTTTCTCCCTCAAACTCACGGCCAACTTGGAGATTTTTCAAGTTATGTTATTGTTGAAGATGTTAGTAATGGTGATATGTAAAACTAACACCTCATGTCGTGACAAAATGTCACCACCACAATTATTCACCAAAATAATGAAGTAAGTACCCACATAATATAATCATCTCACCATGAGACAAAAAAAGATCATACAACATGGGGGCAGCCGTAAGGGAGGAATAATGAAGTTGGTTCGTTTTGATTCGTGATCGCCGTGTGTCTAGTCAGATAGATACACTTTGATGCATTTCAATATTATATAATTAATTAATCTATGTAATTAATATAGTTTATCTAAAAAATAAAATGAAAAGAATTAATTACCCAATAATATATTTAATTCACGAGACCGATTTAATTTGTCCAACAAATTAAATTAGACATACAATGTCTAATATTAACCAAGGGATAATAATCTAAATATAATCCATCATCTATCCTGTGTGCGTGATTCTGTAGGTTCGTCTCAGTTAGTAATGGGAGGATCCAAAGACTTTAGCACCACCTATTCAGTCCGGTGACCTACACTATAACTCAACTGAGAACGAATTATAGGGATCGTTCCAAAACCTTTACGTTATGAATACTTATATGTATAAACCCTTCAACCATATTTCCCGATTAAGTATTAAGATCATGACAATGTCAAACCATATTGTAACTTGATTCTATGCATTTGTTAGTGCAAACCGAGATCATTGAGTGTTTCGGATACAACTAGCTCGAAATGTTTTGGCCAAATAATTACGATCTCTTTTGCCACTACCCACAGAGGACATATACATGTTCACTTACATGAGAAAGAATCTCATCTTGGTACTTAGTGAGACTGCTACTTGCCCATCAAGTCGCATCTCGAGGTTGACCCCACCAGCCGGTGATTGGATCGAACTACTATAGTGACTAACTTAATGTCACAAGCACATCTCCTATTGAATCCTCAAGTCAAAGGTTCATGTATACCTATCACAACCTTTCGATTCAGTCATTGACTATCCCGGCGTGAAATCCATGTGATCGAATTGAGGTGAGTCGAGCCCGAGTATACAATCTCATTAGCATACATATAACATGTGCTCCCATTAACTCTTAGTGAAGACAGGAACTCTACATGTCAAAGTACACATTATATAAGTTTTGTCTATTTAATGCTCAGTTAACTTTTATCGACTTGCGAACTAGTTAAGCGTTCGAGCCCTAAACACTTGGCGTACCTATCTCCTTATCTCATAAGGACTGTAATGTTTTCTCTCAAATCCAAGTACAATAATTCTATATTTAAAATCATGATGTCAATAATATACAACAATATAGCAATGATAAATCCCTAATTCGATTGATGTTCATAATTACACTACAATACTCTCATTCTCTCATTTTCTGAGTGGCATTCGAGGACATATTTGTAATACCCGAGATTTTCATTCCGTTTATTTTGGATTTTTCCGGATATTTCTCGGTTGCCGAGTGTCGATATTATTTTCTCGATGATTGATTTCTGTGTCTATATGGTTGCATGTGATTATTTGTTGCATGGTGTTTCATTTCAGATCGATGATGTTGTCCGCGAGGGTTTCGTCGTGTTCGTTCCGTGCGTTTTTGGAAAATCGGGTCGTTAAGTCTTGGCGGATGGGAACCGGCCGGCCAGGTGCGCACGAGCAGGGAGCACGGGCCAGCGCTTGTGCGGCACTCGTGCGGGATAGGCAGACTGCTGGGCAGTCTCTGCCGGCCGCGCACGAGCAGAGCGCACGAGCAGGGCGTACGATCCGGCGCTCGTGGGTCCTGATTGCACGCGCACGAGCAGGTGCTCGTGCCCGATGCTCGTATGTTTTGGCAGTTTCCTAATAGTGGCGCGCACGAACCGGCACACGACCGGCCGCTCGAGCGTGTCTGCCCTTGCGTCGCTGTGCAGTATAAATATGATCGAGCAAATGGGTTTACACTCATTTTCTCATTTCTCTCCTTTCCTTTCCATGGATGGAGCTTGAAGGACACGAAGATATGTTGTTCAACTATCAATCCACGAAGTTCGTGAGTTTATAACGTCGATTAATCGTCCCATAAGCTCCTCTGATCGACCAAATCAAGGTTAGATTACCTAAAAATCTAGTTTTGGGGAAAGTGGGGATTTTGTTTGATTTTGTCCGTTTGATCCGTAATAACGTAGATTAGTGATGGATTATTGATTATTAAGTTGTATTCTACCAATTTCCTTGTTGTTACATGGTTTGATTACTAAGGATTTGTCGTTTTGTCGAGTTCCTAATCGATGCCTTGAAGGTGTCCGGTAAAAGGTCTAAGAGGGGGATTCGGGCGTTATTCGATTATTATTCGTCGTTCGATCGTTGATTTATTGATGACATGTCTTAGGAACTAAATACTTGTGAAGAACTCGAGTCGGAACCCTTCCGTTCGTTGACTTCTTTGGGGTCCGAGGTTTCCCGATTGAATCGTGTTCTTTGGAGTGTTCGGTATCGGTTATTGATCAAGTATCTAGTTATATGATTTGTGTCTTGTGAATGAGTTTACATATTGGATTTATGATGATTTGGTTTATCTTCATGGATATGATTCGTGCGATTTGATTATTCGAATATTTGTTGGTATTAATGATATTCTTGCTTGTTTAACGTTGTGAAGTTGTGTTGGTCATGTTAGTTGCGTGATTCGTGTTGGGCTTGATTGCTTGAGTTTGAGGTATGGTGATGATTATGATTATTGTGTTGGATTGATTATATAATTGGACGTGTATTTTGGTGTATGATCGGATGTTCGAACATGTTAGTATTAAGGTGTGTTGTTCGTGGTGATGTGTTGCGTTGTTTGGTATGTGTTGGGAAATGTATGTGTGTATGGTCCAGGTACGGTCCGTCGTGGCCTATGGAGTTCGGTACATGAGGTGTACGAACAGTGTGCGTGGTCCAGGTATGGTCCGTCATGGCCTCTGGAGTTCGGTACATGAGGTGTACGAACAGTGTGTGTGGTCCAGGTACGGTCCGTCGTGGGCTCTGGAGTTCGGTACATGAGGTGTACGAACATTGTGTGTGCTCCAGGTACGGTCCGTTGTGACCTCTGTAGTTCGATACATGATACAGACAGTGAATATGAGGAACCAGGTACGGTCCGACGTAGCCTCTGGGGTTCGTTACTTGACGAGTACGAACAGTAAGTGAATGGGAAATGTTTTAGTGTTAAATCTCGGACTCGTGATGATATTTACACTAATGTGTATTAAAGCAAGAACCGGGTTGAGGCCTTGGCGATTTTCGAAAGAGGTTTTGTAATTTGGGACTCGAGGTCCAAAAGAATTTATACTTTAAAAAGTCCCGAGATGCCGAATTTAATTTTAAAGACTTCATCACTCATTTTCTAATTAATAAAACCTCTCGGGAATGTTTTGACAATTGATTGTTGTATTTTATTCGTGATTACTTTTTGTTTGATACATTTCGTATACTATTATACTTGCACTAGTAAAACAATGGAAATTTACTAACCCCCGAGTAATCAGGGGGTGGATGTCTGTTTTGCGTCCAGGTACACGCTGGTTCGGGGGAGAAGTCACAGGATCAGCACAGGAGTGACGAGCTACGATACTAATCAAGAGTTGAGAGTTTGGTCGGGTTAAGTTGTATCGATCGAGTTATAGTCAGACTTCCGCTGTTGTGTACCTTTACCCCTGTGTGGGTATTTATTGTAAAGAGTTGTGTTTCATCTCGTCTGTGTTAGTCGTGTGACCTCATCGGTCCATGTGATTGTATTGTAATTGACCTTGATGGTCTGTATTATTGTAATGATTGACTCCGGTCGGTCATGTTTTCGGTAGTTCTGTGTTGTTTAGCCTGTTAGGTCCTCGCGGGAGGGTCTATGGCGTGTAATATTTCCATATAGTCTGGGGGTGTTACAATTATGGTATCAGATCTTAGGTTGCGGAAACCTAGGTTGTCTTGGGTCAAGCCGAGTCATGGTTTGTCGAGTAATATGAGGCCATGGTATTTGAGTTGCCGGGTGACAAGTTGAGTTGTGCGTGGTCACAACGTGTCATATGTATTGTCGGACGAGATTAGTATCGTGGGTGAGCGTCATCTCCGTGCGGCCCGTGGACGTAAGTCTCCTCTTTTATGCGAGGTATCGGTGTTTCATAATTTCATTTATGTGCGATAATTGTGGTGCATAATTTTATTTGCATGGTGTTATGAAATGGAATCCGTGTTTGATATTCATGGTATGCCGTTTGTATATTGAGTTGAATGTAATGAAGGTTTGGGCACCGAGTGGTGCAATATAATGTGAAAGTTGTGAACCTTGATGTGTCCCAGAAAATATAACGATGGTAGAGTTGTCGAGAAACTCAGATGGATAGTTTTGGCGTATGTTTTAACTTGGTGTTCACGAGTTATATTTGACTGATTTGGTGATCCTCTTGCCGTTTGAGCATGTTGTTTTAAGTTCGATTATTTTTTGATAATTTTAATTGTGTCCGTTGCGTGTAAGTTTGGTAACGGTTTTCTGAAAGATTTTATGGGCTTGAGTATTTTTGTAGAAAAATCGATTTTTGAAAATATTCTGATGGTGCGGTTAAACAGAGATTTTGTATGGATTTTTGAAATCGGTTGAATTTTGACGAGTTAGTCATGTATTTTCAAATGACACCTTCAGACGGTATCTGAAAGATGTGTTTTAAAGTACTTCGGATATTGCAAATTGTTACCGTCATTTTTGGATATGATTGAAAAGATTTTGGAAAATTTTTATTTTGCAAAACGACTTTGATTTTTGGAATTTAAAACGTTATGTGTTTGTGTGTTGGGGCTAAGTCGTTGCGACAAGTTTGTTATGTTGTTATGCTCGGCGGAGAATTTTGCAGTGTTTCTAAATGTTGGGATATATTGTTAGGAGTCGATCATTAACCTTTGGAGCCGTTTCGGGGCTGCTGGGACAATTCTGTTGTCCTGCAGCTAGTGATTACAGCCGTAAGATGTTTACCATTACGTCCGTAAGCTCTTAGGTGTTACGGCCATAAACTCCTAGTTGTTACGGTCGTAAGCTTGTGACTGTCACGACAGTAATTTTGTTGTTACAGTGGTATCTGTGCTCTTTGTCGATCGTTTAATTCTATGGGTATAGTCGTGTGGTCTGCCAGTGACGATTGTGACCATTAACTATTGTATCGATAATGTCGCACTCGATTGGTTATCCTGTATGGATATTATTGACATGTTATTGATCGTTACCACTCTTACTAGGAAATTTTGGTAGTACACTTAGGTGTTGTGACTGCAAAGTCTGATTTAATTGTATTATTCTATGATGTTATCCTGATGTGACAGTTGATCTGTGGTAATGATTAGTGCTAGTACAAGTGGTTTTCCACCCGGGGATGGTTTGGCGAAACCTCTCGGGGTCGATGCTAAGGGGCAGGTCACGGATTATCATGTGCATTGTTTTCCATGATGGTGTGGAGTGGTAACATGTGGTTACCCTGTAGGTTATTTTGACGATATCGGTTATCGAGTAGATTTGATATTTCGAAATGTTGTTTTGCAAATGACTTCAAAACGGAACAATTATGATAATGGAATCATGATTTTGATTAAACGGTAGAGGTATTAAAAATATTTTTTTTTTTAAAAACTCATTTCGGCAAAATCTTTCAAACTCAAGAATTTCAAAATACTATCATTTAAACGAATACCTCGGGAAAATTTTATTTTTAAAGAATGTTAAAAATGTTTGACCCCAATGATATGTATGTGATTTTGACCGTGTTTGTTTTGCTTAAGGTCACACATTCTGTTTATGTGTCCATGTAGATTACTCACGAATTTAAATTCTATTATTGTAGTGATAGTTCGTGTATTCGTGTAATGACTTGGAGTGAATATTTTAATGGGCTGTTGTTTGTTGTGCTATGTTGATTATGTGATGTTTGTTTTGTTGTGTTATTCTGAATGATTGTCCGTTTAGTATGCCGAGAGGTCGAGGCCGAGGACATGGTCGTAGTAATGGTCGTAATCAGAAGCATGAGCGGGCGACTCGCTCGTCGTCGAGTGCCAATCAGCTCAGTACATGTGGTAGGGAACCGGAGTTCCGTTCATACTTCTAGAGGCCCCAGTGATGTCCGGTTATAGTATTTGTGCTCGTAAGGCAGATTGTTTCTCGTGTGGAGATATATTATGTGATGTTTTTATGTTTGGTACATGATGATGGATATTTTGTGTTGTATGAGTCCGTGTGGGTTGTTGGACCTACGGAGATGCGTGATTGTAGATCACGGGGTCATGAATTTGATTTTTTTATGTTTGAGCGTGGTGTTTTGTTTGGTAGCACCATGATGTCTTTGTTTTAAGTTTCAGGACGAAACTTCTTTTTAGGGGGTAGAATGTAATACCCGAGATTTTTGTTCCGGTTATTATGGATTTTTCCGGATATTTCTCGGCTGCCGAGTGTCGGTATTATTTTATCGATGATTGATGTTTGTGTTTATATGGTCGCGTGTGATTATTTGTTGCATGGTGTTTCATTTCGGATCGATGATGTTGTCCGCGAGCGTTTCGTCTTGTTCGTTTTGTGCGTTTTAGGAAAATCAGATCGTCGAGTCTTGGCGGCTAGGCAATGGCCGGCAAGGTGCGGCTGTGACCGGCCAGGTGCGCACGAGGAGGACGCACGGGCCGGCGCTTGTGCGGCACTCGTCCGGGATGCCTGCATCACGGGCTTTTTGTCGGCCGCACACGCGGTGGCGCACGATCCGTGCTCGTGGCCTCGATCGCACGCGCATGATCAGGTGCTCATGCCCGATGCTCATGTGTCTCGGCAGTTTTCTTACAGTGGCGCGCACGACCCGGAACACGACAAGCCGCTCATGCGTGTCTGCCCGTGCGTCGCTGGGCAGTATAAATATGATCGAGCAGACGGGTTTACACTTATTTTCTCATTTTTCTCCTTTTCTTTCTGCGACTGGGGCTTGTAGGACACGAAGATATGTTGTTCAAATATCAATCCACGAAGTTCTTGAGTTTCTAACATCGATTAATCACCCCATAACCTCCTCCGATCGACCGAATCAAGGTTAGATTTCCTAAAAATCTAGTTTTGGGGAAATTGGGGATTTTGTTTGATTTCGTCCATTTGATCAGTAATAACTTAAATTAGTGATGGATTATTGATTATTAAGTTGTATTCTACCAATTTCCTTGTTGTTCCATGGTTTGATTACTAAGGATTCGTCGTTTTGTCGAGTTCCTAATCGACGCCTTGAAGGTGTCCGGTAAAAGGTCTTAGAGGGGAATTCAGGTGTTATACGATTATTATGCCTCGTTCGATCGTTGATGTATTGATGATATGTCTTAGGAACGAAATCCATGTGAAGAACTTGAGTTGGAACCCTTCTGTTCGTTGTCTTCTTCGGGGTCCGAGGTTTCCCAGTTGAACCGTGTTCTTCGGAGTGTTCGGTATCGGTTATAGAGGCAAGTATTCTACTTATACGATTTGTGTCTTGTGAATGAGCTTACATATTGGATTTACGATAATTTGATTTATCTTCGTGGATATGATTCGTGCGATTTGATTATTCGAATGCTTGTTGGTATTAATGATATTCTTGCTTGTTTAACGTTGTGAAGTTGTGTTGGTCATGTTAGTTGCGTGATTCGTGTTGGGCTTGATTGCTTGGGTTTGAGGTATGGTAATGATTATGATTATTGTGTTGGATTGATTATATACTTGGACATGTATTTTGGTGTATGACTGGATGTTCGAACATGTTAGTATTAAGGTGTGTTGTTCGTGGTGATGTGTTGCGTTGTTTGGTATGTGTTGGGAAATGTGTGTGTGTATGGTCCATGTACGGTCCGTTGTGGCCTCTGGAGTTCGGTACATGAGGTGTACGAACAGTGTGTGTGGTCCAGGTATGGTCTGTCGTGGCCTCTGGAGTTCGGTACATGAGGTGTACGAACAGTGTGTGTGGTCCAGGTACAGTCCGTCGTCGCCTCTGGAGTTCGGTACATAAGGTGTACGAACATTGTGTGTGGTCCAGGTAAGGTCCGTTGTGACCTCTGGAGTTCGGTACATGATGTGTACGGACAGTGAATATGTGGAACCGGGTACGGTCCGACATGGCCTCCGGGGTTCGTTACTTGACGAGTACAAATAGTAAGTGAATGGGAAATATTTTGGTGTTAAATCTCGGACTAGTGATGATATTTAAACTAATGTGTTTTGAAGTAAGAAACGGGCTGAGGCCTTGGCAATTTTCGATAGAGGTTTTGTAATTTGGGACTCGAGTTCCAAAAGAATTTATACTTTAAAGACTCCCGAGATGCCGAACTTAATTTTATAGACTTCATCACTCGTTTTTTGATTAATAAAACCTCTCGGGAATGTTTTGACAATTGATTTTTGTATTTGATTCGTGATTGCTTTTTGTTTGATACATTTCGTATATTATTACACTTGCACTAGTAAAACAATGGAGTTTTACTAACCCCCGAGTAATCGGGGGTGGATGTCTGTTTTGCGTCCAGGTACACGCTGATTTGAGGGAGCAGTCATAGGATCGGCATAGGGAGTGACGAGCTATGATACTAATCAAGAGTTGAGAGTTTGGTCGGGTTAAGTTGTATCGACCGAGTTATAGTCAGACTTCCGCTGTTGTGTACCTTTACCCCCTACGTGGGTATTTATTGTAAAGAGTTATATTTCATCTCGTCTGCGTTAGTCATGTGACCTCATCGGTCCATGTGGTTATATTGTAATTGACCTTGACGGTCTATATTATTGTAATGATTGACTCCGGTCGGTCAAGTTTTTGGTAGTTTTTTGTTGTTTAGCCTGGTAGGTCCTCGCGGGGAGGGTCTACGGCATGTAATATTCCCATATAGTCTGGGGGTGTTACAATATTCCTAACAAAGACTGCATTCTTGAATGGCAGTATAGATAAGAAAATCTTTATGCGTCAACCAGAGGGATTCATTGCTGAAGAAGAAGAGCATTTAATGTGCAAGCTTAAGAGGTCCATTTATGGACGTAAGCAAGCATCTAGATCTTGGAACACTTGTTTTGACCAGGTTGTCCAGTCATATGGATTCGTCTAATGTCCGAGTGATAGCTATGTGTATAAGAAGTGCGATGAAAATTTGTTGGTATTTCTTGTACTGTACATAGATAATATCTTTGTAATTGGAAACAACATGAAGGAGTTATCAGACGTACGGTTATAGATATTTGAGCACTTCAATATGAAGAATTTGGGAGAAGCAGGCCACATCCTTGGGATCCGGATCTTTCATGATCGAAAGGAAATGATGTTGTGCTTATCACAAGTATTCTATATCGATATTGTAGTAAAGTGATTTAGCATGGAGAATTAGAAGAGAGCTTTTCTACCTTACAACCATAGTATTCAACTGTCCAAAGATATGTGTTCTAAGACACAAAAGAGATTGTTGACATGAAGCTAGTCCCTTTATGCATTAGCAGGATGAAGCTCCATGTATGCTATGCTTTGTACTAGACCAGATATCTGTCATTCTATAGGCGTGGATGCTAAATATCAGTCAAACCGTGGACTAGGACACTGGATCATTGTCAAGCATATAATCAAGTACCTAAGAAGGACTAGGGAGCACATGCTAGTATATCAATCATATGACCTCTGTCCAGTGGGTTATACTAACTCATATTTTTCAGCAGACAAAGAAAAGTCCAAGTCTACATCAGGTTACATGTTTACTGTGGGAGGTGGAGCAATTAGTTGGGGGAGTGTGAAGCATAAATGCATCTCGGACATTAACATGGAACCGAATACGTGGCATCCTTTGAGGCATCCAACGAGGCAGTATGGCTCAAGTACTTCCTGCAAGACTTAGATGTTATTCCTGATTTTCCATAGAGTATTACTCTTTACTGTGATAGTACTGGTGCAGTCACAAATTCTTGGGAACCACGAGCCCATCAAGCAAATAAACGTATAAAGCGCATGTACCATATCATATGACACTTCATAAAGGAAGGAGACATAGTTGTGGGCAAGGTTGATTTGGAAGATAATCTTGCTGACCCTTTCACAAAAGGTTTGGCCACAAAAAATTTTGAAGGCATGTAGTGATAGAAATAAAACTCAGCAGAAGCGTCGAGTTTGGATTTACTAAAATCGGCCCTAAAGAATCGGATCTATTTAGGCTCGTCAAATAATTAATTACACATATTAATAAGCAATTAAAATGAAAAATATATATTTACGCGTCTAAACATGATAATTCGTAGTATTCTACCTAGATCTAAAAAATCTTAGAATATGTTACCTTTGAAGCAAAGTCTTTGAATTTATCATTGATCTTCTTGTATTTCTACCTTTAGATCTTTTAGAGTATGATCCGCCTAAATCCGTATGTTGTGTGTGCAACGAGCTACCAAATCTTGCTTGGACTTCAACTTGGGATCGGCCGAACCATTGCTCTTGGGAGTAACTTGATTTTTCTTTGTTTTCTAGTATTATATAAGCACTCTTAGAAAATTGATGTGTTATCTAAATTGTGGAATCAAAGACACAAGTCAAGATCCACGAGAAAATCGATCTATCAAGCTTCTATGTTTTGTCACGGCCGAAATCCCCTTTAGAAGTCCTATTTATAGGCTTTGGACTACTCTAGGGATCTTAAGGATGATTAGGGTTAAGACTCCTAATGCAACACAATTTTCCATATTAATATCTTCCCTAATATGGTTGAGTTCACTAATATCAATTCAGTCCACTAAAGAATTAATGTTGAACTTCCAACTCAAATCCCAATTTACGAAATTGGGCTCCTTATTTAAATATATTATTTTTCGTGTTTAAGATATCGAATGTCCATTAATTAACTTAAGCTACTGACAACTATAATTAATTAATATCTTATTCAAGAGTAGTACCACTCGAACCTTATTATTATACCGGAATTAAATCCACCTACAGGGTTTAATATAATAATCATTATCGAGCTCCTCAAGGGGACATCATCAACCTGCATGAGTGGGGACACAATTTCTAGTTATAATAATAATTGCCATATAAATAATATTATTACCCAAGATATGAAGCTTATTGAGTCATTTATTTTGACTCTCACCCATAGTAAATCAAAGCAATAAATATTATAAATACACAATTAAATATTATATACTTAGAATTAAGAAATAATAATTATCCGATATTTACGTTCTTATTACAGTCAGTGCAGAAGATACTACCACCTCGATCCAGTTCAATGTTATGCAAATACGCTAATGCATGCTAATAGTCAAGACCAACTAATCTCAAGCATACATTAAAACCTTTCACATAATTTGTCTAGAATTATATAGATTCTGAACTATTGTATTATTTTATAATGCATCGATAATTTGATCTTCCGTGTGACACCAACAAAATATTATCTAAAATATAAATAAAATTAGACATTTCATTTGCATAATCATAATGTGAATAAATATGCAAAACATGTGATTATGTCTAATTAATATTCTCATAGGTAGTTATAGGGAAATAAGGTAATACAAGCATAAAGTATGATTTGCAGTATACAACTCTACAATCGCCCACTTATACTCAAAGCATGATTGTAAGTATACTACAATATTACATACTCTCTCATTTCTCCCACTTATACTCAAAGAAATGCTTCCATACACCGTAATCTCATTCCTTCCACATGCATTTTAAAAACTTTTGCGGGTAGGCCTTTTGTGAAAGGATCAACAACATTATCTTCCGATGCGACCCTGGCTACAACTATGTCTCCTTCCTTTACGAAGTGTCGAATGATGTGGTACTTGCGGTTGATATATTTGCTTGCCTTGTGGGCTCGTAGTTCCCTCGAATTTTCTACTGCACAGGTGTTGTCACAATAAAGTGTAATACCCTTTGGAAAATTAGAAATCACATCTAAGTCCTGCAGGAAGTACTTGAGCCATACCGCCTCTTTGGTTGCCCCAGAGGTTGTTACATACTCGGCTTCCATGGTAGAGTCCGAGATGCATTTCTGCTTCGCACTTCTCCAACTAATGGCTCCACCTCCAACACTAAACACATAACCTGAAGTAGACTTGGACTTTTCTTTATCTGATAAAAAATCCGAGTCAGTATAACCCATTGGACACAGGTCGTTTCATTGATATACTAGCATATATTCCCTAGTTCTTCTCAGGTACTTGAGTATGTGCTTGACCGCAATACACTGTCCTGGACCGGGGTTCGACTGGTGTCTAGCAGTCATGCCTACGGCATGACATATATCTGGTCTAGTGCAAAGCATAGCATACATGAGGCTTCCTACAGCTGAAGCATAATGGATCAGCTTCATTTTATCTACCTCCTTTTGTGTATTACGACACATATCCTTAGATAGTTGAATTCCACATCTGTAAGGTAGAAAACCTTTCTTGAAATTCTATATGCTAAGCCGCTTTAGAACTGTATCAACATAGGATGTCTGATATTTTCACAACATCCTTTTCTTCCGATCACGAAATATCCTGATTCCAAGGATGTGTCCTGCTTCTCCCAAATCCTTCATATCGAACTGCTCAGATAGCCATACCCGTACGTCCGACAACTCCTTCACGTTGTTTCCAATCAGAAGAATATCATCTACATACAGTACAAGAAACACCAACACGTTTCCATTGCATTTCTTATACACACAACACTCACTTGAACATTGAATGAATCCATATGACTCGACTACCTCATCAAATCGAGTGTTCCAAGATCTAGATGCCTCCTTAAGTCCATAAATAGATCTCTTAAGTTTGCACACTAAATACTGCTCTCCTTCAGCAATGAATACCTCTAGTTGGCGCATGTAGATTTCCTTGTCTGGACGTCCATTCAAGAATACAGTCTTGACATCTATTTACCAAACGCCGGATCCAAATAGGCATCTATAGCTAAAAGAATCCGGATTGACTTAAGCATGGATACCGGCAAAAAGGTTTCATCATAATCGATACCCTCTTTCTGAGTGTAACCTTTTGCTGCAAGCCTCGTTTTGAAGGTTTCAATCTTCCCGTCACCTCCTTTCTTTCACTTGTAGGTCCACTTACTCTCAATGGCTTGTACCCGATCTGGTAGTTATACTAGCTCCCACACTTGATTGAAATCCATAGATCCCATTTCTGATTCTATTGCTACTTGCCAGGAGTCAACATCTTTATCTTAGATTGCCTACTTGCAAGTCCAGGGATCTGATTCATCTTCGCCTGGGATTGAGTCTGAAGACTTTCTCATGCCTATGAGTCGTTCTAGTAGATGAACAACCCTCCCACGAGGCAAATCCTGAGTTGGTGTAAATGTCTCAAAATCGATACATGGTGCAGTGTTAGTTGGCGATTGTATGACCCTCAACTCTTCCAGAATTATTTTGCTCATGGGCTTGTGAGTAATCATATAATCATCTTCCAGGAATCAGGAATTGGTGCTAATAATGACCTTCTGATCCTGGGGACTATATAACTAGCCACCCTTCATTCGCTTAGGTTATCCTACAAACACTCATACCTCTGTATGATATTTTAACTTATCAGCTTCCTTATTCAACAGATGTACTGGAGTACCCCTAATCCGAACATGCCCTAGACTGGGCTTTCACCGACTCTATAGTTCTATGGGTGTTTTTTGAACTGATTTCGAAGGCACCAGGTTTAGAATGTAAGCCGCTGTTTCCAAGGCATACCCCTAGAACAAAATAGGTAAATCTGAATAACTCATGATTGACCTAACAATTTCTAAAAGAGTTTTGTTTCAGCAACACCGTTTTTTGTGGAGTTTACGGCGCAGTGATCTGGGACTAAATCCCCTAATTTGCCAAGAAATCCAAAAACTCTACACTAAGGTACTCGCCACCATGATCAGATCATAGTGACTTGATACTCTTACCGTCACGCTTCTCCGTTTCAGCCTTGAAATATCTTAACTTGTCAAAGGCTTCAGATTTATGTCGTATCAAATAGATCTATCCATATCTCGAATAATAATCTATAAACATGATGAAGTATTCGAAACCACCCCTGGCCTGGATGTTCATTGGACCAAGTACATCCGTATGAACCAATTCTAGCACATTCTGAGCAGTATTAATGACATACAGTCCATCAGTATATGTATCATTGCAAATATATTCACCGTTTCTTCTAATAATAGCATCACTATCAAAAGAAACTGAATAACCATCACAACTTAATTTAGAAACCGAAATCAAATTCATTCTAAATTTTTTTACTAATAGTACATTATTACGGACTAATATTTTATCATTAATCTTCAACTGTACGACTCCCATTGCAACAGTCATAAGCATGGAGTAATTGCCCAGTTGATGGTTATCTCGCCAGCACTAAGCTGCTTGGTAACCTGAAAACCATGCGAGTCAAAGCAAACATGATCAGTGGAGCCTTAATGAACTATCCGCAAAGCAGAAGAACAAGCGGCCAAACATGTTTTGACTACTAGTGCACGAGACATACCTTTCTTAAGAGCAGGGCAATTCACTTTAAAATGTCCCTTCTGACCGAACTTGTAGCACTTTTTCTTCGGCTTTTTGTTTGCCTCACGCTAAGGAGCCTTGCTTTTTACCTTGAGAGTTTCCAGTGGCTTCTGGCCCACTTGTTTCTGTAATACCCGCAATATCGAATTTTTGTAATTTTCTTTTTTTGGCGGGAGTCCATTTTAACGGCTTGCTTGTGACCGTTCCGTCATTCTGAGAATGATTAATTCTGTACTTTTCGACATCCGAGTTCGTTTCGATGTCGCTTTGCTGAGTTCCGTGCTTTTTGGCGACTTTTCCGCATTTGAGTTCGATTCTTATGAATCTCGTTCGAAACTATTGTTTCGTGTATCCCGCAAGTCCGTTTAGACGTGTTGTGAACTTCAGTTTGGTTATTCGATCATGTATCGTGATTTTTCGGATGTTTGGGCCATTTTGTAATTTCTCAATGTTTTGGGTATTTGTTTTCATACTCATTTTTACCCACCTCCGAGTTGTTGGAATCGCATGTTTGTTTAGCGCTTTCATTCGTTGTTGAGAACTCTTCATTAGCGCTATGTCGCACCATTCGAGTCGTATTTTGAGGTTGTTCGGAACTGATCGGGCAGCAGAAGGAATCTGCTGCCAGAATGCAGCATGTTACGGCCGTAACGGCCAGCATATTACAGCCGTAATGGACATGATGTATGGCCGTAATAGGGGCATGTATACAGGCAGCGGGCAGTGTTATTTCAGATCAGTTTTGCTCTTTTCCTTCCTCACGCGACGGGCAGAGTCTTGAGGCGATTCCAGGGCGATTCTTCACGGGAATTCATCAATCTTTCATCCTACAACATTATCATCGTCTTGGTGTGGATTAACAACATCAAATCATCATTTTCACCCTTGAATTGAGGTAATCATCCTAGAACCCTATTTCGAGAATAATTGGGGGTTTGTCTTGATTTCGTGATTTTAATCCGAAATTGTTGGTTCCTTTGTTGTCATCTAGTCATGTTGATCATAACCTATGGCTGGAATTCCGTTTTTCATGAATTAACGAGTCGATTCATGTTCTTGGCCGTTTTGGGGGAAACCCTTGAACTTTCGTCATTTGACCCTCTAATTTGGTGGCTTTGAGTCGTGCTCTGAAATTTATTTTCATTGTTGTTATTGTCATTCATATTTTATCTCCGCGTTTGTAATTATCCGAGGCAAGTATCTTGCCCATACATTTCGTATTTCGTAGATGTGATAGTTGATAATTGATTATATGTGAAAATTTAACGTTTAATGAACTTTCAAAAAGATCGGTATACTCTCGATAAAAGATTTTCCTTCAAAGATAACTCGGATGCTTCGTGAATAAATGTGTTTCGGAATATGTAGTTAGTGCCGTATGTTGGAAGGTGTTGTGATTGTATTACGTGAATATAGTAGACTATAAACACTTGCCGAGGATTGTGTATTAACATGTGTACTTGTTCGATAAATATGTGACGTTGTCTGATATTAGTTGTTACTCCTTCGTAAGGAGGTTGTGGCGCTTGGTGTCGTTTGGTATTGGTATTTGTTTGTTGTTGTGTGACATTCGTGTGGGTATACGTCGAACAAAGTGGCCATTCTAGCGAAGTACCTAGCATTTGTTTGCATATTATAGTATTCGAATTATGGCTTCCCGTGGCGTTGTGGATGTATATGTGTATGTTCACCTAGGGACGGTCTGACGGGGCCTCTAGGGATACATATTGCCATGAGTTTGCGGATCATGAATTAGGG
This sequence comes from Orobanche coerulescens, assembly GCA_033398695.1. NCBI lineage: Eukaryota > Viridiplantae > Streptophyta > Magnoliopsida > Lamiales > Orobanchaceae > Orobanche > Orobanche coerulescens. Next base: position 67,558,954 of record CM065814.1, read on the forward strand.
TTAACCACCCAGGGATGGTCCGACGGGGCCTCTGTGGGGTACGATGGCCGTGAGCCTTGTGCCAACGATTAACTTTGAAATGTTTTGTTGGAGAACTATGATTTTTGGCGCGTATTTCGTACTTGGCTGGAATGGCAACAGAAAATGTGTTGTGTGTGATTCGTCTCTTGGTGGTGATATTTTGGGTACGGGTGCGTGAGTCCTGTGGTTGCTCTGTGCATTGTGACTTTGTGGTGTGTCGAGTTCGACTATTTGGTTAAGTTGCAGAGTTATGCTCTCGGATGTCGTTCTGTGAGACTGTTGTCATGGTAATGTTTGACACTGTGTAATTCCCGTCAGGTTATTATTTTGAGTATGTGATGTGGATGTTTGGGTCGTGGACCCCATGCTTCGTTATCGAAGTTGTGCTATGGAAAGATGAATTTTGGGCTGTGCCCCTAAGTTTTTTCGAAAGGCTTGAGAATTCTTAAACCCCGAATGTTTTCAAAACTCCTGAGATCGTAAAATGTTCTGTAAGATGTAAAATAATTTTATTCCTACCTTTCATAATTCAAACTTTTTTGATCAAGCGATTTATCCCGGGAAGTATATTCACGATTATTATTGTTCTTGGAGTATGTTGTGTAAGGCTTGTATTTGCGTTTTATACTTGCACTAGCAAAACAGTGGAGTTCTGCTAACCCCCGAGTATTAGGGGGTGGATGTCTTTATTGCGTCCAGGTACTTGCAGGTTGCTGGGGAGCAATTCACGGGATCGTTACGAAGGATGATGGAAGGTGACAATACTAATCACATGAAGACCAGCGTTGGGTATTTAGTGTAGTCTTGTTGTTTGTCTTCCCGTTATGGTATTTTCCGTTTTACAGAAATGTTGATATATTCTAACCCCTGCGTGGGTATGAGTTGTAAGAAAGAGTAATTTATGGTTGATGTGTATGTTGCGATAAAAGACCAAATTTGTCTAATGGTTTGTTATTTAGCCATGTCAGCATGTATTGTGTTGTTGTGTTTTCAGTATTTAGCCTGGTGGATCCTCACGGGGATGGTATGCGGTGCTGTAATATTCCCGAATGGTTTGGGGGTGTTACAGAATATGGTATCAAGGCTTAGGTTGCGGAAACCTGGGTTGTCGGGTCGAGTTGTGTGTTGTCGGGTCTTGTCTTGTCTTGTCAGATTTTGTCTGACTGAGTCGTGTCGCGACGCGTCGTCTGAGATGTCGGTCGTGATTAGTATCGAGGTATAGACATCATCTTCGTGCAATCTGTGGATGTAAGTCTCCCTACTTTGCTGTGTCTCGTGTTATACGAGTTTGTGTGATTTTGTGTTACCATGAGGAGTTTAAATGTGAATTGTGAATATGTAATCCATGCTTGTTGATTCTCGTGTTGTGCTGGGATGAAGAGCGGTGCCGGTGTATGTATATATATATATATATATATATATCCTTGTATAAACCGTTTTATAGGAGTAATGTTTTGGTGTGGTTACTCAATGAAGGTTTATCACCGTGATATTTTAAAAACTTTAACTGTTTTGGGAAGTCACGTAAATTTTATTTTAAAACATCCTTCAGGAACGGAAAGAGTTTGATTTTCGAATGATGCCCTCGAGACCAAAAAAATTTTTTGAGAACTCAAACTACTTATGTTTTATTTTCATTTTGCATTACAAATTTTCAAAATTTGATTTCTAAAACTCAAATGAGGTCTATCAAAGATTTACCTGAGACGTAACTTTCGCTTTCAACTTTTCGATTTCATAAAATTCCAGTAAAAAGGTATGTGGTAATGATGTTGTTGTCGTTTCGGCTATAATGCCCCGAGTGGTGGTGTGAACGCGGAGTCGTTCGATATGCATTCGTCGAGGTAGTTCTCTGGACTGAGAGGTGGGAATTCGGTTTGGAACGTTAGTTAACTTTTGATGGTTATTTGTGTAATATTATAAGTATGTGAACTGTTGGCGTTTGGATGTGTACGTTGTTGTTATTCGTAACCTCCGGTCTAGTACTGCTGGAAGGTGATTATAAATGGGTTACCAAACTTGCACAGTTAGCGCACGCCATCTCTTGTCATGGAGCGCGCTTTCTAGCTGAGCAAAAGTTTTAGACTGCATTTTGCTGTTAGGTCTAACTTTTGCAGCCGATCACCTGTGAGTGGATTTTATGTGTGCAGTAATATTGTTGTGTGTGAGTATGGGACTTTCGTTGCGTTAGGTTGTTGCTTGATTAATATGCCGATGGGCAGAGGTCGTGGTCGCAACTGTGGTACAGATGGCCACGGGGATCAGGAGCGGGATCGAGAGGATGTTGCCGGGAATGATATTGGTATGGATGTTGCTACCATATTGCAACAAGTAACAGCACGGCTGACTCAGTCCACCCAGGCGGTTCAACGCAACACTGATGCGATTCAGAAGATCGGGGCAAACCTATGGCTCCGAGAGGTAGTTAGTATGAATCCTCCTCGATTTGTTGGTATGGCTCAGCTGGAAAAGATATTCGAGGCTATTGATTATCCCGAAGATCGAAAGGTTCCTATTGCTTAGTACCTTCTTAGCAAAGATGCTGCTCATTGGTGGGAAGCTGTCAAACCTCGAAATCGTGTCGTCATGTGGGCGGAGTTCCGAGAACTTCTGGAAGTTGGGTTTTGTCTGGAACTGACTAGAAAGCTGAGAAAGTTGGATGACATTGTGGTTAGTACTGGAGTTGGTGGTTCTGGATTGCAACGTCGTAGTCTTTCCGCTGTGAAGCTCCATCGCTCGATGCATGAGACTGAGAGTTCCAAGTCGTCTACTTTGACTCCTGGTGAATCTAGGAGGTGTTTTAACTGCAACGTATCGGGACATGTTCGTGCACATTGTCCTTCTCCGCCAGTAACGTGTTACAAGTGCGGACTCAAGGGACACCGAGTTCGGTTTTGCGAATTGGTCGTCGAGCCTTCCAAGGCACGGACTTGAGCACTAATGTCAGGATCGACTCTGAGGAGCACCTGAGGGGTATAGTATACCAGTTGTATGTTATGTTATTTCCTTGCTTTGTCATTTCGAATTTCGGGGATAAACCTATTTTATGAGAGGCGGATTAGATTGTTTAAATTCTGTAATCGATTTGTTTCCGTTCATTGATATTTTCTGAACTTGTCCTATCCTTTGCTTTTTGTTGTTCGAACGAGCTGTGGTATTGTTTCGGATTAATCTGTTTGTCGTTGTGACTTTTCCCAAATTTGGTTAATCTTATGTGAATGCATATCTTGCCGTCTTTACCAGATCACCTATTGTATCGAGTCGAGATGTGAACTTCGGAGTTGTTGTTTGATTCTTGTTGTTCGTCATGATTCGAGTATGATTGTTCGACCGTTGTTGTCTCGGTCGCTGTGGTCCGATCGTTTGTTGTCCGATTTTTGTTGATCTCATATCGTGATCTTTTGAATGTTCATATCACTTCATAATGTCCTTAAGTTCGGGAAATTAGCTTCGTATTCAACCTTCCAAACCTTGGGTGGGGTAATTTTGCATCTGTTCAGTGATTAACTCGCGTTCTGATAGATGTACTGTTTGGGTTGGTCAACCGTATTGATATTTGTTCGTTGTGTTTTGTTATCGTTCTGGTATAACGATATGAATGGTAGCAGCTGCGTGCTGCATGTGAGTCGTTGCAGGTCGTTGGTAATGGATAACGTGTATTATCAGAGTTTGTTTTGCGTTGTTCATTATATGCTTTAAGTTTCGGGGATGAAACTTCTTTTAAGGGAGGTAGTATGTAATACCCGCAATATTGATTTTCGGTAATTTTATTTTTTGGTGGGAGTCTGTTTTAGCGGCTCGCTTGTGACCGTTCCGTCATTCTGAGAATGATTAATTCTGTACTTTTCGACATCCGAGTTCGTTTCGGTGTCGCTTTGCTGAGTTCCGTGCTTTTTGGGGACATTTCCGCATTTGAGTTTGATTCTTACGAATCTCGTTCAAAACTGTCATTTCGTGTTTCCCGCAAGTCCGTTTAGCCTTGTTAGATGTGTTGTGAACTTCAGTTTGGTTATTGGATCATGTATCGTGATTTTTCGGACGTTTGGGCCATTTTGTAATTTCCCAAAGTTTTGGGTATTTGTTTTCATACTCATTTTTACCCACCTCCGAGTTGTCGGAATCACATGTTTGCTTAGCGCTTTCATTTGTTGTTGAGAACTCTTCATTAGAGTCGTCGCATTTTGAGGTTGTTCGGAACTGATCGGGCAGCAGAAGGAATCTGCTGCCAGAATGCAGCAAGTTACGACCGTAATGGCCAGCATGTTACGGCCGTAATGTCCATCATATTACGGCCGTAATGGACATGATGTTACGGCCGTAACAGGGGCCCGTATTTCAGGCAGCGGGCAGTGTTATTTCAGATCAGTTTTGCTCTTTTCCTTCCTGGACGGGCAGAGTCTTGAGGTGATTCCAGGGTGATTCTTCACGGGAATTCATCAATATTTCATCCTACAACATTATCATCAAGGTCATGGTGTGGATTAACAACATCAAATCATCATTTTCCCCCTTGAATTGAGGTAATCATCCTAGAACCCTGTTTCGGGAATAATTGGGGGTTTGCCTTGGTTTCGTGATTTTAATCCGAAATTGTTAGTTCCTTTGTTGCTATCTAGTCATGTTGATCATAAGCCATGGTTGGAATTCCGTTTTTCATGAATTAACGAGTCGATTCGTATTCTTGGCCATTTTAGGGGAAACCCTTGAACTTTTGTCATTTGACCCTCTAATTCGGCGGCTTTGAGTCATGCTGTGGAATTAATTTTCATTGTTGTTATTGTCATTCGTAGTTTATCGCCGCGGGTTGTCGCTCAGCAGGTTCGTGGATGGTTCGGGTCTCCTCACTTCGGTTGATTCTCCGCGTTTGTAATTATCCGAGGCAAGTATCTTTCCCATACATTTCGTATTTCATAGATGTGATAGTTGATAATTGATTATATGTGAAATTTTAACGGTTTAATGAACTTTCAAAAAGGTCGGTATACTCTCGATAAAATATTTTCCTTCAAAGATAACTCGGATGCTTCATGAATAAATGTGTTTCGGATTATGTAGTTAGTGTCGTATGTTGGAAGGTGTTGTGATTGTATTATGTGAATATAGTATACTGTAAACACTTGCCGAGGATTGTATATTAACACGTGTACTTGTTCGATGAATATGTGACGTTGTGTGATATTAGTTGTTACTCCTTAGTAAGGAGGTTGTGGAGCTTGGTGTCGTTTGGTATTGGTATTTGTTTGTTGTTGTGTGACATTCGTGTGGGTATACGTCGACTAAAGTGGCCATTCTAGCGAAGTACCTAGCATTTGTTTGCATATTCTAGTACTCGAATTATGGCTTCCCGTGGCGTGTGGATGTATATGTGTATGTTCACCTAGGGACGGTCTGACGGGGCCTCTAGGGATACGTATTGCCATGAGTGTGCGGATCTTGAATTAGGGTTAACCACCCAGGGATGGTCCGACGGGGCCTCTGTGGGGTACGATGGCCGTGAGCCTTGTGCCAACGGTTAACTTTGAAATGTTTTGTTGGAGAACAATGATTTTTGGCACATATTTCGTCTGATTAGAATGGCAGTCTAAATGGTATCGTACTTGGCTGGAATGGCACCAGAAAATCTGTTGTGTGTGATTTGTCTCTTGGTGGTGATATTTTGGGTACGGGTGCGTGAGTCCTGTGGTTGCTCTGTGCATTGTGACTTTGTGGTGTGTCGAGTTCGACTATTTGGTTAAGTTGCAGAGTTATGCTCTCTGATGTCGTTCTGTGAGACTGTTCTCATGGTAATGTTTGACACTGTGTTATCCCCTCGGGTTATTCTTTCGAGTATGTGATGTGGATGTTTGGGTCGTGGACCTAATGCTTCATTATCGAAGTTGTACTCTGGAAATATGAATTCTGGGTTGTGCCCCTAAGTGTTTTCGAAAGGCTTGAGAATTCTTAAACCCCAAATGTTTTCAAAACTCCCGAGATCGTAAAATGTTCTGTAAGATGTATAATAATTTTATTCCTACCTTTCATAATTCAAACTGTTTTGATCAAGCAATTTATCCCGGGAAGTATATTCACGATTATTATTGTTCTTAGAGTATGTTGTGTAAGGCTTGTATTTGTGTTTTATACTTGCACTAGCAAAATAGTGGAGTTTTGCTAACCCCCGAGTATTCGGGGGGTGGATGTCTTTATTGCGTCCAGGTACTTGCAGGTTGCTGGGGAGCAATTCACGTGATCGTTACGAAGGATGATGGAAGGCGACGATACTAATCACATGAAGACCAGCGTTGGGTATTTAGTATAGTCTTGTTGTTTGTCTTCCCGTTATGGTATTTTCCATTTTACGGAAATGTTGATGTATTCTAACCCCTCCGTGGGTATGAGTTGTGAGAAAGAGTAATGTATGGTTGATGTCTATGTTGCGGTAAAAGACCAAATTGATCAAATGATTCGTTATTTAGCCATGTCGGCATGTATTGTGTTGTTGTGTTTTCAGTATTTAGCCTGGTGGATCCTCACGGAAAGGGTCTGCGGCGCTGTAATATTCCAGAATGGTTTGGGGGTGTTACAGTTTCTTCTTCTTCCCCCACTTGGATTTAGAAGTCGAAACACGAGTGGCGGCAAAAACTTGATACCCTTGCCTGAAGAGACCTTCCGCAGCTTGAAGCTCCATCAGCAATTCCGCCAAAGTATACCCCCTACAATTCATATTGTAGTTTAGGTGGGACTGCTCAAAGCTCCTAGGTAAGCTGCCTAGGATGATATCGACCTGCATTTCCGCATCGATAGTTGCCTCTAAGATATCAAGTTCGTTTAGTTGAGAAATCATAATTAGAACATGATACCTTACCGTGGTTCCTTCAGGCATTTGGGTCGTCATCAAGACCCTCATAGCATTTTGCCTAGCCACCCGGTTCTGATGACCAAACATCTGGCCGAGATTTTTCATCAGTGCGGCTGTGCCCATACTCTAATGCTGATGCTGCAATACATTTCCTAGAGAAGCCAAGATGTAACAGCAAGCCATCTCATCAGATTTCTTCCATTTGTGGTATTATTTCACCTCATCAGGTGTCGAATCCGCATCTGGTTCCAATGGGCATTCTGTAATATCCGCAATTTCGATTTCTGGTAATTTTCTTTTTTGGCGGAAGTCCATCTTAGCGACTCTGTTGTGATTGTTTCGTCATTCCGAGAATGATTAATTCTGCACTTTTTGTCATCCGAGTTTGTTTCAGTATCGTTTTGTTGAGTTCCGTGTTCTTAAGTGGCTTTTCCGCACTTGAGTTCGATTCTTGCGAATCTCGTCCGAAACTGTTGTTTCGAGTTTCTCGTAAGTTCATTTAATGTTATTATTCATGTTGCGAGCTTTGGCTTGGTGTTTCGATCGTGTATCGTGTATTTCGAACGTTTTGGGCCGTTTTCGTAGTTCCCCAGAGTTTGGGGTAATTACTTTCCGTTGTCGAATTTCGAGCCTTCGGGTGGTCGGAATCGTGTGTTCTCTTAGCACTTGGATTCGTTATTGCGAGTACTTCGTAACCGTATCTTTGATTCATATCTAGATTCTGGTTTCGGGGTCATCCGGGCCGTCGGAAGTGGCCACGGCCGAGTCACGACCGCACTTTGTGGAGCAGGTACTGGCCTGGCCGAGCTACGGCCGTAAGGTGCCGGTTACGGCCGTAAGTGATCGCGAGCCAGATGGGACGAAGGCCGTTCACGGCCGTAAGCGTCTTGAATTCTGGCCGTAAGGGGTGTCGATTCTGGCCGTAAGTGATCGGCGGCCAGGCGTATTTTTGACGAATGCGATTCTGGCCGTAAAACCTTTGCCGGTTACGACCGTAACTCTATCGGCCATATATAGGCCAGGGACGGGCCAGACTTCATTTCACCCCATTTCTTCACCTAGGTGGCGACTGGCGATGGGAGAAGTCGAGGAGTGGAGTTTTTGGTCGATTCCACTCGATTTTTAGGCGTTTTGGAAGATTCTTGTCGATTATAACATCATCTAATCCTTGTTCTTCGTCGGATCGAGGTGATTTCTTGAAATCTCATAGAATTTGACTTTCGGGATTTCTTCTTGATTTTCGTTGTTCGTCCGAATTTGATGAATCGGTTGATGCTAGTGAACATTATTAATCGTGTTCTATGGGTTGTATACACGTATTTCGAGTTTGTTCAACTCGATTGGTGATTCGAGTGTTCTTGGGAGTTATCGAACGTTGAGTGTTCGATTAAATGTCCCAATGAGTTTCCCTTCGATAGTTTGGTGGGATTTCCGTTGTTTTTTACCTTGATTCTAATTGTAATCGTATCTTCAAGTTCTTGGCCATTTTGGGGGAAACCCTTGAATTTTTGTCGTTCGTTCCTTCATTTCAACGACTTTAGGTCGTGCTATAGAATTCATTTTCATTGTTGTTATTGTTGTTCGTAGTTTATTGTCGCGGGTTAGCGTTCGGTGGAGTCGGCGGGTTCGTAGTCGGTTCGTGCCAACCTACTTCGGTCGATTCTCCGCGTTGTGGTTATTCGAGGCAAGTACCTTGTCCATAAATTTCTTGTTTCGTGGATATGATGATCGGTGATCGTCTAAATGTGTTTGTTTGGTTGTTTGAAATGAACTTTCAAAAGATTCGAATAGCCTCGTTGAAGGCTCTCTTTCAAAACCGTGTGTATTTTGTGATTGGTGTGTTTCGTAAACGATTATGTGAACCCTATGGATATGGTTGGTGTTGATGTTGCGCTTGATAATGTGTGTGTACGTATATTGCCTCATTTCGGTGCATTGTGGCTTGACGTTGTGGTTTGCTAAGTGTTTGATGCCTCTGGGTGGATTCTTTGGATATCCTTGGTGTGATATGTTATTTGTGTGAATGTGTAGATATGGTCGAAGGTCTACGGTGACACATGGCATGTGATCATGTGGTCAGGATGCAACAAGTGATTGATCCAACCGTGAGAGCCTAAGACAATCTACGGTGACACTTGGCTTGTGATCATGTGGTCAGGATGCAACAGGTGATTGATCCAACCGTGAAATGATAAGACCTGCGGTGACATATGGCATGCGATCATATGGTCAGGAGACAACAAGTGATCGATCCAACCGTGAGATGTTGTGACAAGTGTTCATGCTGTTGTGTTTATGATTTGTGAATTTGTTTCGCTAGCCAGCTCGGAAGGGTCCTTAGATGCCTCGAGTGGGATTTGTGGCTTTGTCCCAGTCCAAGGCGATGCCTGTGCGTGATTGTGAATGTATTTTGCTCACCTTGGGAGGGTCCGTCGAGGCCTCGAGGGAATCTATGACTTCACTCTGGATTCACGAATTGGTGTTGTATTTGTGTGACCAATATTTGCGTATCTTGGGTGATTATGTTGTGTTAATTTTTATGTCTGTCGAGGACACGTGACGTGGGTTTTGACCCTGTAAATTGTTGTTGGTTTTCTATTTGTGAAAACAAAACCTTTGGGTTGTGACCCCTGTTGATTTTGGAAAGAGAAGGATTCGATAATCCTAAATTGTTTTCTATTAAAACTCCCGATGGCTTATTAAACCATTTTATAAATTGTTTCTCTTGAATTGTGATCTTTCGGTTTTGGAACGTTTTACCCAAACTCTTGCTTCGGGAGGTATTTTCGTTATGTTTGAATCTTTGAGGATCCCTGGTTGTTATCATTCTTGAAATTTGAATTGTACGACTCATATTTTGCACTTTGTACTTGCACTAGCATAATAGTGGAATTTTCCTAACCCCCGAGTAATCAGGGGGTGGATGTCTGTATTGCATTCAGGTTTTGGGGAACATAGCACAGGGTCGGCATGAAGGATGATGAAAGATGAACGATACTAATCACATGAGGACCTGTTTGATGTCGTATTGGTTTAGTTGTATTTTATTTCCGCTGCAGTATTCTTTCCCCGTTGTACGGGAGTGTGTTGTATTCGACCCCTGCGTGGGCACATATTGTGATTGAGTTTTATGTATTTATTGAAAGACCAAATCGATCTACTGAGTCATTTTAGCCTTAAAGGCATTGTTGAGATGTCCAATGTTGTAACCAGCCTGGTAGATCCTTAAGAAAAGGATCTACGGCGTGTAATATCCCTGAGCGGGTTGGGGGTGTTACATAAATGGTATCAGAGATAGGTTGTGGAAACCTAGGCTGTCGGGTTTGGTGGTGTCTGTTGAGTTTTTGTCTCGTCGTATTTTGTATGACTAAGTCGTGTCGCGACGCGTCGTCTGAGTTTGTTGGTCGTGATTAGTATCGTGGGGCGATCATCATCTTCGTGCGGCCTGTGGATGTAAGTCTTCCTTCTTTGTGTTGTGCCTCGTGTGACACGAGTTACTGGTATGATTATGTGTTCAGTGGTGAAATCTTTATGCAGATTCTTGGTTTCGTGATGCGTTTATGTGACTCTCATGTTTCGTTTATATGAGGAGTGTTGTCGTTAATTATGTCCTTTTGACTGTGATGTTTGGCTGTTTGTTTTCTGGTAAAAGACATGTGTTGTCTTGATTTTGAGCGAGTTGATGCATACATTATGATGTATGTAAGTGAATGTTGTTATGTGTGAGTTTTTAGTCATTCTAGCCTAATAGATTTTCGAAAAACCTTGAGTATCTTAGAAAATAAATTTCGAGACGTACTTTTAAAATGAATTATTTTCTCGCGGTACTTTCAAGGTGCCTTCTAGTGCCGAAATATGTTTCAAAATTATTCCAGTTGAGGACCAAAATATTTTGAGATATTTTCAATCATTTAGAAATGCTTCGCTTAGACCCGGGGTCGAATATTTCTGAAAGTTTTTCACTAAAAGAAAAGTGTCCTCATTTTTGTTCAAACGCAAGATGGCTTTCAATGTCTCGACAGTGATGTTTGTTCAACTTTTTTTAAAGTGATACTCAAGATCAACTAGTGTTTCCAAAAATTTTTCAGAGGTGGTTTTCGTTTTTAAAACTTATCATTCATGGTTGCGGTCCGGGAATATATGTATGATGTTCGCACTTTCGTTAGGGTGTTAACCCCCGAGTTGTGATTGAATTGGTGGTGTGAGCGTTGAGTCGTTCGCCACGCGCTTGTTGTGTTAGTCCTCTGTGAGAGGTGGGATGTTGATCTCTAATGTTGTCATTTCGTGGTGAATTGCGTGTTGTCGCACATGTGCGAACTGTTAAAGCTCGGGTTTGTACGTTTGTGTAAATGTGTGTTTGTTTCATGATGTTTTGTGATTATGTGCTGGTTGTCATTCGCGCCGTTCAGACCGCCGAACGATGCCGTCGTTTCTGTGATGTTGATATGTGTATTGCTTAATGATAGTAATCATCGTATGTGCTTAATTAGGATATCGGGCGACGGGAGGATTAAATATTATCCATTAATGGAATTTCGTTCGTGCCGCCGAATTAATTCTTTTAATACGGATAGTCATAATATCTAGCTAGAGACCGCTTATGATTTATGAGTCATAAAATTGTTTTTATACTCATTGCCGTATTAATTAGATCCTACAGGGTCACAAACTTAAACGAGCAGAGCAGCTACTTTGTTTCGGTTGATTATGGTTGGTAAAGGGGTTGGTGAACCCTTAGCCATGTACAGGGCTATATAATAGTGCCTTGTGATAGCCCTCACACTTGACCAAACACAAGAGAAGACATATTTTGTGTAGATAGAATCAAAAATATGATTTTGATATTTCTCTCTCAAAAAGTCTTGAAGACAATATTCAAGAGTTGAATAATCAAAATGATCAGGAATATATCTTCATATCTTTGAAGATTGATTCTTAGATCAATAAAAGTATTTAGAATACTCATCTAATCTTCATCTTATCTTGTGACTTTGGTCTTTAATAATATATTGAATAAGATTCATAGTTGTTATTTTAGATCAAAGTTCAAGCACATTTGAATAAAATTCTTGGTGTTCTTGTTCTTAGCATAATCAAGAACATATCTACATTCAAATTAATTTAAGTGAAATATTTATTAAATCGGAGCTAGCAATCCGTTAGACGCTCGGGACTTGTTCGTTGTGTGGATACCATAGGGGACGCTCGCTTCTTGCAACGTCTCTAGAAGGCTCGATCGAAAACACGCTACAAGAAGTAACAATCTTGTTCTTCGTACTTTGATAATATACTTGGATCCTCTGAGGGTTTTACATATTATATTTATACTTCCGCTGCACTATTTCGATATATGATGAGATCATAAATCTTATTAGTTCAATAAAAACCCAACATGACGACGAGGAAGAAATCAAAAGATCCTTAGATGCAAATCTCGCATTTATGGCGCTTGATTCAGAAAATGCTATCGAGGTATCAGTGCCAAAAGAAAAGCAAGTGGTACATACATAGCGGTTGTACGAGGTACATGTGTGGCACCAAAGAGCTATTCGAAGAATTTGAATATCAAGAACAAGGATATGTAACCTTTGGTGATAACAAAAAGGGGAAGATTATGGGCACCGGTAAGGTTGGTAAGAAACCTTCTCCGTCTATCAATAAAGTTTTATTTGTTGAAGGTTTACATCATAATTTACATAGTGTTTCTCAATTGTGTGATGAAGGTTTTTAAAATTCCTTTTGAAGAAACTCATTGCACGGATTTTAAAAATAACAAAATTGCCTTTATCGGTTTGAGATATGGAAATATTTATATTTTTTATCTTAATAACGAAAGCTCATTCAATAAAAAATGCCTTATTACTTTAGATGAAAATGTATGTTTATGGCATAGACAATTGGGGCATACATCTCTACCGATCATTTCAAAACTTTCGAGATATGATTTAGTTCGTGGTTTACCCAAACTTAAATTTGATTGAAAATATTTGTGTGAATCGTGGAAAAAAGAGAAACATACTCGAGAATCTTTCAAACCAAAATTCAAGATTTCCACCAGTCGTGTTCTTGAACTTGTGCATATGGATTTAATTGGACCATCTAGATATGTTTGTCTAAATGGCAAAATTTATACTTTGGTGATTGTTGATGATTTTTCTCGATTAACATGGGTTAGATTCCTTGCTCATAAAGATGATACATTTTCCAAAATAAGAAAACCATTTCCATGATTTCTATTCATACTGATCACAGAGGTGAATTTGATTGCACTCTGTTTGAACTTTTTTGTGACAAGTATGGAACTAATCACAATTTTTCGGCTCCTAGAACTCCTCAACAAAATGGGGTCGTCGAAAGAAAAAATCTGTCATAGGAAGAAATGTCGAGGACAATGTTAAATGAATATTCTCTTCCGAAATATTTTTGGGCCGAATCTACTTTTACGGCAGGCTATACTATCAATCTGGTTCATATTCGTAGAGCTCAACTTAAAACCCCATATGAAATTTGGAAAGGCAAAAAGCTGAATACATCATATTTTCATCCATTCGGTTGCAATGTCTTTATTTTAAATAATGGTAAAAAAATTTGGGTAGATTTGATGCAAAATCCAATTCCGGTGTATTTCTTGGCTATTCTACAAATAGCAAATCTTTTCTTGCTTATAACATTAGAACTAATAAAGTTGAAGAATCTATTCATGTTAAATTCAATGATATGATCTCACCCCGGAAAAGGTAGAATGTTTTGATGATACATGTATTCTTCCGGATTCTCATCCCTCAAATGAAATGGAAAAGATTTCAGAGGTTCAAAAGAGTATAACTTATGATTTGCCTAAAGATTGGAAGCACAACAAAGATCATCCAAGAGACCTTGTTATTGGGAATATCGAAGATGGTGCTCAAACGCGAAGAAGAACTACCGAATATATTGCCCATTTTACATTCGTATCAGAAATTGAACCCAATAATGTGTCTGAAGCTCTTGATGATGAAAGCTGGGTGATTACAATGCAAGAAGAGTTTGTCCAATTTAAACGAAATAATGTATGGAATTTAGTTCCATCTCCTAAAGATATAAACCATTATCCGAACTAAATGGGTACATAAAATCAAGTGTATTGTGTAACACCCCAAACGAGGCGGATATTACAGTGCCGTGGACCCCCAACTCGGACCCACCAGGCTAATGAAAATGAGTGAATTACGCAGGGTAAATGTAGTACCGAACCACATTACACAATTAATTACCCCGATGAGGAGTTTCATACAACACACCCAGGATGATACTGAATACAAGTATATTTTATATGGAGATAAAAGATACAACACTGAGTGAAATGAATATTCAAACGGAATGTCTGCAGCGGAATAAATGAAGAAAACATAAATGACTGAAAAGACTGGGGCCCCCTACTAGTATCACTGGGACTCCTCGCCGACACCGTGCTCTCCCCGTGCTTTAGCCTTGCCATGACCTGAAAAACAATATCCCCCAACGGGGTCAGTTACACAGAACAACAATCCTCAAGAGTTGAAAATACACAATCATGAGTTATCCACAGTTATGAAATATCCTGTCGAAACATACGCAATCAAACATGCTATATGAATCAACTAATTATACGGCTCAAAGGAATGGCGCCACACTACGTCCGGGATGGAAATGTGTCCGTGCACAAGCCACCAACGAGTATCGATCGAATACACGTGTGGACTTGTACCTAATCAGTCTCACAAAGCCATCAACTCGTGTGCACAGTCCAATGTGAGGCCACCAACCAACACACGACTATAATGTGCCCGACATGAAAATCCTACACATACCAACCGGCACGCCAGTATGACCCGGAATGCCACAATATGACAAAAGTGACAACGAAAATGAATAATGACTCACCAAGATTAAATGATGGTGAAATGAATGTGACAGCTTAATGAAATGATTGGAACCGTCGTTCCTTATGACTGAGGTGATTAATTGACAATGACAAGTTTTGATACGGTTAATACAATGATGAATGAGTTACGATTATGAATGAACAACATCAAAAGGAATGAATATCCTTTTAACCGAGTAAGAATTAACTTACTCAATACCGATGAAGAATGTCCGTCCACGAACAACGTCCTAAATGAAATGTCGGTCGCTCGAACAACCTTGAATAACACAATTACCAATAATCCGATCATTACGTAAATAAACAACGATCATAATCGACTCAAACGTCGATACAACAATATTCGAACTCGAATATATCGAAACCAACTCCAAGATGAGTATTTCAAACCATCAAAACACTCTCAATGATATCAATAATCCCATAGAAATCCACAATTCGAGATTACAACAACGACAATCGGAAATCCCCAAATTAACCGAAGTCAACCCCAAGGGTTCTTGAAATAAATCCCCAAAATAGCCGTTAAATCCGTAGGAATATATTATCCAAGGTAGATAATCCATATCTAACATATTCCAATAATAATCCAAGCTTACACGAAGAAATCGAAAGGAAAAACCCAAAAATCCGAAATTCTAGATCTAAGAGATTAATACCTTTGATTCGATGATAAGGAGATGATGAAGTGATGATAATCCAACTCAAAGACTTGAAGATGATGATGGATGATAAAAGCTCGAAGAGAACTCTCCAAAATCGCCCAAATCGCCTAGAGCCGACGAGAGAATGAGAATAGATGACAAATGACGAAATCTGGGCTAGACTGTCCAATTTATAGCCACTCCAGGTTAGCGTGCGCTAGCCCTTGTGCGTAGTGTGCGCTAACGAGTAATTTGGGTAGTCCAGTACCCACTGTCCGAACACGGTAGCGCGCGCTACATACCTTTTTGTAGCGTGCGCTACGGCCATACCACTAGCGTGCGTTAAAACCCATTGTTAGCGTGCGCTAACGAATTATCTGATGCCCAGTACTGGAGTCCAGAAACCTTCTGTCCTCTGATCTGATCTCGATAGCGTGCGCTACAACCAACGATTAGCGTGCGCTACTACATCGCTTGCGTACGCTGAAAACCACTCCTAGCGTGCGCTAGGAATAAATTCAATTCAGTCCAGTAGCCACTGGACTCAACCTGATCCGACCTTAGCGCGCGCTACACCGACTGCATAGCGTGCGCTACTCCAGATCACTAGCGCGCGCTACTTACCATTCGTAGCGTGCGCTACCTGCAACCCAACTGCAGTCCAGTGCCTTCTGGACTGCCTGCTCCACTACTCTAGCGTGCGCTAGTGTTGAGAGGTGGCGTGCGCTACCAATACTCAATTAGCGGATGCTAAAAAGAGTACGTAGCGTGCGCTACTCCTCACACACAGCACACTAAGAAATTACAATGATGGTAAACACCGCACGATTCTCTAATTAGATTGATGATGAATGACGATTGATACACGATACAATTACTCTGAACGGTGTACACAATGATTGAATATGAATGACAAATGATCATTAATGAGTGAAATTACTGAGTGACAATTACTGAATGATAAATACTGAATGATAATAACTGAATTACAACCGGGTATTAACGAATCAATTACAACAATCAATTACGTGTCGATTCCCGAATAACGACTAACGAATCAATTACAATAACGAATCAACAACGACTAACGAATCAATTACAACAATCAAGATAATACTCTTGTCTCGATTCCCGAATAAGGTTGAAACAATGAACAATATCGATACACAACTCGAAGTTATTCCGAACAGCGAACGAATGATTATTAACAAGTGAAAGATTACATAGTGACAATTACCGAATGAAATTACTGAATGATAATGACTGAATTACAACCGGGTATTATATACACCGCCCCTTAAAAGAGTTTCGTCCCCGAAACTAAGGGTCAAACAATTCGGGATAACTCTCTCGCATACTATCCTCGGTTTCCCAAGTAGCCTCTTCGATTCCGTGTCTAGACCACTGAATTTTCACCAAAGGAATCGTCTTATTCCTCAACTGTTTGATTCGCCGCTCTAAAACTCGTATAGGACGCTCCTCATATGAATGATCATCGGCGATCTCAATTTCATCGAACTGAAGTATGTGACTCGGGTCGGCAACATACTTCCGCAACTGAGATACGTGAAACACATTATGAATTCGGCTCAATGCCGTAGGTAAAGCCAATCGGTAAGCTAACTCGCCTACTCGATCCAGAATCTCAAACGGTCCAATGAATCTCGGACTCAACTTACCCCTCTTCCCAAAACGGAAGATACCACGACTAGGGGAGACCTTGACCAAAACACGGTCACCCGCCTCGAACTCTAACGGTCGACGACGATTATCTACATATGATTTCTGTCGACTCTGAGCGGTCAAAAAACGACTCCTGATCAGAGCTACCTTCTCACGGGCGGCTATAAGCATATCGGGCTCGGTGCCGATTGATTCTGATAGGTCATCCCAACACAAGGGAGATCGACAACGACGACCGTACAAGGCCTCGTAAGGTGCCATCTTAATCGAAGCATGCCAACTATTATTATACGTGAACTCGATCAATGGTAGTTGGGCTTCCCAATCGTCTTTCCAATCGAGGACGCATGCCCTCAACATGTCCTCTAAGGTCTGAATAGTCCTCTCTGATTGTCCGTCGGACTGAGGATGAAAAGCGGTACTGAGATTAAGCTGAGTTCCCATAGCACGATGAACTGATTTCCAAAAATGAGACACAAATCGTCCGTCACGATCGGAAACGATACTTTTAGGAGTACCGTGCAATCTCACTATCTCCTTGATGAACAACTGGGCCAGTCTCTCGGGACCCCACGTATCCTTGATTTCAAGGAAATGAGCCGATTTAGTTAAGCGGTCCACAATTACCTAGATCGTATTCATGCCACGACGACTCGTCGGCAAACTCGTGATGAAATCCATAGAAATGTCTTCCCACTTCCATTCTGGAATAGGGAGAGGTTTCAGCATGTCCGCCGGTCGCTGATGTTCAATCTTAACTTGTTTACAAGTTAAGCATCTCGAAACAAATTCCGCGACTTCTCGCTTCATATTACTCCACCAGTAGTTTTGTTTCAAGTCCTTGTACATTTTGCTAGACCCCGGATGAACAGAATAAGGGGTAGCATGAGCTTCTTTCAAAATCGAGTTTTTCAACTCGTCAATCGCCGGTACGCATAACCGATTCTTAAAACGCAGAAGTCCATCCTCGTGAACCACAAATCCGGGGGCTTTCCCCTGAGTCACATCCTCTCGAATGCGTAACAAAAATGGGTCCACACCCTGATTCTCCCTGATCGCCTCCTCAAGTGACGATGAAATCTCCAACGTACAAAGTTGCCCTTGTACTCGCTGTAACTGACCTCGATCTCGGGTCTCGAAATTCTATTTGAAGTTCCTTCCGAATCGTGTCGAGCAAGCATCTGCTCCTGAACGGACTTGCGACTCAAGGCGTCGGCGACAACGTTCGCCTTGCCCGGGTGGTAAAGGTTCTCGATATCATAATCTTTGATTAGTTCTAACCACCGTCTCTGTCGCATATTTAACTCCTTCTGAGTAAATATATACTTTAAACTCTTATGATCGGTGAATATCTGACAGGTAACGCCATAAAGATAATGACGCCAAATCTTCAATGCGAACACCACTGCTGCTAGCTCCAGGTCGTGGTTCGGATAATTAACCTCGTAAGGTCTCAATTGTCGTGAAGCATAAGCAATAACTTTCCCGTTCTGCATGAGTACACATCCGAGACCCTGTCCGGACGCATCACTATAAACCACAAACCCCTCCGTCCCTTGCGGTAAAGAAAGGACAGTCTTTGAAGTTAGCGGCTCTTGAGTTCCTCAAAACTCCGTTGACACGCGTCGGACCACGTGTATTTCTTATCTTTCCGTAAAAGATTCGTCATGGGTTGAGCGATTTTAGAAAATCCCTCCACAAATCGCCGATAATAACCCGCTAATCCGAGGAAACTTCGGATTTCCTTAACATTCTTCGGAGGTAGCCAATCTCGAATAGCCTCCGTCTTCTGAGGATCGACACGAACTCCGTCTGATGAAATTACGTGTCCGAGAAACGTCACCTCGGACATCCAGAACTCACATTTGGAAAACATCCCATAAAGTTGTTCTCGTCTCAACACGTCGAGAACTAGATGAAGGTGAGACCCGTGTTCCTCCCGGTCACGAGAATAAATCAAAATGTCATCAATGAAGACAACCACGAACTGATCCAGATAGTCTATGAAAACCCGATTCATTAATTCCATGAATACCGCAGGTGCATTAGTCAACCCAAACGGCATAACCACAAACTCATAATGACCATAGCGTGTTCGAAACGACGTCCTTGCGATATCCGACTCTCGAATCCGCAACTGATGATATCCAGATCTTAAGTCGATCTTGGAAAATACTGAAGCTCCCTGAAGTTGATCTAAGAGATCATCAATACGGGGTAAAGGATACTTATTCTTGATCGTCACCCTGTTCAATTCCATTAATCAATACACAAGCGGAACGAACCATCCTTCTTCTTGACAAATAACACTGGTGCTCCCCACGGGACGCACTTTCGGTCGAATATAACCCTTCTCGAACAATTCCTCAAGTTGGTTCTTTAATTCCTGCATTTCGGTCGGGGCCATCCGGTACGGTGCCTTCGATATCGGGGACGTACCAGGCTCCAACTCAATCGTGAATTCCACATCCCTATGTGGAGGCAAACCAGGTAACTCGTCTGGAAAAACATCGGCATATTCCTTCACTACCGGAATGTCTGTCAACATTACTGATGATTTCTCGGTTTTGGTCATATAGCACCAATAACCGACACATCCCTGATTGAGTAATCTTACTGCTTTCATCAAATTAATGACCTTACCAGAACAGCCGGGATTACCTCCCTGAAATACACATTCGACCCCATCGTCTGAAATGATAGTGATCATACGCTTACGGACACTAATGATGGCATCATGACGATCCATCCAATCAATACCCAAGATGATGTCGTCCCTCGGAAAATCTACTACGATTAGGTCCGCTGGCCATACACGACCATGAAGCTGAATCGGACAATTCTGAATCTCACGATTTCCGATAATTCGTCTACCATCAGGTAGACCAATGACATAAGGCTCACAACTAGTAGCACTACCCAGACGTAGTCTACTCAAACATGACTCGGAAATGAATGAATGCGATGCATCAGTATCAAAAAGGGTACACACAGGTTGAGATAGAATATCGAGTGTACCTGAGATCATCCGGGCCTCTGGATCGTCGGTCTTCTTCATCTCATAAATTCGGGGCTTGCCGCCCCGAACCGACGCTCCGTCGATAGCTCTTGGCTCGCCTTTAGCTCTGTCGTCTTGAGCAGCCTGATCGAGTGGCCTGATTCAGCACCGCTGAATGACCTGGGGCCTGAGATGACGCCGGAGTGGGTTTAGAGTCCCTTCGGCAAAAACGGGCCCTATGCTCGGCAATCCCACAGTTGTGGCACGTGACAGTCTGCTTCGGACATTTGGTGCTGAAATGACCCTGTTCCTCACAGTTGAAACAGGTGATGGCCGAACTGGCCGCTCGTGACTGAGATTCCGCGGGTTTAGACGTCATCGGAGGACGCTCAGAAAAGGTAGAGCCCGCACGTGGTTTCTTGAAAGTGGCCTGACTCCCGTCAGAATGATTACGGTTCTTAGACTTCTTGCCAGCTGATGAGGGTTGTTGCTTAGCAATTTCCTTAGCAGTAAGCTCATAGGTAAGAGCTTTCTCAATGAATTCGGCCAACGTGGTGCAATTATGATTAAGCAGATGTAGTCTCATACGGGGTTTCATCCTCTTGCTGAAATACTTGATCTTGTCAGCCTCAGAGTGAATGATAGACGAGGCGAACGGAAGAAGTTCCTGAAATTTTTCGGCGATGGCGAGAACATCATCACCCGCCGAAAGGTCGGGAGTGAGTAATTCCGACAACTTGGCCTCCCTGAGTGGGGCCGGATAGTACCTCTCCATCATGAGAGTTTTGAACTGATCCCAAGTACATGATCCGTCTGTGGGCTTCAACGATAACCACCATGAATGAGCGATCTTACCAAGATAGTAAGCCGCAACTGAAACTTTATGCCCTTCAGGGCAATCCACCATAGCAAATAACTTCTCGAAATGCTCAATCCAATGAACAATATCCGCCGGCTCAGATGAGCCCTCAAAGGTAGGTGGTCGCTGGCGAGAGATATCGCTAATGATATTGCTTACACCCCTCTCTTGCCTCTGAGGTGGCGGCGGAGGAGCCTGTTGATTTTGAGTAGTGGAGTTATGCATCGCCTCCATTAGTTGTGCCATCTGAGTCATTTGGGCCATCATGCCCTGCATAAAGGCCAGTGGGTCAACTCGAACACCCTCTGACTGAGCTGTGTCCTGGGTTCGACTCCCTGATAGCGAATGATCATGTCCAGGTGAATGAGTGGCAGCATCACTGCTCGATGAGTTAGCATTATTCCTGGCATTCGCACGTGTATTCACACGAGTCCTCGGGTTTCGGCCTGCACCACAGCCTCTTCCCCCTCGTCCTCTGCCAGCTCTTTCCATACTGAAGTGGAAAGTCACATGATGATTATATCTCTCGCATGAATATCACATTATGACTATGACGTGAGATGATGAAAATGAGCATACGCTCTAACACAGTGGTTACATGAATGATTAACTGAGGTGACATGATTATCTAATGAAATTATTGAAATGATTATCTTGAACAAGTTAACAAGATTAATGATATGATCTTCCAGATCAACAACTGAGTAATGAAATGAATTGAGTGATTAATGAGTTAACATGACCGTCCTGGTCAAAATGAAAATGATGATTGAGGATTGTTAACTGATAAATTATGAATGAATGATTATTGCCAGAAACCATACCATGGCGTTAAAAATCTTACCGTTCTTGGTCTGATTGGCTCGGCATTTGCACAGGTCACACGTGACGCGAAACTTCAGTGATACTAGTCCGATGATGATGATTTCAAATGAGACATGACTTGGAGGGTAGTATTCAAAACAGGCTCCGATACCAACTCTGTAACACCCCAAACGAGGCGGATATTACAGTGCCGTGGACCCCCGACTGGGACCCACCAGGCTAATGAAAATGAGTGAATTACGCAGGGTAAATGTAGTACCGAACAACATTACACAATTAATTACCCCGATGAGGAGTTTCATACAACACACCCAGGATGATACTGAATACAAGTATATTTTATATGGAGATAAAATATACAACACTGAGTGAAATGAATATTCAAACGGAATGTCTGCAGCGGAATAAATGAAGAAAACATAAATGACTGAAAAGACTGGGACCCCCTACTAGTATCACTGGGACTCCTCGCCGACACCGTGCTCTCCCCGTGCTTTAGCCTTGCCATGACCTGAAAAACAATATCCCCCAACGGGCCGATTACGTAACAACAATCCTCAAGAGCTGAAAATACACAATCATGAGTTATCCACAGTTATGAAATATCCTGTCGAAACATACGCAATCAAACATGCTATATGAATCAACTAATGATACGGCTCAAAGGAATGGCGCCACACTACGTCCGGGATGGAAATGTGTCCGTGCACAAGCCACCAACGAGTATCGATCGAATACACGTGTGGTCTTGTACCTAATCAGTCTCACGAAGCCATCAACTCGTGTGCACAGTCCAATATGAGGCCACCAACCAACACACGACTATAATGTGCCCGACATGAAAATCCTACACATACCAACCGGCACGCCAGTATGACCCGGAATGCCACAATATGACAAAAGTGACAACGAAAATGAATAATGACTCACCAAGATTAAATGATGGTGAAATGAATGACAGCTTAATGAAATGATTGGAACCGTCGTTCCTTATGACTGAGGTGATTAATTGACAATGACAAGTTTTGATACGGTTAATACAATGATGAATGAGTTACGATTATGAATGAACAACATCAAAAGGAATGAATATCCTTTTAACCGAGTAAGAATTAACTTACTCAATACCGATGAAGAATGTCCGTCCACGAACAACGTCCTAAATGAAATGTCGGTCGCTCGAACAACCTTGAATAACACAATTACCAATAATCCGATCATTACGTAAATCAAAAACGATCATAATCGACTCAAACATCGATACAACAATATTCGAACTCGAATATATCGAAACCAACTCCAAGATTAGTATTTCAAACCATCAAAACACTCTCAATGATATCAATAATCCCATAGAAATCCACAATTTGAGATTACAACAACGACAATCGGAAATCCCCAAATTAACCGAAGTCAACCCCAAGGGTTCTTGAAATAAATCCCCAAAATAGCCGTTAAATCTGTAGGAATATATTATCCAAGGTAGATAATCCATATCTAACATATTCTAATAACAATCCAAGCTTACACGAAGAAATCGAACGGAAAAACCCAAAAATCCGAAATTCTAGATCCAAGAGATTAATACCTTTGATTCGATGACAAGGAGATGATGAAGTGATGATAATCCAACTCAAAGACTTGAAGATGATGATGGATGATAAAAGCTCGAAGAGAACTCTCCAAAATCGCCCAAATCGCCTAGAGCCGACGAGAGAATGAGAATAGATGACAAATGACGAAATCTGGGCTGGGGCATCGATTTATAGCCACTCCAGGTTAGCGTTCGCTAGCCCTTGTGCGTAGCGTGCGCTAACGAGTAATTTGGGTAGTCCAGTACCCACTGTCCGAACACGGTAGCGCGCGCTACATACCTTTTTGTAGCGTGCGCTACGGCCATACCACTAGCGTGCGTTAAAACCCATTGTTAGCGTGCGCTAACGAATTATCTGATACCCAGTACTGGAGTCCAGAAACCTTCTGTCCTCTGATCTGATCTCGATAGCGTGCGCTACAACCAACGATATGCGTGCGCTACTACATCGCTTGCGTACGCTGAAAACCACTCCTAGCGTGCGCTAGGAATAAATTCAATTCAGTCCAGTAGCCACTGGACTCAACCTGATCCGACCTTAGCGCGCGCTACACCGACTGCATAGCGTGCGCTACTCCGGATCACTAGCGTGCGCTACCTACAATCCCAACTGCAGTCCAGTACCTTCTGGACTGCCTGCTCGACTACTCTAGCGTGCGCGAGTGTTGAGAGGTGGCGTGCGCTACCAATACTCAATTAGCGCACGCTAAAAAGAGTACGTAGAGTGCGCTACTCCTCACACACAGCACACTAAGAAATGACAATGATGGTAAACACCGCATGATTCTCCAATTAGATTGATGATGAATGACGATTGATACACGATACAATTACTCTGAACGGTGTACACAATGATTGAATATGAATGACAAATGATCATTAATGAGTGAAATTACTGAGTGACAATTACTGAATGATAAATACTGAATGATAATAACTGAATTACAATCGGGTATTACATATTGAAGATGGGTACCCAGTGAGAAATAAGTCTCGTTTAGTTGCACAATGTTATAATCAAGAAGAGGGTCTCGATTATGAGGAAAGTTTCACACCCGTGGCTTGTCTCGAAGCCATTCATTTATTATGTGCGTTTGCCGCTCACAAGAAGATCAAGCTATATCATATGGATGTGAAAAGTGCATTTCTAAATGGCTTTATTCAAAAAGAAGTTTTCGTCAAGTAACCTCCAAGATTTGAAGATCATCGATTTCCAGATCATGTCTTCAAACTCAACAAAGCTCTCTATGGTTTGAAGCAAGCACCATGAGCCTGGTACGATCGTTTAAGTCAATTTCTTATTGCAAATGGCTACAAAAGAGGTAAAATCGACAACACTTTATTTGTGAAAGTCTTAAATAATGATATTCTTATTTGTCAAATATATGGAGATGATATTGTATTCGGTGCTACTAGCGAATTGCTTTGCCAAGATTTTTCTAAACTAATGAAGGGGGAATTCGAGATGAGTATGATGGGAGAATTAACATTCTTCCTCGGGCTTAAAATTAAACAATGTGAAGATGGGATTTTTATCCATCAAACGAAGTATACTCACGATATCCTCAAAAAGTTCAAGATGGAAAGTAGCAAACACGCATAAGTGCTCAGAGGCAATGCTTTTAGCTAGTGTTGCCACCAAACGTTTCAATAGATTGCTGATTTTTGATCTTTTGAAACACTACTGAAATAGTATTGCACTAGATATAGATTTGGTGTTGCAAGATAAAAATGGTGTTGCGCGACGTGCAACACCTGTGATGGTGTAGCATTATATCTAATTTTTTTAATAATTTTTCAAGTTATTGTCAAAAACAAACACAATGAAATGAAATTTAAATTTTGATAACTCTTTACTCTTAAAGTTTGATATATAACATATGATAAATTTTATATTTAAATTATTTATATTTAATATAAATACTTATCATATTTTTTAATATTATAATTAAAAATTATAAATATTTTTTATAATTTTCAAGTTTAGTATATTATCAATATATATAATGAAATTTAAATTACGATATATGTTTTATTTTCAAAGTTTGATATATAATATAATATAAATTATAACTTATATAAATTTAAATTATTTAATCTAATACACATTATAAATTTTAATATTAAAACTTCAAATTTTTAAATTATAAAAATAATACAATCCTTTTTAAAAATACTTATATAGCGTTTAATTAGGAAGAGCTACGTAAGAGTACACTTACATGGCGTTTTTAGAAAACACTGTGGTTAGTTCCGTATTTTAAGTAATATTTCTTTAATTCTGGATCCGTCAATTAAAAAGGTATGTTGAACTTTTTATTTTGGATTTGATTTGAAGGATTAAATTCTTTTTTTTATTTAGATCTGACTGATTTCTCAAGGGTTTCCTATTTTTTTTCCCTGTTTGACTAATTGCTAAGTGTATTTGCTGGTGTGGTTATATTATGTTATCTGTTTTGTTATAATATTTTGGCCCAACTGACCCGTTATAACATTTTTATTATCCCAGCCCGAACCCAGCCCAAAGCCCATGGCAGCCTTTTTTAGTGGGAGTCGTCCAATTGATATTATTAATCTCCCCTTCATTAGAACCGTCTGATCTACCCCTTATAACTCTTCTCACCGCCTCCCTCATTCTCTCCTCTTCTCTCTTCTGGGTTTTCTTCTCCTCTCCCCCGTGATTTCCCCTCTTGTCGGTCAACTCCCCCAACTCCCATTTCTGCTCCCGATTCTCTCAGCGACCATCCCCCCGTGAACCTCTGACATATACATCTACATATATATATATATATAAAGAAGTCGATTCAATCGATTTGGGATTCCGTTGTTCAAAGCCCGTGATTCCATTGTTGAAGTTGATCTGCTACTGAAACTAAAGGTAGCTCGTGATTCAATCAGTTTGGGATTGAACTTTTTTCCGTATTACAATTTGACTAAAGGTACTTCATCTCTACTGTTAGATGTTAATTTGATTTTAAGGTTTTGATTTTAGTCGATTTAATCTGCTATGTTCATTTTGGGGAGAGTAATTTGAATTGAAATTGAAGGTATTTTTGGCTTAGTTTATTATAGAGTCTTAAGATTTTGGTAGATCTGTACATAGTCCATAGTTGCTTTGTTAGTTGCTTACGATTTTGCAAAGTAGTTGTTTACGATTAAATCTTAAAGGTACTTTGTGTCGGATGGGTTGAATGTGAACGGGTCAAAGTAATAATACTAGAAGCAGAAGAAATGTTTAATATATTTCTCTCATTAGATTCTGACTTCTGGTGTTTTTTATTTTATGTAACTTGTATCTATGCTATTAAGCATTTGCTATGGTGCCACCAGAGCTAGGAAAACACAAACAATGGTGGGTATATTGGAGAATCCAGGTCTCTTTTTTTATCAATCAAAGATCTTTTCAACAAGGTTAGAGAGAAATTATAATAGATAGCATGTGGGAATTATAATTGTCTAATAGTACCTTAAGAAAGCATTTGTAACTTTGAAAAGAGCTGAGGTTGTAAATTGCGTAGATTGCCTAGTAAGCGGATCAAATATTATTGTAGCATTCTACTCATAGAAAACTGATATGTCCCAGTTTTATTTTCATTTATCTTTGTATTGATTTCCGAAAGAACGAAGTGAATTTGGTAAACATGTATAGTAACCATCTTTGTCTTTGTTTTTGTCTGTGGCCTTTCAGCTTCAAGCTTATTTTGGAATCATTTAATTTCCCATAAATTCATCTGTCTACATGAAGTGTCAGAATTTGCATGATATTTTAGTTCCTATTCACACCAATGTGTGGTGGCACGATGTTCGACTAAGCTTGTATACAACATCTTATAAGCTTCTACATTGATCATTACACTTTTCTTAAGAAACGGCTTATAAGCTCATAGTATCTTAAGTTGATAGTTTATAGGTCTCTTTCTTATTAAATTTACCGGGCAATTATAGAGAGCTCATCGAAGCAATCTTATAAGATGTTTTGATAAAGGTATAAGTTCAGTCGAACATACACGATCTCATGATTTTGTCATACCTATAGTTGTTTTTTAGTAATCAGACTAATTTGACTTCGTATATTGTCCAAAAATGGTAATGTTCAAGCCTGTACGGTTAGGATCTGTTGTTGTTGCTTTTTTTCACAAAAATGAGTTGTCGGTGTATGCAAAGTTGCTTATATTTATAGATGGAGTTGCTTGTTTCCATTATGATCAAGAACTTTTTTGATTATATGAATTTTCTTCTGCAGGATCCCTTGGAGGCTTCTAAACCTGTCATCCCGCATGGATCATTTAGCAATCCGAATGAGAAGGAGATTGTTCGGCCACATATTCGTAGTAAGAGTATGATATATGCCTTCTTTCTCAAGAAAGAGGCCACAAGGTTGAGAACAAATGCATGAATCCATGACAACTAAGGGACTTTTTGAAAACTAAAAAAAAAAAAGTGATTCTCAGCTTCTTTTCTTCCCTAATGGAGAATTTAGATAAAGAAAGTATTTTTTTTTAGTATATAGTGGTTTACAACAATTTGGTAAGGAAAAGTGAAACAGAAAAGTGGGAGAAGCTAATCTCGGCCTCAACTTGGATATTGGAGAATTTTGTGCAACGATATCAAGTGATCAAGATGATGATTGTGCTCCTATGACTCAAGGCGGCACCACTTATCAGTTATTTCAATATGTAACTTTCGATCACTTGTATTTAGACTTAGTAATTTTGTACATTTTAAGTTAGATTGGTGGTGTTGTTTGGTTTTGGTACTTTTGAAGTTAAATTGGTGGTTTGTTGTTTTGTATGAATTTAGGACTTTGTATTTTGTATTGGCATCCTTGTTGGTTTTGGCTGCCTTGGTTTATTTTGGATGGGTTCATGTAAAAATAAAATGGTTATTTCAAAATATTTGTATGAGTGTTGCCTTTTACTTTAGCTGCTGTTGCATTTTATAGAAGTAGTATTACGAAAAAAATTGCTGATGTGGCGTAGATGTGTGGCCCAGTGCTGACGTGGCACAAATGCAGAGCCCATTGATGATGTGGCATAAATGTGGGCCACACTGCTGATGTGGCATCAAGATGGGACCCATTGATGACATGGCACATGTGGACCCTATGTTCTATTTTTTTTTAAATCTTAGGCAACATCGTTTGTTGTTGCATTACTTGGTTATGTTGTTGCATTATAGGCGTAATGCAATACTTTTTCATTGTTGCACTAGAGACAAAAAGTGTGGTCGTAGGTGTCAAAGGCAATGACCGTATTGGCAACAAGAGTTTGGTGTTGCCTTTGGCCTAAGGCAACACTTTTCGTGTCTTCTGCAACAATAAACAGGCATTGCCTATGAGCACTTATGGCGTAGTGAAAGCTAATTCAACTCCAATGTCTTCTACATTAAAATTGGACAAAGACGAAAATGAAAATCCCGTCGATCAAAAGCTATATCGAGGTATGATCGGATCTGTGCTATATTTGACTACATCTAGACCGGATATAATTTTACATGCTTATGTGCTAGATTTCAATCAAATTCTAAGGAATCCCATTTGACTGCTTGCAAACGTATTTTTCGTTATTTAAATGGAACTATTGGTCTAGGACTATGGTATCCATCATGTCTGGATTTTAATTTAATTGCATACAGTGACGCCGATTTTGGTGGTTGTAAAATTTACAAGAAAAGTACTAGCGACACATGTCATTTTATTGGTTCATGCCTAATCTCTTGGGGAAGTAAAAAACAGACAAGTGTAGCAATGTCTACAGCTGAAGCCGAGTATGTGGCTGCAGGTAGCGCTTGTGCGCAAGTATTATGGATCAAAAATCAACTCCGAGATTATGGTATTTATTTTGAAAATACTCCTATTCTATGCGATAACATTAGTACAATAAATCTTAGTAAGAATCCTGTTCTGCATAGTAGAACCAAGCATATATATATTAGACATCATTTTCTTCGAGATCACATCCAGAAAAAAGATATTCGTTTAATTTTTGTCGATACAAAAGATCATCTTGCTGATATATTTACAAAACCTTTACCCGAGGAATCTTTTAATTATATCCGTTTACAACTCAGTATGGGACACATCGATAATTTTTAAGAGATTATTTTTTATTATTTGTCTTATGAGAAATCGGTTTTTGAGATTCTGTTCTAAACCTAGCGCGCGCTAGCCACCATCTTTAACGCGCGCTAAATATACTCTCCTAAATTAGCCTGAACCCGATAGCGTACGCAACTCAGAAGTCCTAGCGTACGCTAATCAATTTCACTCAAAAAGGCCCAAAGGTTCTGGATAGTCCAGTGACCCATTCTCTTTATAAATATCATACGCTATACCTCGTATACCGCATGCTATCGAGCCAGTAGTACACTTAAAAACCAAAAGTCGGGCTATCCCCTTCTCATTTTTCACATAAACCCTATCCAACCTCCGATCGAAAAAAAACCCCAAAGATTATCCTCCATACTCTCAATCTCATCCAAATTCATCCTCAAAACCTTGTTTTCAATGGAAAGTGGATCTAGAGTCGTCAAGAAAAAGCAATATAAGAGTGCTAAACGTCCAAGAGAGTCCGATTTTGATTCAACCCGGTTCGTCTCGTCCGCGGCTTTCAAGGTATACTCTAATATCCTTCCGCAAGAACACAACACCGACTGTTATTACTTTAATTTTGGAAGTTTGGAACGTGCAAATGTCTAAATCCGTGAATCCTTTTCAACTTTAGGTATTGATCAATTCATTGAGTGCAAAGAACTAATTTACCCTAATCTTGTTCATGAATTTTATGCAAATCTCCATGTGGGAGAGATTGAGGGTTCGACATCTTTGGTTCTTCAAAGTCTAGTTGGGGGAATAATTGTGAACATCTCATCGGATATATTGCATGAACTGTTTGAATTGTCGATTGATGGTTTTGTGTGTTCCGGAAAGTCGATGAATGATGAAGATTCTGAGTTAAACAAATTAGAGATTAAGGATTTTCTTTGTTCGAAAGCGGTTATCGAAATAACTGACGATGTTTTTGAGATAAATGATTTTGGTATTCAAATCCGTCTTTTGTTGGTTGCGTTGATGAAATTCCTAATGCCGAAAGTCAATACTCAACAAAAGTTGGTTGGGATTGACAACCTTGTTGTTTACCAAATCTTGAATGATGATAAAGTGAATTTTGCGATGATTGTGCTTAATTGGATGAAAGCGAAAAGAGACACTTTTCGTTCCAAACACTATTCTTCTCGGTCAAGAAAAGCTGGAATGCCATTTGGTTCTATTCTCACCATTATCTTTCGACACTACAATGTGGACTTAGCGGACGAGGTTGCGGTTTTAGTGTCTCTGTAACACCCCGAGATATTCGGAATAATTACAGCGCCGTAAAACCTTTAGATAAGGATTTACAAGGCTAATTTTAAAAGAAGTGTAAAAATAAACCAATCGTACACTGGAATTCACATACAGATTTGAAACAAACGATCAAATGTGCGGACTTATACAACCATATCGAAAAGACTTTATTAATACAGACATACTCGATTACTAAACGAACCAAGAAGACAAATCATAATAATAAGAACATCAACCACATCACTGAGCCATCTCATCGTCCCGCCGGCACTGTGGTGCCCTCCCGCTCCTCGACTACCTGAACATCAAAAACAATGTCCACCCCCGAAGGGGTTAGCAAAACAATGCTAGTACAAGTATCGTCATAGAATAAATCATTAATACATCATAAAACATGCAAACGGACTTCCGCCACCGGAATCCAACGATGCGAATCCTCACGATTCCATCTACACAATACAGGGTAATCCAATGATCCAGCGCCCTTGGTATAGATCCCCATGATGATCCCGTCGGACCAACGCATGGTGGAAAACCCGTCCAGCGATCCAGCGCCCTCAGCATAGATCCCCATGATGATCCCGTCGGACCAACGCATGGTGGACATTCGATCCAGCGCCCTCAGCATAGATCCTCATGATCCCCTCGGATCATTTATACCATAAACGAAACAATTATGCATACACATATGCATTTCAATATGTTCATCAATACGAACAAACAACAACGAATATCACGAAAATTCTCAGAAATACATCTCATATTCAACAATATGAATAAAACCACAAGCATGATAAAACGAACTCGACATATGATACTTGCCTCGAAAATGGCAAGGACGAAACACTTCAATGTTCTCGACATGCTCGAAGGCCGCCTCCTTCGATCAACGTAACAAGCTCGAACCTTTACAAAAGGAACGATATACAAATCATCTCAAGTCGAACGATGGCCTAACAATTCGGTCTACGGCCGAAAAGCTCAAAATAACCAATCTGCCTGGACTGCTTAGCGCGCGCTACGTACTCTACGTAACGTGCGCTAAGACGGACTGTTAGCGTACGCTATCGTATAAGACTAGCGCGGCGCTAGCCACGGCCGCGGTCGACTTGGCCGGTCTCATAACGACGCTACGACGCTTTGGCGTTATTCGACCCCGATAGCGCACGTTAACTCACACGTGTTAGCGTGCGCTAATATTGCATGGCGTAATCGCAAGCCGAAAACTGGGTTGAATGGTGAGGAACTCATGAATCCTACCGTGATAATACAAGTTATCCTCGGGCAAATCATGCTAATAAGGTTTGTGGAAGATTTATGATCGTGAAATACAAATATACGGATAGCCAACTCAACATCATAATTCATCTACGATCTCCAAGAAATAATCTAAGTTCCATTTGTTCTACGTTCCAAAACACATGATTCCATCGTGTAAAACGTATCAATCGGGTAAATATCCGATTATTGATCATAACTCGATTTGAACATGCTTAGGAGTCCTTATAATAAGATGGTTCAAAGGTTCATACGATATATAATGCCGATACGTCAAAAGTATCCTTCTAACATGTGATGACCGATTATAAACGAAATACTTGCTATCAAAACATGATTCAAACTTCCTTAGGAACATTACTAACATCAGTGAAGAATCACCTACCTCAAAGTAGTGAAGAATACGGAGGAAAATGAAGCGATCCAACACCGAAGGCTTGAACATCAATCTCCAATGATATACGATCTTCAATCTCGAACTAGGAGGTTGATATGAAGTGTTTAGGACGAAGGGAGTTATGATCTAAGTGTAAGAGTTCGGGTTATGGGAGGAGAAAATCAAATCTCGAATAGGATGATGTCCTATTTATAATAAATGGCTATTAGCGCGCTAGACCTGCTCGTAGCGTGCGCTAACGGCTCACGCCTAAATCAGACTCGGCACTTAGCGTGCGCTACTCATATACCAGAAGCGTGCGCTAAGGTGTTGACTCGGCTTTTCCTCAAAGCCGCCCAGTACATCCGACACGATCCGGCTGTGGGTCCCCGCCGATCTCACCTACCGCACGCCCCAATCAATTTGACCACGCATAGCGTGCGCTAATTACATTCTCAGTAGCGTGCGCTATGAAACCATGTTAGCGACGCTACCCTTAGCCTCGTAGCGTGCGCTACATGCAATGCATTTCAACCTTACAAATCACAACCATGAAATTAAACGCTCGGCAACATCGGATTATGAAATACGGAGAATAATACTCGAGACAAAAGTACAATCATTACAATATCACTAGTTCCAATTACATAACGTAAATCTCGCATTACATCCTTCCTCCTAAAAGGAAGTTTCGTCCGAAACTTATGATGAAAACAACTCCTGATATTTAGCCTTCATACCGTCCTCCGTTTCCCAAGTGGCCTCTTCGACTCCATGTCGTGACCATTGTATCAGTAACCAAGTGTATTGGTTTATTTCTCAACTGCTTGATCCGGCTCTCAAGTATCTTGATTGGTCTCTCTTCGAAGGTGCCATCATTAGCTATCTCGATCTCGTCGAAATCAATGACGTGATCGGGTCCGGTACATACTTCAGCTTGGGATACGTGAAACACATTGTGAACATGACTCGGCCGATGGCGGTAAGGCCAACCGTATGCTAAATCCCCAACTCTCTCTAGGATCTCAAATGGTCCGATATATCTCGGACTAAGCTTGCCTCTTCTCCCAAAACGGAAAATCCTCGTGTAGGAGACACCTTCAATAGTACGTGGTCCCCAGCCGAACTCTAGAGGGCGACGACGTACATCGGCATAAGACTTCGTCGACTCGGCAGTCTCTCTTGAATCAAGGCTATCTTCTCTTGAGTCCGAATAATCAATTCCGGTTCCGTCCCGATCAAATCCAAGAATCATCCCAAAGACAGGGCGATCGGCATCTTCTCCCGTATAAAGCTTCAAATGGGGCCATCTTAATAGAAGCATGCCAATCGTTATTATAGGTGAACTCGATCAAGGGCAAGTGAACTTCCCAATCATCGACCAATCTAAAGCACAATCTCTAAGCATGTCTTCTACTGCTCAGATAGTTCTTTCAGATCGACCATCCGTTTGGGGATGATAAGTCGTGCTAAAGTTGAGCTCACCCCCAAAGCCCCGTGAATCGCTTTCCAAGTGTGACACGAAACGACCAATTCGATCCGAAATAATGGTCTTCGGCGTCCGCAATCCGACTATCTCCGCAATAAATATTCGTGCCAATCTCTCGGGTCCCCATGTATCTTTAATTCCCAGAAATGAGCCGACTTGGTTAGTCGATCAACTACAACCCAAATCATGTTCATTCCCGTTCTAGTCCTTGGCATACTAGTAATGAAGTCCATCGAGATATCCTCCCACTTCCACTCGTGGATCTAAGCGGTCTTAACATTCCTACAGTCGTTGATGTTCAATCTTAACCTCCGACAAGTCAAACACTTTGAAACGTACTCCGCCACGCCCTTCTTCATATTCCCCACCATAAGTTTTGCTTTAAATCTTTATACATCTTATCACGCCCGGTGAATAGAATAGGGCATGCCGTGAGCTTCCTTCGTAATAGTCCTTCTCAAATCATCATCATCGGAACGCAAAGTCGACTCTCAAATCTCGTAACTCCATCATCTTGTATCACGAATCCTCGGGCTTTTCCTTTCTTTACTTCGTCACATAATCGAAGGATCGAGAATCGCTCAATTGTTTAGACTTGATCTCCTCGACTAGTGATGAAGTCGGGCCCATCACATAAAGTTGCCTCGATTCCCGGTGCCCATACTTCAATCCTCGCGGATCAGCCTCCCGTTGAATACCGGGTTTGGGACGTAAGTGCTTCCAACACTCGAAGGGAAACAGTTTACGGCTCAAAGCATCGGCTACTACATTTGCTTTCCCTGATGATAGAGAATCTCCAAGTCGTAATCCTTGATCAATTCCACCACCTTCTCTCGCCTCATGTTTAACTCTTTCGATCAAAATGTACTTGAGGCTCTTATGGTCTGTAAAGATCGACAATGAGTGCCGTAAATAATGTCGCGATTTTCAAGGCAAAGACCACACTGCTAGCTCCGATCATGAGTCGGATAATTAACTTCGTACGGTTTCAATTGCCGAGAAGCATAAGCAATCACTTTATCCTTCTGCATCAACACACAACCCAAACCCTGATTTGAAGCATCGCTGTATACCATAAATCCGTCAGTTCCTTCTGGCAGCGCTAATATATGTGTTGTCGTCAGCCTCCTCTTAAGTTCGTCAAAACTAGCCCGGCACTCCTCATTCCACATGAACTTTTGAGTTTTCTGTAACAGCTGAGTGAGCGGACGAGCAATTTTGGAAAATCCCTCTACAAAGCGGCGATAATATCCAGCAAGTCCTAAGAAGCTTCGGACTTCTTTCACGTTTTTAGGAGCTTCCCACTCCAAGATTGCTTCGACTTTCTTCGGGTCCATCTGAACTCCGTCGGGTGATATCACATGCCCAAGGAAGGTTACTTCTTTAAGCCAAAATTCGCATTTAGAAAGCTTAGCATACAGCTGTTCCTTTATCAAGATGCTCAAAACCACACGTAAATGTTCAGCATGTTCCTCTGCGTCCCTCGAATATATCAAGATGTCGTCAATGAAAACGACCACAAATCTATCCAAGTACTCCAAGAATACCCGATTCATCAATTGCATGAATACCGCAGGAGCATTGGTAAGTCCAAATGGCATCACTACAAATTCATAATGCCTGCATCGATCTCAAAGCGATTTCGGTATATCAGATTTCTTATTTCTCAACTGATGGTATCCTGTTCTCAAGTCTATATTCGATAATATCGTTGCCCCTTGCGGTTTATCTAACTAGTCGTCTATCCTTGGTATTGGATACTTTTTCTTGATTGTCATCTTATTGAGTTCCCTGTAATCAATACACAATCGGAGGGATCCGTCTTTCTTCCGACAAAGAGAACGGTGCTCCCAAGGAGAAATGCTTGGTTGAATATAACCCTTCGCAACAATTCCTCCAGCTTGTTTCTTGAGTTCATACATCTCGGTTGGCGCCATGCGATATGGTGCTCTGAAATAGGAGCCGCCTGTGCTCTAATTCGATAGTGAATTCCACTTCTCTCTGGAGGTAATCCGTAGTTTGTCGTGAAAAACATCTCGAGAACTCATTCACAATCGAAATAGATGAGAGCTCTACTCCTTCCTCTTTCCTCATGGCATAGCACCAAAGTCCGTGACATCCTTGCTTCATAATTTCACGGCTTTCATTGCCTTGATCAATTTCCCGAGCTTCGGTCTCCATCCTCGGAATAAGTGTTCAGATCCGTCATCAGCAATGATGGAAATGACTCTCTCTCGGTAATTCAGCACAGCTCCATAACGGTTGAGCCAATCATCTCCGAGAATTAAATTGTCACCACAGATGTCAACCACAATAAGATTCGATGGCCAATCTCTTCCTTCTATAGATACTGGGAAATCCTTAGCTTCTAAGGTTCCCACAATTTTCTCTCCGCTCGGTAATCCCACAACATAAGGTTCACAATTATACAAGCACGAGATGTTCAAACGATTAACACAGTTCAAAGATATAAAAGAATGCGTGGCTCCTGAATCGAACAAGACACTAACTGGTTGCAAAAGGATCTGAATCGCACTGATGCAACAACCGTGTTCGATCATCGATTTCCTCATCTCGCATAAAAGCGTGGAGGAACGGACCCAAAGATGGATGCCTCTCTCTTCCAGCCGTCGCCGCTGAAATCCACTTTGCCGTCTGGTTCACACTCGTCTCCTTCGGGATCGAGCCGGAGCGCGAGTACCAAAAGATCGGGTCGCATTCCCACAAAATGTTGCGCGATGTCCTTCCCCGTCCACACTCAAAACAGTCACGGCAGCGCGAAACAATCACGCCGAACATGTCCCGCCTTGCCACAGCTTGTAACACTTCTTCCTCGTGTCGAAACCGTCCTTGCCGCCGAACTTCTTTCCTCCTCGACTAGGATGCGGAGGTCTCTGGATGAGTGAAAAGAGGGACCGACACGGCTGGGGCCCTCTATTCTTATTCTCCGCGAAGTTGCCCGACACCTTCTTCTTTGCTTCCGCCGATTTCTCTACCGCCGCTTCCTTCATATCGTAGGCCAACGCCTTGTCCCGATATCGCCTCAAGGTGGTACAATCAAATCCGACATATATTGCTGAATTTCCGGCTTCATTCGCATGTCAAAATGGAAAATCCTTTCCGCCTCGGTCTGACCAGTGGCGCACATAAGTCACCGGTGATTAAAAGTCTTAATCACTTCACACAGCTTGCTTCAATTTTGCGGTGAGAAAAACTCCCGAACTCGGGCATCTCTAACCGGGCGAGGACAATATCGCGCCTCCATCATCGTTTGAATTCTCGTCCCAAATAACATTATGCTCCTCCTGGCCGAATGGCCTCCCACCGCCGAAAGCCTCCCCTGTCGAGAAGATACCGGGCGACCGAACCTTCCTATCGTTGGGACAATTAATCCCCGCAAAATCTTCTCTAATTCTTTCAGCTGATCCCAAGAAAGCGTCTCGGTCGAACCATCAAATTTCGGAGGATGCAATTTGATCACTTGTAAGCCATTTATCTCCCGATTATCTACGTTATTCTCCGTCCCATCGCCGTCTCGCATGCGATCCACAACTTGAGCAAACCGGTTTATCTGGCAACCACCGCCAAGCACTCCCGCACGTTAGGATCTCGCATTATTATTTGCCGATCCTCGCCGTCCCCTAATGTGAATCCGTTTGACTAGCGGTTATCTCTCGGGGTAGATACCGACTCTTCTTGCCTCGCATTACCACGTCGCGTCCACGACCGCGTCGCGTCCACGACCTCCTCTCAACATACCGTAAACATAAATACTCAATATCTGGGACAAACTTTCTCAAAGTACATTCATTAATGTTTACAAGACGTGAATTAAATAAAACAGAGTATTCGAGATTAGGAAACTTACAACCACAAATTAATTGACGATGTCGGGCTCAAGCAGTTGATGTTACGAAAGACCAATAATCAATAACGTAAATGCACCCAACTAACCCGATCGCCAAGATATCCATAAATCTTAGCTCCGATACCATATTCTCGTAACACCCCGAGATATTCGAATAATTACAATACCGTAAACCCTTTAGATAAGCATTTACAAGGCTAATTTTAAAAGAAGTGTAAAAATAAACCAATCGTATTAATCGGAATTCACATACGATTTGAAACAAACGATCAAATGTGCGGACTTATACAACCATATCGAAAAGACTTTATTAATACGTACATACTCGATTACTAAACGAACCAAGAAGACAAATCATAATAATAAGAACATCAACCACATCACCGAGCCATCTCATCGTCTCCGCTTGCATCGTGGTCGCCTCCCGCTCCTCGACAACCAGAACAGCAAAAACAATGTCCACCCCCGAATGGGTTAGCAAAACAATGCTAGTACAAGAATCGTCATAGAATAAATCATAAATACAGCAAAAAACAAGCAAACGGACTTCCGCAACCGGAATCCAACCATGCGAATCCACAAGATTACATCTACACAATACAGGTAATCCAAATGATCCAAATACCCTTGGTATAGATCCCCATGATGATCCCGTCGGACCAACGCATGGTGGAAAACCCGTCCAGCGATCCAGCGCCCTCAGCATAGATCCCCATGATGATCCCGTCGGACCAACGCATGGTGGACATTCGATCCAGCGCCCTCAGCATAGATCCTCATGATCCCCTCGAATCATTTATACCATAAACGAAACAATTATGCATACACATATGCATTTCAATATGTTCATCAATACGAACAAACAACAACGAATATCAAGAAAATTCTCAGAAATACATCTCATATTCAACAATATGAATAAAACCACAAGCATGATAAAACGAACTCGACATATGATACTTGCCTCGAAAATGGCAAGGACGAAACACTTCAATGTTCTCGACACGCTCGAAGGCCGCCTCCTTCGATCAACGTAACAAGCTCGAACCTTTACAAAAGGAACGATATACAAATCATCTCAAGTCGAACGATGGCCTAACAATTCGGTCTACGGCCGAAAAGCTCAAAATAACCAATGCTCGATCGCTAGCGCGCTACGTACTCTACGTAACGCGGCGCTTAAGACGGATCGTTAGCGACGCTATCGTATAAGACTAGCGTGCGCTAGCCACGGCCTGGCCGACTCGGCTGGTCTCATAACGACGCTACGACGCCGGGCGTTATTCGACCCCGATAGCGCACGTTAACTCACACGTGTTAGCGTGCGCTAATATTGCATGGCGAATCGCAAGCCAAAATCGGGTTGAATGGTGAGGAACTCATGAATCCTACCGTGATAATACAAGTTATCCTCGGGCAAATCATGCTAATAAGGTTTGTGGAAGATTTATGATCGTGAAATACAAATATACGGATAGCCAACTCAACATCATAATTCATCTACGATCTCCAAGAAATAATCTAAGTTCCATTTGTTCTACGTTCCAAAACACATGATTCCATCGTGTAAAACGTATCAACTGGGTAAATATCCGATTATTGATCATAACTCGATTTGAACATGCTTAGGAGTCCTTATAATAGGATGGTTCAAAGGTTCATACGATATATAATGCCGATACGTCAAAAGTATCCTTCTAACATGTGATGACCGATTATAAACGAAATACTTGCTATCAAAACATGATTCAAACTTCCTTAGGAACATTACTAACATCAGTGAAGAATCACCTACCTCAAAGTAGTGAAGAATACGGAGGAAAATGAAGCGATCCAACACCGAAGGCTTGAACACCAATCTCCAATGATATACGATCTTCAATCTCGAACTAGGAGGTTGATATGAAGTGTTTAGGACGAAGGGAGTTATGATCTAAGTGTAAGAGTTCGGGTTATGGGAGGAGAAAAACTGAAATCTCGAATAGGATGATGTCCTATTTATAATAAATGGCTATTAGCGCGCGCTAGACCCTGCTCGTAGCGTGCGCTAACGGCTCACAGTCTAAACTGTACTCGGCACTTAGCGTGCGCTACGCATATACCTGTAGCGTGCGCTAAGGCGTTGACTCGGCTTTTCCCGAAAGCCGTCCAGGTACATCCGACACGATCCGACAGGGGTCCCCCGGCCAGATCTCACCTACCGCACGTCCCAATCAATTTGACCACGCATAGCGTGCGCTATGAAACCATGTTAGCGTACGCTACCCTTAGCCTGTAGCGTGCGCTACATGCACAGAATTTCAACCTTACAAATCACAACCATGAAATTAAACGCTCGGCAACATCGGATTATGAAATACGGAGAATAATACTCAGACAAAAGTACAATCATTACAATATCACTAGTTCCAATTACATAACAGAAATCTCGGGCATTACAGTCTCTAGGACATGAAATCTCCGATTCGATGCTAAAAGTTATGCACTATGTTGAGACAAAAAACCGAGGAGGGGTTTTAGTTTCGTACCTCAAGGAAGATGATGAAGTTTCCAAATGAACTCGGGTGCCGACCCCTGCTGAGCGAATCACACGAAGAGGACCGGAAACCTTAAGGGAATTGCCAACGGAAACATTTATCCGTCATCCGAAAGCAAAGGGAAAAAGGAAGGTTAATGTAGAAGAAGCTGAAGAAAATGACCTCGTTGCCCGGACATGTAGCCTCAAAACTATGCAACTTGAGATTTGGAGTGAAGTTCGGACTTTTAGTATGGAAGTTCGCGATGAGATCTACTCCGTCAAAACCCTCCTTGAAGACTTCATTCGTTTTACTATTCCGACATTGCCATTTCCCACATCTCAAAACCCATAGAATCTCGTTTGTTGATGTCTTGTAAAAACGAATAATTTGATGGGTATTTTGATGACTTTGGTTTTTGTTTGACTGTATGGTGTGTTTGAATATGTGGTTTGGTATCATTGTGTTTGTTAATCTTGTTTGCATTTGTTGAAGTTTGGACTTATGCTTATCAATGAAGTTGGATTTCCCGTTGTTTAATCTTGATTAATGTCGTTCGATTTGTCTTATTTCTTGCGTTATTCTTATCTATACAGGTATAGATTCGATTCAGTGGGAGAGTACCTTTTTTCTTATGTCAAAAAGGGGGAGAAAACACTCAAAAACTGAAAATACTAACTCAATTGAACAAAGCACTTTGATTCGAAATTTTTTTTCTAAATAGTTTTTGCAGGTATTTATTAAATGTTTTGATTGATATCTTCTTTCTAGTTAATGATAGTTGAACAAATTATTTTGATGATGAACCGTTTCAAAACATTTATCGAAAGACATCAAGACTCAAAAGGCATGAATCACATCGAAGACAAAATTTCCAGAAGTTAACAAATAGCACACGCTACATATATGTGTTAGCGCACACTATCGAGGATTAAAAAACACACGCTACGTATCATTTTAGTGCATGCTACATGGAATTCAGGATTCCAGGTAGTAAGGTTAGAGAGATATTTAGCGCACGTTATGGTCTATATAACGTACGCTAAAAGATTGATTAGCGAACCCTAAAAGGATGCATAACGCACGCTAATGCTCAAGTCAGTGAGTTATGGAATTAAAGCATGGAAGCAGGAAGCGCACACTAAGCATGGAGGCAACGCACGCTAAATGAAGAATCTAACTGTTGCAAAAGTTATAGTTAACGCATGCTAATACCTACCATTAGCGCACGTGAAGTTCGAAATATATCTATTGGTCAATCAACCATTGGACAACAAATTCAACACGGAAATCACGCTCAATCCAAAAAGTAAATCTTGACAATCTAGCGCACGCTAAGGATGATCGTTAGCGCACGCTAAATTCAAAAATTATCCGTTGAAAAGAGACGTTAAGGGAGAAGACCGTTTCTTTGGCAAAGTAAAAAAAAAGATGGTTGACCAAGTCGATAAAGCACGCTAAGGTTATTGTTTAGCGCACAATAAACAAAATATTTTACCATTGGACAGATTGAAGACCGTTCAGTGCACCAAAGTCAGACATCGGTAGCGCACGCTAAGAGAACTATTAGCGGACGCTAATAGTGTCGTTTTTCAAGATGTCAAGTGTAACACCCCCAAACCACTCGGGAATATTACAGCGCCGCAGACCCTATCCGTGAGGATCTACCAGGCTAAAAGCGGAAAACACAACATAAAGATACATGCCAACATGGCTAATAATGACTCGTTAGACCGATTTGATCTTTTCCACAATACACACATCATATATACATAACTCATACCCACACCGGGGTTAGAATACAACAACGCTCCCATAAAACAGGAGGGCACCACAACGGAAATATAAACAACAAGACTATACCAAAAATACTCAGCGACTGGTCTTCATGTGATTAGTATCGTCGTCTTCCACCATTCTTCGTACCGATCCTGTGATTTGCTCCCCAGCAATCTGCAAGTACCTGGACGCAATACAGACATCCACCCCCCGAATACTCGGGGGTTAGCAAAACTCCACTGTTTTGCTAGTGCAAGTATAAAATACAAATACAAACCATACATATCATGCTCCAACACACAATAATCATAAACATACTCCCCGAGATAAATCATTTAATCAAAACTGCTCGAATCATGACAGGTGGGAATAAACCCAATATGCATTTTACAAAATATCAAAGATCTCGGGAGTTTTGAAAACATTTGGAATATACGAATCCTCAACTTAACAGAACCACATAGGGATACGGGCCAAGGACTTGTTTAAGTTCAAAAATATCAATCCGATCACAAAACATGGGGTCCACGACCCAATCATCCTCATCATATACTCGAGTGAAAGCCTAAAAGGTCACACCCGATAAACAACCAAATCACAATGTACAGAGACAATCACCAGGGCCCGCATCCTTATGCCAAAAACCTCACAATCAAGAAACGAATAATATACGACACTTGTATTGATGCCATTCTAGCCAAGTACCAAGACCTTACGTACGACATAACTCACACCGAGAATGAAAGTGTTATGATATTCCGGACATATCATAATTATCGAAACAACAACGTGCCAAAATCATTAGCACAAAACAACCTCCCGAGCTGTACTAGCCCTGTACCCATAACGGAATACACACCCCAGAGAGTCCTCGTCAGGCCCTCCCCGGTGTACAACCCAACCGAGTGATCTTCCGAACTCGAAGTCCAAACAAATCCCAGGGGACCCTCGCTGGTTTTACTCGGCTCACACACAACTCAAAATCCACAAGGGCACAAATCACAATCATCAAAACCGCATTCTCCTGAAGTACATCAAACGTAATTCAAGGTACTTGTTAGAAATGGCCACTATATCCGACACATACTCTCAACCAATACTACACAACAACATGCGCTCATCAATAGACCCGCACGTCAACACATATATATATTCTTCTTGTAAGAAGACAACCTTAAGTCCACTTTTGAAACAATCAGGCACAACAGTACCACACGCAAGGAAGATATTTCCATGTACAAGACTAACACACATTTCAAAACAACACATTCGTTCACAAATACACAAGTAGATTTAGAACGAAACCTTTATCGAGGACATACCGATCCTTTGTAACATTCATTAAACATTCGTATTTCACATAAAATCATTTATGAATAATTGTGCTTACGAAACACGAAACGTATGGGCAAGATACTTGCCTCGAATCGGCGAGCGAACAAATACGACGAATCACAAGGCCTCGATACCACGAACCACCGGACAACGAACGAATGAGGTTGGGCAGCCCTCGAACTTCCAAAACCGACCAAGAACTCGACAACTCCACGAGAACCTCGAAAATACCACTAACACGAATCAATAACACTAAACGGAATCCGAATCGATCCTAAAAACAACAAGGATCTAAGTGTGACTCCAACAAATAAAGAACTATGTTCCGAGTGATATAAAATCATGAATGAGTTCAAAAATCTGAAGATCATGGCCAAGACAACAAGAATTTCACCATCGATTCATCATCCTCAAATTAAATCGAAGAACTAAGGATAAACCCCCAAAATTCAAGAACTAGGGTTCTAAGAAGAGATTACCTTGATATGGATCAAGAAGACGATTAGATGTTGTTAAACACCTACAAACCCGTTCCGAAATGAAGCTTTATGAAGAAGATCGCTCAAAATCGCCTCATGAGCTCATTCCCGATGACTGGGAACGAAAAGGAGAGAAAAAGGTAGAAAATGGGAAAGAAAGCCTGTTGTCCAGTATTTATATTGGACAGTTATTAGCGTGCGCTAATTAGACAGCATTAGCGCGTGCTAACGAGGTCAACGCCCAGAACTTACCGAATAACACTGTTAGCGTGCGCTAGACCCATAAGCGTAGCATGCACTAACGAGTCACGGATCTAGTCCAGTAGCCCCTGGACAGAACTGCACTTATCTCGCAGCATGCGCTAGCAAGAAGGAAAAGCGTGCGCTAAGCAGTCGATAGCGTGCGCTAGCTATCGACATTAGCGTGCGCTAACAAAAAAACCCCGGCCCAAAGAGCTCCCGGATCGCTCTGGATCGCCGGCTAGCGTG
Source organism: Orobanche coerulescens (assembly GCA_033398695.1). Lineage (NCBI taxonomy): Eukaryota > Viridiplantae > Streptophyta > Magnoliopsida > Lamiales > Orobanchaceae > Orobanche > Orobanche coerulescens. The sequence continues at coordinate 67,603,270 of CM065814.1, forward strand.
CACTACACATCCGGTAGCATGCGCTAACCACAACGCAGTAGCGTGCGCTATACCACAAGCATTAGCGTGCGCTACAACACAAAAACCCAGAAACTCACATAGTGATCCGAAACGCCTCCAAACACATGTCCCAACAAGGCACACATAAACATGTCACAAAATTCCAACGATGAGGACAATAACAATCCGATAAAACCCCAAAAACTCAATGAATCCGTAACAAAGATCTCGGGTATTACATCAAGGGTGACTGAATGCTATAAATACCCATGCCCTTGGGTATCTCAACACACACAACTTCAAGAAATCATACATATATTCTGAGCTGAAACTATTGTCATTCTCAAGCAAGTTTTTTTCATCGAGTTATGTAAGAAAAAGATACAAAGCATTGTGCTTATATTTTCCAATTATATATTGTGTCTTTTTCATTGTGATAGAGTGTTGCATCATTCTTTCACAAGTCAAATCAGAAATTTCAATCCAGTGTTATTAAGGTCCTTGATCTGGCATTGTTAGGATTGAATTTTTAGATTCATAGTGAGGTTATTCTAGTTCTGATAGAATACTAGAAAACAAATTGTATTAATTATAGTCTGTTGTGCTTGGACCAATAGAAGACAAGCAAACAGTATCGGTTGTGCCCAGACCGATAAAATACGAGGCAAAGTGAAGTGTGGCTTATCTTTAAGCCAATAGAAAAAAGAAACGAAGAGAGGACGTAGGCAAGTTGCCGAACCTCTATATATCGCTGTGTCATTCTCTTTCAGCACATTTAATTATTCCTTCGCGAGAAATTTTATTTATCCACAACACTACTATTCAATCCCCCTTCTAGTGGTATTCTTATCTCTTTACGCATGAGTCGGGACACGATTTCTAGTAATAATAATAATTATCATATAAATAATATTATTGCCTAAGATACGAAACTTATTGAGTCAATCATTTTGACTCTCACCCATGGTAAATCAAAGCAATAAATACACAAATAAATATTACATACTTAGAATTAAGAAATAATAGTTATCCAAAATTTACGTTCTTCTTACAGTCAGTATAGAAGATACTATCTCACTTCGATCCAGTTCAACGTATGCAAGTACGCTAATGCATGCTAATGGTCAAGACCAACTAATCTCAAGCATACATTACAATCTTTCATATAATTTGTCTAATAATTATACAGGTTGCGAACTATTATATTATTTTATAAGGCTCCGATAATGTAATATTCCGTGTGACACCAACACACCACATTATTTACAATATAAATAATTATACATTTCATTTTCATAACCATAACGTGAATATATATGCAAAACATGTGATTAAATATAATAAATATTCTCGTAGATAGTTACAGGGAAATAAGGTACTACAAAACATAAAGTATGCTTTGTAGTATACAACCCTAACAACAACGACTATGAAGAGCTCAAAGATCGTACTATAAATATCTGAAGAACACTGGAGCAGAAGTATGATGCGAACTACACTTACAAAGCAATCAAAGCAAACATAATCGATATACATCTATAGCATCATAAAGAGCAAGATCATAAAGCAAATACAGATAAGCTCTTAAAGTTGGAGAAGACAACACTCTTGTCTTTAAGTTTGAGTATGTGGTACTTTCTTGAATGAGGTTCTTGATAGTAAGAGGTCGTAAGACATCCACGGGTTCTTGATTGGAAGATGATAAGCAGCTTGCGAGTTTTTGAGACATCCACGGGTTTTCGATCAAGAGGTGTTAGGCAACCAAGGGAAGGAGTTACAGCGGCCACGATTTTCCACTCGTTGAAAGATGTTGTAACTAAATTCATTGTAACACGATTCCATTGGTTGAAAGTTATAGTGAATTTATCTCCAACTGATTTGGAGAGAAGTGGACTAGCAGAGGATTACCCCACCTATGAAACCACCATAAAGTGTTGTGTGATTTACTGTCTTTAACATCATACTTAACTGTTGCACAAAGTCAGCTGTCCTTTCCGCAAAATAATTTAACAGCTGAAAAAAGTTAACTGCACAAATCTCAGCCGAGTAACCTTAGCTGCATTTTATATCAGCTCTGTTTTCCAAAAGAGTTATTTAGAAAAATATTTTATAAGTCTATTCACCCCCTAGACTTATACTTGACGTCTTGTGACCTACAAGTGGTATTAGAGAGGTTGGTTTAATTTCACCGAATGAGATCCATATACTTTGAGTATATATATTCAAATGTACTCTAGATTACCGGTTTTCACTGTTGATGAATATGATTAATGGAAGATGAGAATGCAAATACATTTATTATCCATACATGACGACATGTGGTGTATTATAGAGGATGGACCCTTCACCTTCGTGAAGGACAATTCAGATGAAGAAATTGAAGCTGGGAAACCAAAACAGATTCCCAAGAAGAGAATAGAGATGACCACCGAAGAAAGAAAGCTCGTCAACCTTGACAACCGGGCTAGAGATATCTTATATCAGACTCTTGATAAAGCCACCATGGTGAAAATTAAGAATCTCAAAAATGCCAAGGAGATATGATACACATTAGCTGTAATGTGTGAAGGGACTAAGCTAATCAAAGAAAACAAGTTGTCAATTGCTACCCAAAAGTTTGACAACTTCAAAATGAAGAATGGAGAGAAAATAGATAAAGTGGATACCGGATTCACTAAGATCATTAATGAAATCAACTCTATTGGTAAAACTTATGTCAACGGAGAGATGGCTCTAAAAGTACTAAGGTCCCTTACCCCTTAATGGAGCATGAAGGCAGTTTCCATGAGAGAATAAAAGGATCTTAACAAGATAAAGATCCAAGAACTATTTTCAGACCTCAAGGCATTTGAGTTCGAGCTGCCCTGCTTATCATCTAGTGATCCAGCAGAAAAAAGAATTGCATTTGCAGCTGAGTCCCTTGTATAAAGCCAATCTGAAGTCAATTCTCCAAGTCCTCTAAACTTTGAGGAAGAAATGACATTCATCATGCAAATATTCAGTAATTTCAAAAGGAATTACTCAAAATATAAAAAGAACTACAAGGAGAATCCAAGGAGAAACCAAAAAGCTGGAAAGTGGAAAGTAGAATGTTATAACTGTCATAAGATAGGACACATCCAGTTTGACTGCCCTGGCCTCAAGAAGGATGAAGAGAATAAAGACATGGGCAGAAAAGAAGACAAGAGTAAAGCTCTCATTGGTGAAGATGAAATCCAATAGAGAGTAGAATAAAGCAATAGATTCTTCTCTGATGATGATGATGATAACTACAGCTACTTGATGGCCAACATAGCTGATGAAGAGGTAACTTCTAAACCTCAAACTTCATAATGTAACATCTCAGATATGTTTGAAGATATTGACTTACACAAATCGTTAAATCAACTGTTAAAAGATTTTGAAACTTTGAAAACTGCACACCTGACTGTGACAGTTGAGAATACACAGCTAAAAAATGACAAAAGGCAGCTAAAAAATAATTTGGACAAACTCAGCCAAGAGTCAGACACAATTGAAAACAACAGAGCTGAGTTTGAAAAACTATCTGAGATTAATTCAAAAAACTCAACTGAAATAGCCACAATTGAGATTAACAGGCTGACTATTTTTAATAGTGAGAAATCAGCTGTACTCCTTATATTAAAACCGAGTTTTCAAAACTAACACAGTTAAGCAACACACACAAGCTAAGTAAATAACATCTCTAAAAGATTATATAACCTTAGATGGATTTGGTATAAACCAAAGGCTACTCTATTTAAAATTAGGCCTTGGATATGACACCAATACTCCCTTAAATTCAAAAACCACTTTTATCATGGGAGTCTTGTCTAGACTGTTGAGCCAATAAACAAACCTATATTTAAAAATAGGCAGCAGCACAGTCAACAGTTTAGACAACATCCAATATTTTCAAGGCAACAACCTAGACAAAAGACTAGGCAACATTCATGTTCTTGGCCGTTTTGGGGGAAACCCTTGAACTTTCGTCATTTGACCCTCTAATTTGGTGGCTTTGAGTCGTGCTCTGAAATTTATTTTCATTGTTGTTATTGTCATTCATATTTTATCTCCGCATTTGTAATTATCCGAGGCAAGTATCTTGCCCATACATTTCGTATTTCGTAGATGTGATAGTTGATAATTGATTATATGTGAAAATTTAACGTTTAATGAACTTTCAAAAAGATCGATATACTCTCGATAAAAGATTTTCCTTCAAAGATAACTCGGATGCTTCGTGAATAAATGTGTTTCGGAATATGTAGTTAGTGCCGTATGTTGGAAGGTGTTGTGATTGTATTACGTGAATATAGTAGACTATAAACACTTGCCGAGGATTGTGTATTAACATGTGTACTTGTTCGATAAATATGTGACGTTGTCTGATATTAGTTGTTACTCCTTCGTAAGGAGGTTGTGGCGCTTGGTGTCGTTTGGTATTGGTATTTGTTTGTTGTTGTGTGACATTCGTGTGGGTATATGTCGACCAAAGTGGCCATTCTAGCGAAGTACCTAGCATTTGTTTGCATATTCTAGTATTCGAATTATGGCTTCCCGTGGCGTTGTGGATGTATATGTGTATGTTCACCTAGGGACGGTCTGACGGGGCCTCTAGGGATACGTATTGCCATGAGTGTGCGGATCATGAATTAGGGTTAACCACCCAGGGATGGTCCGACGGGGCCTCTGTGGGGTACGATGGCCGTGAGCCTTGTGCCAACGGTTAACTTTGAAATGTTTTGTTGGAGAACTATGATTTTTGGCACGTATTTCGTACTTGGATGGAATGGCACCAGAAAATGTGTTGTGTGTGATTCGTCTCTTGGTGGTGATATTTTGGGTACGGGTGCGTGAGTCCTGTGGTTGCTCTGTGCATTGTGACTTTGTGGTGTGTCGAGTTCGACTATTTGGTTAAGTTGCAGAGTTATGCTCTCGGATGTCGTTCTGTGAGACTGTTGTCATGGTAATGTTTGACACTGTGTAATTCCCGTCAGGTTATTCTTTCGAGTATGTGATGTGGATGTTTGGGTCGTGGACCCCATGCTTCGTTATCGAAGTTGTACTCTGGAAAGATGAATTTTGGGCTGTGCCCCTAAGTTTTTTCGAAAGGCTTGAGAATTCTTAAACCCCAAATATTTTCAAAACTCCTGAGATCGTAAAATGTTCTGTAAGATGTATAATAATTTTATTCCTACCTTTCATAATTCAAACTTTTTTGATCAAGCGATTTATCCTGGGAAGTATATTCACGATTATTATTGTTCTTGGAGTATGTTGTGTAAGGCTTGTATTTGCGTTTTATACTTGCACTAGCAAAACAGTGGAGTTTTGCTAACCTCCGAGTATTAGGGGGTGGATGTCTTTATTGCGTCCAGGTACTTGCAGGTTGCTGGGGAGCAATTCACGGGATCGTTACGAAGGATGATGGAAGGCGACGATACTAATCACATGAAGACTAGCGTTGGGTATTTAGTGTAGTCTTGTTGTTTGTCTTCCCGTTATGGTATTTTCCGTTTTACAGAAATGTTGATATATTCTAACCCCTGCGTGGGTATGAGTTGTATAAAAGAGTAATTTGTGGTTGATGTGTATGTTGCGATATAAGACCAAATCTGTCTAATGGTTCGTTATTTAGCCATGTCGGCATGTATTGTGTTGTTGTGTTTTCAGTATTTAGCCTGGTAGATCCTCACGGGGATGGTATGCGGCGCTGTAATATTCCCGAATGGTTTGGGGGTGTTACAGAATATGGTATCAGAGCTTAGGTTGCGGAAACCTGGGCTGTCGGGTCGAGTTGTGTGTTGTCGGGTCTTGTCTTGTCTTGTCTTGTCAGATTTTGTCTGACTGAGTCGTGTCGTGACGTGTCGTCTGAGATGTCGGTCGTGATTAGTATCGAGGTATAGCCATCATCTTCGTGTAATCTATGGATGTAAGTCTCCCTACTTTGCTGTGTCTCGTGTTATACGAGTTTGTGTGATTTTGTGTTACCATGAGGAGTTTAAATGTGAATTGTGAATATGTAATCCATGCTTGCTGATTCTCGTGTTGTGCTGGGATGAAGAGCGGTGCCGGTGTATGTATATATATATATATCCTTATATATATCCTTGTATAAACCGTTTTATAGTAGTAATGTTTTGGTGTGGTTACTCAATGAAGGTTTATCAGCGTGATATTTTAAAAACTTTAACTGTTTTGGGAAGTCACGTAAATTTTATTTTAAAACATCCTTCACGAAAGGAAAGAGTTTGATTTTCGAATGATGCCCTCGAGACCAAAAAATTTTTTTGAGAACTCAAACTACTTATGTTTATTTTCATTTTGCATTACAAATTTTCAAAATTTGATTTCTAAAACTCAAATGAGGTCTATCAAAGATTTATTTGAGACGTAACTTTCGCTTTCAACTTTTCGATTTCATAAAATTCCAGTAAAAAGGTATGTGGTAATGATGTTGTTGTTGTTTCGTCTATAATGCCCCAAGTGGTGGTGTGAACGCGGAGTCGTTCGATATGCATTCGTCGAGGTAGTTCTCTGGACTGAGAGGTGGGAATTCGGTTTGGAACGTTAGTTAACTTTTGATGGTTATTTGTGTAATATTATAAGTATGTGAACTGTTGGCGTTTGGATGTGTACGTTGTTGTTATTCGTAACCTCCGGTCTAGTACTGCTGGAAGGTGATTATAAATGGGTTACCAAACTTGCACAGTTAGCGCACGCCATCTCTTGTCATGGAGCGCGCTTTCTAGGTGGGCAAAAGTTTTAGATTGCATTTTGCTGTTAGGTCTAACTTTTGCAGCCGATCACCTGTGAATGGATTTTATTTGTGCAGTAATATTGTTGTGTGTGATTATGGGACTTTCGTTGTGTTAGGTTGTTGCTTGATTAATATGCCGATGGGCAGAGGTCGTGGTCGCAACTTTGGTACAGATGGCCACGGGGATCAGGAGCGGGATCGAGAGGATGTTGCCGGGAATGATATTGGTATGGATGTTGCTACCATATTGCAACAAGTAACAGCACTGCTGACTCACTTGACCCAGGCGGTTCAACACAACACTGATGCGATTCAGAAGATCGGGGCAAACCTATGGCTCCGAGAGGTAGTTAGTATGAATCCTCCTCGATTTGTTGGTATGGCGGATGCATTGGGTTAGGATGGCTGGCTCCTTCAGCTGGAAAAGATATTCGAGGCTATTGATTATCCCGAAGATCGAAAGGTTCCTATTGCTCAGTACCTTCTTAGCGAAGATGCTGCTCATTGGTGGGAAGCTGTCAAACCTCGAAATCGTGTCGTCATGTGGGCGGAGTTCCGAGAACTTCTGGAAGTTGGGTTTTGTCTGGAACTGACTAGAAAGATGAGGAAGTTCGATGACATTGTGGTTAGTACTGGAGTTGGTGGTTCTGGATTGCAACGTCGTAGTCTTTCCACTGTGAAGCTCCATCGCTTGATGCATGAGACTGAGAGTTCCAAGTCGTCTACTTTGACTCCTGGTGAATCTAGGAGGTGTTTTAACTGCAACGTATCGGGACATGTTCGTGCACATTGTCCTTCTCCACCAGTAACATGTTACAAGTGCGGACTCAAGGGACACCGGGTTCAGTTTTGCGAATTGGTCGTCGAGCCTTCCAAGGCACGGACTTGAGCACTGATGTCAGGATCGACTCTGAGGAGCACCTGAGGGGTATAGTCTACCAGTTGTATGTTATGTTATTTCCTTGCTTTGTCGTTTCGAATTTCGGGGATAAACCTATTTTATGAGAGGCGGATCAGATTGTTTAAATTCTGTAATCGATTTGTTTGCGTTCATTGATATTTTCTGAACTTGTCCTATCCTTTGCTTTTTGTTGTTCGAACGAGCTGTGGTATTGTTTCGGATTAATCTGTTTGTCGTTGTGACTTTTCCCGAATTTGGTTAATCTTATGTGAATGCATATCTTGCCGTCTTTACCAGATCACCTATTGTATCGAGTCGAGATGTGAACTTCGGATTTGTTGTTTGATTCTTCTTGTTCGTCATGATTCGAGTATGATTGTTCGACCGTTGTTGTCTCGGTCGCTGTGGTCCGATCGTTTGTTGTCCATTTTTGTTGATCTCATATCGTGATCTTTTGAATGTTCAGATCACTTCATAATGTCCTTAAGTTCGGGAAATTAGCTTCGTATTCAACCTTCCAAACCTTGGGTGGGGTAATTTTGCATCTGTTCAGTGATTAACTCGCGTTCTGATAGATGTACTGTTTGGGTTGGTCAACCGTATTGATTTTTGTTCGTTGTGTTTTGTTATCGTTCTGGTATAACGATATGAATGGTAGCAGCTGCGTGCTGCATGTGAGTCGTTGCAGGTCGTTGGCAATGGATAACGTGTATTATCAGAGTTTGTTTTGCGTTGTTCATTATATGCGTTAAGCTTCGGGGATGAAACTTCTTTTAAAGGAGGTAGTATGTAATACCCGCAATATCGATTTTTGGTAATTTTCTTTTTTTGGCAGGAGTCTGTTTTAGCGGCTCGCTTGTGACCGTTCCGTCATTCTGAGAATGATTAATTCTGTACTTTTCGACATCCGAGTTCGTTTCGGTGTCGCTTTGCTGAGTTCCGTGCTTTTTGGGGACTTTTCCGCATTTGAGTTTGATTCTTACGAATCTCGTTCAAAACTGTCATTTTGTGTTTCCCGCAAGTCCGTTTAGCCTTGTTAGACGTGTTGTGAACTTCAGTTTGGTTATTCGATCATGTATCGTGATTTTTCGGACGTTTGGGCCATTTTGTAATTTCCCAAAGTTTTGGGTATTTGTTTTCATACTCATTTTTACCCACCTCCGAGTTGTCGGAATCGCATGTTTGTTTAGCGCTTTCATTTGTTGTTGAGAACTCTTCATTAGAGTCGTCACATTTTGAGGTTGTTCGGAACTGATCGGGCAGCAGAAGGAATCTGCTGCCAGAATGCAGCAAGTTACGACCGTAATGGCCAGCATGTTACGGCCGTAATTTCCAGCATATTACGGCCGTAATGGACATGATGTTACGGCCGAAACAGGGGCCTGTATTTCAGGCAGCGGGCAGTGTTATTTCAGATCAGTTTTGCTCTTTTCCTTCCTCATGCGACGGGGAGAGTCTTGAGGTGATTCCAGGGTGATTCTTCACGGGAATTCATCAATATTTCATCCTACAACATTATCATCAAGGTCATGGTGTGGATTAACAACATCAAATCATTATTTTCCCCCTTGAATTGAGGTAATCATCCTAGAACCCTGTTTCGGGAATAATTGGGGGTTTGTCTTGGTTTCGTGATTTTAATCCGAAATTGTTAGTTCCTTTGTTGCTATCTACTCATGTTGATCATAAGCCATGGTTGGAATTCCGTTTTTCATGAATTAACGAGTCGATTCGTATTCTTGGCCATTTTGGGGGAAACCCTTGAACTTTCGTCATTTGACCCTCTAATTCGGCGGCTTTGAGTCGTGCTGTGGAATTTATTTTCATTGTTGTTATTATCATTCGTAGTTTATCGCCGCGGGTTGTCGCTCGGCGGGTTCGTGGATGGTTCGGGTCTCCTCACTTCGGTCAATTATCCGCGTTTGTAATTATCTGAGGCAAGTATCTTGCCCATACATTTCGTATTTCATACATGTGATAGTTGATAATTCATTATATGTGAATTTTTAACGGTTTAATAAACTTTCAAAAAGGTCGGTATACTCTCGATAAAACATTTTCCTTCAAAGATAACTCGGATGCTTCGTGAATAAATGTGTTTCGGAATATGTAGTTAGTGTCGTATGTTGGAAGGTGTTGTGATTGTATTACGTGAATATAGTAGACTGTAAACACTTGCCGAGGATTGTATATTAACGTGTGTACTTGTTCGATGAATATGTGACGTTGTGTGATATTAGTTGTTACTCCTTAGTAAGGAGGTTGTGGAGCTTGGTGTCGTTTGGTATTGGTATTTGTTTGTTGTTGTGTGACATTCGTGTGGGTATACGTCAACTAAAGTGGCCATTCTAGCGAAGTACCTAGCATTTGTTTGCATATTATAGTACTCGAATTATGGATTCCCGTGGCGTGTGGATGTATATGTGTATGTTCACCTAGGGACGGTCTGATGGGGCCTCTAGGGATACGTATTGCCTTGAGTGTGCGTATCACGAACTAGGGTTAACCACCCAGGGATGGTCCGACGGGGCCTCTGCGGGGTACGATGGCCGTGAGTCTTATACCAACGGTTAACTTTGAAATGTTTTGTTGGAGAACAATGATTTTTGGCACATATTTCGTCTGATTAGAATGGCAGTCTAAATGGTATCGTACTTGGATGGAATGGCACCATAAAATGTGTTGTGTGTGATTTGTCTCTTGGTGGTGATATTTTGGGTACGGGTGCGTGAGTCCTCTGGTTGCTCTGTGCATTGTGACTTTGTGGTGTGTCGAGTTCGACTATTTGGTTAAGTTGCAGAGTTATGCTCTCTGATGTCGTTCTGTGAGACTGTTCTCATGGTAATGTTTGACACTGTGTAATTCCCGTCGGGTTATTCTTTCGAGTATGTGATGTGGATGTTTGGGTCGTGGACCTAATGCTTCATTATCGAAGTTGTACTCTGGAAATATGAATTTTGGGTTATGCCCCTAAGTGTTTTCGAAAGGATTGAGAATTCTTAAACCCCAAATGTTTTCAAAACTCCCGAGATCGTAAAATGTTCTGTAAGATGTATAATAATTTTATTCCTACCTTTCATAATTCAAACTGTTTTGATCAAGCAATTTATCCCGGGAAGTATATTCACGATTATTATTATTCTTGGAGTATGTTGTGTAAGGCTTGTATTTGTGTTTTATACTTGTACTAGCAAAACAGTGGTGTTTTGCTAACCCCCGAGTATTCGGGGGGTGGATGTCTTTATTGCGTCCAGGTACTTGCAGGTTGCTGGGGAGCAATTCACGTGATCGTTACGAAGGATGATGGAAGGCGACGATACTAATCACATGAAGACCAGTGTGTAACACCCCGAGATATTCGGAATAATTACAGCGCCGTAAACCCTTTAGGTAAGGATTTACAAGGCTAATTTTAAAAAGAGTGTAAATATAAACCAATCGTACAACTGAAGTTTAAAGACATATTTGATTCAACCGATCAAAGAGTTAATTTATACAACCATATCGAAAGGACATTATTAAAACAGACGTACTCGAGTACTGAACGAAACAAGAAAACAACTCTCGACAACAATAACATCAATCACATCACTGAGCCATCTCATCGTCCTGTCGGTACTGTGGATGCCTCCCCGCTCCTCGGCTACCTGAACATCAAAACAATGTCCACCCCCGAAGGGGTTAGCAAAACGATGCTAGTACAAGTATCATAATACAATAAATCATCAATGCATCATAAAACATGCAAAACGGACTTCCGCTACCGGAATCCAACGATGCGAATCCTCACGATCCCATCAATACAATACAGGGTAATCCAGTGATCCAGCGCCCTTGGTATAGATCCCCATGATGATCCCGTCGACCAACGCATGGTGGAAAACCCGTCCAGCCGATCCGGCGCCCTCGGATAGATCCCCATGATGATCCCGTCGGACCAACGCATGGTGGACATTCGATCCGGCGCCAAGATAGATCCTCATGACCCCCTCGGATCATTTATACCATAATCAATCAATTATGCATACACATATGCATTTCAATATGTTCATCAATACGAACAAACAACAACGAATATCACGCGAATTTCCATAAATACATCTCATATACAAAATATGAACGATACCATAAGCATAATAAATCAAACTCGACATATGATACTTGCCTCGAAAATGGCAAGACGAAATACTTCAAGGATCTCGACACACTCGAAGGCCGCCTCCTTCGATCAACGTAACAAGCTCGAACCTTAACAAAAGGAACGATATACAAATCATCTCAAGTCGAACGATGGCCTAACAATTCGGTCTATGGCCGAAAAGCTCAAAATAAACAAGGCTGCGGATTGCTTAGCGCGCTACGTACTACGTAACGTGCGCTAAGACGACTGATAGCGTACGCTATCGTATAAGACTAGCGTCGCTAGCCATGTCTGGCCTCGACTCGGCTGGTCTCATAACGTCGCTACGACGTTTCGGGCAATCGACCCGATAGCGCACGTTAACTCACACGTGTTAGCGTGCGCTAATATTGCATGGCAGAAAACTGCAAGCCGAAAACTGGGTTGAATGGTGAAGAACTCATGAATCCTACCGTGATAATACAAGTTATCCTCGGGCAAATCATGCTAATAAGGTTTGTGGAAGATTTATGATCGTGAAATACAAATATACGGATAGCCAACTCAACATCATAATTCATCTACGATCTCCAAGAAATAATCTAAGTTCCATCTACGTTCCAAAACACATGATTCCATCGTGTAAAACGTATCAACTGGGTAATATCCGATCATTGATCATAACTTGATTTGAACATGCTTAGGAGTCCTTATAATAAGATGGTTCAAAGGTTCATACGATATATAATGCCGATACGTCAAAAGTATCCTTCTAACATGTGATGACCGATTAAAAACGAAATACTTGCTATCAAAACATGATTCAAACTTCCTTAGGAACATTACTAACATCAGTGAATAATCACCTACCTCAAAGTAGTGAAGAATACGGAGGAAAATGAAGCGATCCAACACCGAAGGCTTGAACACCAATCTCCAATGATATACGATCTTCAATCTCGAACTAGGAGGTTGATATGAAGTGTTTGGGACGAAGTGAGTTATGTTCTAAGTGTAAGAGTTCGGGTTATGGGAGGAGAAAAACTGAAATCTCGGATAGGATGATGTCCTATTTATAATAAATGGCTATTAGTGCGCGCTAGACCCTATTCGTAGCGTGCGCTAACGGCTCACAGTCTAAACTGTACTCGGCACTTAGCGTGCGCTACGCATCGACCTGTAGCGTGCGCTAAGGCGTTGACTCGGCTTTTCCCGAAAGCCGTCCAGGTACATCCGACACAATCCGACAGGGGTCCCCCGGCCAGATCTCACCTACCGCACGTCCCAATCAATTTGACCACGCATAGCGTGTGCTGATTACATTCTGTAGCGTGCGCTATGAAACCATGTTAGCGTACGCTACCCTTAGCCTGTAGCGTGCGCTACATGCACAGAATTTCATCCTTACAAATCACAACCATGAAATTAAACGCTCGGCAACATCGGATTATGAAATACGGAGAATAATACTCAGACAAAAGTACAATCATTACAATATCACAAGTTCCAATTACATAACAGAAATCTCGGGCATTACATCCTTCCTCCCTAAAAAGAAGTTTCGTCCCGAAACTTATGATGAAAACAACTCCGGATATTTAGCCTTCATACCGTCCTCCGTTTCCCAAGTGGCCTCTTCGACTCCATGTCGTGACCATTGTACTTTAACCAAGTGTATTGGTTTATTCCTCAATTGTTTGATCCGGCTCTCAAGTATCTTGATTGGTCTCTCTTCGAAGGTGCCATCATTAGCTATCTCGATCTTGTCGAAATCAATGACGTGACTGGGGTCCGGTACATACTTCCGCAGTTGGGATACGTGAAACACATTGTGAACGTGACCCAGCGATGGCGGTAAGGTCAACCTGTATGCTAAATCTCCCACTCTCTCGAGGATCTCAAAGGGTCCGATATATCTCGGACTAAGTTTGCCTCTTCTCCCAAAACGGAAAATCCCTCGTGTAGGAGACACCTTCAATAGTACGTGGTCTCCAGCGTCGAACTCTAGAGGGCGACGACGTACATCGGCATAAGACTTCTGTCGACTCTGGGCAGTCAACAGTCTCTCTCGAATCAAGGCTATCTTCTCTTGAGTCTGAATAATCAATTCCGGTTCCGTCCCGATCAAATCCGAAGAATCATCCCAGCACAGGGGTGATCGGCATCTTCTCCCGTACAAAGCTTCAAATGGTGCCATCTTAATAGAAGCATGCCAACTGTTATTATAAGTAAACTCGATCAAGGGCAAGTGAACTTCCCAATCAGTCGACCAATCTAATGCACAAGCTCTAAGCATGTCCTCTACTGTCTGAATAGTCCTTTCGGACTGACCGTCCGTTTGGGGATGATAAGTTGTACTAAAGTTTAGCTCGGTCCCCAAAGCCCTGTGAACTGCTTTCCAGAAGTGTGACACGAAACGACCATCTCGATCCGAAATAATGGTCTTCGGCGTCCCGTGCAATCGGACTATCTCCGCAATAAATATTCGTGCCAATCTCTCGGGTCCCCATGTATCTTTGATTCCTAGGAAATGAGCCGACTTGGTTAGTCGATCAACTACAACCCAAATCATGTTCATTCCCGTTCTAGTCCTTGGCATACTAGTAATGAAGTCCATCGAGATATCCTCCCACTTCCACTCAGGGATCGAAGCGGTCTTAACATTCCGGCAGTCGTTGATGTTCAATCTTAACTCACGACAAGTCAAACACTTAGAAACGTACTCCGCTACGTCCTTCTTCATATTCCCCACCGTAAGTTTTGCTTTAAATCTTTATACATCTTATCACGCCTGGTGAATAGAATAGGGCGCTACTGTGAGCTTCCTTCGAATAGTCCTTCTCAAATCATTATCATCGGGAACGCAAAGTCGACTCAAATCTCGAACTCCATCATCTTGTATTACGAATCCTGGGCTTTTCCTTTCTTTACTTCGTCACATAATCGAAGGATCGAGAATCGCTCAATTGTTTAGACTTGATCTCCTCGACTAGTGATGAAGTCGGTTCCATCACATAAAGTTGTCCTTGGATTCCCGGTACCCATACTTCAATCCTCGCGGATCGGGCCTCGTTGAATACCGGTTTGGGATGTAAGTGCTTCAACGCTCGAAGGGAAACAGTTTACGGCTCAAAGCATCGGCTACTACATTTGCTTTCCCGGATGATAGAGAATCTCCAAGTCGTAATCCTTGATCAATTCCACCACCTTCTCGCCTCATGTTTAACTCTTTCATCGAAAATGTACTTGAGGCTCTTATGGTCTGTAAAGATCTGACAATGAGTGCCGTACAAATAATGTCGCCAGATTTTCAAGGCAAAGACCACAACTGCTAGCTCCAGATCATGAGTCGGATAATTAACTTCGTACGGTTTCAATTGCCGAGAAGCATAAGCAATTACTTTATCCTTCTGCATCAACACACAACCCAAACCCTGATTTGAAGCATCAGTATACCATAAATCCGTCGATTCCTTCAGCGGCGCTAATATAGGTGTCGTCGGTCTCTTCTTAAGTTCACAAAACCACCTGACACTTCTCATTCCACGCGAACTTTTGAGTTTTCTGTAACAGCTGAGTGAGCGGACGAGCAATTTTGGAAAATCCCTTTACAAAGCGGCGATAATATCCAGCTAGTCCTAAGAAGCTTCGGACTTCTTTCACGTTTTTAGGAGCTTCCCACTCCAATATTGCTTCGACTTTCTTCGGGTCCACCTGAACTCCGTCGGATGATATCACATGCCCAAGGAAAGTTACTTCCTTAAGCCAGAACTCACATTTAGAAAGCTTAGCATACAGCTGTTCCTTTCTCAAGATGCTCAAAACCACACGTAAATGTTCAGCATGTTCCTCTGCGTCCCTCGAATATATCAAGATGTCGTCAATGAAAACGACCACAAATTTATCCAAGTACTCCAAGAATACCCGATTCATCAATTGCATGAATACCACAGGAGCATTGGTAAGTCCAAACGGCATCACTACGAATTCATAATGCCCGCATCGATCCAAAGCAGATTTCGGTATATCCGATTCCTTAATTCTCAACTGGTGGTATCCTGATCGCAAGTCAATCTTCGAGAATACCCTTGCTTCTTGCAGTTGATCAAACAAGTCGTCGATCCGAGGTATAGGATACTTATTCTTGATCGTCATCTTGTTAAGCTCCCTGTAATCAATACACAGTCGGAGGGATCCGTCTTTCTTCCGGACAAAGAGAACGGGTGCTCCCCAAGGAGAAACGCTTGGTTGAATATAACCCTTTTGCAACAATTCCTCCAGTTGTTTCTTGAGTTCATACATCTCGGTTGGCGCCATGCGGTATGGTGCTCTGGAAATAGGAGCTGCTCCAGGCTCTAGTTCGATAGTGAATTCCACTTCTCTCTGCGGAGGTAATCCAGGTAGTTCGTCAGGAAAAACATCTGAGAACTCATTCACAACTGAAATAGATGAGAGCTCTACTCCTTCCCCTTTCCTCATGGCATAGCACCAAAGTCCGTGACATCCTTGATTCAGTAATTTCACAGCTTTCATTGCCTTGATCAATTTCCCCGAGCTTCCCGGTCTCCATCCTCGGAATAAGTGTTCAGATCCGTCATCAGCAATGATGGAAATGACTCTCTCTCGGTAATTCAGCACAGCTCCATAACGGTTGAGCCAATCATCTCCGAGAATTAAATCGTCACCGCAGATGTCAACCACAATAAGATTCGATGGCCAATCTCTTCCTTCTATAGATACTGGGAAATCCTTAGCTTCTAAGGTTCCCACAATTTTCTCTCCGCTCGGTAATCCCACAACATAAGGTTCACAATTATACAAGCACGAGATGTTCAAACGATTAACACAGTTCAAAGATATAAAAGAATGCGTGGCTCCTGAATCGAACAAGACACTCGATCGTTGCAAAAGGATCTGAATCGCACTGATGCAACAAATGTTCGATCATCGATTTCCTCATCTCGTAAAGCGTGGAGGAACGGACCCAAAGACTGGATGCCTCTCTCTTCCCGCCGTCACTGCTGAAATCCACTTTGCTGCGTCTGGTTCACACTCGTCTCCATCGGAATCGAGCCGGAGCGCGAGTACCAAAAGATCGGGTCGCATTCCCACAAAATGTTGCGCGATGTCCTTCTTGTCCACACTCGAAACAGTCACAGCAGCGCGAAACAATCACGTCGAACATGTCCCGCCTTGCCACAGTTGTAACACTTCTTCCTGTGTCGAAGTCACTTGCCGCCTAACTTCTTTCCTCCTCGACTAGGATGCGGAGGTCTCTGGATGAGTGAAAAGAGGACCGACCCGGCGGGGCCCGCTATTCTTATTCTCCGTGAAGTTGCCCGACACCTTCTGTTTCTTTGCTTCCGTCGATTTCTCTCTGCCGCTTCCTTCATATCGTAGGCCAACGCCTTGTCCCGAGCATCGCCTCAAGGTGGTACAATCAAATCCGGACATATATTGCTGAATTTCCGGCTTCATTCGCATGTCAAAATGGAAAATCCTTTCCGCCTCGGTCCTGACCAGGTGGCGCACATAAGTCAGCTGGTGATTAAAAGTCTTAATCACTTCCGTCACAGATGCTTCCGAATTTTGTGTTGAGAAAAACTCCCGAACTCGGGCCTCTCTAACTGGGCGAGGACAATACTATGCCTCCATCATCAACTTGAATTCTGTCGAGTCAGCATTATGCTCCTCTGGTCGAATGGCCTCCCACCAGTCGAAAGCCTCCCCGGTCAAAAGACACTGGGCGACCGGAACCTTCCTATCATTGGGACAGTTAATCCCCGCAAAAATCTTCTCTAATTCCTTCAGCCAATGATCCCATGAAAGCGTCTCAGTGGAACCGTCAAATTTTGGAGGATGCAATTTGACCACCTCGGTAAGCCATTTATCTCCCCGATTATCCACGTTATTCTGCTGCCCCATCGCCGTCTGCATGCGATCCACAACTTGAGCAAACTGGTTTATCTGGGCAACCACCTGCTGAAGCACTCCCGGCACGTTAGGATCTGCATTATTATTTGCCGATCTCGCCGTCCCCGGAATGTGAATCCGTTTGGCTAGCGGCTATCTCAGAGTAGATACCGATTCTTCTTGCCTCGCATTTCCACGTCCGCCTCCACGACGCTGGCCCGCGTCCACGACCTCCCTCAACATACCGTAAACATAAATACTCAATATCCAGGCAAACGTTCTAAAAGTACATCCATCAATGTTTTCAAGACAAGAATTAAATAAAACAAGAGTATTCGAGATTAGGAAACTTACAACCACAATTAATTGACGATGTCGGCTCAGCAGTTGATGTTACGAACGACCAATAATCAATAACGTAAATGCACCCAACTAACCCGATCGCCAAGATATCCATAAATCTTAGCTCCGATACCATATTCGTAACACCCCGAGATATTCGGAATAATTACAGCGCCGTAAACCCTTTAGGTAAGGATTTACAAGGCTAATTTTAAAAAGAGTGTAAATATAAACCAATCGTACAACTGAAGTTTAAAGACATATTTGATTCAACCGATCAAAGAGTTAATTTATACAACCATATCGAAAGGACATTATTAAAACAGACGTACTCGAGTACTGAACGAAACAAGAAAACAACTCTCGACAACAATAACATCAATCACATCACTGAGCCATCACTGTGGCTGCCTCCCCGCTCCTCGGCTACCTGAACATCAAAACATTGTCCACCCCCGAAGGGGTTAGCAAAACGATGCTAGTACAAGTATCATAATACAATAAATCATCAATGCATCATAAAACATGCAAAACGGACTTCCGCTACCGGAATCCAACGATGCGAATCCTCACGATCCCATCAATACAATACAGGGTAATCCAGCGATCCAGCGCCCTTGGTATAGATCCCCATGATGATCCCGTCGGACCAACGCATGGTGGAAGACCCGTCCAGCGATCCAGCGCCCTCAGCATAGATCCCATGATGATCCCGTCGGACCAACGCATGGTGGACATTCGATCCAGCGCCCTCAGCATAGATCCTCATGACCCCCTCGGATCATTTATACCATAATCAATCAATTATGCATACACATATGCATTTCAATATGTTCATCAATACGAACAACAACAACGAATATCACGCGAATTTCCAGAAATACATCTCATATACAAAATATGAACGATACCATAAGCATAATAAATCAAACTCGACATATGATACTTGCCTCGAAAATGGCAAGACGAAATACTTCAAGGATCTCGACATACTCGAAGGCCGCCTCCTTCGATCAACGTAACAAGCTCGAACCTTAACAAAAGGAACGATATAAAAATCATCTCAAGTCGAACGATGGCCTAACAATTCGGTCTATGGCCGAAAAGCTCAAAATAAACAAGCTGTCTGGATTGCTTAGCGCGCGCTACGTACTCTACGTAACGTGCGCTAAGACGGACTGTTAGCGTACGCTATCGTATAAGACTAGCGTGCGCTAGCCACGGTCTGGCAGTCTGACTCGGCTGGTCTCATAACGTACGCTACGTACGTTTCGGGCGTTAACTGGCCCCGATAGCGCACGTTAACTCACACGTGTTAGCGTGCGCTAATATTGCATGGCAGAAAACTGCAAGCCGAAACTGGGTTGAATGGTGAAGAACTCATGAATCCTACCGTGATAATACAAGTTATCCTCGGGCAAATCATGCTAATAAGGTTTGTGGAAGATTTATGATCGTGAAATACAAATATACGGATAGCCAACTCAACATCATAATTCATCTACGATCTCCAAGAAATAATCTAAGTTCCATTTGTTCTACGTTCCAAAACACATGATTCCATCGTGTAAAACGTATCAACTGGGTAATATCCGATCATTGATCATAACTTGATTTGAACATGCTTAGGAGTCCTTATAATAAGATGGTTCAAAGGTTCATACGATATATAATGCCGATACGTCAAAAGTATCCTTCTAACATGTGATGACCGATTAAAAACGAAATACTTGCTATCAAAACATGATTCAAACTTCCTTAGGAACATTACTAACATCAGTGAAGAATCACCTACCTCAAAGTAGTGAAGAATACGGAGGAAAATGAAGCGATCCAACACCGAAGGCTTGAACACCAATCTCCAATGATATACGATCTTCAATCTCGAACTATGAGGTTGATATGAAGTGTTTGGGACGAAGTGAGTTATGTTCTAAGTGTAAGAGTTCGGGTTATGGGAGGAGAAAAACTGAAATCTCGGATAGGATGATGTCCTATTTATAATAAATGGCTATTAGCGCGCGCTAGACCCTATTCGTAGCGTGCGCTAACGGCTCACGCCTAAATCAGCTCGGCACTTAGCGTGCGCTACGCATCGACCTGTAGCGTGCGCTAAGGCGTTGACTCGGCTTTTCCCGAAAGCCGTCCAGGTACATCCGACACAATCCGACAGGGGTCCCCCGGCCAGATCTCACCTACCGCACGTCCCAATCAATTTGACCACGCATAGCGTGCGCTGATTACATTCTGTAGCGTGCGCTATGAAACCATGTTAGCGTACGCTACCCTTAGCCTGTAGCGTGCGCTACATGCACAGAATTTCATCCTTACAAATCACAACCATGAAATTAAACGCTCGGCAACATCGGATTATGAAATACGGAGAATAATACTCAGACAAAAGTACAATCATTACAATATCACAAGTTCCAATTACATAACAGAAATCTCGGGCATTACATGAAGTGGATGTCTTTATTGCGTCCAGGTACTTGCAGGTTGTTGGGGAGCAATTCACGTGATCGTTACGAAGGATGATGGAAGGCGACGATACTAATCACATGAAGACCAGTGTTGGGTATTTAGTATAGTCTTGTTGTTTGTCTTCCCGTTATGGTATTTTCCGTTTTACGGAAATGTTGATGTATTCTAACCCCTCCGTGGGTATGAGTTGTGAGAAAGAGTAATGTATGGTTGATGTCTATGTTGCGGTAAAAGACGAAATTGGTCTAATGATTTGTTATTTAGCCATGTCGGCTGTTAGGCGTATTTTTATACGCTTATTTATCATTATTTTGTAGTATTTTGGAGTGTGAAATCATCTAAATGAGCTTTTAATGCCTTAATTTTGTATGATTGACAGGAAATTGAAGTCCGGAAGCTTAAACGAGGCAAAACGGGCGAAAACGGCAAAATCGACTATGAGCCGCAGACAAGGAAGCCGAGCCGCGGCAAAGGAAGACACCACCAAGGGCGAGTAGTCAGATGTACTCGTGCGCGGCACACGCCCATGTGAGCCGCGCACGTAAGGATTTAATTACGCCTGTATTCAGATTTTGGCGATGTGCCGCGGCACGAGTTCGATGAGCCGCGGCACACTTAGCGGGTTTGGTACGTCTGCGCGGATTTTGGGCCGTTTCAAGCCGCTTTCAACCAACTAATACGGACGCGATTTATGAAAGTGCTGAGCTATAAATAGGGCTTAAGACCCTAATTTAATTAGCTGGGAACCTTGGAATCGGGGAATCATTGAATCTAAACCTAGGAGAGCTTAAGCTGGAGACAGAGAAGAGGAGGAAAGCGGAAGAATTCAAGGGCGGAAGGCGGGAGTCAAGAACGGAGGAATCCAGCTTCATCTGCGTTTGAATTTTATGCTTTCGTTTATTTATTCTGTATTTTCAGTTTGTAGTATGTCAGGCTAAAGCCCTAATCTAGGGTTTTGATGAAACCTTTATTTTGACGAATTGATTGAGATTATCCAATTTATTACCTTTTTATTGAGTTTTCCCAATTATGTTTAATGCTTGCAATTATCTGCCAATAGTTGTATTGATTTAATCATTCACTTGAATCGGGAGAGGAGATTTGGTGAGGAACTATTGGTGAGGACCGCTTTATTCTGTGAGATAGGAATATACTCATAGGAACTACGTGGCCTTTAGGAGATTTCATGCTTTTGCCTAGCGACGAGATAATTCACCTAGGGATAGAGTGCGTTAGTCGACGTTAGATAAATCTATTGACCTCGGAGAGGCGGTAGAGTATTTTAGCAATCTCCGCCTTCAATAAATTGGGAAAATTATTTATTACGGATAATCAAGATTAAATTCGGATAAATTAAGGTGGATTCGTAACTCTAGACTTATTTATCATTTGATTCCCTTTATTCAAGCTATCGCTTTCTGTTTAGTCTTTTATTAATTCTTTTAGTTATTAATCCAAAACACCCAACTTCGATAGTTCAAATAAAATTGGAATACGAAACGCGGTAGTTAGAGATTCAATCCTCGTGGGAACGATACTCTACTTATCACTTTATTACTTGTAAACGATGACGTGCACTTGCGTGTAGGAAATATCGCAACAAGTTTTTGGCGCCGCTGTCGGGATTGAATTTTTTCTAATATCGACTTAAGTATTTCCAGTCTTAATTTGAACGTTTTATTTTTATTTTTGCGTATTTAATTGTGTTTATTTGTTTTCCTTTTCAGGACCTTTCGTGTAGTGCATGAGAAGACTCGGTAACGAAGGCCTACTACCTTTGGACACCGAGCTCGAGCGCACTCTAAGAAGGAATAAAAAAGGAGAAAAGAGAGTTGCAGACGACGGTCAAGATGGCCGAAAATGTTGAAATCCAAGGAGGAGACAACCAAGTGCGGCAAGTTCAACCGGAACTCGCTCTTCGAGATTATGCCATGCCGCAAGTCAATGCAAATTTTTCAGGAATTCGGCGTCCCACCATCCAAGCTAATAACTTTGAGATCAAGCCCGCCATTATTCAGATGGTGCAGGCGAGCCCATTCTGTGGACTGCCGAAGGACGACCCGAATGCCCACATTGCTTCGTTCCTTGAGATATGCGACACATTTAAAACAAATGGTGTCACCGACGATGCCATCCGATTGAGGCTTTTCCCTTTTTCTTTGAGGGATAAAGCAAAGTTTTGGTTAAATTCTTATCACGGGTCGATTACAACATGGGAGAGGCTAGTGCAAGCCTTCCTTGCAAAATTTTTCCCACCAGCTAAGACGGCGCGGTTGAGAAACGAGATAACTACTTTTGCCCAGTTCGATATGGAATCGCTCCACGAGGCGTGGGAGCGATATAAAGAATTACTTCGAAGATGCCCTCATCACGGGATTCCTGATTGGCTTCAGCTGCATACGTTTTATGGTGGTTTGAGTGCTTCTACACGCACTCTTGTCGATGCGGCATCCGGTGGGACATTCATGGGAAAATCTATGGCCGAGGCTCACGTGCTTTTGGAAGATATGGCTGAAAACGCTTACCAATGGCCAGCAGAAAGATTGACACCGAAGAGGGTAATGGAAGTTTCGAGCAATGATCCGATTTCCACCTTGTCAGCTCAAGTCGCCGCTTTGACACAACAGCTCCAGAACTTTTCGCACGCACCAGCCCCCGTTACCATAGAGACATGCAATTGGTGTAACGGATCACACCCGAGTGCGGAATGTCAATTTGGAAATCCGTTCGAGCAAAATCAGATGGAGCAAGCTCAACTCGTAGCCAATGGAAATCGACAAAGCCATTTTTACCCCAGCACTTATACTCAAGGGTGGAGGAATCAACAAAATTTTCCATGGAGAAATGGGCAAGCTATGAAGGCTCCACAACCTCACTTCGCGCAACCCCCACAGCAGCCCCCTCAATCACCGAAGGTTTCTTTGGAGGATGCTCTTGCTCAATTGGCGGCTAACACAAGCCAATTCATGACCCGCACCGAGACGACTCTCCAAAATCACTCGACCTCCATCCGAAATCTAGAAACACAAATGGGGAAGATTGCTAATTTATTGTCTTCTCGGTCCCAAGGTGCAGCCCCCAACGCAGCCGAAGTGAAATTCAAGGAAAATGTGCAGGCGATCGAATTACGAAGCGGAAAGGAGTTGAAAGGGCAGCCTATTAGTGACAAAGAGCAGCCGATCGAGCAGAACGAGAAGGAAAAGGATGAGACGCCTAAGCCAAAGGAATTATCGACTACTCAGCCCACTCCTCAAATTCCATTTCCACAGCGTTTTCAAAAGCAAAAACTGGACAAGCAGTTTTCAAAATTCCTCGACGTCTTCAAGAAATTGCACATAAACATTCCGTCACGACGCATTGGAACAGATGCCGAGTTACGTCAAGTTCATGAAGTAGATCTTGTCCAATAAACGAAAGCTCGAGGAATATGAGACGGTCGCTTTAACGGAAGAGTGCAGCGCTATTTTGCAAAAGAAACTCCCACCTAAATTGAGAGATCCGAAGTTTCACCATTCCTTGCATCATCGGTAATTCATTTTTGAAAGAGCCTTATGCGATCTCGGGCCGATATAAATCTTATGCCCCTTTCGATTTTTAAAAAGTGGAGATTGGGGAAGCCAAGCGACGGCTCTCTACAATTGGCGATAGATCCATCAAATATCCGAGGGGTGTGATAGAGGACGTTTTAGTCAAAGTGGATAAGTTCATCTTTCCTACGATTTCATCGTACTTGATATGGAAAAAGACCATGATATCCCAATTATTTTGGGAAGACCATTTTTGGCAACAGCCGAACGTTGATTGATGTGGAAAAAGGAAAGTCGACTTTGCGCTGCTCAAGAGGAGCAAGTAACCTTCAATATTTTTCGATCCGTAAAATATCCAAGTGACGCTGAAAATTGTTTCCAAGTTGACGTCATTGACTCATGCGTGAGTAAAACTTTTCGAGAAAACTATCCACCCGATCCATTGGAATCCGTTTTGATTGGGGCTGTTTCCGAACCAAATGGAGAGCATGCCGCCTACGTACGACACATGGATGCTTCCCCGCCAATCTTTATTCGTAAACCATTCGAGGAGCTAGGAAGTTCACTAACTCGACCGACCCCATCGATTGAAAAACCTCCAAAATTGGAACTCAAAAAGCTGCCACCTCATTTGAAGTATGCATTCCTGGGGCCCGACGACTCCCTTCCAGTTATTCTTTCGGCCACATTAGCAGGAGATCAAGAGGCAAAATTATTAAGAGTTTTGAGGAGTACAAATCGCTCTTGGATGGTCTATTGCGGATATCAAGGGAATCAGCCCATCGATTTGCATGCACAAGATTTTGATGGAGGAAGACTACAAACCATCCGTGGAGCATCAACGCCGGCTGAATCCTAACATGAAGGAGGTGGTAAAAGTCGAGGTTTTAAAACTCCTCGACGCAGGTATGATCTTTCCAATTTCGATAGTAAGTGGGTAAGTCCGGTTCAAGTTGTGTCAAAAAGGGTGGGATAACGCTTGTTCAAAACGATAATAATGAATTAATTCCCACCAGATTGTTACGGGGTGGCGTATGTGCATAGATTATAGGAAAATAAATAAGGCCACTAGAAAAGATCATTTTCCCTTGCCTTTTAATGATCAGATGATACATAGATAATCAGGACACGATTTCTAAAGCTTTCTCGATGGCTATTCGGGTATAATCATTTACATAGCCCCGAAGACCAAGAGAAAACGACGTTTACATGTCCTTACGGCATTTTCGCTTATAGGCGCATGCCGTTTGGATTGTGTAATGCGCCGGCGACTTTTCAACGGTGTATGATGGCTATTTTTTCTGACATGGTAGAGCAGTGTATTGAGATTTTCATGGTTGATTTTTCTGTTTTTGGAGATTCTTTTGACATTTGTTTGGAAAATTTGCAGAAGGTCTTGCGAAGATGTGAAGAGACCAATTTAGTCTTGAATTGGGAGAAGTGTCATTTTATGGTGCAGGAGGGCATTGTGCTTGGCCATCGAATATCCTCACATGGAATCGAAGTCGACCGAGCGAAAATTGAGACAATTGAGAAGATGCCTCCACCCACTTCGGTCAAGGGGATTAGGAGTTTTCTGGGACACGCCGGTTTCTATCGCCGATTTATTAAAGATTTTTCAAAGATCACGAAGCCGCTGTGCAACTTACTCATGAAAGATGTCCCATTTACTTTCGACGAGTCTTGTAAAGAAAGTTTTGAGTTGCTGAAGAAAGCTCTAAGCACGGCACCGGTGATAGTCGCTCCGGATTGGGACCTTCCATTCGAACTAATGTGCGATGCTAGCGATTTTGCCATTGGGGCTGTTTTGGGGCAGAGACGAGGGAAGGTGTTTCATGTCATATACTATGCGAGCCGAACGCTCGATGACGCCCAAAGAAATTATGCCACAACGGAGAAGGAATTGTTGGCAGTGATATTTGCATTTGATAAATTTCGGGCTTATCTACTAGGAACAAAGGTGATAGTGTGGACCGATCATTCGGCGATAAAGTACCTTTTGGAGAAGAAGGATGCCAAACCAAGGCTGATTCGGTGGGTGCTACACCTTCAAGAATTCAACTTGGAGATTCGGGACAAGAAAGGGACAGAAAATGTTATAGCCGATCACCTTTCACGGTTAGAGAGTTCCCTCGAGAAGGAAGAAAGTCAGCCACAAATTATAGAAACCTTCCCCGATGAGCAGCTCTACAAGTTGGATTCAACACATGCGCCTTGGTATGCTGATCTAGTGAACTACTTAGCAAGCAAAACAATTCCGAACGATCTCTCACGTCATCATAAGAAGAAGCTAATCTCAGACGCTAAGTACTATTTGTGGGACGATCCTTTTCTTTTTAAGCGATGCCCCGATCAAATTATCCGTAGATGCATTCCAGATGAGGAAATCCACAGTGTCTTTGAACCATTGCCATGCATCGCCCTACGGTGGACACTTTAGTGGAAATAGAACAGCAGCGAAGGTCTTACAGTCGGGATTTTATTGGCCGTCCTTATTCAAAGATGCTCACTCCTTTGTGTCTACATGTGATCGGTGTCAACGGACAGGAAACATCTCAAGACGACACGAAATGCCGCTGAACACCATACTTGAAGTCGAATTATTTGATGTATGGGGGATCGACTTCATGGGTCCATTTCCCCCATCAAACAAGAATCTCTACATTTTGGTGGTCGTGGATTACGTCTCCAAATGGGTTGAAGCGGTGGCACTACCTACGAATGGGTCCAATGTCGTAATCAAGTTTATCAAACAACATATCTTCTCACGCTTTGGGACTCCACATGCTATTATAAGTGATGGTGGGTCACACTTCGACAACAAATTTCTTGATGCGGTTTTGAGAAAGTACGGAGTCACTCATCGTGTTGCCACAGCATACCATCCGCAAACGAGTGGTCAAGTCGAGATATCAAATCGAGAGCTGAAGTGGA
The DNA here is from genome assembly GCA_033398695.1 of Orobanche coerulescens. NCBI lineage: Eukaryota > Viridiplantae > Streptophyta > Magnoliopsida > Lamiales > Orobanchaceae > Orobanche > Orobanche coerulescens. The sequence goes on from CM065814.1 coordinate 67,630,254, forward strand.
TTCTAGAAAAGACGGTCAGCTCGTCTCGAAAAGATTGGGCATTTAAACTCGATGATGCACTTTGGGCGTCTGGATCACGTATAAGACACCTATCTAATGTCGCCCTACAGATTGGTCTATGGAAAAGGTTGCCATCTGCCCGTAGAGATGGAGCACCGTGCTTATTGGGCGATAAAGAAACTAAACTTTGATCTAAAATCCGCAGGGGAAAAGCGGTGTTTGCAGCTGAACGAGTTGGAAGAAATTCGCCACAACTCATACGAAAATGCAAAACTTTATAAGGAGAGGACAAAAATTTGGCATGATAAGCACATCACGCAGAGAGAATTTGTCCCGGGTCAAGAGGTGTTGCTATTCAACTCACGCTTAAAGTTATTTCCCGGGAAATTGCGTTCACGATGGTCGGGACCGTTCACCGTAGTTCAAGTGTTTCCACATGGTGCAGTAGAAGTTCAAAGAGATGGTCGACAATTCAAAGTTAATGGACAACGGTTGAAGGCATACTTGGGAAATCCAATAGACACGCAGAAAACGAGCGTCACCTTATCCACCGCCGGATGAATGCGAGAGAAGTCCGGCTGAAGACTATAAACTTAGCGCTTCTCGGGAGGCAACACGAGTATTTGTTGTTGATTATTTGTTGTTTGCTTGCATTTTTAGAGTCTCTTTTTGTCTTCTTTCCTCTTGGATCCATCCTTTCATCTCATTTTAATGAATTCGTAAAATTTAAATGCGTGAATCAGCAAAAGGGGATAAATTCAATAATGAGCCGCGGCCTGATCCAGTGAGCCGCGGCACACACCACCGAGGAAAAATGGCCGATCAAACTGTACCCTGTGCCGCGGCATGATCTTACTGAGCCGCGGCACACCAGGTCGCTGAGCCGCGGCGCCCGAAAACTGAGCCGCGGCACACTAAATGGTCAAGAAACGCCCAGGGCGCCTGTACTTTGTGCCGCGGCATACTAAGGCTGAGCCGCGGCACACTATAACACTGAGCCGCGGCATACGAAATCTGAGCCGCGGCACCCGACGGCATATCAAAACGTCCAAATCCGACTGTACTTTGGGCCGCGGCTCACTTTTATTGTGCCGCGGCACCCGTCGCAAAATAAGAGCAGCCAGGTCAAGCTCTTTCAGTCGATCGGCCTGCATATATACTTCTTCCCTTCATTCCTTCCTTCCTGCACACGATGAGGTTAGTCGGGTCCATTCTATCAGTCTCCTTCTCAAATTCTCCAGGTAATTTTTGATTTCTAAATCATAGGTGATTATTGATGTGAAAAGATTTGGAGTTTTATATTGCTAGTTGTTCTTCATTGTTGTTTCTGAAATGGAGTTGGAATATGGGGAATTTGTTATTGTGATGGAATTGATGTTTATGAACGAATTGTTGATGATGGTTTTTGTAATTCAGGGCTATAATCTGTGTTATTATTTTTGGGATTTGGAATTAACCATCAAAATTTTTGTTCTTCATTTTAACTTGTGCACACAAGGTGTTTGATAAATCGCAGCAATGGAAAATGGATCATTCAGCAGCACCACCCTCCTCACCGGACGATGCCGGCACCAGCTCCTGAGCAGACTGGAGGGGAGTACTTGACCTTTTACTTTTCTTGCATTTCATTTTTGTCCATTGAGGTCAATGTACGTCCTAAGTTTGGGGGGGGGATTTACATTCAGTCTGCATTCATTGCTGTACTCTATTTTCTTGCTGTACATTATATTTTGTTGCACTTTTCTTTCTTTGCGAAAATTTTTTTTAGATAGCCTTGCTTGCCGTAGTTTTTCTTTATTCGTGAATTTTCGCGCTTCTATTATGTGTGATACTGATGTTACGACACTGTCTTTCTCTCTGAAGAAGCGGGCGAGTTTTAGTCGAGTTGTAGTCAGTTATTTCGTTGCTTTAGTATTCAATGAGGTCCGAAATTTTTCGTGATTGTAGAGGACTTGGCAGATAAGAGACGATACATACTTGTTGTTAAATCCCCATCAATACGTTTGGCTACATTTTCCGGATAGTGAGTCGTACTGTTTCTTTAGTCGTGTTGGCACTTAAATTGAGTTTAGAGTCGGTCAATTTTTCCCTAAAAGTCGAGATAATGTGTTCTATGAAGGGAAGTCTAGTAACCGGGGGTATTCGCGTGACCCGTTGTTTACTCTCGCGTAAAACGACGACCCTGATTAGACTATTGATTTAGATATTTCACATGTGCCAACGATAGGGAGCCTAGTAACCGGGGGTATTCGCGTGACCCGCTGTTTACTCTCGCGTCAAACGGCAACCTTGATTCGGACATGCGGAAATTATGTATTCGATGTGTTTCTCCGCTGTAGACGGGAACTTAGTAACTAGAAGCATCCATGTGCCCCATGAGTGTCTTTTACGTCAAACGGTTTCCTAATACATGAGAATGGAAGTTCCACCCTAGGATTATCCCGATGAAACATCCCGAGATCCTAACCTAGTGGTCAACTCGAATCGAATTCTTGAGCATATTTATATAAGGGGACACTGTCCGAGGTTTAGTTGTTAGGAGACTCGTGAAACATTGTGCCTTTAGACTGTGGAACGGGACGAACTAGCTTGTCTATTTTAGCCTTTCATATTGACGGTCGATTCGACTCATGTTTTGTTAATCTTTGAGCTGAGTTTTCTTCATGAACAAATGATTAGGACTGAACTTGATTACTTTGCGGTATCACTATTCTGAGTGCAGCTCGCTTTTATGACACTCGTATTATTTAGAGAGAATGGCAGGATAGTATTGATTAGGTTGAACACTATGAGTTGCACGATGATTCACGACATTCTTTTATTGATTTTAATTCTTTTTGCTTGAGGACAAGCAAAGGCTTAAGTTTGGGGGTATTTGTTAGGCGTATTTTTATACGCTTATTTATCATTATTTTGTAGTATTTTGGAGTGTGAAATCATCTAAATGAGCTTTTAATGCCTTAATTTTGTATGATTGACAGGAAATTGAAGTCCGGAAGCTTAAACGAGGCAAAAGCGGTAACGGCAAAATCGACTATGAGCCGCGGCACAAGGAAGCCGAGCCGCGGCAAAGGAAGACACCACCGAAGGGCGAGTAGTCAGTACTCGTGCCGCGGCACAGCCCATGTGAGCCGCGGCACGAAGGATTTAATTACGCCCAGGTATTCAGATTTTGGCGATGTGCCGCGGCACAGGTTCAGTGAGCCGCGGCACACTTAGCGGGTTTGGTACGTCTGCGCGGATTTTGGGCCGTTTCGAAGCCAGTTTTCAACCAACTAATACGGACGCGATTTATGGAAGTGCTGAGCTATAAATAGGGCTTAAGACCCTAATTTAATTAGCTGGGAACCTTGGAATCGGGGAATCATTGAATCTAAACCTAGGAGAGCTTAAGCTGGAGACAGAGAAGAGGAGGAAAGCAGAAGAATTCAAGGGCAGAAGGCGGGAGCTGAAGAACGGAGGAATCCAGCTTCATCTGCGTTTGAATTTTATGCTTTCGTTTATTTATTCTGTATTTTCAGTTTGTAGTATGTCAGGCTAAAGCCCTAATCTAGGGTTTTGATGAAACCTTTATTTTGACGAATTGATTGAGATTATCCAATTTATTACCTTTTTATTGAGTTTTCCCAATTATGTTTAATGCTTGCAATTATCTGGCCAATAGTTGTATTGATTTAATCATTCACTTCGAATCGGGAGAGGAGATTTGGTGAGGAACTATTGGTGAGGACCGTTTTATTCTGTGAGATAGGAATATACTCATAGGAACTACGTGGCCTTTAGGAGATTTCATGCTTTTTGCCTAGCGACGAGATAATTCACCTAGGGATAGAGTGCGTTAGTCGACGTTAGATAAATCTATTGACCTCGGGAGAGGCGGTAGAGTATTTTAGCAATCTCCGCCTTCAATAAATTGGGAAAATTATTTATTACGGATAATCAAGATTAAATTCGGATAAATTAAGGTGGATTCAGAACTCTAGACTTATTTATCATTTGATTCCCTTTATTCAAGCTATCGTTTTCTGTTTAGTCTTTTATTAATTCTTTTAGTTATTAATCCAAAACACCCAACTTCGATAGTTCAAATAAAATTGGAATACGAAAACGTCGGTAGTTATAGATTCAATCCTCGTGGGAACGATACTCTACTTATCACTTTATTACTTGTAAACAATGACGTGCACTTGCGTGTAGGAAATATCGCAACATCGGCATGTATTGTGTTGTTGTGTTTTCAGTATTTAGCCTGGTGGATCCTCACGGAAAGGGTCTGCGGCGCTGTAATATTCCAGAATGGTTTGGGGGTGTTACAGTTTCTTCTTCTTCCCCCACTTGGATTTAGAAGTCGAAACACGAGTGGCGGCAAGAACTTGATACCCTTGCCTGAAGAGACCTTCCGCAGCTTGAAGCTCCATCAGCAATTCCGCCAAAGTATACCCCCTACAATTCATATTGTAGTTTAGGTGGGACTGCTCAAAGCTCCTAAGTAAGCTGCCTAGGATGATATCGACCTGCATTTCCGCATCGATAGTTGCCTCTAAGATATCAAGTTCGTTTAGATGAGAAATCATAATTAGAACATGATACCTTACTGTGGTTCCTTCAGGCATTTGGGTCGTCATCAAGACCCTCATAGCATTTTGCCTAGCCGCCCGGTTCTGATGACCAAACATCTGGCCGAGATTTTTCATCAGTGCGGCTGTGCCCATACTCTAATGTTGATGCTGCAATACATTTACTAGAGAAGCCAAGATGTAACAGCAAGCCATTTCATCAGATTTCTTCCATTTGCGGTATTATTTCACCTCATCAGGTGTCGGATCCGCATCTGGTTCCAATGGGCATTCTGTAATATCCGCAATTTCGATTTCGGGTAATTTTCTTTTTTTGGCAGAAGTCCATCTTAGCGACTCTGTTGTGATTGTTTCGTCATTCCGAGAATGATTAATTCTGCACTTTTTGTCATCCGAGTTTGTTTCAGTATCGTTTTGTTGAGTTCCGTGTTCTTAAGTGGCTTTTCCGCACTTGAGTTCGATTCTTGTGAATCTCGTCCGAAACTGTTGTTTCGAGTTTCTCGTAAGTTCATTTAATGTTACTATTCATGTTGCGAGCTTTGGCTTGGTGTTTCGATCGTGTATCGTGTATTTCGGACGTTTTGGGCCGTTTTCGTAGTTCCCTAGAGTTTGGGGTAATTACTTTCCGTTGTCGAATTTCGAGCCTTCGGGTGGTCGGAATCGTGTGTTCTCTTAGCACTTGGATTCGTTATTGCGAGTACTTCGAAACCGTATCTTCGATTCATATCTAGATTCAGGTTTCGGGGTCATCCGGGCCGTCGGAAGTGGCCACGGCCGAGTCACGACCGCACTTTGTGGAGCAGGTACTGGCCTGGCCGAGCTACGGCTGTAAGGTGCCGGTTACGGCCGTAAGTGATCGGCAGGCACAGGATGGACGAAGGCCGGTTACGGCCGTATGGCGTGCTGGTTACGGCCGTAAGGGGGTGTCAGTTACGGCCGTAAGTGATCGGCAGGCGCTGGGCAGATTTTTGACAAATGCCGGTTACGGCCGTAAGGCACTGCCGGTTACGGTCGTAACTCTATCGGCCATATATAGGCCAGGGACGGGCCAGACTTCATTTCACCCCATTTCTTCACCTGGGTGGCGGCTGGCGATGGGAGAAGTCGAGGAGTGGAGTTTTTGGTCGATTGCACTCGATTTTTAGGCGTTTTGGAAGATTCTTGTCGATTATAACATCATCTAATCCTTGTTCTTCGTCGGATCGAGGTGATTTCTTGAAATCTCCTAGAATTTGACTTTCGGGATTTCTTCTTGATTTTCGTTGTTCGTCCGAATTTGATGAATCGGTTGATGCTAGTGAACATTATTAATCGTGTTCTATGGGTTGTATACACGTATTTCGAGTTTGTTCAACTCGATTGGTGATTCGAGTATTCTTGGGAGTTATCGAACGTTGAGTGTTCGATTAAATGTCCCAATGAGTTTCCCTTCGATAGTTTGGTGGGATTTCCGTTGTTTTTTACCTTGATTTTAATTGTAATCGTATCTTCAAGTTCTTGGCCATTTTGGCGGAAACCCTTGAATTTTTGTCGTTCGTTCCTTCATTTCAACGACTTTAGGTCGTGCTATAGAATTCATTTTCATTGTTGTTATTGGTGTTCGTAGTTTATTGTCGCGGGTTAGCGTTCGGTGGAGTCGGCGGGTTCGTAATCGGTTCGTGCCAACCTACTTCGGTCGATTCTCCGCGTTGTGGTTATTCGAGGCAAGTACCTTGTCCATACATTTCTTGTTTCGTGGATATGATGATCGGTGATCGTCTAAATGTGTTTGTTTGGTTGTTTGAAATGAACTTTCAAAAGATTCGGTTAGCCTCGTTGAAGGATCTCTTTCAAAACCGTGTGTATTTTGTGATTGGTGTGTTTCGTAAACGATTATGTGAACCCTATGGATATGGTTGGTGTTGATGTTGCGCTTGATAATGTGTGTGTACGTATATTGCCTCATTTCGGTGCATTGTGGCTTGACGTTGTGTTTTGCTAAGTGTTTGATGCCTCTGGGTGGATTGTTTGGATATCCTTGGTGTGATATGTTATTTGTGTGAATGTGTAGATATGGTCGAAGGTCTACGGTGACACATGGCATGTGATCATGTGGTCAGGATGCAACAAGTGATTGATCCAACCGTGAGAGCCTAAGACAATCTACGGTGACACTTGGCTTGTGATCATGTGGTCAGGATGCAACAGGTGATTGATCCAACCGTGAAATGATAAGACCTGCGGTGACATATGGCATGCGATCATATGGTCAGGAGACAACAAGTGATCGATCCAACCGTGAGATGTCGTGACAAGTGTTCATGCTGTTGTGTTTATGATTTGTGAATTTGTTTCGCTAGCCAGCTCGGAAGGGTCCTTAGATGCCTCGAGTGGGATTTGTGGCTTTGTCCCAGTCCTAGGCGATGCCTGTGCGTGATTGTAAATGTATTTTGCTCACCTTGGGAGGGTCCGTCGAGGCCTCGAGGGAATCTATGACTTCACTCTGGATTCACGAATTGGTGTTGTATTTGTGTGACCAATATTTGCGTATCTTGGGTGATTATGTTGTGTTAATTTTTATGTCTGTCGAGGACACGTGACGTGGGTTTTGACCCTGTAAATTGTTGTTGTTTTTCTATTTGTGAAAACAAAACCTTTGGGCTGTGACCCCTGTTGATTTTGGAAAGAGAAGGATTCGATAATCCTAAAATGTTTTCTATTAAAACTCCCGATGGCTTATTAAACCATTTTATAAATTGTTTCTCTTGAATTGTGATCTTTCGGTTTTGGAACGTTTTACCCAAACTCTTGCTTCGGGAGGTATTTTCGTTATGTTTGAATCTTTGAGGATTCCTGGTTGTTATCATTCTTGAAATTTGAATTGTACGACTCGTATTTTGCACTTTGTACTTGCACTAGCAAAATAGTGGAATTTTGCTAACCCCCGAGTAATCAGGGGGTGGATGTCTGTATTGCATTCAGGTTTTGGGGAACATAGCACAGGGTCGGCATGAAGGATGATGAAAGATGAACGATACTAATCACATGAGGACCCGTTTGATGTCGTATTGGTTTAGTTGTATTTTCTTTCCGCTGCAGTATTCTTTCCCCGTTGTACGGAAGTGTGTTGTATTCGACCCCTGCGTAAGCACATATTGTGATTGAGTTTTATGTATTTATTGAAAGACCAAATCGGTCTACTGAGTCATTTTATCCTTAAAGGCATTGTTGAGATGTCCAATGTTGTAACCAGCCTGGTAGATCCTTAAGAAAAGGATCTACGGCGTGTAATATCCCAGAGCGGGTTGGGGGTATTACATAAATGGTATCAGAGATAGGTTGTGGAAACCTAGGCTGTCAGGTTTGGTGGTGTCTGTTGAGTTTTTGTCTCATCGTATTTTGTATGACTAAGTCGTGTCGCGACGCGTCATCTGAGTTTGTTGGTCGTGATTAGTATTGTGGGGCGATCATCATCTTCGTGCGGCCTGTGGATGTAAGTCTTCCTTCTTTGTGTTGTGCCTCGTGTGACACGAGTTACTGGTATGATTATGTGTTCAGTGATGAAATCTTTATGCAGATTCTTGGTTTCGTGATGCGTTTATGTGACTCTCATGTTTTGTTTATATGAGGAGTGTTGTCGTTAATTATGTCCTTTTGACTGTGATGTTTGGTTGTTTGTTTTCTGGTAAAAGACATGTGTTGTATTGATTTTGAGCGAGTTGATGCGTACATTATGATGTATGTAAGTGAATGTTGTTATGTGTGAGTTTTTAGGCATTCTAGCCTAATAGATTTTCGAAAAACCTTGAGTATCTTAGAAAATAAATTTCGAGACGTACTTTTAAAATGAATTATTTTCTCGCAGTACTTTCAAGGTGCCTTCTAGTGCCGCAATATGTTTCAAAATTATTCCAGTTGAGGACCAAAATATTTTGAGATATTTTCAATCATTTAGAAATGCTTTGCTTAGACCCGAGGGTCGAATATTTCTGAAATTTTTTCACTAAAAGAAAAGTGTCCTCATTTTTGTTCAAACGCAAGATGGTTTTCAAAGTCTCGACAGTGATGTTTGTTCAACTTTTTGTAAAGTGATACTCAAGATCAACTAGGGTTTCCAAAATTTTTTCAGAGGTGGTTTTCGTTTTTAAAACTTATCATTCATGGTTGCGGTCCGGGAATATATGTATGATGTTCGCACTTTCGTTAGGGTGTTAACCCCCGAGTTGTGATTGAATTGATGGTGTGAGGGTTGAGTCATTCGCCACGCGCTTGTTGTGTTAGTCCTCTGTGAGAGGTGGGATGTTTATCTCTAATGTTGTCATTTCGTGGTGAATTGCGTGTTGTCGCACATGTGCGAACTGTTAAAGCTCGGGTTTGTACGTTTGTGTAAATGTGTGTTTGTTTCATGATGTTTTGTGATTATGTGCTGGTTGTCATTCGCGCCGTTCAGACCGCCGAATGATGCCGTCGTTTCTGTGATGTTGATATGTGTATTGCTTAATGATAGTAATCATCGTATGTGCTTAATTAGGATATCGGGCGACGGGAGGATTAAATATTATCCATTAATGGAATTTCGTTCGTGCCGCCGAATTAATTCTTTTAATACGGATAGTCATAATATCTAGCTAGAGACCGATTATGATTTATGAGTCAAAAAATTGTTTTTATACTCATTGCCGTATTAATTAGAACCTACAGGGTCACACACTTAAACGAGCAGAGTAGCTACTTTGTTTCGGTTGATTATGGTTGGTAAAGGGGTTGGTGAACCCTTAGCCATGTACAGGGCTATATAATAGTGTCTTGTGATAGCCCTCACACTTGACCAACCACAAGAGAAGACATATTTTGTGTAGATAGAATCAAAAATATGATTTTGATATTTCTCTCTCAAAAAGTCTTGAAGACAATATTCAAGAGTTGAATAATCAAATGGATCAGGATTATATCTTCATATCTTTGAAGATTGATTCTTAGATCAAGAAAAGTATTTAGAATACTCATCTAATCTTCATCTTATCTTGTGACTTTGGTCTTTAATAATATATTGAATAAGATTCATAGTTGTTATTTTAGATCAAAGTTCAAGCACATTTGAATAAAATTCTTGGTGTTCTTGTTCTTAGCATAATCAAGAACATATCTACATTCAAATTAATTTAAGTGAAATATTTATTAAATCGGAGCTAGCAATCTGTTAGACGCTCGGGACTTGTTCGTTGTGTGGATACCATAGGGGACGCTCGCTTCTTGCAACGTCTCTAGAAGGCTCGATCGAAAACACGCTACAAGAAGTAACAATCTTGTTCTTCGTACTTTGATAATATACTTGGATCCTCTGAGGGTTTTACATATTATATTTATACTTCCGCTGCACTATTTCGATATATGATGAGATCATAAATCTTATTAGTTCAATAAAAACCCAACATGACGACGAGGAAGAAATCAAAAGATCCTTAGATGCAAATCTCGCATTTATGGCGCTTGATTCAGAAAATGCTATCGAGGTATCAGTGCCAAAAGAAAAGCAAGTGGTACATACATAGCGGTTGTACGAGGTACATGTGTGGCACCAAAGAGCTATTCGAAGAACTTGAATATCAAGAACAAGGATATGTAAACTTTGGTGATAACAAAAAGGGGAAGATTATGGGCACCGGTAAGGTTGGTAAGAAACCTTCTCCGTCTATCAATAAAGTTTTATTTGTTGAAGGTTTACATCATAATTTACTTAGTGTTTCTCAATTGTGTGATGAAGGTTTTTAAAATTCCTTTTGAAGAAACTCATTGCACGGATTTTAAAAATAACAAAATTGCCTTTATCGGTTTGAGATATGGAAATGTTTATATTTTTTATCTTAATAACGAAAGCTCATTCAATAAAAATGCCTTATTACTTTAGATGAAAATGTATGTTTATGGCATAGACAATTGGGGCATACATCTCTACCGATCATTTCAAAACTTTCGAGATATGATTTAGTTCGTGGTTTACCCAAACTTAAATTTGATTGAAAATATTTGTGTGAATCGTGGAAAAAAGAGAAACATACTCGAGAATCTTTCAGACCAAAATTCAAGATTTCCACCAGTCGTGTTCTTGAACTTGTGCATATTGATTTAATTGGACCATCTAGATATGTTTGTCTAAATGGCAAAATTTATACTTTGGTGATTGTTGATGATTTTTCTCGATTTACATGGGTTAGATTCCTTGCTCATAAAGATGATACATTTTCCAAGTTTTCCAAATGGTGCCATTTGGTACAAAATGAGAAAACCATTTCCATAATTTCTATTCATAGTGATCACAGAGGTGAATTTGATTGCACTCTGTTTGAACTTTTTTGTGACAAGTATGGAACTAATCACAATTTTTCGGCTCCTAGAACTCCTCAACAAAATGGGGTCGTCGAAAGAAAAAATCGGTCATAGGAAGAAATGTCGAGGACAATGTTAAATGAATATTCTCTTCCAAAATATTTTTGGGCCGAATCTACTTTTACGGCAGGCTATACTATCAATCGGGTTCATATTCGTGGAGCTCAACTTAAAACCCCATATGAAATTTGGAAAGGCAAAAAGCTGAATACATCATATTTTCATCCATTCGGTTGCAATGTCTTTATTTTAATGATATGATCTCACCCCGGAAAAGGTAGAATGTTTTGATGATACATGTATTCTTCCGGATTCTCATCCCTCAAATGAAATGGAAAAGATTTCAGAGGTTCAAAAGAGTATAACTTATGATTTGCCTAAAGATTGGAAGCACAACAAAGATCATCCAAGAGACCTTGTTATTGGGAATATCGAAGATGGTGCTCAAACTCGAAGAAGAACTACCGAATATATTGCCCATTTTGCATTCGTATCAAAAATTGAACCCAAGAATGTGTCTGAAGCTCTTGATGATGAAAGCTGGGTGATTACAATGCAAGAAGAGTTTGTCCAATTTAAACGAAATAATGTATGGAATTTAGTTCCAGCTCCTAAAGATAAAAATCATTATCCGAACTAAATGGGTACATAAAATCAAGTGTATTGAAGATGGGTACCTAGTGAGAAATAAGTCTCGTTTAGTTGCACAATGTTATAATCAAGAAGAGGGTCTCGATTATGAGGAAAGTTTCGCACCCGTGGCTTGTCTCGAAGCCATTCATTTATTATGTGCTTTTGCCGCTCACAAGAAGATCAAGCTATATCATATGGATGTGAAAAGTGCATTTCTAAATGGCTTTATTCAAGAAGAAGTTTTCGTCAAGTAACCTCCAAGATTTGAAGATCCTCGATTTCCAGATCATGTCTTCAAACTCAACAAAGCTCTCTATGGTTTGAAGCAAGCACCATAAGCCTGGTACGATCGTTTAAGTCAATTTCTTATTGCAAATGGCTACAAAAGAGGTAAAATCGACAACACTTTATTTGTGAAAGTCTTAAACAATGATATTCTTATTTGTCAAATATATGGAGATGATATTGTATTTGGTGCTACTAGCGAATTGCTTTGTCAAGATTTTTCTAAACTAATGAAGGGGGAATTCGAGATGAGTATGATGGGAGAATTAACATTCTTCCTCGGGCTTAAAATTAAACAATGTGAAGATGGGATTTTCATCCATCAAACGAAGTATACTCACGATATCCTCAAAAAGTTCAAGATGGAAAGTAGCAAAGACGCATAAGTGCTCAGATGCAATGCTTTTAGCTAGTGTTGCCACCACACGTTTCAATAGATTGCTGATTTTTGATCTTTTGAAACACTACTGAAATAGTATTGCACTAGATATAGATTTGGTGTTGCAAGATAAAAATGGTGTTGCGCGACGTGCAACACCTGTGATGGTGTAGCATTATATCTAATTTTTTTAATAATTTTTCAAGTTATTGTCAAAAACAAACACAATGAAATGAAATTTAAATTTTGATAACTCTTTACTCTTAAAGTTTGATATATAACATATGATAAATTTGATATTTAAATTATTTATATTTAATATAAATACTTATCATATTTTTTAATATTATAATTAAAAATTATAAATATTTTTTATAATTTTCAAGTTTAGTATATTATCAATATATATAATGAAATTTAAATTACGATATATGTTTTATTTTCAAAGTTTGATATATAATATAATATAAATTATAACTTATATAAATTTAAATTATTTAATCTAATACACATTATAAATTTTAATATTAAAACTTCAAATTTTTAAATTATAAAAAATAATACAATCCTTTTTAAAAATACTTATATAGCGTTTAATTAGGAAGAGCTACGTAAGAGTACACTTACATGGCGTTTTTAGAAAACACTATGGTTGGTTCCGTATTTTAAGTAAGGGGAAATTACAGCCAACTACCCTATTAGATGGCCTCTTTACACTTTAGTTCCTATTGTTTCATAAATTACAGCGAAGGACAAAAATCTAAATTGATGTTGACTTCCATTAAAAAGACGAAAATGCCCCTCTATTTACTTGAATAAAACATTTCTTTTAAAATACATTTCATATGAAACAAATAGCTTATAAGTTATAAGTTATTAAAGTGTTTGGCTAATACATTTCTTTTAAAAAATATTCTTTTTTCAGAAAATAATTTTTTTCGAATATAATTTTTTCCAGAAAAAATATTTTTTTTTTCGCAAAAATATCTTATTTTATATTTTTTCCAGAAAATAATTTTATTTTTTCCAAAAAATAATATTTTTTCAAGAAAATAATTTTATTTCGAAAAAATATTATTTTGCCAAAAAATTACTTTTTCTCTAGAAAATATTTTTTTTCGGAAAAATATTTTTTTATTTTTTTTCTAGAAAATAATTTTATTTTTCAAAAAAATAATATTTTTTAGAGAAAATAATTTTATTTCGAAAAAGTATTATTTTCCCAAAAAATATTTTTTCCTCGAGATTTTTTCGTTAATTTTTTCGAAAAAATATTTTTTTTTTATTTTTTTCCAGATAATAATTTTATTTTTTCGAAAAAATAATATTTTTTCTAGAAAATAATTTTATTTCGAAAAAAATATTATTCTCTAGAAAATATTTTTTATTTTTTTCGGAAAATTTTTTTTTTTATTTTTTTCCAGAAAATAATTTTATTTTTCAAAAAAATAATATTTTTTAGAGAAAATAATTTTATTTCGAAAAAATATTATTTTGCCAAAAAATATTTTTTCCTCCAGATTTTTTTTTAATTTTTTCGAAAAAATATTTTTTTTATTTTTTCCAGAAAATAATTTTATTTTTTCGAAAAAATAATATTTTTTCGAGAAAATAATTTTATTTCGAAAAAAATATTATTTTGCCAAAAAATAATTTTTTCTCCAGAAAATATTTTTTAATTTTTTCGAAAAAAAATAAAAAATTCCACAAAATAATGTTTTTTTTCAAAAATATAATTTTTTCCCAGAATTTTTGTTTTTTTTATTTTTTTCGAAAAATAATATATTTTTTTCCAGAAAATACTTTCTTTTTTGAAAAAAAATATTTTTTTCTAGAAAACTTGAAAATTTATTACACTGAAGTCCAAAAGTGTTATATATATTACAATGAGGTCCAGCATGTGCCACCCACATGAGGCGAAAAATAAATGGGTAAAAAAAAAGAATAAAAATAAAAGGGCAAATTCGGAATATCAGTACTCTCTCTCCAGTGACATTATCTGAAAGTTTGACTTCTGTCCTTCGTTGTAAATAAAGTTGCTGGACAGTGCAAAGTTTGTCCTTCATTGTAATATCTGAAACAATAGGGACTAAACTGTAATTAGGCCATCTAAAAAGGTAGTCAGATGTAAATCGCCCTTTTAAGTAATATTTCTTTAATTCTGGATCCGTCAATTAAAAAGGTATGTTTAACTTTTTATTTTGGATTTGATTTGAAGGATTAAATTCTTTTTTTTATTTAGATCTGACTGATTTCCCAAGGGTTTCCTAGTTTTTTTCCCTGTTTGACTGATTGCTAAGTGTATTTGCTGGTGTGGTTATATTATGTTATCTGTTTTGTTATAATATTTTGGCCCAACCGACCCGTTATAACATTTTTATTATCCCAGCCCGAACCCAGCCCAAAGCCCATGGCAGCCTTTTTTAGTGGGAGTCGTCCAATTGATATTATTAATCTCCCCTTCATCAGAACCGTCTGATCTACCCCGTATAACTCTTCTCACCGCCTCCCTCTTCTCACCGCCTCCCTCATTCTCTCCTCTTCTCTCATCTGGGTTTTCTTCTCCTCTCCCCCGTGATTTCCCCTCTTGTCGGTCAACTCCCCCAACTCCCATTTCTGCTCCCGATTCTCTCAGCGACCATCCCCCCGTGAACCTCTGACATATACATCTACATGTATATAAAGAAGTCGATTCAATCGATTTGGGATTCCGTTGTTCAAAGCTCGTGATTCCATTGTTGAAGTTGATCTGCTACTGAAACTAAAGGTAGCTCGTGATTCAATCAATTTGGGATTGAACTTTTTTCCGTATTACAATTTGACTAAAGGTACTTCATCTCTACTGTTAGATGTTAATTTGATTTTAAGGTTTTGATTTTAGTCGATTTAATCTGCTGTGTTCATTTTGGGGAGAGTAATTTGAATTGAAATTGAAGGTATTTTTGGCTTAGTTTATTATAGAGTCTTGAGATTTTGGTAGATCTGTACATAGTCCATAGTTTCTTTGTTAGTTGCTTACGATTTTGCAAAGTAGTTGTTTACGATTAAATCTTAAAGGTACTTTGTGTCGGATGGGTTGAATGTGAACGGGTCAAAGTAATAATACTAGAAGCAGAAGAAATGTTTAATATATTTCTCTGATTAGATTCTGACTTCTGGTGTTTTTTATATTATGTAACTTGTATCTATGCTATTGAGCATTTGCTATGGTGCCACCATAGCTAGGAAAACACACACAATGGTGGGTATATTGGAGAATCCAGGTCTCTTTTTTTATCAATCAAAGATCTTTTCAACAAGGTTAGAGAGAAATTATAATGGATAGCATGTGGGAATTATAATTGTCTAATAGTACCTTAAGGAAGCATTTGTTGTAACAGCCCAAAAACAGTGGCTATTACAGTGCCGTGGATCCCTCCTGGGACCCACCAGGCAATATCACAATATACACTTAAAATCTGACAACGTGGCACCGTACCACAATATTTATCAAAACCCCTGTGTGGAGTATGAGTTATTCATATTTTTAAATACAAGCAAACATACACAGGATCCGAACACGGTACAGACCATATGACGATGGGCAGTACCTAACAAGTTTCAGTACATTCATCCGACACAAAAATAAAACGAAAGTCACGCTTAAAACATAACCGAACAACCAAAAGACTCGGGGCCCCCCGAAATAGCATACATCAGAATCCTCCGTCGCCATTGTGCTCCTCCTGTGCCTTGCCCTTTCCTCGCCCTGAAATACAAGTATTTCGCCCCAAACCACGAGTCACTATACATGATAATAATTCTCATGACATTATACAATTCATATATACTGATTTCAAAGAAATTCACCGACTACTGAATATACCCCGAAGGCGTATAAACAATCAGTCCCAACTGTCGAAGATAACCAAATATACGAACGACCACATACTATGGCTCAAGACGGACGTCACAGTACGCCCGATCCGGAAATGTGTCCGTGCACATGTCCACCCCGTATACAGAATCCAGAATATACGTGGGACAATGTACCTAATTAGCCTCACGAACTACGTCTCGTGTGCACGATCTAAATGCGGGAAAACCTCCACGCATGATCATCAAGTGCCCGGCTAAAAATCCTACACATAACCAATCGGCGAAAAGATATGACTCCAGAGATGTCACAATACAACATGACAACGAAACTCAACGAATTACACTTTTTCCAAGAAATCAAACAAAGCTCAACGATATCAAGGGTCCAAAAGTACGAATTTGGGTATACAATCCCATGATGAAAACGGGACATCATCAAGAACAACCTCAAGTCACAAGACACAAGTTTATAGGTGTTTATATACACGAAATGCATAATCATCATAAGAATCCACACATCATTATAACCAAGCAAGATAACTTGCCTCAATTCCGTAGACGAATAATCCTTCCTCGAATGGTCAAACGAACGGTATCCTCGTCTAACAATACTCACGTGAACAAGCAACCTTGAATGAAATATAATTCATTCAACAACACATTCGTACGATAATGGTATTATCGCATAAATAATATTCACAAATCGATTATCCTATCGATCATTTTAATGTTCTTATTACAAATCATCGTATGTTTATCATGATCATTACATATTCTAACCTTAATGTCAAATTCTTGATGTCTAGTTTATTATTTATGCAATATCGTGAAAATATCTTTTTCAAATCATCGACACTTCCAATTACGATATAATTTGTGTTTAATTACATTCTTCATTATTTACCAACGATTTCATTCAAAACTTGATTACTATATGAAACATAAGTTTAAGTTTTTAGTGAATTAAGAACATCATCTTAATTTACGCCTCTTGACATGCATGGATTAATGAAATGGAATTCGGCTACTCATCTACCGCATTTGTATCATCACAATTCTCTAAAGAACATTATCAACCTATCAATGTAGCGATTAACGCCCTTTAACGAAATCGATAGATTCGAACATATGAAGATTACAACTTCCTTCTATCAACATTCATTGTTTTATTTTGAAGAATTTATTAAAAGCCTAGTTATATCATTGAATACTTGAGATTTTTGAAGTAACTTCATTCATCTAACAAAGATCATCTACAAAGGATTAATATCATCTTTCCAACAATTTTATTACAAAGATTTTAGAGGCCAAAAATCATGGTTTCATACTACCTTCAAGAATCAATAGAATGTTCAAGACCAATTTAACATTTCTTACTTTTAATCATTAAGGATATCATCCCTAACATGTTCCTAGTGTTGAGACTAAAATCAACTTCCGATTATCATGCTATACCTCAGGTTTTATGTATATCATTATCAACACAATCACATTATGAAGTTATTTACATCAAGAAGTAACACTAATACCTTCAAAGTTAATCTTCACTTGGTTTGAGTATGATTCAATTAACTTATCATGTTTACACTAGTTTAAACTAACATTATGTGAAGTATTTATCTACTAACATCATCATAAGCATGGAATTGATATGAGTTAAAGAAAGACCAACCTTAAAATGAAGAACAACACCAACACTCCAAGGAATACACTTCAATCTCTAGCTCTCCAAGTCACCAATCAAGTGTTGAAGCTCCAACACAAGTTAGGAAGGCTTAGAAATGAAGTTGGAAGGGAAAGGAATCGTTCTAAGTTGGGAGGTTGAAAGAGGTCGAGTAGGAAGTAAATGGCAAGTCATACATTTATAATCGAACTTGACATTACGTGCGTTAACGAACGTGGTTAACGTGCGTTATAGCCTTTACGTCGTAATCTTATGATCATTACGTCGTAACCAATTTCATCAAACTCCTGTCTAAAAACACGCAGATTCGTTACGTGCGTAACCGGTGACTATTACGTGCGTAATAGCCGTTGACTGGCCGTCGCGATCGACTCCGACCACCTACCCTTGCTCGACCCCACCCGCCGAAAGGCGGATTTTGGAGGATCTTCCGCATTACGTGCGTTAACGCATCGATATTACGTCGTAAGGCGGCCTACATAGCGTACGTTAAGAATACATGTTAACGTACGTTAAGTACTATAACAATCATAAATGGAATTCTCGCAATATCACACAACAACTAATATAGTATGAATGACCATGAATCCAATTTAACATAATTCGTCGGTACTTGCTACAACATCACAGATATGGTGCGAAAATACTTAACTTAAATCATGGAATACAATATTAAAGGCGAGGGTATTACATACCCCCCCCCTTAAAAGGAGTTTCGTCCCCGAAACTAAGGGAGTAACGATTCGGGGTATCTCTCTCTCGCATGCTATCTTCGATCTCCCACGTAGCTTCCTCGACTCCATGTCTTGACCACCGAATTTTTAATAAGGGAATCGTCTTGTTCCTCACTGTTTAATTCTTCTCTCGAGTATCTGCCTGAAATTTGTTCCTCATACGAATGGTCGTCGGCTATTTCGACCTCGTCGAATTGAATAACGTGACTTGGATCAAGAACATACTTCCTTAATCGAGACACATGGAATACGTTGTGAATCCGACTCAAAGGTGGTGGTAATGCTAAACGATAGTCTAGGTCGCTACTCGTTCCGGGATCTCAAACGGACAATATACCTTGGGCTCAATTTGCCTCTCTTCCCGAATCGGAAAACACCTCTAGTAGGAGATACTTTGACCAAGACATGGTCACCAACTTCAAACTCGAGTGGTCGTCGACGATTATCTGCATATGATTTCGGCGGCTTTGGGCCGTTAATAGACGGCTCTTGATCGGGAAATCTTCTCGCGGGCCGCCAATAACATATCGGGTTCCGTACCAATGGATTCGGATATTTCGTCCCAACACAAAGGGGACCTACAACGACGACCATATAATGCCTCATAGGGTGCCATCATGATCGAGGCGTGCCATTTGTTGTGTATGTGAATTCTACCAACGGCGGTTGGGCTTCCCGATCGGGCTTCCAATCGAGAGCACATGCCCTCAACATATCCTCTAGAGTTTGAATTGTCCTCTCGGGTGACCGTCGGTCTGAGGATGAAAAGCCGTCTTGAAGTTCAACTGTGTACCCATAGCACGATGAACCGCCTTCCGAAGTGCGACACAAACCGTCCCGTCGATCTCGATACAATACTCTTAGGGGTGCCATGCGTCTCACAATCTCTTTGATGAATAATTGGGCCAATTTCTCGGGGCCCCAAGTATCCTTGATCTCCAAAAAGTGGGCTGATTTAGTCAATCGATCCACAACCACCCAAATCGTATTCATGCCTCGACGGCTCGTCGCAAACTAGTAATAAAGTCCATCGATATGTCTTCCCACTTCCACTCGGGAATTGGAAGCGGTTTCATCATGCCACGGTGGTCGTTGATGCTCAATCTTGACCTTGGCCAAGTCGAATATTTCAAAGCAATTCGGCAACTTCCCGTTTCATGTTACCCCACCAATATCCGCTTCAAATCCTTATACATTTTGTTTGATCCGGGTGTATGGAATACGGGGTAGCATGAGCCTCCTTGAGAATAGTATTCCTCAATTCTTCGTCTGTTTGGTACACACACTCGGTTTTAAAGCGTAGTCCATCCTCGTGAACCACAAATCCAGGGCCTTCCCGATCGATTTCTCCTCGAATTACGGATAAGAATGGGTCCGACATTTGTTTCGTCTGATCGTCTCATCAATGGATGGTGAAATCTCAAGCATGCACAGTTGTCCACTGAATGCGTTGTATCCAGGACCTCAATCTCTGGTCTCATGAACTCTAATTGCAACTCCTCTGGCGGTCAAACGAGCTAGCATCTGCTCCTGCACCGTCTTGCGGCTCAAGGCATCGGCAACCACGTTTGCCTTGCACGGATGATAAAGGATCTCGATATCATAGTCTTTGATTAGCTCTAACCACCTCCTTTGTCTCATATTCAACTCCTTCGGGTAAAAATATACTTCGTGCTCTTGTGGTCCGTAAAAATCGCGAGTAACTCCATACGGATAGTGGCGCGATTTTTAAAGCAAACACTCTGCCGCTAACTCCAAGTCATGAGTCGGGTAGTTGACCTCGTAAGGACGCAAGTGCGGACGCATAGGCGATCACTTTGCCGTCCTGCATTAACACGCGGCCAAGGCCACCGCCTCGATGCATCGTATACCGCGAATCCTTCCGTTCCTCTAGGTAGTACCAAAACAGTGCTGAAATTAATCGACCTTTGAGTTCATCAAAACTTTGCCGACATGCTTCCGACCACAAGTACTTCTTATCTTTTCTCAACAGATTAGTCATCGGTTGAGCAATTTTGGAAAATCCTTCCACGAATCGCAGTAATAGCACTGCTAGACCGAAAACTACGAACTTCCTTCACGTTCTTGGGTAGCCGATCTCGGATAGCTTCCGTCTTACGTGGGTCTACTCTTACTCCTTCTGCTGATATCACATGACCGGAAAAATAACTTGGACATCCGAATTCACACTTAGAAAATTTTCCATAGAGTTGTTCTCGCCTTAACGCATCGAGAACCTGGCGGAGGTGACACTCATGCTCCTCATGATCACGAGAGTAGACCAAGATATCGTCAATAAAAGCGACTACAAAAGCGATCCGGATAATTAATAAAAACCCGATTCATCAATTCCATGAATACGGAGTGCATTAGTCATCCGAATGGCATAACAACGAACTCATAATGCCCATAGCGAGTGCGAAAAGTCATCTTCGGGACGTCGAGACTCTCGAATCCGCAATTGGTGGTACCCGGACCTCAAGTCGATCTTGGAAAATACGGCGGCTCCTGGAGCTGATCCAATAGATCATCGATGCGAGGTAAAGGATACTTGTTCTTAATTGTTACTTTGTTCGGCTCCGTGTCGATACACAAACGCAAATGATCCGTCCTTCTTCGTCACGAATAACACCGGCGCCCCCAAGGGTATGCCTTTGGGCGAACATATCCTTTCTCGATTAATTCTTGAGTTGTCTTTTCAATTCTGCATCTCGATCGGGGCCATACGGTGCGGTGCTTTCGAGCGGGACGTCCACGGCTCCAACTCAATGGTGAATTCCACCTCTCATTGTGGGGTATTCCTGGAAGCTCGTCTGGGAATACATCCGGATAGTCTCGAACTACTGGAATATCAATCAATTTGGTAGCCGGTCACTGTCTTAGTCATGTAACACCAATAACCAATGCATCCCTGGTTCGGTAATCTCATAGCCTTCATAGCGCTGATGACTCTCCCGAATGATTGGGATTATCACCCCGAAAAATACACTCTACGCCATCATCCGAACTTACGGTCACCAATCGATTACGGACGCAAAGGACGTCAACGTGAAGGACCATACAGTCAAAACCCAAGAATACATCATCTATAGGAAAATCCACCACAAACAAGACACACAAACACTCACGGTTGTTCATGCTAATCAGACGATTCAGACTTCACGACTCCCAATAATTCTTCTACCATCGGGTAGACCAATTACATAAGGTTCACAATTGATAACACGATTCAAATGCAAACGACTCAAACAAGAACTGGATAAAAAGGAGTGTGAAGCACCAGTATCAAAAAGAACACAAACGGCCGAGAGTGGATCTCGAGAGTACCTGCAATCATGCGGCCGGGATCATCGGCTTTCTTCATCTCGTAAACTCTGGGTTTTGCAACCCCGGAAGCAGGTGTTCCAACTTGATTCACACGGCCCATCCCTTTGTTCGCCCCGGTAGTCTGGTATGATGCTGATGGAGGAGCTCGTTCTGAGCAGACCGCATCTTGGAACAAGAGATCTTCTTGGCACGCCCGAGTCCACCCGGCAATAGCGAGCGCGATGACCGTTCTTCCCGCAAGTGTGACAGTAACGGCCGGCCGGACACTTGGAGCTGATATGCCCCTGGTCCCCACGGTTATAACACCACGGCGTGGTGATTGCCGAGTGCGTTCTGCCGGTTTCGGTGCCATAGGTGGCCGCTCGGAAGGATTTGGTACAGTGGGGTTTCTTGAATACCCCGGTTCTTTGTCTCCTTGAGTGCAGTTCTGGATCTCTTGTTGGAAAAGCGAGGCCGCTTCTTAGAAATCTCCTTCGCGGTAAGTTCATACTCCAAAGCCTTCTCAATAAACTCCGGTAAGGTAAATGCAGTGGTGATTGAGTAATTGCATCCTCATTCGGGGTTTAAGCCTCTTGAGGAAATATTTGATTTTATCGGCTTCCGACGGACAACCGACGTAGCAAAAGGGAGAAGTGCTTGGAATTTTTCGGAATTACTAACACATCCTCGTCTTAGATGGGTCGGGATTCGATGGTCGGACAGTTTAGCTTCACGGAGGGTGCGGGATAGTAACGATCTAGCATAAGATTCTTGAATTCCTCCCAAGTACTCGCGCCTTGGCGAGCCTCACAGAAAGCCACCAAGTATGGGCACTCTTACTGAGGTAGTAGGCAGCCACAGCAACTCGATTTTCCTCTGGGCACTCCACCATCTCGAACAGTTTCTCGAAATGCTCTATCCAGTGTACAATGTCGGCAGGCTCAGATGAGCCTTCAAAAGTCGGAGGTCGCTGACGTGATATGTCGCTAATAATCCGGCTCACGATCCCGCCAGGCACCAAAGGCGGAGGCTGTTGTCCCTGCTGCTGACCAGTAGTATTCCTTTGCATAGTTTCCATCAGCCGACCCATTTGGGTCATCTGGGCCATCATGCCCTGCATCACGGTGTAAGGATCGGCACGTGCATTCTCTCCGGTGTGGTGCGATTGGTCCCGAGAAGGCGAATCACTGCCTGCGGAACTCTGTTCCACATTCGCGCGTCTGTTAGCTCGTGGTATCGGAATTCGGCCTCTTCCGCGGCCTCGTCCCCCTCTGCCACGGCCTCTAAGGTTCCTTTCCATACTGAAAGAACCAAGTCACAAGTACAGTTTGATTTATCAATCATAATTCATGCTAAGTTAATAACAACAGGGAATTTCCTATCCAACAAAGCAGTTGTAAAGAATCACTGGCACTACAAGTGTTACACACTCAATATCATATCAACATTAAGTCGAAATAATTCCAATCACATAATTAATTTAGGTTCTCTTTAAACAGATGAATTTTGCCTCATGGTAGCAAGATGCCAAGATAAGTAAGGAGACCAATACATCGTCAATATCATGCCAGTAATCAAATTATGGTTCATGAGAACATACCGTATTCGACGGGTCAGGCGCTTGCACAGGTTACACGTGGCACGAAGTTTTCTTGATGCTATTTCGATTCTACAATGACTCAAAATAAAAACACACGCGCTCTGATACCATCTTCTGTAACAGCCCAAAAACAGTGGCTATTACAGTGCCGTGGATCCCTCCTAGGACCCACCAGGCAATATCACAATATACACTTAAAATCTGACAACGTGGCACCGTACCACAATATTTATCAAAACCCCGGTGTGGAGTATGAGTTATTCATATTTTTAAATACAAGCAAACATACACAGGATCCGAACACGGTACAGACCATATGACGATGGGCAGTACCTAACAAGTTTTAGTACATTCATCCGACACAAAAATAAAACGAAAGTCACGCTTAAAACATAACCGAACAACCAAAAGACTCGGGGCCCCCCGAAATAGCATACATCATAATCCTCCGTTGCCATTGTGCTCCTCCTGTGCCTTGCCCTTTCCTCGCCCTGAAATACAAGTATTTCGCCCCAAACCACAGGGTCAGCTATACATGATAATAATTCTCATGACATTATACAATTCATATATACTGATTTCAAAGAAATTCACCGACTACTGAATATACCCCGAAGGCGTATAAACAATCAGTCCCAACTGTCGAAGATAACCAAATATACGAACGACCACATACTATGGCTCAAGACGGACGTCACAGTACGCCCGATCCGGAAATGTGTCCGTGCACATGTCCACCCCGTATACGGAATCCAGAATATACGTGGGACAATGTACCTAATTAGCCTCACGAACTACGTCTCGTGTGCACGATCTAAATGCGGGAAAACCTCCACACATGATCATCAAGTGCCCGGCTAAAAATCCTACACATAACCAATCGGCGCGCAGATATGACTCCAGAGATGTCACGATACAACATGACAACGAAACTCAACGAATTACACTTTTTCCAAGAAATCGAACAAAGCTCAACGATATCAAGGGTCCAAAAGTACGAATTTGGGTATACAATCCCATGATGAAAACGGGACATCATCAAGAACAACCTCAAGTCACAAGACACAAGTTTATAGGTGTTTATATACACGAAATGCATAATCATCATAAGAATCCACACATCATTATAACCAAGCAAGATAACTTGCCTCAATTCCGTAGACGAATAATCCTTCCTCGAATGGTCAAACGAACGGTATCCTCGTCTAACAATACTCACGTGAACAAGCAACCTTGAATGAAATATAATTCATTCAACAACACATTCGTACGATAATGGTATTATCGCATAAACAATATTCACAAATCGATTATCCTATCGATCATTTTAATGTTCTTATTACAAATCATCGTATGTTTATCATGATCATTACATATTCTAACCTTAATGTAAAATTCTTGATGTCTAGTTTATTATTTATGCAATATCGTGAAAATATCTTTTTCAAATCATCGACACTTCCAATTACGATATAATTTGTGTTTAATTACATTCTTCATTATTTACCAACGATTTCATTCAAAACTTGATTACTATATGAAACATAAGTTTAAGTTTTTAGTGAATTAAGAACATCATCTTAATTTACGCCTCTTGACATGCATGGATTAATGAAATGGAATTCGGCTACTCATCTACCGCATTTGTATCATCACAATTCTCTAAAGAACATTATCAACCTATCAATGTAGCGATTAACGCCCTTTAACAAAATCGATAGATTCGAACATATGAAGATTACAACTTCCTTCTATCAACATTCATTGTTTTATTTTGAAGAATTTATTAAAAGCCTAGTTATATCATTGAATACTTGAGATTTTTGAAGTAACTTCATTCATCTAACAAAGATCATCTACAAAGGATTAATATCATCTTTCCAACAATTTTATTACAAAGGTTTTAGAGGCCAAAATCATGGTTTCATACTACCTTCAAGAATCAATAGAATGTTCAAGACCAATTTAACATTTCTTACTTTTAATCATTAAGGATATCATCCCTAACATGTTCCTAGTGTTGAGACTAAAATCAACTTCCGATTATCATGCTATACCTCAGGTTTTATGTATATCATTATCAACACAATCACATTATGAAGTTATTTACATCAAGAAGTAACACTAATACCTTCAAAGTTAATCTTCACTTGGTTTGAGTATGATTCAATTAACTTATCATGTTTACACTAGTTTAAACTAACATTATGTGAAGTATTTATCTACTAACATCATCATAAGCATGGAATTGATATGAGTTAAAGAAAGACCAACCTTAAAATGAAGAACAACACCAACACTCCAAGGAATACACTTCAATCTCTAGCTCTCCAAGTCACCAATCAAGTGTTGAAGCTCCAACACAAGTTAGGAAGGCTTAGAAATGAAGTTGGAAGGGAAAGGAATCGTTCCTAAGTTGGGAGGTTGAAAGAGGTCGAGTAGGAAGTAAATGGCAAGTCATACATTTATAATCTGAACTTGACATTACGTGCGTTAACGAACGTGGTTAACGTGCGTTATAGCCTTTACGTCGTAATCTTATGATCATTACGTACGTAACCAATTTCATCAAACTCCCCGTCTAAAAACACGCAATTCGTTACGCACGTAACCGTGCAACTATTACGTGCGTAATAGCCGTTGACTTGGCCGTCGCGATCGACACCCGACCACCTACCCGTGCTCGACCCCACCCGCCGAAAGGCGGATTGCTGGAGGATCTTCCGCATTACGTACGTTAACGTACTGATATTACGTACGTAAGGCGGCCTACATAGCGTACGTTAAGAATACATGTTAACGTACGTTAAGTACTATAACAATCATAAATGGAATTCTCGCAATATCACCCAACAACTAATATAGTATGAATGACCATGAATCCAATTTAACATAATTCGTCGGTACTTGCTACAACATCACAGATATGGTGCGAAAATACTTAACTTAAATCATGGAATACAATATTAAAGGCGAGGGTATTACATTTGTAACTTTGAAAAGAGTTCGGGTTGTAAATTACGTAGATTGCCTAGTAAGCGGATCAAATATTATTGTAGCATTCTACTCATAGAAAACTGATATGTCCCAGTTTTATTTTCATTTATCTTTGTATTGATTTCCGAAAGAATGAAGTGAATTTGGTAAACCTGTATAGTAACCATCTTTGTCTTTGTTTTTGTCTGTGGCCTTTCAGCTTCAAGCTTATTTTGGAATCATTTAATTTCCCATAAATTCATCTGTCTACATGAAGTGTCAGAATTTGCATGATATTTTAGTTCCTATTCACACCAATGTGTGGTGGCACGATGTTCGACTAAGCTTGTATACAACATCTTATAAGCTTCTACATTGATCATTACACTTTTCTTAAGAAACGGCTTATAAGCTCATAGTATCTTAAGTTGATAGTTTATAGGTCTCTTTCTTATTGAATTTACCGGACAATTATAGAGAGCTCGTCGAAGCAATCTTATAAGATGTTTTGATAAAGGTATAAGTTCAGTCGAACATACACGATCTCGTGATTTTGTCATACCTATAGTTGTTTTTTAGTAATCAGACTAATTTGACTTCGTATATTGTCCAAAAATGGTAATGTTCAAGCCTGTACGGTTAGGATCTGTTGTTGTTGCTTTTTTTCACAAAAATGAGCTGTCGGTGTATGCTAAGTTGCTTATATTTATAGATGGAGTTGCTTGTTTCCATTATGATCAAGAACTTTTTTGATTATATGAATTTTCTTCTGCAGGATCCCTTGGAGGCTTCTAAACCTGTCATCCCGTATGGATCATTTAGCAATCCGAATGAGAAGGAGATTGTTCGGCCACATATTCGTAGTAAGAGTATGATATATGCCTTCTTTCTCAAAAAAAGGCCACAAGGTTGAGAACAAATGCATGAATCCATGACAACTAAGGGAGTTTTTGAAAACTAAAAAAAAAAGTGATTCTCAGCTTCTTTTCTTCCCCAATGGAGAATTTAGATAAAGAAAGTATTTTTTTTTTAGTATATAGTGGTTTACAACAATTTGGAAGGGAAAAGTGAAACAAGAAAGTGGGAGAAGCTAATCCCGGCCTCAACTTGGATATTGGAGAATTTTGTGCAACGATATCAAGTGATCAAGATGATAATTGTACTCCTATGACTCAAGGCGGCACCACTTATCAGTTATTTCAATATGTAACTTTCGATCACTTGTATTTAGACTTAGTAATTTTGTACATTTTAAGTTAGATTGGTGGTGTTGTTTGGTTTTGGTACTTTTGAAGTTAAATTGGTGGTTTGTTGTTTTGTATGAATTTAGGACTTTGTATTTTGTATTGGCATCCTTGTTGGTTTTGGCTGCCTTGGTTTATTTTGGATGGTTTCATGTAAAAATAAAATGGTTATTTCAAAATATTTGTATGAGTGTTGCCTTTTACTTTAGCTGCTGTTGTATTTTATAGAAGTAGTATTACGAAAAAAATTGCTGATGTGGCGTAGATGTGTGGCCCAGTGCTGACGTGGCACAAATGCAGAGCCCATTGATGATGTGGCATAAATATGGGCCACACTGCTGACGTGGCATCAAGATGGGACCCATTGATGATGTGGCACATGTGGACCCTATGTTCTATTTTTTTTTAAATCTTAGGCAACATCGTTTGTTGTTGCATTACTTGGTTATGTTGTTGCATTATAGGCGTAATGCAATACTTTTCCGTTGTTGCAGTAGAGACAAAAAGTGTGGCCTTAGGTGTCAAAGGCAATGACCGTATTGGCAACAAGAGTTTGGTGTTGCCTTTGGCCTAAGGCAACACTTTTCGTGTCTTCTGCAACAATAAACAGGCATTGCCTATGAGCACTTATGGCGTAGTGAAAGCTATTTCAACTCCAATGTCTTCTACATTAAAATTGGACAAAGACGAAAATGAAAATCCCGTCGATCAAAAGCTATATCGAGGTATGATCGAATCTGTGCTATATTTGACTGCATCTAGACCGGATATAATTTTACATGCTTATGTGCTAGATTTCAATCAAATTCTAAGGAATCCCATTTGACTGCTTGCAAACGTATTTTTCGTTATTTAAATGGAACTATTGGTCTAGGACTATGGTATCCATCATGTCTGGATTTTAATTTAATTGCATACAGTGACGCCGATTTTGGTGGCTGTAAAATTAACAAGAAAAGTACTAGCGACACATGTCATTTTATTGGTTCATGCCTAATCTCTTGGGGAAGTAAAAACAGACAAGTGTAGCAATGTCTACAGCTGAAGTCGAGTATGTGGCTGCAGGTAGCGCTTGTGCGCAAGTATTATGGATCAAAAATCAACTCCGAGATTATGGTATTTATTTTGAAAACACTCCTATTCTATGCGATAACATTAGTACAATAAATCTTAGTAAGAATCCTGTTCTGCATAGTAGAACCAAGCATATATATATTAGACATCATTTTCTTCGAGATCACGTCCAGAAAAAAGATATTCGTTTAATTTTTGTCGATACAAAAGATCATCTTGCTGATATATTTACAAAACCTTTACCCGAGGAATCTTTTAATTATATCCGTTTACAACTCAGTATGGGACACATCGATAATTTTTAAGAGATTATTTTTTATTATTTGTCTTATGAGAAATCGGTTTTTGAGATTATGTTCTAAACCTAGCGCGCGCTAGCCACCATCTTTATCGTGCGCTAAATATACTCTCCTAAATTAGCCTGAACCCGATAGCGTACGCAACTCAGAAGTCCTAGCGTACGCTAATCAATTTCACTTAAAAAGGCCCGAAGGTTCTGGATAGTCCAGTGACCCATTCTCTTTATAAATAACATACGCTATACCTCGTATACCGCATGCTATCGAGCCAGCAGTACACTTAAAAACCAAAAGTCGGGCTATCCCCTTCTCATTTTTCACGTAAACCCTATCCAACCTCCGATCGAAAAAAACCCCAAAGATTATCCTCCATACTCTCAATCTCATCCAAATTCATCCTCAAAACCTTGTTTTCAATGGAAAGTGGATCTAGAGTCGCCAAGAAAAAGCAATATAAGAGTGCTAAACGTCCAAGAGAGTCCGATTTTGATTCAACCCGGTTCGTCTCGTCCGCGGCTTTCAAGGTATACTCCGATATCCTTCCGCAAGAACACAACACCGACTGTTATTCCTTTAATTTTGGAAGTTTGGAACGTGCTAATGTCTAAATCCGTGAATCCTTTTCAACTTTAGGTATTGATCGATTCATTGAGTGCAAAGAACTAATTTACCCTAATCTTGTTCGTGAATTTTATGCAAATCTCCATGTGGGAGAGATTGAGGGTTCGACATCTTTGGTTCTTCAAAGTCTAGTTGGGGGAATAATTGTGAACATCTCATCGGATATATTGCATGAACTGTTTGAATTGTAGATTGATGGTTTTGTGTGTTCCGGAAAGTCGATGAATGATGAAGATTCTGAGTTAAACAAATTAGAGATTAAGGATTTTCTTTGTTCGAAAGCGATTATCGAAATAACTGACGATGTTTTTGAGATAAATGATTTTGGTATTCAAATCCGTCTTTTGTTGGTTGCGTTGATGAAATGCCTAATGCCGAAAGTCAATACTCAACACAAGTTGGTTGGGATTGACAACCTTGTTGTTTACCAAATCTTGAATGATGATAAAGTGAATTTTGCGATGATTGTGCTTAATTGGATGAAAGCGAAAAGAGACACTTTTCGTTCCAAACACTATGCTTCTCGGTCAAGAAAAGCTGGAATGCCATTTGGTTCTATTCTCACCATTATCTTTCGACACTACAATGTGGACTTAGCGGACGAGGTTGCGGTTTCAGTGTCTCTAGGACATGAAATCTCCGATTCGATGCTAAAAGTGATGCACTATGTTGAGACAAAAAACCGAGGAGGGGTTATATTTTTGTACCTCAAGGAAGATGATGAAGTTTCCAAAGGAACTCGGGTGCCGACCCCTGCTGAGCGAATCACACGAAGAGGACCAGAAACCTTAAGGGAATTGCCAACAGAAACATTTATCCGTCATCCGAAAGCAAAGGGAAAAAGGAAGGTTAATGTAGAAGAAGATGAAGAAAATGACCTCGTTGCCCGGACGTGTAGCCTCAAAACTACGCAACTTGAGATTTGGAGTGAAGTTCGGACTTTTAGTATGGAAGTTCGCGATGATATCTACTCCGTCAAAACCCTCCTTGAAGACTTCATTCGTTTTACTATTCCGACATTGCCATTTCCCACATCTCAAAACCCATAGAATCTCGTTTGTTGATGTCTTGTTAAAAACGAATAATTTGACGGGTATTTTGATGACTTTGGTTTTTGTTTGAATGTATGGTGTGTTTGAATATGTGGTTTGGTATCATTGTGTTTGTTAATCTTGTTTGCATTTGTTGAAATTTGGACTTATGCTTATCAATGAAGTTGGCTTTCCCGTTGTTTAATCTTGATTAATGTCGTTCGATTTGTCTTATTTCTTGCGTTATTCTTATCTATACAGGTATAGATTCGATTCAGTGGGAGAGTACCTTTTTGCTTATGTCAAAAAGGGGGAGAAAACACTCAAAAACTGAAAATACTAACTCAATTGAACAAAGCACTTTGATTCAAAAAAAATTTTCTAAATAGTTTTTGCAAGTATTTATTAAATGTTTTAATTGCTTTATTCTTTCTAGTTAATGATAGTTGAACAAATTATTTTGATGATGAACCATTTAAAAACATTTATCGAAAGACATCAAGACTCAAACGGCATGAATCACATCGAAGATTTCCAGAAGTCAACAAATAGCGCACGCTACATATATGTGTTAGCGCACGCTATAGAGGATTAAAAAACGCACGCTACGTATCATTTTAGTGCACGCTACATGGAATTCAGGATTCCAGGTAGTAAGGTTAGAGAGATATTTAGCGCATGTTATGGTCTATATAACGTACGCTAAAAGATTGATTAGCGAACCCTAAAAGGATGCATAACGCACGCTAATGCTCAAGTTAGTGAGTTCTGGAATTAAAGCATGGAAGCAGGAAGCGCACACTAAGCATGGAGGCAACGCACGCTAAATGAAGAATCTAACTGTTGCAAAAGTTATAGTTAACGCACGCTAATACCTACCATTAGCGCACGTGAAGTTCGAAATATATCTATTGGTCAATCAACCGTTAGACAACAAATTCAACACGGAAATCACGCTCAATCCAAAAAGCAAATCTTGACAATCTAGCGCACGCTAAGGATGATCGTTAGCGCACGCTAAATTCAAAAATTATCCGTTGAAAAGAGACGTTAAGGGAGAAGACCGTTTTTTTGGCAAAGTCAAAAAAAAAGATGGTTGACCAAGTCGATAAAGCACGCTAAGGTTATTGTTTAGCGCACACTAAACAAAATATTTTACCATTGGACAGATTGAAGACCGTTCAGTGCACCAAAGTCAGACATCGGTAGCGCACGCTAAGAGAACTATTAGCGGACGCTAATAGTGTCGTTTTTCAAGATGTCAAGTGTAACACCCCCAAACCACTCGGGAATATTACAGCGCCGCAGACCCTCTCCGTGAGGATCTACCAGGCTAAAAGCGGAAAACACAACATATAGATACATGCCAACATGGCTAATAATGACTCGTTAGACCGATTTGGTCTTTTCCACAATACACACATCATATATACATAACTC
Source organism: Orobanche coerulescens (assembly GCA_033398695.1). NCBI lineage: Eukaryota > Viridiplantae > Streptophyta > Magnoliopsida > Lamiales > Orobanchaceae > Orobanche > Orobanche coerulescens. The sequence goes on from CM065814.1 coordinate 67,662,361, forward strand.
ATACCCACACCGGGGTTAGAATACAACAACGCTCCCATAAAACGGGAGGGCACCACAACGGAAATTTAAACAACAAGACTATACCAAAAATACTCAGCGACTGGTCTTCATGTGATTAGTATCGTCGTCTTCCACCATTCTTCGTACCGATCCTGTGATTTGCTCCCCAGCGATCTGCAAGTACCTGGACGCAATACAGACATCCACCCCCCGAATACTCGGGGGTTAGCAAAACTCCACTGTTTTGCTAGTGCAAGTATAAAATACAAATACAAACCATACATATCATGCTCCAACACACAATAATCATAAACATACTCCCCGAGATAAATCATTTAATCAAAACTGCTCGAATCATGACAGGTGGGAATAAACCCAATATGCATTTTACAAAATATCAAAGATCTCGGGAGTTTTGAAAACATTTGGAATATACGAATCCTCAACTTAACAGAACCACATAGGGATACGGGCCAAGGACTTGTTTAAGTTCAAAAATATCAATCCGATCACAAAACACGGGGTCCACGACCCAATCATCCTCATCATATACTCGAGTGAAAGCCTAAAAGGTCACACCCGATAAACAACCAAATCACAATGTACCGAGACAATCACCAGGGCCCGCATCCTTATGCCAAAAACCTCACAATCAAGAAACGAATCATATACGACACTTGTATTGATGCCATTCTAGCCAAGTACCAAGACCTTACGTACGACATAACTCACACCGAGAATGAAACCGTTATGATATTCCGGACATATCATAATTATCGAAACAACAACGTGCCAAAATCATTAGCACAAAACAACCTCCCGAGCTGTACTAGCCCTGTACCCATAACGTAATACACACCCCAGAGAGTCCTCGTCAGGCCCTCCCCTGTGTACAACCCAACCGAGTGATCTGCCGAACTCGAAGTCTAAACAAATCCTAGGGGACCCTCGCTGGTTTTACTCGGCTCACACACAACTCAAAAGCCACAAGGGCACAAATCACAATCATCAAAACCGCATTCTCCTGAAGTACATCAAACGTAATTCAAGGTACTTGTTAGAAATGGCCACTATATCCGACACATACTCTCAACCAATACTACACAACAACATACGCTCATCAATAGACCCACACGTCCACACATATATATATTCTTCTTGTAAGAAGACATAACCTTAAGTCCACTTTTGAGACAATCACGCACAACAGTACCACACGCAAGGAAGATATTTCCATGTACAAGACTAACACACATTTCAAAACAACATATTCGTTCACAAATACACAAGTAGATTTAGAAGGAAAACTTTATCGAGGACATACCGATCCTTTGTAACATTCATTAAACATTCGTATTTCACATAAAATCATTTATCAACAATTGTGCTTACGAAACACGAAACGTATGGGCAAGATACTTGCCTCGAATCGGCGAGCCAACAAATATGACGAATCACAAGGCCTCAATACCACGAACCACCGGACAACGAACGAATGAGGTTGGGCAGCCCTCGAACTTCCAAAACCGACCAAGAACTCGACAACTCCACAAGAACTACGAAAATAACACTAACACGAATCAATAACACTAAACGGAATCCGAATAGATCCTAAAAACAACAAGGATCTAAGTGTGACTCCAACAAATCAAGAACTATGTTCCGAGTGATATAAAATCATGAATGAGTTCAAAAATCTGAAGATCATGGCCAAGACAACAAGAATTTCACCATCGATTCATCATCCTTGGATTAAATCGAAGAACTAAGGAGAAACCCCCAAAATTCAAGAACTAGGGTTCTAAGAAGAGATTACCTTGATATGGATCAAGAAGACGATTAGATGTTGTTAAACACCTACAAACCCGTTCCGAAATGAAGCTTAATGAAGAAGATCGCTCAAAATCGCCTCATGAGCTCACTCCCGATGACTGGGAACGAAAAGGAGAGAAAAAGGTAGAAAATGGGAAAGAAAGCCTGTTGTCCAGTATTTATATTGGACAGTTATTAGCGTGCGCTAATTAGACAGCATTAGCGCGTGCTAACGAGGTCAACGCCCAGAACTTACCGAATAACACTGTTAGCGTGCGCTAGACCCATAAGTGTAGCGTGCGCTAACGAGTCACGGATCTAGTCCAGTAGCCCCTGGACAGAACTGCACTTATCTGGCAGCATGCGCTAGCAAGAAGGAAGAGCGTGCGCTAAACAGTCGATAGCGTGCGCTAGCTATCGACATTAGCGTGCGCTAACAAAACCCCAGTCCCAGTCCAGTAGCTCCTGGACTGCCTCTGGACTGCCAGTTAGCGTGCACTACACATCCGGTAGCATGCGCTAACCACAACGCAGTAGCGTGCGCTATACCACAAGCATTAGCTTGTGCTACAACACAAAAACCCAGAAACTCACATAGTGATCCGAAACGCCTCCAAACACATGTCCCAACGAGGCACACATAAACATGTCACAAAATTCCAACGATGAGGACAATAACAATCCGATAAAACCCCAAAAACTCAATGAATCCGTAACAAAGATCTCGGGTATTACATCAAGGGTGACTGGATGCTATAAATACCCATGCCCTTGGGTATCTAAACACACACAACTTCAAGCAATCATACATATATTCTGAGCTCAAACTATTGTCATTCTCAAGCAAGTTTTTTTCATCGAGTTATGTAAGAAAAAGATACAAAGCATTGTGCTTATATTTTCCAATTATATATTGTGTCTTTTTCATTGTGATAGAGTGTTGCATCATTCTTTCACAAGTCAAATCAGAAATTTTAATCCAGTGTTATTAAGGTCCTTGATCTGGCATTGTTAGGATTGAATTTTTAGATTCATAGTGAGGTTATTCTAGTTCTGATAGAATACTAGAAAACAAATTGTATTAATTATAGTCTGTTGTGCTTGGACCAATAGAAGACAAGCAAACAGTATCGGTTGTGCCCAGACCGATAAAATATGAAGCAAAGTGAAGTGTGGCTTATCTTTAAGCCAATAGAAAAAAGAAACGAAGAGAGGACGTAGGCAAGTTGCCGAACCTCTATATATCGCTGTGTGATTCTCTTTCAGCAGATTTAATTATTCCTTCGCGAGAAATTTTATTTATCCACAACACTACTATTCAATCCCCCTTCTAGTGGTATTCTTATCTCTTTACGCATGAGTCGGGACACGATTTCTAGTAATAATAATAATTATCATATAAATAATATTATTGCCTAAGATACGAAACTTATTGAGTCAATCATTTTGACTCTCACCCATGGTAAATCAAAGCAATAAATACACAAATAAATATTATATACTTAGAATTAAGAAATAATAGTTATCCAAAATTTACGTTCTTCTTACAGTCAGTATAGAAGATACTATCTCACTTCGATCCAGTTCAACGTATGCAAGTACGCTAATGCATGCTAATGGTCAAGACCAACTAATCTCAAGCATACATTACAATCTTTCATATAATTTGTCTAATAATTATACAGGTTGTGAACTATTATATTATTTTATAAGGCTCCGATAATGTAATATTCCGTGTGACACCAACACACCACATTATTTACAATATAAAATAATTATACATTTCATTTTCATAACCATAACGTGAATATATATGCAAAACATGTGATTAAATATAATAAATATTCTCGTAGATAGTTACAGGGAAATAAGGTAATACAAAACATAAAGTATGCTTTGTAGTATATAACCCTAATAACAACGACTATGAAGAGCTCAAAGATCATACTATAAATATCTGAAGAACACTGGAGCAGAAGTATGATGCGAACTACACTTACAAAGCAATCAAAGCAAACATAATCGATATACATCTATAGCATCATAAAGAGCAAGATCATAAAGCAAATACAGATAAGCTCTTAAAGTTGGAGAAGACAACACTCTTGTCTTTAAGTTTGAGTACGTGGTACTTTCTTGAATGAGGTTCTTGATAGTAAGAGGTCATAAGACATCCACAGGTTCTTGATTGGAAGATGATAGGCAGCTTGCGAGTTTTTGAGGCATCCACGGGTTTTCGATCAAGAGGTGTTAGGCAACCAAGGGAAGGAGTTACAACGGCCACGATTTTCCACTCGTTGGAAGATGTTGTAACTAAATTCATTGTAACACGATTCCATTGGTTGAAAGTTATAGTGAATTTATCTCCAACTGATTTGGAGAGAAGTGGACTAGCAGAGGATTACCCCACCTATGAAACCACCATAAACTCTTGTGTGATTTACTGTCTTTAACATCATACTTCACTGTTGCACAAAGTCAGCTGTCCTTTCCGCAAAATAATTTAACAGCTGAAAAAAGTTAACTGCACAAATCTCAGCCGAGTAACCTTAGCTGCATTTTATATCAGCTCTATTTTTCAAAAGAGTTATTTAGCAAAATATTTTATAAGTCTATTCACCCCCTAGACTTATACTTGACGTCTTGTGACCTACAAGTGGTATTAGAGAGGTTGGTTTAATTTCACCGAATGAGATCCATATACTTTGATTATATATATTCAAATCTCTCATTAAAATGGAACACATGTACTCTAGATTACCGGTTTTCACTGTTGATGAATATGATTTATGGAAGATGAGAATGCAAATACATTTATTATCCATACATGACGACATGTGGTGTATTATAGAGGATGGACCCTTCACCTTCGTGAAGGACAATTCAGATGAAGAAATTGAAGCTGGGAAACCAAAACAGATTCCCAAGAAGAGAATAGAGATGACCACCGAAGAAAGAAAGCTCGTCAACCTTGACAACCGGGCCAGAGATATCTTGTATCAGACTCTTGATAAAGCCACCATGGTGAAAATTAAGAATTTCAAAAATGCCAAGGAGATATGGTACACATTAGCTGTAATGTGTGAAGGGACTAAGCTAATAAAAGAAAATAAGTTGTCAATTGCTACCCAAAAGTTTGACAACTTCAAAATGAAGAATGGAGAGAAAATAGATAAAGTGGATACCGGATTCACTAAGATCATTAATGAAATCAACTATATTGGTAAAACTTATGTCAACGGAGAGATGGCTCTAAAAGTACTAAGGTCCCTTACCCCTTAATGGAGCATGAAGGCAGTTTCCATGAGAGAATAAAAAGATCTTAACAAGATAAAGATCCAAGAACTATTTTCAGACCTCAAGGCATTTGAGTTCGAGTTGCCCTGCTTATCATCTAGTGATCCAGCAGAAAAAAGAATTGCATTTGCAGCTGAGTCCCTTGTAAAAAGCCAAGCTGAAGTCAATCCTTCAAGTCCTCTAAACTTTGAGGAAGAAATGACATTCATCATGCAAAGATTCAGTAATTTCAAAAGGAATTACTCGAAATATAAAAAGAACTACAAGGAGAAACCAAAAAGCTGGAAAGTGGAAAGTAGAATGCTATAACTGTCATAAGATAGGACACATCCAGTTTGACTGCCCTGGCCTCAAGAAGGATGAAGAGAATAAAGACATAGGCAGAAAAGAAGACAAGAGTAAAGCTCTCGTTGGTGAAGATCAAATCCAATAGAGAGTAGAATAAAGCAATGTATTCTTCTCTGATGATGATGATGATGATGATAACTACAGCTGCTTGATGGCCAACATAGCTGATGAAGAGGTAACTTCTAAACCTCAAACTTCATAATGTAACAGCTCAGATATGTTTGAAGATATTGACTTACACAAATCGTTAAATCAACTGTTAAAATATCTTGAAACTTTGAAAACTGCACACCTGACTGTGACAGTTGAGAATACAAAGCTGAAAAATGACAAAAGGCAGCTAAAAAATAATTTGGACAAACTCATCCAAGAGTCAGACACAATTGAAAACAACAGAGCTGAGTTTGAAAAACTATCTGAGATTAATTCAAAAAACTCAACTGAAATAGCCACAATTGAGATTAACAGGCTGACTATTTTTAATAGTGAGAAATCAGCTGCACTCCTTATATTAAAACCGAGTTTTCAAAACTAACACAGTTAAGCAACACACACAAGCTAAGTATATAACATCTCTAAAAGATTATATAACCTTAGATGGATTTGGTATAAACCAAAGGCTACTCTATTTAAAATTAGGCCTTGGATATGACACTAATACTCCCTCAAATTCAAAAACCACTTTTATCATGGGAGTCTCGTCTAGACTGTTGAGCCAATAAACAAACCTATATTTAAAAATAGGCAGCAGCACAGTCAACAGTTTAGACAACAACCAATATTTTCAAGGCAACAACCTAGACAAAAGACTAGGCAATGGCCAAAACAGCATCAGCAGTTAAGACATTATTCTACGTATTACCAAAAACTCCCAAAAAATAGATTTCACAATGGGAGAGGTAAATGGAAACCTCAAGGTATTCTAAATTTTCAAAATTACCAAGTGTGGAGACCTCAAAAATAACTGGTCTCAACCAAGATCTAGGAACGGCTCACATCAAAACCACTATCAGTCATATCCTATATATAATCTTAATCAAGGATATAGACCAAGACAATATGCACCTTATAGGAATAACCAACACCATTTTCAAAACACCAGGAGAAATCAATTCTCCAAGAAATCCACTAACCCTAAAGGACCCACTCAAATTTGGGTACCTTAATCTCTTCTTGTCTGATTGCAAAAAGGTGGAAGGACTACCATCAAGTCACCTCAAATTCAACAGTAGGAGGTGAAGAATGGTTTGTGGACTCAGGGTGCTCAAGACACATCAGGAAACAATAAGATTCTGTCAAACTACACCAAAGAAAAAGGTCCAGATGTAACTTTGGGGATAGCTCTCGTGGACAAACAAAAGGATATAGGGAGCTGGACAGAGGGAACATTATCATCTCAAAAGTGCAATACGTTAAAGGTCTCAAATACAACCTCTTGAGCGTACGCCAGTTCTGTGATGAGAAAAATCTAGTAGTTTTCACTATATGGAAATGTATGGTAATTGATCTTATATCTGGAGAAGTGAAGCTACAAGGATACATAAGAATGGATGTCTACATGATAGATTGGAAAACAAGCACTCCCACTACATGTTTCATATCCAGAATAATAGCTGAAAATAGATGGCTCTGGCACAAGAGACTATGTCATTTGAACTTCAAAGCACTCAACAAAATAAACTCACAAAAGTTGGTGAGAGGGCTTCGAGAAGAAGTATTCAAGAAGGAGATTCTCTATGATGCATGCTAGAAGGGAAAGCAAACAAAAGCTTCATTCAAATCAGTTCAACCTACCACTCTTACAACAGAATCTTGGACCTATTTCACATGGATTAATTTGTTCCTATCAAGCCAAGCACTCTGAGTAGAAGGAAGCATGCCTTAGTAGTTGTGTATGATAGTTTTTCTCTACAAGAAGAGTGAAACTCTAACCAAGCTGCCTGAGCTGCTAAGAAAAATTCAAAATGAGAAATCCCTATCAATCATAAAGATCAGATCAGACAAAGGAGGAGAATTTCTCAATAAAGCCATAACTGAGTATTGTGATCAGAATGGTATTCAGCATAAAGTATCAACATCAAGAACACTGCAACAAAATGGTTTAGCTGAAAGAAGGAACAGAACCCTAAAGGAAGCAGCCAGGATAATGATTGCTGAGACTGATCGTCTAAAAAGGTTCTGGACTGAAGCTGTCAACACAGCATGCCATACTCAGAACAGAAGTATGATAGTAGGGAGACACATTAAAACTCCATATGAGGTTTGGAATGGCAGAATACCAACGGTTTCATATTTTCATATCTTTGGTTGCAAGTGTTTCATCCAAAACAATGGCAAAACCCAACTGAATGCCTTTGATGCAAAAACTGATGATGGTCTCTTTATGGGATACTCACATATAAGCAAGGCATATAGAGTCTTTACTAAAAGAACATTGATTGTGGAAGAAACACCTCATGTTGTTTTTGATGAATCTAGTGTTTAGTACAGAAAACAGGTGGAACAAATTGAGAAATAACTCAATGCCACCTCTTTAGAAGAAGTCATCATCAATGACACAAGGTTGATGGATCAAGCTGATGAAGACCCAACTGCAGATCAGTCACGTTCACCTACCATAGCTGATCACATCATAGCTGAAGTTGATCCAATCACATCTGAACCAAACACAGCTGCAAATCAACAAAACCTAGCTGAAGGATGGACAGACTCAACAAATTCTTAGCCCACTCCCGAAGGAACAAGCTTTGATTATCAACAACCAAAAGTAGAAGATGAAGATGATACTCCCAGATGGTTAAAGGATCACCCCATTCAACAAATAATTGGGAACCTAATTGATGGAGTCAAAACCAGGAAATCAAGAGCACCAACAAGAATGGCAATGCTCTGTTTCTTCATGTTCTAAATGGAGCCCAAAACAACAGAATAAGCCCTGGATGACTACACCTGGGTGATCGCAAAGCAAGAAGAGTTAAACCAAATGGAGAGGAACAATGTATGAGAGCTGATAAACAAACCAAATCACAAGAAGGTCATTGGCACCAAATGGGTTTACATAAACAAGTGTGATGAAGATGGAGATGTTGTTAGGAATAAAGCCAGATTGGTTGCAAAGGGATATGCTCAATGTGAAGGAATAGATTTTGATAAAACATATGCACCAGTAGCAATACTAGAAGCAATCAGACTATTCCTTGCCTATGCAACCTTCAAGAATTTTGAAGTATGTCAAATGGACGTGAAGGGTACCTTTCTCAATGGAGTACTGGAAGAAGAAGTTTATGTTGAGCAACCCCCTAGATTTGTCAAATGAGACAAGGTACACAAGCTGTTAAAAGCTTTATATGGGCTCAAACAGGCATCAAGAGCCGGGTATGAGACTTTATCCATATTTCTTGAGAAGAATGGAATTTGCAAGGGAAAGGTGGACAAGACTCTATTCATATTTAAACATGAAGACCACATACTACTAGTTCAAGTATATATAGATGATATCATATTTGGCTCAACAAACCCTGAGCTATGTGAAAAATTCTCAAACCTCATACAAGGAGAATTTGAGATGAGCATGTAACACCCCAAACTAGGTGGATATTACAGTGCCGTAGACCCCTGACTGGGACCCACCAGGCGAATGAAATTTAGTGAATTGGATAATATAAATGTAGTACCGAACGACATTATAATACCGATTACTCCGACGGGGAGTTTTAAGTACAACACACCCAGGAAATACAGAATACATGTATATTGCATATGAAGATAAAATATACAACACTGAATGAAATGAAATCCAAATGGACTGCAGCGGAAATACACAACGAGAAGCTATGAATAAATAAAGAGACTGGGGCCCCCTACTAGTATCACTGGGACTCCTCGCTGTCAAAGTTCTCTTCCCGTGCTTTTGCCTTGCCATGACCTAAACACAATATCCCCAATGGGGTCAGTTACACAGAACAACAATTCTCAAGAGTTGAACAAGCACAACCATTAAATATATAAGTCATGAAATCAAGCTGAAGAGGGGCATCATAGTACGCCCGTAATGGGACGTGCAAGTGCACAAGACGAGTGTCCGGACACACCCGTCCTTGTACCTAATTAGTCTCACGGAGGCACGTTACCATGTGCACAGTCCATTGTGTCGGTGAACCCTTCACATGACTATCGTGTGCCCGACTAAAAATTCCACACATAACCACCCGGACACGTAATATGAACCTAGAAGGTCACAAGAACAAAAGTGACCATGATGAATCAATCAATAACAAATTGAAAAGGGTAAACAATGACTCACCGAGATGAAATAATAATGAAATGAATGATAGCTCACTGAAATGATTGGAACCGTCGTTCCTCGTGAATTGAATGATTAGTTTGATAATTACAAGTCTAGACATGAACAATATATCATGAATGAATTATGAATATGAATGAACAACAACGAAAGGAATGAATATCCTTTTAACCGAGTATGAATTAACTTACATAAATACCGGTGATGAAATGTCCTTCCTCGAACAAACGTCCTAAGTGGAAAGATCGGTCGCTCGAACAACCTTGAATAACACAATTACCAACAATTCGCTTAATACACGTATTAATTGTGACCATAACCAATTCAAGAGGTCGATACAACACATCCAAACTCATTGGAGCATTATGACATACACTTTGTAAACAATCTACCATTATTTACAACCAATATTAATTGTATCAAAAACCAACTCCCAAATGAGTGATTCCCTCCAACAAAACACCATCAACACAATCGATAGTCCAATAAGAATACACAACTCGAGATTACGATAACATCTAATTGAAAACCCCCAAAAATCCAAAATCAACCCTCGAGGGTTCTTGAATAAATCCCCACATACTCAACAAATCCAAAAATAACAACAATAAATCCATAAGAATACATGTATACAAGGTAGGTAATCCATATCTAACATATTCTAACATAATAGCAAGCTAACTCGAAGAGATCGGAAGGAAAACACTCAAATCCCGAAATTCTAGATTCAAGAAATGTTTACCTTGATTTGATGTATTGGAGAGGATGAAATGATGATTAATCCGAACTAGAAGCTTGAATATGATGATAGGTGATTGCAGCACGAAAAGATCTTCACGATTCGCCCAAAATCGCCCGTGAGAGAAGATGAGATGTGAAATGCCGGAACTGGACTGAACTGTCCTATTTATACCTGGCCCAACTTAGCGCGCGCTTGCTGCTGATATCAGCGTGTGCTAGCGGGTCCACTGGGTAGTCCAGTATCAACTGCCTGCATCGTTAGCATGCACTACGTACCTTGGTAGTGTGCGCTAACGTCTCTTATTAGCATGCGTTAACCTTGTGTTAGCGTGCGCTACCTGATGGTTGATGTCCAGAATACTGGAGTCCAGAACCTACTGGCTTCTACCTTGATCGCGTTAGCGTGCGCTACACCTATAACTTAGCATACGCTACTAATACCATTAGCGTACGTTATGATCCACTCATAGCGTGCGCTATGAATTATTCCATTTCAGCCCAGTACCTACTAGACTGTCTGAACGAGCCTTAGTGCGCGCTACACTGATTGCTTAGTATGCGCTATCCAAACTACTAGCATGCGCTATTTCCCATTCATAACATGCGCTACTACAATCTCAAATTCAGTCCAGTGCCTTCTGGACTGTCTGCCTCTAATGCACCAGCGTGCGCTAATATTGAACGTTAACGTGCGCTACCAGTACTCAATTAGCGTGCGCTAAAATGAGTATGTAGTGTACGCTACTCTTCACATCCGGCCAACCAAAATATGATGATGATGATAATATCCTCATCTCGATTCTCAAAGCAAGGTTGAATGACGAATGACAACTGATCCAAGATTTCAAATACGCCAAGCAGTGAACACGATGAACGAACATGAATGATGAATGATTATTACTGAGTGAAGGATTACTGAATAACAATTTACTGAATGATAATGAATGAATTTACAACCGGTATTACATACTCTCCCCTTAAAAGAGTTTCGTCCCTGAAACTAAGGGTCAAACAATTCGGGATAACTCTCCCGCATAATATCGTCGGTTTCCCAAGTAGCCTCTTCGACTCCGTGTCTAGACCACTGAATCTTAACCAAAGGAATTGTCTTGTTCCTCAACTGTTTGATACGTTGCTCTAAGATTCATACAGGATGCTCTTCGTACATATGATCATCCGCGATCTCGATTTCATGGAACTGAAGTATGTGACTAGGATCAGCAACATACTTCCGTAACTGAGAGACGTGATACATATTATGAATTCGGCTCAACGCCGGAGGTAAGGCCAATCGATAAGCCAACTCGCCTACTCGATCTAAAATCTCAAACGCTCCAATGAATCTCGAACTCTATACCTTTCTTCTCGAAATGGAAAGTACCTCGGCTTGGGGATATCTTGACCAAAACGTGGTCACCTACCTCGAACTCTAATGGTCGATGACGATTATCTGCGTATGATTTGTCGACTCTGAGCGGTCAACAAATGACCCCTGATTAAAGCTACCTTCTCGCGGGCAGCTATAAGCATATCGGGCTCAGTGCCGATCAATTCTGATAAGTCATCCTAACACAAGAGAGATCGACAACGACGACCGTATAAGGCCTTGTAAGGTGCCATCTTAATCGAAGCATGCCAACTATTATTATACGTGAACCCGATCGACGGCAGTTGGGCTTCCCAATCATTTTTCCAGTTGAGAACACATGCTCTCAACATGTCCTCTAACGTCCGAATAGTTCGCTCTGGTTGTCCGTAGGATTGAGGGTGAAAAGCTGTGCTGAGATTAAGCTGAGTTCTCATGGTAAGATGAACTGATTTCCAAAAATGTGACATGAATCGCCCATCACGATCAGAAACGATACTCTTAGGAGTATCGTGCAATCTCACTATCTCTTTGATGAACAACTGGGCAAGTCTCTCGGGACCCCACGTATCCTTAATCTCAAGAAAATGAGCTGACTTAGTCAAATGGTCCACAATTACCCAAATTGTATTCATGCCCCGCCGACTCATCGGCAAGCTCGTGATGAAATCCATTGAAATATCCTCCCACTTCCATTCTGTAATAGGGAGTGGTTTCAGCATACCCGCCGGTCGCTGATGTTCTATCTTGACTTGCTGACAGGTTAAACATCTCGAAACAAACTCTGCGACTTCTCGCTTCATATTACTCCACCAGTAATTTTGTTTCAAGTCTTTGTACATCTTGCTAGACCCCGGATGAATGGAGTAAGGGATAGCATGAGCTTCACTCAAAATCGAGTTTTTCAACTCGTCATCCGTCGGTACGCATAACCGGTTCTTAAAACGCAAAAGTACATCCTCGTGGACTACAAATCCAGGGGCTTTCTCTTGAGCCACCTCCTCTCGGATGCACAACAAAAATGATTCTGAACCCTGATTCACTCTGATCGCCTCTACAAGTGGCGATGAAACATCTAACATGCAAAGTTGCCCTCGCACTTGCTGTAACCAGACCTCGATCTCGGGTCTTAGGAATTCCTGTTGAATCTCCTTCTGAACTGTTAAACGAGCAAGCATTTTCTCCTGAACGGACTTACGACTCAAGGCGTCGGCGACAACATTCTCCTTGCCCGGGTGGTATAGTATCTCAATATCATAATCTTTGAGTAGTTCTAATCACCACCTCTGTCGCATATTTAACTCCTTATGAGTAAATATATACTTCGAACTCTTATGATCAGTGAAAATCTGACAGGTGACGCCATAAAGATAATGACGCCAAATCTTCAACGCGAATACCACGGCTGCTAGCTCCAGGTCGTGGGTTGGATAAATGACCTCGTAAGGCCTCAGTTGCCGTGAATCATAGGCAATAACTTTCTCGTTCTGCATTAATACACATCCAATACCGTGTCCGGATATGTCACTATAAACCACGAATCATTTTATCCCTTGTGGCAAGGAAAGGACAGGAGCTGAAATTAAACGGCTCTTGAGTTCTTCAAAAATCTGTTGATACGCATTAGACCACGTGTATTTCTTATCCTTCCGCAAAAGGTTCGTCATGGGTTGAGCGATTTTAGAAAATCCTTCCACAAATCGCCGATAATAACCAGCTAATCCGAGAAAGCTTCGGATTTCCTTAACATTCTTCGGAGGTTGCCAATCTCGGATAGCCTCTGTCTTCTGAGGGTCGACACGCACTCCGTCTTATGAAATCACATGTCCGAGAAACATCACCTCGGACATCCAGAACTCACATTTGGAAAACTTTCCATAGAGTTGCTCTCGTATCAACACGTCGAGAACCTGATGAAGGTGAACTTCGTAGTCCTCTCAGTCACGAGAATAAATCAAAATGTCATCTATGAAAACAACCACGAAGTGATCCAACTATTCGATGAAAACCCGATTCATTAACTCCATGAATACCGTAGGTGCATTAGTTAACCCAAACGGCATTATTACAAACTCGTAGTGCCCATAGCATGTTTGAAATGCCGCTCTTGCGATATCTGACTCTCGAATTCGCAACTGATGATACCCAGATCTTAAATCGATCTTGGAAAATATTGAAGCTCCCTGAAGTTGATCTAAGAGATCATCAATACGGGGTAGGGGATATTTATTCTTGATCGTAACCTTGTTCAACTCTCGGTAATCAATACACAAGCGAAATGAACTGTCCTTCTTCTTGACGAATAACACTGGTGCTCCCCACGGGGACGCACTCGGTCGGATATAACCCTTCTCGGTCCAATCCTCCAATTGATCCTTCAGTTCCTGCATTTCGTTCGGGGTGAACCGATACGGTGCCTTCGATAATGGAGATGTACCAGGCTCCAACTCTATTGTGAATTCCACATCTCTCTGTGGAGGTAAACCAGGTAACTCGTTTGGAAAAACATCGGCATATTCTCTACAGGAATGTCCACCAAAAAACTGATGATTTCTCGGTCTTGGTCACATAGCACCAATAACCAATACACCCCTGATTGAGTAATTTCACTGCTTTCATCAAATTGATAACCCTTCCAGAACAGCTGGGATTACTCCCCTGAAATACATACTCGACTCCATCGTCTGAAATAATAGTGACCATACGCTTACGTACACTAAGGATGACATCGTGACGTTCCATCCAATCAATACCCAAAATAACGTCGTCTCTAGGTAAATCTACCACGATCAGATCTGCCAACCAAACACGAACATGAAGCTGAATCGGACAATTCATAATCTCACGATCTCCGATAAATCTTCTACCATCAGGTAGACCAATGATATAAGGTTCACAACTAGTAGCCCTATCCAGGTGAAGTCTATTCAAGCATGACTCGAAAATAAATGAATGTGATGCACCAGTAACAAAAGGGTACACACAGGTTGAGATAAGATTTCTAGTATACCTGAGATCATTCGGGCCTCCAGATCGTCGGTCCTCTTCATCTCATATATTCGGGGCTTGCTAGTCCCTGCACCGGATGCTCCTGTCTGATAGTTGTGGGCTCCGCCTTTGTTTGCTCCCGTAGTATTAAACGACACGGACTGAGTGGCCTGATTTTGAACCGCTGACTGCTTTGGGGCCTGAGATGTCGTCGGAGTAGGTTTGGGGTCTCTTCGGCAGAAACGAGCCTTATGCCTGGCTATCCCACAGTTATAACACGTGATAGACTGCCTCGAACACCTAGTGCTGTAATGACCCTGTGCTCCACAGTTGAAACAGGTGATGGCCGATCTGGACGCTCGGGACTGAGACTCCGCAGGTTTTGGCGCAATAGGAGGTCGCTCAGAAAAAGTAAAGCCCGCACGAGGCTTCTTGAAGGTTGCCTGGCCGCCTTCGGACTGATTACGATTCTTCGATTTCTTGCTAGAAGATGAAGTTTGATGCTTAGCAATTTCCTTCGCAGTAAGCTCATAAGTAAGAGCTTTCTCGATTAAATCGGCCAGAGTGGCGAAATGATGATTAAGCAATTGCATCTGGGCCATCATGCCTTGCATAAAAGTGAGTGAATCAAACCGAGCACCTTCCGATTGAGTTGTGTCCTGGGTACGACTTCCTGGCAGCGAATGATTATTCCCAGGTGAAAGAGTGGCAGCGTCGCTGTCTGTCGAATTGGCATGATTCCATGCGTTCACGCGTGTATTCACACGAGCTCCCGGGTTTCGGCCCGCACCGCTGCCTCTTCCCCGGCGTCCTCTGATGGCCCTCTCTATACTGAAGTAGGAAAGTCACATGATAATTATAGATCACGCATGAGTACCGCATTATGATTACGTTATGAAATGATGATAATGAGCATACGCGCTCTAACACAATGATTACATGAAGGATTAACTGAGGTGACATGATTATCTGATGAAATTCTTGAAATGATTATCTTGAACAAGTTAACAAGATTAATGATGCGATCCTCAAGATCAACAACTGAGCAATGAAATGAACTGAGTGATTAAAGAGTTAACATGATCGACATGATCAAAATGAAAATGATGATTGAGTATTGTTGACTGATGAATGATGAATGAGTGATTCTTATTGCCAGAAAGTATACCATGGCATCAAAAATCTTACAGTTCTTTCGGTCTGAGGGGCTTGGCACTTGCACAGGTCACACGTGACGCGAAAGTCCAATGATACTAGTCTGGTGAACGATGATTTCAAATGAGACATGACTCGTGAGGTAGTATTCAAAACCACTCTCCGATACCAACTCTGTAACACACCAAGCTAGGCGGTTATTACAGTGCCGTGGACCCCCGACTGGGACCCACCACGCGAATGAAATTTAGTGAATTAAATAATATAAATGTAGTACCGAACCACATTATAATACCGATTACTCCGATGGGGAGTTTTAAGTACAACACACCCAGGAATACAGAATACATGTATATTTCATATGAAGATAAATATACAACACTGAATGAAATGAAATCCAAACGGACTGCAGTGGAAATACACAACGAGAAGACATGAATAAATAAAGAGACTGGGGCCCCCTACTAGTATCACTGGGACTCCTCGCCGTCAACGTTCTCTTCCCGTGATTTTGCCTTGCCATGACCTAAAAACAATATCCCCAATGGGGTCAGTTACACAGAACAACAATCCTCAAGAGTTGAACAAGCAAAATCATTAAATATATAAGTCATGAAATCAAGCTGAAGAGGGGCATCATAGTACGCCCATAATGGGACGTGCAAGTGCACAAGACGAGTGTCCGGACACACCCGTCCTTGTACCTAATTAGTCTCACGGAGGCACGATACCGTGTGCACAGTCCATTGTGTCGGTGAACCCTTCACATGACTATCGTGTGCCCGACTAAAAATTCCACACATAACCACCCGGACACGTAATATGAACCTAGAAGGTCACAAGAACAAAAGTGACCATGATGAATCAATCAATAACAAATTGAAAAGGGTAAACAATGACTCACCGAGATGAAATAATAATGAAATGAATGATAGCTCACTGAAATGATTGGAACCGTCGTTCCTCGTGAATTGAATGATTAGTTTGATAATTACAAGTCTAGACATGAACAATATATCATGAATGAATTATGAATATGAATGAACAACAACGAAAGGAATGAATATCCTTTTAACCGAGTATGAATTAACTTGCACAAATACCGGTGATGAAATGTCCTTCCTCGAACAAATGTCATAAGTGGAAAGATCGGTCGCTCGAACAACCTTGAATAACATAATTACCAACAATTCGCTTAATACACGTATCAATTGTGATCATAACCAATTCAAGAGGTCGATACAACATATCCAAACTCATTGGAGCATTATGACATACACTTTGTAAACAATCTCCCATTATTTACAACCAATCTTAATTGTATCGAAAACCAACTCCCAAATGAGTGATTCCCTCCAACAAAACACCATCAACACAATCGATAGTCCAATAAGAATACACAAATCGAGATTACGATAACATCTAATTGAAAACCCCCAAAAATCCAAAGTCAACCCTCGAGGGTTCTTGAATAAATCCCCACATACTCAACAAATCCCAAAATAACACCAATAAATCCGTAGGAATACATGTATCTAAGGTAGATAATCCATATCTAACATATTCCAACATAATAGCAAGCTAACTCGAAGATCTCGGAAGGAAAACATTCAAATCCCGAGATTCTAGATTCAAGAAATGTTTACCTTGATTTGATGCATTGGAGAGGATGAAATGATGATTAATCCGAACTAGAAGCTTGTAGATGATGATAGGTGATTGCAGCTCGAAAAGATCATCACGATTCGTCCAAAATCGCCCAAAATCACCCGTGAGAGAAGATGATATGTGAAAATGCCGGAACTGGACTGAACTATCCTATTTATACCTGGACCAGCTTAGCGTGCGCTAGCGGGTCCACCAGGTAGTCCAGTACCCACTGCCTGTATTGTTAGCGTGCGCTACATACCTTGGTAGCGTGCGCTAAAGTCTCTTATTAGCGTGCGTTAACCTTGTGTTAGCGTACGCTACCTGATGGTTGATGTCCAGAATACTGGAGTCCAGAACCTACTGACTTCTGTCTTGCTCGCGTTAGCGTTCACTACACCTATAACTTAGCGTACGCTACTAATTCCATTAGCGTACGTTATGATCCACTCGTAGCGTGCGCTATGAATTATTCCATTTCAACCCAGTACCTACTGGACTGTCTGAACGAGCCTTAGCGCGCGCTACACTGATTGTTTAGCGTGCGCTATCCAAACTACTAGCATGCGCTATTTCCCATTCATAGCATGCGCTACTACAATCTAAAATTCAGTCTAGTGCCTTCTGGATTATCTGCCTCGAATGCACTAGCGTGCGCTAATACTGAACGTTAGCATGCGCTACCAGTACTCAATTAGCGTGCGCTAAAATGAGTATGTAGTGTACCCTACTCTTCACATCCGTCCAACCAAAATATGATGATGATGATGATGATAATATCCTCGTCTCGATTCTCAAAGCAAGGTTGAATGACGAATGACAACTGATCCAAGATTTCAAATACACCAAACAGTGAACACGATGAACGAACATGAATGATGAATGATTATTACTGAGTGAAGGATTACTGAATAACAATTTACTGAATGATAATGAATGAATTTACAACCGGGTATTACAGAGCATGATGGGTAAGATGAACTTCTTTCTTGGTTTACAAGTCAAATAAGTTGAAACTGGAATATTCATCAACCAAGCAAAATACACAAGGGAGATGATCAAAAGATTTGGCATGGAGTCAGCCAAACCTCTGAGAGTACCGATGACCACATCTCTCCATATTAATGCAGATGAAGAAGGCATTCCAGTAGATCCAACCCACTACAGAGGACCAATTGGATCATTACTATACCTCACTGGAAACAGACCTGACATTACATATGTAGTAAGAGTGTGTGCAAGATTTCAGTCCAAGCCAAAGCAGTCTCATCAGGAAGCAGCTAAAAGGATAATCAGATACATAAATCCACAATTATGGTATCCAAAACATGACAAGTTTGAGTTATCAGGATATTCTGATGCTGACTTTGCAGGATGCAAAATCAACACAAAAAGCACTAGTGGAACGTGTCAATTCCTTGGAACAGACTAATATCATGGTTTAGTAAGAAGCAGGTGTCCAACTCAATATCCACAACTGGGTCAGAATACCTAGTTGCAGGTAGCTGTTGTGCCCAAATCATATGGATCAGACAACAGTTAAGGGACTACAACACCATTGCAAATGAAGTCCAATATGGTGTAACAACAATAGCGCAATTGCTATAACAAACAATCCAGTCTTACATTCGAGAACAAAGTACATAGATGTCAAGCATCATTTTATCAAAGACCATGTGCTCAACAAAAGAGTAAGGGTGGAAAGAGTCAGCACAGACTACCAGATTGCTGATATATTCACAAAGCCATTACGAGAGGAAAGGTTTCTCGAACTAAGCAGGGATATTGGACTACTAGACTGGGAATCAAGTGCCTAGCTGAAAATCTGAAGATAAAGAAGGTCAGTTGATCACAAGCATAGACGAGAAAAGTTAGCTGATCAGAAGCACAGACAAGAAAAGTCAACTGATCAGAAGCACATACGAGAAATGTTAGTTGATCAAGATTACAGCCATGATGCAGAAAGTTAGCCTATCAGAATCATAGCTAAGATTACACATCTGATATAAAGGAAGCAAGGAATCGAAATTACAATTGTATCAGAAATCAAACGGTCAACCAGCTAAGTTTCTAATTTCTTTAAAATACTTATTTATTTCAATATCACACATGGATTAAAATGCACGCTCCCAATAACTCCACGTCTACATCACGTCGTCCAATCATGACACACGAACCGCCGTTTTAGTAATTAATTATTATTTTCTTAAAAACGACTCCCAGAATAACTATTAAGACGATTGAAATTACTTCATCAAAACTTACCGCCTTCAAAGTATTTCAAAGCAAGAACCCTAATTTTTCAAGAAAAGCAAAATCAAGAATTTCAATGGACTAAACATATTCAAAAATTGCAGAGATGGACACATCTACCTACTTCAAGTACATCAATCTAAGGATGGTGAAAGAATAAATTATCTTTAGCATCGTGGTCGATTCCTCGGGCTACTGGAGGCAAACAACTCTCTGTTGATGGCGGACTTGATCTTGCTTATGAAGAAGAATGGCATCTATCACTTCCTGGATATTAACCCATCAGAACTATTCAAGGAGGCCATAGTTTGTTTCTACAAGGAAGCCCAAGTTATGGAGAGGGGAATTCAAAGCTCAATCTTTGGGAACAAGTCTTCATAACCCACCAAACTGTCGCAAATGCTTTTAAGCTGGAGAATCGGGATATTGCAGTTGAAGCCCTGAAGCAAAACCATGTGGACATATGACAGTGGATAAAGCTACCTGAATGGCGAATGAAGATGAAGTTCACAGCTAGAAAGTCGGATGTCCAGAAAGAATTTAGATACATGACGGACATCACTAATAAGATTGTTATGGGCATGTCACGGAGCTATGGCCAAATGTCCTCCTCCAAATACATTGTCATGGGCGCTATGATACAAAGATAGGGGATTAATTGTCCTAATTACATCTACAGGTAATTAGTCAAAGAAGTTAACAAGGTCAGCTAGGATTCTGAGAACAAGAGGTTTACACAGAAACTTGCCTTTGGCACCTAGATAAGCTGGATTATGGAATTCCTGGGCAAGGCCAAAGGAAAGGCATGACCATTTCATAGCATCAAAAGCCTCGGTCACTTGGACCAAGCTGCACCGGAGAAGTGTGCAAACAATTAACCAAGAGCCTTGGAGTTACTTCAGAGGATGAAATCCAGAACCTCCTCCTACAAAGGAGCATCAGAGTCAGAAGATGGAGCTTAAGTTGAATTAGTTGCAACCATCCCAACTGTAGCTGAGATTTCCCCACCTGATCTGACCCTAGATGAAATAACCACAGTTGACGTTGTGCCAGAAAAGCTAGCTGC
Source organism: Orobanche coerulescens (assembly GCA_033398695.1). NCBI lineage: Eukaryota > Viridiplantae > Streptophyta > Magnoliopsida > Lamiales > Orobanchaceae > Orobanche > Orobanche coerulescens. Next base: position 67,683,337 of record CM065814.1, read on the forward strand.
AGCTGAAGAAACCGCAGCTCCACCTAAAGAAAACACAGCTGCACCTGAAGAAATCAGAGTTGCACCTGTCATTGAAGTTAGTGAAGACATTGATGATATACCCCTTGCCAAAATCTTCAGAAAGAGAAAGTCACCAAAAAAAGGATATCAGACGACCTTTATCACCTGTATCCATCAAAAGACAAAAAGGTTTGGTGGACTACTCATCTGAATCTTCAGAATGGATTAGGCCTAAATATCATGCACATGAAGTATCATTAGTTGCACCTGCAACACCACTTCTCATAGCTCATGCTGATCGATCCAAGGAACTGATCATAATTCAACAAGAAAAGGTGGTTGAAGAACCATTACCTGAGCTTCCAAGCATCCTGGAGGAAGAAGAGACTGAGAAAATCCTTGAGGTACCAGAAGTTCACCACGGCTTCAACCTCAACGAAAAAAGCCCTTTTAACCTCAGCCAAACACAGCTTAGGTCAGTAAAGCATCACGTCAGTAAAAATTCAATTTTTGTTGTTTACAAAGACTGGAAGAGATTGAAGGCTCTTAGATTCGATGCTCTTAAAGAAATGGTGGAAAGGAGTGGATGGGACTACCACCTAACAACAGAACAACTCATTCAGGTGTTCTGTAATGAGACTACTATGAGCTTGTTGTTGGATGAGAATTGCTTGATACAAAATTTCAAATAAAAAATGGACCAATTCATTATGGTTATCATGAAAGGGGTAGCCCAAGGAAAGAAGTTTGATGATGGAGATGAGAGCAAGGAGATCGTTGGAGTTGAAGAAAAAATAGAAAAGGAAGTAGTTGGAAAGAAGTTGAAAAGATTATTGAAGTCAGAGAGGAAGAACATAAAGAAAAAGAAAATGTTGAAAAAGAAGAAGTAGAAGAAAAAGAAGAAGAAAAAGAAGTTGAAGAGGAAGAAGAGGAAGAAAACAAAGAGAAGGATGATCAGGATAATTCTGAACATGATCAAGATACACCTGATCAAGGCTCAAGTTCAACTCTGTAATGCCCGGATAATTATTGTGTATTTATACTGTATTCGATCTTGTAACTTTCAACTTTGTGACGCTATTAATCGAAGATTGGTTCCCGTATTTGTATCCCTACATTTTTGTATTTCCAAACATTCATGCATGCATGACTCTGCATGTCATTATGCATGCTAAAACATAAGCATAACGTACGCTACGTGTTTAAGATAATGTACGTTAGAGCTGCTATGTTACGTACATAAGATTCAGTCAATTCGAGATCAGACAAGGGTCGGCGTGTGGGGACCGGAAGAAGATTCGTTGTAATTGCCCGCGTGAACATGGATGGCTTTCCAGCTAAGCAAGTTAACTGGGCTTAGCATACGTTAAGGTGGATTGTTAATGCACGCTAAGTACATAGTTTTACGTACGTAAACTATGTTGATAACGTATGTAAGCGAATGCCAGAATCCAGTCAGTAAGCTTTGGCCAGACGTTAATGTACGCTAAGGATTGAGTATAGCGTATGCTAAGGCTTTTACGTACGTAATGGAGTATAGGTAACGTACGTAATGGTTAGAATTCCATTTATAACCCTCAACCCCGATTTCATTTCCTCCCCACTTCACTTCTATTTTTCGCCATCTGAGAACTATCCAGCACCATATAACTCCCATATCATCATCCTAGCTTGATTTTGAAGATCATAGACCCTTGTGGAATGGTGTTCAAGCTTCCAGTGTCGAGCTTCTTCAAGTTTTTCATTGTTCTTCACTATATTGAGGTATGTGATCCTTCACAAATTGGATTACTTGTTCTTGGTGATGTTTTGGACCTGTTTTGAGTTTACCAAATCAATTATATTCATGAGGAGTCGAATATCATGATTAGAGAGGAATAAATTTGGTTATGTTCGGTTCTCTTTTGTTGTTAAGCACATTAAGCGAACCTTACAGTGATTAGACTCTTGATTATAGCATCCTGAGATTATGAACCCACTTATAACAATTTTTCGGAGATTATCTAAGTTCTTACGAAATATAATCGAACATTTCGTTGGAGAAGTTAATGGATTGAGCTTAGGGTTAATTCCTAGAAGGAGATGATAATCAAGATGAACCTAGTGAATAAGTTTTTATGATGATTCGTCGAAGTGTTTCCGATATCTTGTTATGGAAGAATGTGATTAGAATCCTTCTAAGATGAATTTCATAATTGAAGAATCCGCCCGAAAGATGTGTTTAAACTTTAATGATATTCGATGAGATTATCATTCGGATGAGTAGCGTAGTGTTGATTCAACGAAAATGAATTGGGGCAGATTAGTTCACTTGCCATGATAGGGTATAACATGCCTTTTGATGATTAAAGCGATTATCCGGAACCGTTAGTTATACCGGTATTATTGTTCGATGAAGGTTTGGATTTTGGTGAGCTGATCGAGTGAGAATTCTTCGAGCGGGTCGAAGCCTATTCATAATAGCAATCCTTATCGCCATTTCTGAGGCAAGTATAGTATTTTGAAATTTATTAATATTGGTGATTTTGATCATGCATAATGTTTATTCATGTTGTTGAGCATGAGATCATTCCCGTTGAATTGTCATGATATTCGTTATCGATTACTTGTATGTTCATGTTGATGGACATATCAATTTTTGCATATGTGTATGCATAGTTGTGTTTGTGTATGTTGTGTTGATCCGAAGGGATCGAGCGATCTATGCTGAGGGCGCTGGATCGGATGTCTACCTCGTGTTGGTCCGACGGGATCATCTTGGGATCTATGCTGAGGGCGTTGGATCATTGGATGGGTTTTTCCACCTCGTGTTGGTCCGACGGGATCATATTGGGATCTATGCTGAGGGCGCTGGATCATTGGAATACCCATGTTGTGTTGATGGAATCATGTGGATTCGCATCGCTGGATTCCGGTAGCGAAAATCTGTATTATGTATTTTGTTATGCATCGTTGTTGCATATCCGATTTTGTGTTTTATGATACTTGTACTAGCATCGTTTTGCTAACCCCTTCGGGGGTGGACATTTGTTTTGATGTTCAGGTAGCCGAGGAGCGGGGAAGCAACTACAGTACCGACATGATGACGAAGGGGCTCAGTGATGTTATTCATCGTGTTGTTTTATTATTCTGGTTTGATTTTCAGTACTCGAGTACGTGTGTCATGTTGATGTTTTGAGATGCTTGTAATAATGGATCCATTTGAATTGTTTGAACTGGTTATTGAATTCTAAATTTCAGTGGTACTTTTGTATTAATTCTGCATTTCTTAAATTTCAGCCTTGTAAATTCTTATATAAAGGATTTACGGCGCTGTAATTATTCCGAATATCTCGGGGTGTTACATAATATGGTATCAGGGCTAAGATTCATGGATATCTTGGCAGTCAGGTTTTAGTTGGATCTCTTTACGTCATTTAATTTGTGGGTCGTTGTAACATCACTGCACAGTCAGCGTCGTCATGTGGACTGTGGTTGTAAGTTTCCTAATCTCATATACTACCGTTTTATTTAATTTGTGATTTGTGGATATTGACGGATTTTCTTTTAGAAGATGTTGCCCTAGATATTGAGTATTTTTGTTTACAGTATGTTGAGAGGAGGTCGTGGACGCGGACGCGGTCGTGGACGCAGACGTGGTAATGCGAGACAGGAAGATTCATCATCTACCCCGGATGTATCGACTAATCGAACTGATTCCCATTCTGGAGGACAACAGGAATCATTAAATGATGACGCAAATCCTAACATGCCGGGAGTTCTTCAACAGGTGGTCGCTCAAATGACCCAGTTTGCTCAGGTGGTTGACCGCATGCAGACGATGATGGGCCAGCAGCGCAACGAGGATGATCGGGAAGACAAGTGGCTTACGGAAGTAGTCAAGTTACACCCACCTAAATTCGACGGTTCTGCCGAGATGCCTACTTGGGTTCACTGGCTGAAGGAGTTAGAGAAGATATTTGAGGGGATTAACTGTCCCGACAACCGAAAGGTTCCGATGGCTCAGTATTTTCTGTCTGGAGAGGCTTTCGACTGGTGGGAGACCATTCGACCCGAGGATCATCATGCTGACTGGACAGAATTCAAGTTATTGATGGAAGCTCAGTATTGCCCACGTCGAGTTAGAGAGACTAGAGTCCGAGAGTTTTTCTCACCGCAGAATATGGAGGCATCTGTGGTAGACACGATCAAGACCTTTAATCACCAGCTGACCTATGTGCGACATTTGGTCAGGACCGAGGCGGAAAAGATTTTTCATTTCGACATGCAGATGAAGCCGGAGATTCAGCAATATATGTCCGGATTTGAATGTACTACTCTACGGGAGTATCAAGATAAAGCACTGGCCTACGAGATGAAAGAGGCAGCGGTGGAGAAATTTGCAGAAGCAAAGAAGCAGCAAGTGTCTGGAAACTTCACTGAGAACAAGAGTAGTGGGACCCACAAAGGCCAGTCTTCATTTCATTCATCTAGGAAACCTCTGTATCCTTCTCGAGGTGGAAAGAAGTTCCGAACAGCATCAATGGCTTCAGACGCATCGAAGAAGTGTTATAACTGTGGTCGAGCAGGGCATGTTCGGCGTGATTGCTTTGCTCCTTCTATGACCTATTTCGAATGTGGGCAGGAAGGGCATCGTGCGAATTTTTGTGGGAATGTGACTAGATCGATTGGTACTCGCACTCCGGCACAAATTCTGAAAGAGACAAGTGTGAACCTGACGCAACAAAGTGGTTTTCAGCAGCAGAATGTCGGGAAAAGAGAGGCGTCCAGTGCTAGGTCCGTTCCTCCGCACCTTTATGAGATGAGGAGATCATATGATCAGAATACTGCTGTTGCATCAGGTACGATTCAGATTCTTTTGCAACCAGTTAGTGTCCTATTCGATTCAGGAGCTACGCATTCTTTCATATCTTTGAACTGTGTTAATCGTTTGAAAATCTCGTGTTTCCATGATTGTGAACCCTATGTTGTGGGTTTACCGAGTGGAGAGAGAATTGTGGGAACTTTAGAAGCTAGAGATTTTTCCTGTGTCTATAGGAGGGAGACATTGGCCGTCAGATCTTATTGTGGTCGACATCCATGGTGACGACTTAATTCTTGGAGACGATTGGCTCAACTGTTTTGGGGCTATTCTGAATTATCGAAAGAGAGTTATTTCGATTATTGCTGATGACGGGTCTGAGCACTTATTCGAAGGATGGAAACCAGGAAGCTCAGGGAAAGTGATCAAAGCCATGAAAGCGGTTAAGTTGCTAAAACAGGGTTGTCACGGGTTTTGGTGTTATGCTATGAAAAAGGAAGAAGGAGTAGAGCTCTCATCTATTCCAGTGGTGAAAGAATTCTCTGATGTATTCCCTGACGAACTACCCAGATTACCTCCGCGAAGAGCTGTAGAGTGTAGTATCGAATTAGAGCCCGGAGCCGAACTTATTTCCAGAGCACCATACCGTATGGCACCAACTGAGATGCATGAGTTAAAGAAACAGCTTGAGGAATTATTGCAGCAGTGTTACATTCAACCTAGCGTTTCTCCTTGGGGAGCACCCGTTCTCTTTGTCCGGAAGAAAGACGGATCCCTCCGATTGTGTATTGATTATAGGGAACTAAACAAGGTGACGATCAAGAATAACTACCTATTACCTCGGATTGATGACTTATTTGATCAACTGCAGGGGAAACGGTATTCTCAAAGATCGACTTGAGATCAGGATACCATCAGTTGAGGATTAAAGAATTAGATATATCGAAATCTGCTTTCAGATCCCGGTACGGGCACTATGAATTTGTGGTGATGCCATTTGGACTTGCTAATGCTCCTGCGGTGTTTTTGCAATTGATGAATCGGGTATTCTTAGAATACTTGGATAAATCCGTGGTCGTTTTCATTGATGACATCTTTATTTATTCAAAGGATCCAGAAGAGCATGCAAAGCATTTGCGAATTGTTTTGGTTACGTTGAGGAATGAACAGCTTTATGCGAAACTTTCCAAATGCGAGTTGTGGCTTAAGGAAGTAACATTCCTTGGGCACGTGATATCAACTGACGGAGTTCAAGTAAACCCGAAGAAAGTTGAGGCAATCTTGGAGTGGGAATCTCCTAGGAACGTGAAAGAAGTCCGAAGCTTCTTAGGACTTGCTGGACACTATCGTGGTTTTGTGGAAGGGTTTTCCAGAATTGCTCATCCGCTTACTCATCTGTTGCAGAAGACTCAAAAATTCATGTAGAACGAGAAATGCCAGGCTAGCTTTGATGAACTTAAGAGAAGACTGAAAACGGTGCCTATACTAGCATTACCAGATGGAACCGATGGATTCATGGTATACAGCGATGCTTCAAATTAGGGTCTGGGTTGCGTGTTGATGCAAAAGGATAGGGTGATTGCCTATGCCTCTCGACAGTTGAAACCGTACGAGGTTAACTACCCGACTCATGATTTAGAGTTAGCAGCTGTCGTTTTTGCCCTGAAGATTTGGCGACATTATTTGTACGGCACTCATTGTCAGATCTTCACAGATCATAAGAGCCTCAAGTATATTTTCAGTCAGAAGGAATTAAACATGAGGCAAATGAGGTGGCTGGAATTGATCAAATATTATGACTTGGAAATTCTATATCATACAGGCAAAGCAAACGTGGCAGCCGATGAATTGAGCCGCAAACCGGTTTCTATACGGATGTTGGAAATGCTTACGTCACAGCCCAACATCCAACGAGAACTAATTCGCGAAGGAATTGAAATATGGTCACAAGGAGTCCAAGGGCAACTATGTATGATGGAACTAACTTCGTCGCTAATCGAAGAAATCAAATCTAAGCAGTTGGATGATTCTCTGATTGTTCGGTTACGTGATGAAGTAAACAAAGGAAAGGCCCTAGGATTCGTGATACAGAATGAAGTAGTTCTAAGATTCCAGAGTCGACTTTGCGTCCCCGATGACGATGTTTTGAGACAGACGATCATGAAGAAAGCTCACAGCACGCCCTATTCTATTCACCCGGGCACCAGTAAGATGTACAAGGATCTAAAGCAAAATTTCTGGTGGGCAAATATGAAGAAGGACGTAGCAGAATACATCTCGAAGTGTTTAACTTGTCAACAGGTTAAGATTGAACATCAACGACCTGCACGAATGTTGAAACCACTCCCGATACCTGAATAGAAGTGGGAGGATATATCGATGGACTTTATCACCAATATGCCAAGGACCCGGTCAGGCATGAATATGATTTGGGTGATTGTAGATCATCTAACTAAGTCGGATCATTTCCTGGGTATTAAGGATACTTGGGGACCGGAGAAGTTAGCACGAGTGTTTTTTACGGAGATAGTTCGATTGCATGGTACACCGAAGACCATTATTTCGGGTCGAGATGGTCGCTTCATGTCGCACTTTTGGAAGGAAGTTCATAAGGCCTTAGGAACTGAACTGAACTTTAGCACAGCTTATCATCCTCAGACGGTCGGACAGTCCGAAAGGACTATACAGATAGTAGAAGATATGCTAAGAGCTTGTGCCTTGGATTGGTCAACCGATTGGGAGGTTCATTTGTCGTTAATTGAATTCACCTACAACAATAGTTGGCATGCTTCCATTAAGATGGCACCGTTTGAAGCGTTGTTCGGGAGAAGATGCAGATTGCCCCTGTGTTGGGATGATTCTTATGATTTGATCGGGACTGGGCCAGAGTTGATAGTTCAGACTCAAGAGAAGGTAGCTCTGATTCTGAAAGGCTGTTGACTATCTAGAGTCGACAGAAGTCTTATGCAGACATGTGTCGTCGCCCGTTGGAGTTCGAGTTTGGGGACCACGTGCTATTGAAGGTTTCTCCTACTCGGGGAATTTTCCGTTTTGGGAAGAACGGGAAGCTGAGTCCGATATTTATCGGACCATTCGAAATCCTTGAGCGAGTTGGGGAGTTGGCGTACAGGTTGGCCTTACCACCATTGCTGAGTCACGTTCATACTGTGTTCCATGTATCCCAATTACGTAAATATGTACCGGACCCTAGTCATATCATTGATTTTGGTGAGATTGAAGTGGCTAATGATGGCTCGTTCGAAGAAAAGCCAATCAAGATACTCGAGATCCGAGTCACGCAATTGAGGAATAAACTGATCTCCTTAGTTAAAGTTCAGTGGTCTCGACATGGAGTCGAAGAAGCAACTTGGGAGACTGAAGATAGTATGTAGACGAGATACCCGGAATTATTTTCGTTCTAAGTTTCGGGCCGAAACTTCTTTTTAGAGGGGTAGTATGTAATGCCCGGATAATTATTGTGTATTTATCCTGTATTCGATCTTGTAACTTTAAACTTTGTGATGCTATTAATCGAAGATTGGTTTCCCGTATTCGTATTCCTACATTTTTGTATTTCCAATCATTCATGCATGCATGACTCTGCACATAATTACGCATGCTAAAACATAAGCATAATGTATGCTACGTGTTTAAGATAACGTATGTTAGAGCTGTTGTGTTATGTATGTAAGATTCAGTCAATTCGAGATCAGACAAGGGTCAGGGTGTGGGGACCAGAAGAAGATTTGTTGTAATTGCCCGCGTGAACCTGGACGGCTTTCCAGCTAAGCAAGTGAACTGGTCTTAGCATACGTTAAGGTGGATTGTTAACGAACGCTAAGTACATAGTGTTACGCACGTAAACTATGTTGATAATGTACGTAAGCGAATGCCAGGATCCAGTCAATAAGCTTTGGCCAGATGTTAACATATGCTAAGGATTGAGTATAGCGTACGCTAAGGCTTTTACGTACGTAATGGAGTATAGGTCACGTACATAATGGTTAGAATTCTATTTATAACCCTCAACCCCCATTTCATTTCCTCCCCACTTCATTTCCATTTTTCGCCATCTGAGGACTATCCAGCACCATATAACTCCCATATCATCATCCTAGCTTGATTTTGAAGATCATAGACCCTTGTGGATTGGTGTTCAAGCTTCCGGTGTCGAGCTTCTTCAAGTTTTTTATTGTTCTTCACTATATTAAGGTGTGATCCTTCACCAATTGGATTACTTGTTCTTTGTGATGTTTTGGACCTGTTTTGAGTTTACCAAATCAATTATATTCGTGAGGAGTCGAATATCATGATTAGACAGGAATAAATTCAGTTATGCTCTGGTTCTATTTTGTTGTTAAGCACATTAAGCGAACCTTACAGTGATTAGACTCTTGATTATAGCATCCTGAGATTATGAACCCAATTATAACAATTTTTCAGAGATTATCTAAGTTCTTACGAAATATAATCGAACATTTCGTTTGAGAAGTGAATGGATTGAGCTTAGGGTTAATTCCTAGAAGGAGATGATAATCAAGATGAACCTAGTGAATAAGTTCTTATGATGATTTGTCGAAGGGTTTCCGATATCTTGTTATGGAAGAATGTGATTAGAATCCTTCTAAGATGAATTTCATAATTGAAGAATCCAATCGAAATATGTGTTTAAACTTTAATGATATTCGATGAGATTGTCATTCGGATGAGTGGCGTAGTGTTGATTCAACCGAAATGAATTGGGGTAGATTAGTTCACTTGCCATGATAGAGTATAACATGCCTTTTGATGATTCGTTTGATGATTAGAGCGATTATCTGGAACCGTTAGTTATACCGGTATTATTATTCGATGAAGGTTTGGATTTTGGTGAGCTGATCGAGTGAGAATTCTTCGAGCGGGTCGAAGCCTATTCATAGTAGCAATCCTTATCGCCATTTCTGAGGCAAGTATAGTATTTTGAAATTTATTAATATTGGTGATTCTGATCATGCATACTGTTTATTCATGTTGTTGAGCATGATATCATTTGTGTTGAATTGTCATGATATTCGTTATCGATTACCTGTATGTTCATGTTGATGGACATATCAACTTTTGCATATGTGTATGCATAGTTGTGTTTGTATATGTTGTGTTGATCCGAAGGGATCGAGCGATCTATGCTGAGGGCGTTGGATCGGAAGTCCACCTCGTGTTGGTCCGACGGGATCATCTTGGGATCTATGCTGAAGGCGCTGGATCATTGGACAGGTTTTTCCACCTCGTGTTGGTCCGACGGTATCATCTTGGGATCTATGCTGAGGGCGCTGGATCATTGGAATAGAGATATTGTGTTGATGGAATCATGTGGATTCGCATCGCTGGATTCCGGTAGCGGAAGTTCGCATCGCTGTATTTTGTTTCGCCATCCACGGAGAGGTAATGCAGCTCCGACGACGAAGACTTGAAAACATGCATTTGATCATAGCTTGATCCAAATTGGTCAAAACTCGATCTGCAATGGATTGGGAATGAAATTATCGCAATTGCGAGGGGTTGAGGAGGTGATCGAGATCATTTGCGAGAAGGACGAGATCGTCGAAGGAGAAATCAAAATCGAGATCCTCGAGCACACCGACATCGTCAGTTCTGTTTTCCCCTGCCACACCATCGCCGTTGAAGATGTGATGCGAGAATAAGTCTGGGGGTATTCACATGGATTCTAATGGATAAAGTGTTTATTTCCTTATTTTTTAATTTTTGTTGCTGTTATGGTCGATCATATTTGCTATATCGAAATTGTGATTTGAGGTTTATGAATGTTGGGGGGTTTTGATTCAGATCGGTATTTGCTATTTCAAAGCTGATGTTTCATAGTTATGAGTGTTGTAAGAATCCATTAAAATCTTTGGCTGAGAGGTTGGATTTCGTGGGGTGTTTTTTGTTCATGAAATGTTAATGAAATCCATCAAATCCATGTAAATTTAAAATCCAACCAAATCCATAATATGTTCAATACACCAAGACTTTTGTTGAGTTTTAAAAGTCATGATTCAATACCCCTGGATTTTTATGGAGTTCTAAAAGTGTGCATCCAATACACCCGGATTTCAGAACTCCATAAAAATCCATCACACTCTCAATCGAATACACCCCCCTAAATTTCAGTGGTACTTTTGTATTAATTCTGCATTTCTTAAATTTCAGCCTTGTAAATTCGTATATAAAGGATTTACGGCGCTGTAATTATTCTGAATATCTCGAGGTGTTACAAACTCAACCATCACGGGCTGAAAATTCAGAGAAGCAAGGGGAACAATCTGAAAAATCCCTTTCTGCTCAAAAGTCAGCTAATCAAAGGATATCAACTGAAAAATCAATTTCTCAAAACTCAGCTGCAAATGAAGTCATAGATAAAAATTTCACTCAGACCGAGGCACCTGAATTTCAGCTACCCCCAACTTCTCTGAGCTGATCCGCACAATGGTGGAGGAGACCAGTTGCAAAGCTTCTGGCAACAAAAGTTGAACCACATTTGTTGTCCCTCAACAGCAAAATGCACTCCTTGCTCAACAGAAAGGAACCCTCTCCACCACCAACATGTGTCAGGATGCGACTTGGCATGTAGGACTCTATGCACAAGGTGGAGGAACAGCTAGCACAACTTTCGATGCTGGCAAAAAGGGGGGAAAATGAGATTGAAGTGGAGGTAAGAGGGATTAACTGTGGTTCCCAGAAGTACACATGCACCTCCTAAAGTCATCCATTATCCTGAAGATGGAACCTCAAGTTCTCTCAGAAAGAGAAGTACAGTTGCACCTCCAGAAGCTCATGCAGTAAAGAAAAAGAGAACTAGGCAGGAATCAGATGTGCCACTAAGCTGGGAAGGCAAAGAACTATAATATGTTGAGGAGTTTATTCCATAAAAAGCTGGAGATAAATAGGGGATAGCCAAAAAGAACTTCATTGAAAAATATTACCTTTGGGAAATCCTCCAAGACCCTGACCGTACTCCTCAGTAAATCTTCATAGACTACATGGAAATGAATTGGACAAATTTGTGGGAGATTCTGAAAAAGATAGCTGAAGAAGATTTTAAAACTTATCCAAGAATCCTTGATTCCAGACCACGGGATGCTCCAACTAACATAAATGGAAAGTTGGAAAGATGAAGCACTCCAGGAGGAAATAAAGAATCTATGCATAAAGAACAAGTATACCTCCCCTGAAGATCAAAAAATTGCATCCACTGTAGTCAAGAAGAAGTATGGGCTACAGAAGCCAATTGGAGCAAAGCCACTGAAGTCTCTCCCTCCAGCAAGAATCAGAGGAAGAGGAAGAGGGAGAGGGAGAACTTAATTTTTTTGTCAATCACTTGTATTTTTCATTTTACTTGTAATTTTTTTTCTAAGTACTGTATTGTAGCAAACATTAAAGTATATACATTCCACCTGAATGACAACCTCTACTTGTCTCAAACTGACTGATTCTTTACATTTCAGTTATTTTACTTGTCCGTGTGATGATTTTATTACATTTTAACATTAAGTTTCGCCATCATCAAAATAGGGGGAATTTGTTAGGAATATGGTTTTAAGATTGATGATGTCATCCCTGTATTCAAAGATTATTAAATGTATGTAGTTGACATTGTAAAGAAGAACCAAATGAGTATCTTCTATAAGCCTTTAAAAATTAGGCTAAGTATTGATCATATCGATCAGGTAGAAATTTGGCTAAGTATAGAACAGGAAAATATCAACTGAGCTTGACCAGTTAAAAATATCAGTCGGGTTTTAAACAATGCAAAATCTCAGCTAAGGTTAACTGATAAACATTACTCGGGTTTCGGTCAAAGGAAAATATCAGGCGGGTTTGACCAAGTCAGAAGTATAGCTGAATATCACTGAAGATAATTTTTGGCTAAGTAGAGAACAGCTAAAATATCAGTCGGGTTTGGTCAAAAGGAAATATCAACTGAGGTTGACCGAAATAAACATCAGTCAGGTTTCTCGGTCAAAGCAAAATATCAGCCAAGTTTGACCAAAGCAAATATCAATCGACCTTGTCTAGGCAGAACATCAGTTGGGTTTGACCAAATACATCAGCCAGGTTTGACCAAAGGGAGAACATCAGCTGAGTTTTAACAAGACAGAATATCGACCAAGTTTTAGGCGTCAACTAAGTCCACATCAGCAAACATTGAAAACTCAACAATAACGGCAAAACACATGCAGACGTAAAAGCCAAGGAGACAAAGTGATTGATTCCCGAAATTCAAGGAATAGAATATTCTCGAGATTCACGCCTTGAAGACTTTCCAAATATAGTAATCAAAGAAAGACGGTGTTGCAATCCTACATCTTTAAATGGTCAGATTTGAAGAAAGAGACAAAGCCGTGCAAAGAGCTGAAAAGCTAAAAATGAAGTCCACTTTCCAACTGACAGATTTGTTCCAAGATGCAACGGCTCGTACTATAAATATCTGAAGAATACTGGAGCAGAAGTACGATGCGAAACACTTAAAAAGTAATCAAAGCAAACATAAGCAATATACATCTATAGCATCGTGAAGAGCAAGATCATAAAGCAAATATAGAGAAGTTCTTAAAGTTGGAGAAGACAATACTCTTGTCTTTATGTTTGAGTGCGTGGTACTTTCTTGAATGAGATTCTTGAAAGTAAGAGGTTGTAAGACATCTACGGGTGCTTGATTGGAAGGTGATAGGCAGTTTGCTAGTTGTTGAGGCATCCACGGGTTTTCGATCAAGAGGTGTTAGGCAACCAAAGGAAGGAGTTACAACGGCCACGATTTTCCACTGGTTAGAAGCTGTTGTAACTAAATTCATTGTAACACGATTTCACTAGTTGAAAGTTATAGTGAATTTATCTCCAACTGGTTTGGAGAGAAGTGGACTAGTAGAGGATTATCCCACCTCTGAAACCACTATAAAGTGTTGTGTGATTTACTATCTTTAACATCATACTTAGCTGTTGCATTGTCAGCTGTCCTTCCGCAAAATAATTTTACAGCTGACAAAAGTTAACTGCACAAATCTCAGCCGAGTAACCTTAGCTGCATTTTATATCAGCTGTGTTTTTCAAAAGAGGTATTTAGCAAAAGATTTTATAAGTCTATTCACCTCCCTCTTGCCTTATATCTAATCATTAGGCAAAGGAATTTCTACGCTGACTCTTTTTCATTTTAAACACTTCTTCTAACCTTTTAATTCCGGGTTTATTACTCATACTCACCCTCTTACAAGGTGCGTTTCCAATATTTTTTGTTGAAACAAATATGCTCTTACTCTATACTAAATCCCTGTTTGAATTTTATTATAGATGTTACATTGAAATCTCCAAGTTCCTCTCACTTGCCCTTGGTATTCTAATTTTGACACATAACTCCATAATGGAGCCCCATCACTTTGTATTGATGTATTAACCGACCCACTAGGGCTACCTTCACTAAAGTGCTACTATCAATATCGTCACTTTTTTATGAGAAGCCATAATCAAGCAGACAAATTAACTGCATATTTCCACACACAAAAAAACAAGAACTAAAGAGTTTCAGAAATTATTAAGTTAACATTCTAAACTCACAAAATCACAAACAATCAGATTTTAAATACACAATCCTTAAATGCATTTATATATAATAATTCATAAAGCCAAACAACAAAGAAAAATGAAGTAAAAAATCTCATGCACCAAAAAAAATCAATTTTAATATAAATTTCATAAACCAGAACTTAGAAAAGTAAAATTCCCTTGCAATTTCTAGGTGAGGGCAACGAGAATGAAATATGAAGGAGAAGGGGACATAGAAAGATGAGAGTGAGAGAAAAAAAAAAAAGATATATCATTGGCATGATGAGGTCGGACTATTGAGAATATAGTGATTAAACGTCGCAGGTCGATGTTGCCAGAAGTTTGGACATGGGAAAGGCCGAAGAGAAAACTTTGTGTTCATGTTCTGTCTTTGTGTTGTGGGATCGGGAAACGATGGGAATAATAGGTCATGTTTGCCCTAACTTATATTTTATATTTTTCTCCCCAAAACGTCCCCGAGTCATTCCCAAATATTTACCCCGTAGTCCCCGAGAACATAGCCATCCTCAACAATCAAGATTTATGCCAGGGACAATTCCCCAGCATCCTCGTGCAGTCCCCATTCCTGAAATGTCCCCAACGTAGGAATGGAGCTGAAAATGAAGTCTCGTGCTTCATAGCGGCACAAGAATTAAGGAGAATAAGGACAAAGATCTATTGGTGGATGGAGATCGCATGGTGATAGGAAGGTCTGACGCATGTAGATAGCATTGGGACGATGCTAAGAAAATCTGGTGCATATAGATGCTGAGAATTTGACTGAAACAACGATATATCTTTATGTTAGAAAAATGACACTTTTTCTGAAAAATAGTGTCAAAATTAAATGGGTGTGTTGGTTTTGTGTCGAAATATAAGAAGTGGGTTTTATCCCACATTGCTTGTGGAACAAAATGGGTGGAAACCTTAAGGTTATTTAAGGAACCTATGTGGTGTGGTTTCCAGTGCACCAGTCAAAACACTTTAACCTTTGTGGTTTGACTCTAGTTAAATTCCTTTCTTGTATTTTCTAATATGGAGAGTTGGAAGAGAGCTGTGAGTTAGTCAAAGGTTTGTAAGAGTGTGGGGTACGGGGGTCGGGAGAGAGAATATCTGTGTGATTGTAATAATGTTTCTAATAGTGGAATTTCTTTCTCTAGGGACCGTGGTTTTTCTCCGGTTTTGGAGTTTCCACGTAAATTCTTGTGTTGTGGATTATTATTATTTTTCATGTTATTTATCGGTTATTTCTGCTCATCCCTAGTGGATGAATGTGGGATCTGATTTTTCCCAACAAGTGGTATCAGAGCCCGGGTTGGGTCTCTTGAAATTCTGAGTATGCTCTGTGGTCGCAGCGATGTCTGACCTTCCACATCAGAAAAGATTTCTTGAGCGGTGTCCGAGGGTCTCATTTGGAGGCGGTTGTTCATCAGGTTAGGGCGGTTCAAGCAGGTGGAGAAATTTGATGGAATGATCAAGTTTGGCTTATGACAAGTATAAGTCTAAGGATGTGTTGGTACAATCCGGGTTACACAAGGCTATGAAGGTGAACTGTCAAGGTGGAGGTGGAGTTAATCTAACAAATAACTCCTAATCCGGGCTAACATTGTGACAGTGGTGATTTTCTCTGGTGAGAAAATGTATGTCCTTTTGGCATATGAGTTGTCATGAAAGAGGATGTGGTTATGTTAGCGGGTCCATGAATTTTACACGGGCATTGGTTTGACATGGATGTAGGGTGTGTGGTGGAATTTACACACGGGTATCGGTTTGGCATGGATACAATGTGTGTGTTATGTCGATGGCTGAAGGACTTCCAGGAGGGCCAAAAATTGGGAGTTGCGCCATAAATTTCAGCGGGTTTTTCGATATATGCCGAGGAAATTCTTAGAATGGTGTATTCTAAGTGGTCTACTCATATGACGGAGTAGGATTCTCTGGTTTGAGAATGATGGTTCTCTGGATTGAGAGTCATGATTGTCGGTGAAGACAATGGAGCTTCTTTTATTTTGCCAAGGTGGAGTTTATTGGTTTTGTGTCAAAATATAAGAAGTGGGTTTTGTCCCGCATTGCTTGTGGAACAAAATGGGTGGGAACCTTAAGGTTACTTAAGGAACCCATGTGGTGTGGTTTCAAGTGTACCAGTCAAATACACTTTAACTTTTGTGGTTTGACTCTAGTTAAATTCCTTTCTTGTATTCTCTAGTATGGAGAGTTGGAAGAGAGGTGTGAGTTAGTCAAAGATTTGTAAGAGTGTGGGGTACGGAGGTCGGGAGAGAGAATGTCTGTGTGATTCTAATAATATTTCACATAGTGGGATTTCTTTCTCTGGGGGCCGTGGTTTTTCTCCGGTTTTGGAGTTTCAACGTAAATTCTTGTGTTGTGGATTATTATTATTTTTCATATTATTTCTTAGTTATTTCTGCTCATCCCTAGTGGATGAATGTGGGATCTCATTTTTCCCAACAGGGTGCTGCTAAATAAACACCTCATAAACACCTCTCTTTTAGAGTCAACCCTTTTCTGCTGAATAGACAACTCATTTCAGGATTCAAACCTTGGAAACGGTACAAAAAACTGATATCATTGTAAATTGAGTATTTTTTAAATTTTAACATTAATTCTAATCTAACTACTAACCACTTGTATTTTGTTATAGAAAAGATAAGTGACATTAATCAAACAAAACAATACAAATAAGGTAAATCTTCTAATCCATGTAATATTATTTAAATAAATCCTCCAAACACTGTTGCCATCACCGCCGACGGCAAGCATCATCACCGCCGGTCGCCGGATACCTACAGAAATGAGCACAGCCGAGAGACACAGATCTGGAGGGAGAGCCTGTAAAGAGAGACAACTTAGGGAGAAGAAGTAAGGGGTTTCTAACACATACATATCCTCAGTTGTCCGATCTCTTTACAGTTGGCCACCGGAGCACCGTCGCCACCGCCGAGAAACAACAAAAAGAGAAAAGAGAGACAGATCGAGAGAGAGAGAGAGAACAAGAGAGAGAGACAATACTGGGAGGAGGGGTTTTACTTGGGAAACTCAGATCCGATATTTAGAGAGAGACTCTAAAGAGAGATTACAGGAGAGAGAGAAAGGTACGATGGCGGAACTGGAGGCATAGGTCTGATGAAATAGGGTGGCGACGGTGCTCCGGTGGTGACGGTGCTCCTGTGGCGACGGTGCTCCGGTGGCGACATGGTGTTTTGGGCGGTTGTACTTCCTCCGAGAGATTGAGAAATGATGAGTTTTTTTAGTGGGTAAATGGGTTTATGGAATGGATTTTTATGGATAAATGGGTTGATGGAATGGGTTTTTAAAATTGATGGGGCTCCTAAATTGTTTTGTACAAGTTTTATTATATAATTCTTTTCTTGAAGTGAGAAAGAAGACATGAATGCAAAAAGAAAAGCGGACTTTGGGAGGGTTTCGTTAGCAGGATCCAAAAAGTAGTTGAACCCTTTTTTTTCATGTTTAGGACCCGATGAATGGGCGTCCTTATAAAGATGTCTTCATTCTTGTTTGGGATGTGGATAGGCCCATCTGTATTTTTTTTAAAAAAAATTATATTTATTTTTCAATCACTTTTTTATATAATTTTAGTTTTATAACTATTTATTTTTTATTATTGTAGTGTTTATCGAAAAGATATCGAGTTTATACGGAAAAAACTCAGATGAAGGCAATGAGTTCTCTATGGGGATATCACCAATTTTTACCGACCAGGTATAAATACTTATCGTGATACTAAATTTTCTGTCATCGTAATGTTTACTAATATTTTTTTATTTGAATTTTAGGTGTTCGATTCTCTTAATGAGTTGATGGAATGGGTACAAAACACGGCATTCTCTCTTGGTTATGTCTTCGTGACGAGAAGATCAAAGGCAAAGGAAAATAATGTGGTGTCTTATGTGACATTTATTTGTGATCGTGGCGGTGAATACAAAATTAAAGCAACAAGTAAAAATTATGGCACCAAAAAAATCAATTGTAAATTTCAATTGGTAGATTCGTATATTAAACAATATGCCGGTTGGACGTTAAGGGTGATATGTGATCAACATAATCATCCACCTGCACAATATTTGGAGGGACATGCTTATGCTAGGCGGTTGAAAGAATACGAAAATCAGTTGGTGGCTGACTTAACAAGTCAGAATGTTGCACCACGTGACATACTCTCGATATTGAAAGAGCATGACGAGAATAATGTTTCTATACTAAAAACCATATACAATGCACGCAACAAGCTTCGCTCGTCCCAGAATGACGGAAAAACTCCGATGCAGGTCGGTATATTCAACAAGTATATTTTAAATTTAATTTATATACTGAATTTTTATTAATTAACAGTATTTCGATGCAGGTTCTTATGACAATTTTGAACGATAAAAAATTTCCTATTGAGTTTTCCGTAAATAGTATTTCAAATGAATTGGAAAACTTATTCTCCGTTCATCCATTGTCGTTAGATATATGGAAATCATTTCCACACGTTTTGATTGTAGATGCAACATATAAAACAAATAAATATGGTATGCCTTTTCTTCAGATTGTTGGCGTAACTTGAACCAACAAGACATTTAGCATAGCTTTTGTCTTTATCATTAAGGAAAGGGAGGAGAACTATAAGTGGGCATTAACGTGTCTAAAGTTGACATTATTTAAGTGCATGCACCCACGCGTTATAGTGACGGACAGAGAGTTGGCACTGGTGAATGCATGCCAACAAGTTTTTCCTGATGCCACTCGGTTACTTTGTCGATGGCACTGAAAATATTAAAAAGCATTGTAGGTCGTCATTCAGGTCGCAAGTTGAGTGGGACTCCTTTCGTGCTATGTGGAGTATACTTGTTGAGTCTCTAGCGTGGATCTTGTACGCCGAAAACTATAGAAAACTCCAATCAATGTTGAGCAAACATCAAGGTACAATTCTACTTATTCTGTAGCTAATTGTTTATAATTTTAGAAGATTTTTGTGTACATAAATAACATTTATATAAATCCATGTGCTTTAAATTATCTGGATGATGTTTGGTTAACCAAGTATAAGGAAATGTTTGCCTATGTTTGGATTAATCAACATCTGAACTTTGGACAACGAACTACCAACAGAGTTTAGAGCCAGCATGCAAAGCTAAAGAAATACTTATGTGAAAAAAATTATAATCTAGATAAGTTTGTTGGTTCTGTTGATCGGTTTGTGAGGTATCAACTTACAACGATTCGTGAAAGTTTTGAAAAGAACAGAATTATCCTCAAACACGAACACAACTTGTCGTGTTTCAAATTATTGTGGGGTAATGTGTCACTTGAAGCTCTAGATATACTTGTAGGGGAACTTCAGCGGGCGGCTGGATATCAACTTGACTCTTCAAACTGTGGTTGTAAACTACATCATAGTTGTGGCTTACCATGTGCTTGCATGCTATCAGTCTACCTGAACTCCGGTGGGTACATTTAAGAAGTATTTTTTAAATTTAATTATATATTGAATTTTTTTAAATTATTGGTACTTCAATGCAGGTGAGTGTATTCCATTGGATTCGATAGATGTATTTTGGAGAAAGCTTGATTTTTCACCATCAATTTCTATGGAAAATGACGATATTTGTTGTGATGGTAAATTTGAAATGTTTAAAGAAACCTACAATAAACAGTCGAAAGGTGTGAAAAAAGTATGATGAGAAAGCTACTAGATATATTCCAGCCAAGTAAAACACTTATTAGAGAACCCGCAAGTCAAAAAAATATGCGCGGACGTCCAAGCTTGAAGAAACAAAAACAAAAACGAGTCGATTCTATAAATCAAGCTCCTAGAAGATGCAGCTTTTCAACCATGTCAAAATCCATTGAGTTGAACAAGGAACCGGCAAGACATAGTTCGTATGTAACCGCACTTTTCAGACTTGAATGAAATTCCAAACTTGAAAGAAGAGCCTCAGTCGTGCTACATTCATCGACTAATGGATGAAATTTTATTGATGTTTCATCCTTACATCACACATATTCAAGATGTCAAAGGTGATGGAAACTGTGGATTTCGAGCAATATCTGTTTGTCTTGGGTATGACGAAGATGAGTGGCTCTATGTTCGGCGTCAACTGCTAGACGAGTTATTGAGTTCACACCATGCCTATGCTAGACTTTTCAGTGATGGAATCGATGCACTACATACTTCATTGAATTTCTTAAAATCGTCTGCACCTACAAAATACTGGATGCTTATGCCTGAAACAGGGATCTTGATTGCCAACAGGTTTGGTGTGGTCCTTACTTTTTTAACCAAGCAAGGCTCTATCACTTTTTTTCCTCTTTGGAAAGGTCCGGAAGAATTTTTGTACCATCGGATTATTACGATATCACTTGTATATGATAGTCATTATATGATGGTGCAATTAGAAGGAGATTGTCCGATGCCAATCATTTCGGCTTACTGGATCCGCCACAAAGCCCTGTGTGCAGCTGGATGGGAAACTATGTTCATGTCACGTCTGGAACTTTATAGACAACTGAAACCATATAATCCCGAAACACCTTTTATAACTATAGAGGTTGTTAAAG
Organism: Orobanche coerulescens; assembly: GCA_033398695.1. Taxonomy (NCBI): domain Eukaryota; kingdom Viridiplantae; phylum Streptophyta; class Magnoliopsida; order Lamiales; family Orobanchaceae; genus Orobanche; species Orobanche coerulescens. Next base: position 67,704,293 of record CM065814.1, read on the forward strand.
GGTATAATTTTGGGTCTCTAATTCTTGTGTTTATGTATTCATGAAAGAATATTAAATGATATTATTTTTGTGCTCATATTTTTGTTTTTATGTATTCATTTATATTTTTATAATAACATATAAAAAATATATGTTATTAATATTTATTAATTAAAAATAAATAAGTAATCATTTACCTAAATATTTAATAATTAAATAATATATAAATACATGTATTAATCAGTTAATATTTACTAGTATAATAATAACATTTGACTAAAGGGTGTTTCTTAATCATTATCTATTGATTATATTTGACTAAGGGGTATTTTTAGTAAAGGTGTTTTTTTAGTAAAAGGGGGTGTTTATTTAGCCACCCCCAATTAAATGACATTTGCACATCGGTATTAGGGTAAATATTTTTTCACTAGCTGAATTAAAAAATTACGATAAAAATAATAACTAAGACACAATAATATTTAGATGGAAAACTCAAATCAGGAGTAATATGAAATGAAAAGTCGCAGTCTGTTTCGAAATATTTGACTTGCCAGTAAGTCAAGGTTGCGCACCTAAGACCGGTGGGTATGCTGAAGTCAATCCCTATTCCAGAGTGGAAATCTGAAGATATATCAATGAATTTTATTACGAATTTGCCGACAAGTCATCCTAGTATGCACCGTTGTATTATATTTCATTCAACTAGTGAGACATTTATATAGATAGATAAATGTTTCAATTGAAGCAACACGACTGTTCGGACAAATCTTTTCATCCAAATGGTTTGAAGGAACAAACACATCAATTGAATTTAGACTAGAACAACACAACTCTTCGTACAAATTGTCCACTTGAATAGATTTGAACTAATAGCTACAATCTTCACTAGAACAAAAAGAGGCATTGACAACGTTTTTATTAACAACGTTTTTAAAAAAACGTTGTCATTTAGGTTTTCCACAACATTTATTTCAAAAACGTTGTAGTATTTCTATGTTGACAACGTTTATAAAAAAAATGTTGTGGTGACAGGAATAAACAACGTTTAATGAAGAAACGTTGCAGTGTAATACAACATTTAATAGTTAAACGTTGTGAAAAATGGTATAACAATGTTTTTTTATAAACGTTGTATTATGGTTTCAGTAAAATCTTAATACAATAAACTAGAAAAAGGAAAAAAAGAAAAACAAAGTGAACGGCTTCCCCCCAAATCCCAAAAGCAGCTTTTCTTTTTTTCAGCTTGTTCCCGACGGTTTAGGCAAGCTGAAGGAATGATTCTCGCTTTGCGCTTGTGCTAAGGAAGCTCCATATGTTGTTATCTTCCCCTCCCTATTTGTTGGTGTTTGTCCTCTAAGCGCAAGGAATCGAGTAGGCTAGTACCAATTCCTCCACATCAGTGACGCGATCACGGAGCTCTTGGGCGCGGCCTGAGTCGGAGCGCGCGTCGAAACTATATCATCTCTCTTCCTTCCCCGTTCGTTCTCTCTCTCTCTATGTGTGTCTCTCTCTCTTTTATATTATCTTGTGACATATATAATTCAGAAACTGAATTAATAAGCACCATTTTTTTATCAACTTGTAGAATTAATCAAGATGAAGGAGACTCAAACAAACCGCCCTATTATTTTATATATATTTAATTTTCTGAGTCCTATGCCACATCCGAATCCTACTTTTTACGATTTTGCTGTGTCAGTGCTACCTAGGTTAAGCTTCATTAGATTGTATGCAAAACACTAACCTGTGTATGCAACCACTGGGCAACTCTCAACGACCGTGTACCATGATGACACTGCATTAAAGCAAAGAAATATTTTTCAATAGGACACCCAAATTGAAGTGCAAAGAGACAGAACTTTGAAAAGAGAGGGAATGGAAAGTTACAGAAAAGCTAATGGGTACAAAAACATGAGAATATGTAAAAAAGACAATGGGTGAGTTTGGAAGTTAGAGTTTGGGAAGAAGTTAGAGGTTTTGGGGGGGTCTTGAGAGGTTTAACTAGTCAGATAAGTTGATTATGGTGTTTGGTTATGAAAGGATTAATAGAGCTCTTTAAACTCAAAACTCTATTGTAGAAAAAGCTGCTTTTTGGCTATTAGAGGTTTGAAGAATAGCTAGAGGATAGCTTTTTTTCCTCTCTCTATTCGTCTACGATGTTCATGCTTTTTTCTTTGATTTCTTTTATTTTTCACGCACTCTATTGTTGTGACTCAAAATTTATTTTCTTTCTTGCTAATAATCACAATTTTTCTTGGTTATTTTTACAATTAAAAACACATTTTAAAAATTATATTTTGCTTTCTTTTGTGATCCGATTTTCTTTTTATGCGCATGTATGTTTGATGTTTATGTTTTTTCATCTTATCTCGGTCGATGACCACAGTTTTCTATTTACTTTAGGTCGATTTAACAAAAATCGAATTTGAAGGTCATAGAAATAATAATCACAATGACACCGTATGAACCATCAAACATACGGAGTTTAAATATTATTATCTCTGGTTTTCACATTTTTTTGTTAGCTTTAGGCTAGCAGTTAAGGTACAATGAGATGTACTAAATTATTAATTCTTCAAACTGTGCTAATATTATTATCTCTTGTAGTGTTCTCGGTGTACTCATAATTCATATCGATGGATAAATCGTGGGTGAATCTTCCTGTGTTTTCACTCTAAGCTTAAATAGTAGTTTCATAGCTGCTTGTTGTCTTATGCCAGCTATGTAATATGTATAATTTTGTTTGTAGGCCAACTGCTGCTTACAGGGAAGGAGTAAGAAATTTTGTAGCAGTAAGTTTGGAAAGTCTAGGAAATCCCTCTAAAATTAGATGTCCCTTTACTCGATGCGTAAATTGGATTACCATCTAGTGATGATGTAGTCTCGCACTTGGTTATATATGGTATGGATAAGACATACGATGTTTGGATTTTTCACGGGGAAGAACGTCCTAGCACTTCCTCCAATAGGACATTTGATCTTGATGATATATCAGATACATATAGGATGTTCATAGATGCACGTGTTAACGAGGAAACGATTCCAAATTATACTGAAGCAATGGGAGATGAGGGGTTTTCACAATTATTAGAAGATGCAGAAACTCCCTTATATATGGGTTGTAGTGACTATACAAAGTTGACAGCGACAGTTGTGCTTTTCAAACATAAAGCCGTTAACGGCATTTATGACAAAGCATTTACTGATCTTCTCAAAATTTTAGGTCACATGTTGCCACAGAAGAATGTACTTCCTAGTTCCACATATACTGCAAAAAAATTATTTAAGAGCTTTGACTTGGGTTATGAAAAAATATATGCATGTGCTAATGATTGTTGTTTATTTAGAAAAGACTTGGCAGATCTAGACAATTGTCCAAGGTGTGGGAAATCCAGGTGGAAAGTGGTAGGAAAAGGAGATGAGCGTAAAATTAAAAAGGGGGTACCAGCCAAGGTGTTGAGATACTTTCCTATTATTCCCAGATTTAGAAGGATGTTCAGATCATTAGATAATTCTGAACAATTATTGTGGCATAGCAGTCATCATAGTAACGATAACAAAATGCGACATCCTGTTGACTCGCCACAGTGGAAGTCTATTGATAGTAGGTGGCCTTGTTTTTCATCTGATCCTAGGAATTTAAGACTTGGACTTGCCACAGATGGATTTAATCCTTATAGTAATCTTAGTTCTACACATAGTTGTTGGCCCGTGATGCTTGTTAATTACAACCTCCCCCCTTGGCTGTGCATGAAAAGGGAAAATATGATGTTAACTTTGCTAATCCCTGGTCCAAGGCAACCAGGAAATGATATTGATGTATATTTAAGGCCATTGATTGAAGATTTGAAAGAGTTATGGATAAGTAGGGTTGAGGTGTACGATGCATTTACGAAGAGCACTTTCAATCTGAAGGTTATTCTCATGTGGATGATTAATGATTTTCCGGCTTATGGAAATCTAGCTGGGTGTACGACTAAGGGTAAGATGGCATGTCCTATTTGTGGTGCTAATACTTGTTCAATTTATCTACCTCACAGTCACAAGTTTGCGTATATGGGTCATCGACGGTTTCTTATACCCATTCATCCTTACAGAAAGAAGAAGAGTTGGTTTGATGGAACCCATGAGAAGAGGGGGAAACCTCATATATTATGCAGTTCTCAAATTTTAGCAATTGTTAATGGGATTGAAAATGATTTTGGAAAATGGGATGAAATGAGAAGTGATGAAGAACCGAGACAATGAAGTGCAAAAGGTCAGAGAAAGAAGAAAAGTAGGAGGAAGATTATAAAGAAAGTTAAGGTCCTGAATTGGAAGAAAAAATCAATTTTTTTTGAGTTGCCATATTACGAGGTATAACAAATTTTGTGCTTTAATGTTAATTCAATATAATGATATAGTTAATAGCTAGCTGATAACTAATAAAAATATCTTATTTTTAGCATTTGTTGGTACATCACTGTTTGGATTTAATGCACATCGAAAAAAATTGTGGTGAGAGTTTACTGTGCACTTTGCTTGATATAAAAGGAAGATCAAAAAATGGTCATAGTGCTCGTAAAGACTTGGAAAGTATGGGAATTCGGCCAGAGTTGCACCCAAGGCTTGATGAGAATAGTAAGTTAGCCCTTCCACCAGGCCAACATACATTAACAAGTTCTGAGATAGAGACATTTTATTGGCGACTAAGAAATTTGAAAGTTCCCAACGGGTATAGCTCTAATATTGCAAACAGTTTTGCACAGAATGACAAGATACTTGGACTCAAGTCCCATGATTACCATGTATTGATGCAACAGTTATTGCCGGTCGCATTGAGAGGACTTCTACCAAAAGGGCCAAGAAATGCATTACTTCGTTTCTGTTCATTTTTCTATGATATAAGCCAAAGAGTGGTTGATGTCGAAAAAATTGAAGCTGCAGAACAGGAGATAATTGATACATTGTGCATGCTTGAAAGATATTTTCCTCCTTCATTCTTTGATATTATGATTCACTTGACAATACATTTAGGCCGAGAAACTCGTCTTTGTGGATCAAATCAATTTCATTGGATGTACCCGTTTGAAAGGTATTTGATATCCATTTATTATCTGGTAATAGGCTTGAATGATATTTTCCTTCCTAATTTATATCCAATATTTTTAGATTTATGAAGCCGTGCAAGGAATATGTTAGGAATCCTGCACGACCCGAAGGATGCATATGTGAAGGCTATCTTGCCGAAGAATCCATACGATTTTGTTGTGAGTACATTAAGGAAAGTTGTGCACTATTTGAAACACATAAACGCAATGAGGAATACCAAAATGAAAACACATTTGAAGGACGACCAATTTCTAAAGGAGAGCATACTACATTGTCTAATGAAGACATGCAAAATGGTCATCGATATGTGTTGTTTAATACGGCAGAAGTGGAACCACATGAAGTGTAAGTTTAAGTTATATGCAATTTTGCCTAGTTTGTTTCTTAGGAATATTTTCACATTATTTGTTTTTAGGATGCATATGGAAGAGTTGAAGATGTTACATACTGATCTATCCGATGATCAACTTTCAAAGATGCATTCAGACACTTTCTCTAGTTGGTTTACAAAAAAGGTTTTTTATATATTATTTGGACTTTATTAGTTTATACATTGTGAATAAGTATGTTATTTATTTAAAATAAATATACAGGTTAAAGACCAAATAGCCTCAGGCGAAGTAGAAGTTCCTGAAATAATAAAGTGGTTATCATATGGGCCTAGAAGGCAAGCGCTCTCATATTCTGGCTATATAATAAATGGTCGTCGATTTCGTACCAAGGACACCGAAAAGTCCACACAGAATAGTGGTGTTTCACTTGAAGCAACTACAATACGTCAATCTGGTCCAAATGACAATTGCCAATCTAGTAGCAACACAATAGGTCATTACGGGATCTTGCGTAACATTATAGTGTTGGACTATCTTATGTTTCAGATTCCCTTATTTAAGTGTGATTGGGCAAATATCTATCGTGGAGTGAAGGTTGAAGATGGATTTACATTAGTCAACTTTGCTCAATTTCAAGATCAATTTAAAGGAGATCCTTTTATACTAGCAACGCAAGCCTCACAAGTATTCTATCGAGAGAAAGCAAAACATCTAATTGGCAAGTTGTTGTCAGACCACCACCAAGGGGCTATCATGATATGGAGATCTATGATAAGAGTGATGATGAGAATAATGAATTGTCGTGTAATCCACTTGATGTATCTTTGCTTGATAAAACCGATGATTGCCAAGATAGTACTTGCGTAAGAGTGGGATGTGATGACAAATTGGTATATTTGATAAGTATTTATGTTATTATGACTATTTTTTCTTAATTATAGTGTCATTATGTTTGTTTATTACATTACTTGTACTAACATATTTACAAAATTATTTGATTGCTTTGCTTCCATATAACAGGTAGAGGCTGAGTAGGAGGATCTTTGGATAACTCTATCAAAGTTTGTCGACGTGATCACAATAGGTAATGATGGGATAGAGGTAAGAGTTAGTGTTACCATAATGATTTTACATGTGTATGTCATTGTTTTTAGTTATAAAATATATACTCCCTCCGTCCCAAATGCTAACAATAGTGTCATTATGTTTGTTTATTGCATTTTTTCAAAGCAGATTTTAAAATCAGATCCATGTCCAAGATAGAAAGGGGATTTTTCAATGCAGATATTTCAATGCAGATTTTTCACATTAGACACTGAAAATCAGTTCCAATTCCCAGATTTTTCAATGCAGATTCAAACAGTACAGTGTGAAATCAGTTCCATGTCCCAGATTTTTTCAAAGCAGATTTTAAAATCAGTACACTGTGAAATCAGTTCCATGTCCCAGATTTTTTCAAAGCAGATTTTAAAATCAGTTCCATGTCCAAGATAGAAAGGGGATTTTTCAATGCAGATTTTTCAATGCAGATTTTTCACATTAGACACTGAAAATCAGTTCCATGTCCCAGATTTTTCAATGCAGATTTTTCAATGCAGATTTAAACAGTACACTTTCAATGCAGATTTAAACTGAATTAGTTATTAAATATATACGTACAAATATTGTGTTTACTAACTTTACAATGATCTATGCAGAGTTCAAGAAAAGGGAGTAGGCACTTGAAGAAAATACATTTAGCATTGGTTGCAATTTCGCAACAACAAGGGAACGAATGCATTCGAATTTGTGAAAGAGGGTCGAATCCCTCTCCTAAACGTGTTTCTACTGAAGTTCCTAATGAATATACCTGTGAAGAGCAGTTGGTTGAAGAACAAGAGGCCTTGAGAAAGAAAAAAAGAGGCCCAACAAGGTTGAGAGAGTTATGCTCAAATCCTACGGAACTAATAGAGGTGGATTTCAATGAAAGAGGACAGCCTATCGGTGAGCATTCCAAGTGGTTATCTTCATTCTTGGGTGCTTTAGCACGACAATTTGTACCGGTCAATATTGATGATTGGAGGAAAGTTCCTAATGAAACAAAGAAAGATTTGTGGACATGTGTTAAGGTAATGATAATATATTTAATTGGGTTTGAACATAAAAATTAAAGTGTACATGTTCCCTTGTTTGTGATATGATGTTTATGTACAGGGGAGATTCAAGATTGATGACATGCACGAGAAGCTTATTATTCAACAAATGGACACTCGTTGGAGGCAGTCTAAATCGAAGCTGATAGAATCTCTTAGAGATGCATCAAAAATACGAGATAAAGAGTCAAAATTTGCAGCCCTTAAACCAGATAACATATCTCTTGAAGAGTGGAGCACTTTTATCGCAAAAAAGTTATCAAATGAATTTGAGGTAAATTTAGTTTTTTATAATTAGTTTATGTTGTATATTTTTTGTTTGTAACATAAGAAATGGCGTAGGTGAAGAGCAAAATGTATAAGGAGATTAGGGCGAACAATCATGCCCCACATACAATGAGTCGGAAGGGGTATACTCGACTAGAGGATGAAATGGTAACTTTCTATAAATTGATCAATACTCCTTCCATCCCACCTCACGTGATTATTACATATTTTCAGTTTTGTATTTTAACTTAAATAGTACTTATTCTTTTTAGAGAAAGAAGAATCCAGAAAAGCCTCTAAGGAGAGAAGATATTTGGTGTAAAGCACACACTAAAAAGAATGGTGAAGTACCAACTCCATTTATTGCCGATTGTGTGGTAAGTGATATTTCAACTAAATCATACTTTATTTTTTTACTCCCTCCGCCCAAAATGCCAATATTTTATGTCATTATTACGAATGAACTTTGAGTAATTATTTTAGGTTGATTTAACTATCCTATTAAAAATACAAAAACTTGTTATTGATATTATAATCAAATCAATCCATGTTTATTTCTCAAAGTTCAATTGTAGTAACAATAAAGAAAAAATAGAAGACTATTTTGGGACGGAGGGAGTATTTTGCCTAATCTATCATTTAATACTTGTTTGTTTACTAATTTTCAAGAGTAAAATACAAGAGATCACATCCTCTCAAACCTCCCATTTGACATCAATTAATGAGGACGCACTCTCTCAAATACTCGGGCCCGAGAGAAATGGAAGAGTTAGAGGGATGGGATTTGGTATTACCCCATCAAAAATAGGTATCCACATGAATAGTTCAAAGAAAGTCCAAGCACTTGAGAATCAAGTTTCAGAACTGAATAAAAAAATGGAGAAGTTTGAACATTTAGAAAATGAAATGGCAGAGATGAGACACTTTATGCGTATGCAGGCAAGTATTTTCTAGTCAAGCACATTGTTTTTAGAGTTATTTATAGTTTTCACTTACATGTTAACTCGTGATTGTTCCTAGGGTTTCGCGTCAAAGGAGAAAGCAAATTCAAAGATGGCCTCTCCACATTTGCATAGTATTGGTTCAAGGGAAAATTTGAATGGGAAGTCACCCACTCCGTCGTCACATAATGGTAGCTCTAATGCTCGTGATTGTTATGGTTCAACTTCAAGAGATGCCCATACAAGTGTCACTGTTGATCGCAAATGCAAATTATTGGATTGGCGAAAGAAGGTTCTTGTTGAAGCTACAATTGCATCCACGGATCCTAATGCTATGGTGCACGGTGTTCCCATTCGAAATGATGCTTGGAAGGTTTGGGTTCAAGTAGCTTTGGTTCCTAATGCTGATTTGTGGAGGCCTAACTCAGATATGTCAGTCATCGCGGATGCAGTTGGGAGTACGACCGCATGGCCTAAGGAATTCGTTTCTTTTAATTAGTTAAGAATCTTATGTCTGGACTTCTATTTCGGATTTCTATTTTGATGCACAATATGTGTCCTATGTTGGTTTATTGCTAAACATTTAGAACTTGGTATTACTTATTTTTTTTAAGATGTTTGCCCGACTTATTAACTAACCCCTTTTAACTCCGCCAATGCAATTGTTGTATATTGCATTGCATTGCCGGTCCCAAGCCCGGATAAAGGAGGAGGGGAAAGGTATGTGAGGCATATAAATCAAGGGTCAGTTGCATGGTTATAGGTAATTGATATTACACCTTCTTACTTATTATTGTGTTTTAATTGATCATATGTAAGTATATATCTCAAATTTTTGGTAGTGTTGAATCATTTACACTTGATTTTAAAGGGAAAGAATGGAAGAGCGTTCTTGAAGAGTGGCTAATTTTGTTCAGATTGTTGCCCAATCCTAGGGCTTTCTATGAAGGTCGATTTTTTAGAGATGTTCTACTGAACAGGTTGGTTATATAATTGGCTGCAATTGCTAGATTGATAGTGTTTTATATATCTTTGTCTTCACGTTTTTGGTTAAGGACACAATAAGCATCACCAAGTTTGTCACATTACTTTTATCTTACTTTTTTGTGTTTGAATCTTTTCTTATTTGTGCTGCAGGCTTCTTGATCAAAATGATGCTGATTTACAGATGAAAGTTCTTGAATGCTTGTTGAACTGGAAGGAAGACTTCTTACTTCCATACAGCAAGAATCTAAAAAATCTAATGAATGCAAAAGATTTGCGGGATAAACTTGCCAGGTGGAGCTTATCCAGAACCTTGATGAATTCTGTTGATGAGCGAGATAGAGCTTCCATTGTGCCTGTAGGTGTACGGATAAAGTTAGAAGTTTGAAAATGCTTGGTACCCAGAAGGTAACTGCAGTATGTGGCATGTTCTTAACTCTATTTGTGTATGGTTTTTTTTTTATATAATATAAATCTCAATGAGGTGCTTTCACCTTTTCAGAATGCAAGTGTACATCATCGAAAGGCAGTTCTCGGATTTTTGGCTGAGCATGATCTTGATGAGCTTCCTCTTTTCTTCTGGTTAGTTAATCTCTTACTTCCTGTCTCTCATAGTGGTGATGAAATCAGAAAAATTTTCTGGGCATCATCCAAAAGTCCTAACTTCAAGATTGACGCATCTGATATTTTGATGCATTTTGCATCTCATAATGTGTTCAGACAACACTATAGGGACTGGATTCTCTATTTTTTTCTTTCTTTATTTTGTTATTTTTTTACAGACTGGATTCTTGTATGTTACATTGTCAGCCTCCCTCTTTGCAGTGCTGGAAATATTTGCCATGAAGTTGTCTATCTCAAATGGTTCATTTGGTCTAATTTGTTGCCTCTTTCTTTGCAATCATTCAGATAGACTGGTGGAATGTGGTGCTCTAAAGAGGTCAATCGAAATTATTTATTCTGCAACATTACCAAAGGCATCCAAGCCTTTCATCTACATGTCAATAAAATTGCCACCTGAACACATTGATGTGAATATACACCCAATGAAGAGAGAGGTATGTGTCAAGTTAACTATAACTGATTTCTGCTCCAGTTATATCTGCTTTTGGGGAACGTTATTACAAAGTTTCAGCGGAGGCTTTAAGAGTATGTGGAGAACTTGTTCGTGTTGTGCGACCAAATATTGAGGTCTGCTGCTTCATCTCTAGATTTTATGTGGCTTCTAGTTAGTGGGAGGATGCTTCCTAAAATTTTGATTTGATTTTGTTGTGCAGGGTTATGGTTTTGATTTTAAACCATATGTCCATCCTATAGACAATGCTATTATGTCACGTTTGACAAACCAAGATCAAGATCAGGTCAGAGACATTCCTTGTGTTGAAATCCTGTCCTCTTAGTTTCATATCTTACTGCTCTCCTCTCCTCTCCCAGGAAGTGAAAGAATGTGCCATTTCTTGCATGGGGCTTGTGGTTTCTACATTTGGTGATCATATTGGGGGAGAAGCACGGCGTGCCTTCCTGTGCTTGTTGATCGAATGGGAAATGAGATAACTCGTCTTACAGCTGTGAAGGTTTGTTAAAGCTTTTACTTGGGGTTATTTTGTGTAGTTAGTTCATGGTTCTTGTTTCATAAATTGCATGTAAAGCATTTAACATTAAGTGCTTTAGTTTCTTCTTATATTTATGGCAAGTGAAACCGTTAGGTGATGACAATTGTTAGGAATTACTCTATTAAGCATTTCTAGGATGACGACTGCACATGAGAAATGGCAACTATTTTGACGGCCAAATTCTTTGTATATCGTTTCATTTAGTGTTGATCTATGTTCAAACAAGGTATTTTAGCCTTCTAGGTTTCAGTCGAACTCTTCTTTGTTTATTTTGCGTGTGCCATGTATTGATTTATGTTCATGAGGACTTGAAGTGAGTAAGAAGTCCATTGACACACTTTATTGTAGTAGGTGCAATAGGTGAATTTGGGGGTGGATATTTTTTTTAGAAAAATAACTTTATACAACGTTTTACATAAACGTTGTGAATACTCAAAGACAACGTTTTTCCAAACATTGTGGAAGTGGATATTTTTTTTTAAAAAATAATTTTATACAACGTTTTAAATAAACGTTGTTAATACTCAAAGACAACGTTTTTCCAAATGTTGTGGAACTTATTAACAACCTTTTTAGAACGTGTTGTTACCCAAAATATTATCCGGAGATAGTATTGCTGGAATGATCGAGTAACCAACAAGTGCGGGAGCACGTCCGTGAGAAATTAAATGACACAAGATTTGCCGGGGTTGTTAATCCCGGGCTTGAATGCTCTCGCGAGATTTTATTAATACAAATATTCGTGGATACAAGTATTAATGTGAGAAATCTAGATACAATGAGTGTAAAAAGACTCTGTTAATCCGGCTCTTGAGCGAAGCTCGGTGTTCTTCGTCCCTGCCGATCGTCTACTTGATGAGAGAGGCCGGGAGAAGAAGTACCAAAAGATAGCTGTTGCCAAGAGTTGGAGAAAGCCAAGTGCTGTGTATTTTGCTTCTGTATGGTGTGTGGAATGCGAGAATGCCAGACCGAAATCCAAGTGCAGGCTGCCTTCTTTATATAGGGGTTGAGGTGCCTTGTCTCCTAGCGGGCGATCGTCTTTCGGCCATTAATATAATGGGGCGATCGTCCTAAAGGTCACGTGGGCAGTCTGCCAAAAGTCCAAGGCTACTGGCGGCCAGTATGCGGTCAATGAGGAGCCAAAGACGCGTCGGAAATCTTATCACAGGTGGTCCCACTTCGTTACTTTCGGCGGACTCGTTAGTAGGCGAGGTAGGTGACAGGCTGTGGTCACAGGTCTTGTCTGTCAGCTCCTTTTGCAGGTCTGCGGCCCTGTTCGTAGGTGAGGTAGGTGACAGGTCTGTCAGCGCCTTTTGTGGATCTGCACGTGGGTGCTGTCCTATGGCTCGGCCTTTGCCGACTGGATGGCCATCGGCCCTGATCGGCATGAAGCGGTCGTTTCTAGCTGGACACCGAGGGTCGTCCTCGGCCAGTCACTGAGGGTCGGCACTGGTCGGTCACCAAGGGTCGGTCGGCAAGGCGCCGAGAGATGATCGTCCATAAGTCGGTCGCCAGAAGTCGGTCGCCAGGGGCCGAGAGATGATCGTATTGGATGTCGATCGCTCGGCACCGGGACTTGTCCTGGGACCTTCGGTTGGCCGATTCATGTTGTCTTCGGGGCTAATGCTAGGCACTGGTCGCGGTCGGCGGCTCTGTCTCATTTGCTCAGCGTGGCTAGGTCGCCGATCTCCGAGGCGATCGCCGGTCGGAGAGTGTAATTCTCGACACAACAATTGCCCCGGCTTGCTCCTATGTTGAAGACATGGGGCGAGGTGGTTCTTGCTAGCGATCGTGTAAGGATGAGGACGGCGATCTTCTTGGTGACTTATGATTCGGACTTGGGCTATCATGGTCGATTGGCTAGCTATCTTTCGGTCTTGTACCTGCAAAAACAACATTGGCCGATTCCCCTCGGAAACTTGATGGTTTCGCTTGTTTGAGGAATCGTGCACAGTCGCGAAGTTCGATGGGCCGACTCCATGACCGTGTCTTGGTGCGCGAAGACATTGAGTGTCTCGTGACTCACTTTATTATGAGGGTCCTCTGTTAGGCTGCGCCTCGCCTCGTATTTAAACGAAGGGCGTGCGGTCTCGGTCTAGAGGAGTCCTTGCACGGGGCAGCGTCGGATGAATCAACTCCACGCCCGCGGCTTGTTATCTCTGCTTCCACCTCGGCCCACCATGAAGATGGCGAACCTCGACGGTGTACGTTGAGACGGGGGTTGTGGCACGTGTCGCATCGTCCGGGAAGATCATCTTTTGATGGTGAATCTTGAGGGCGGGCGATCGTGTCCACTGATCAATGTTGGAGAGCCCTCAGACTACGCCGGCCTCGTATTTAAACGAAGGGCGGGCGATCTCGGCCGAAAGGGACCTTGCATGGCCGAAGCACCCGGTTCCATCGACTACCAGGACCATGGCTTTATGATGTGCGGTGGAGGCGATCTTATGCCTTAGTCCGTCATGTTAGATCTTTGGGTGTAGAGGGCGATCGTGTCCTCCGGGTTCCGATGATGTAGCGTGATGATCGGCGATGGGCGGAAGGCGCGATCGTCGCTCAGTGCCGATCGCTTTATTCGTGTGTCGATATCGCGATCGGGCGGGAGATCGTCGTCCGGGCGCCGATCGCGCTGCTCACAGGCTAAGAAGGAACCTTTGCCTGGCCAGAAAATCTGCGGCTCTAGCCCGGAAGGCTGCGTAGGTTGCAGGTTGGTTCTTCGTGAGATGCCTGAACATAGGCGAAAAACCCTGAAATCCTACTAGGACCGCGTAGAGGGCGGTCTCATCGCTTATGGGCTCGCCGTTGAGGATGATCACGTCTACCCGGTCGATGTAGTCCGATTCGGACTCTTCTTCTCCCTGCCTGATTTGCATCATGCGAAGGGGACCTTCTGGCCGGACGACCCTGGTGGCGAAATACTCCGTGAAGACGTGCGCCAGCTGGTTAAAAGAGCCAATGGACCGAGGCGGCAACGAGGCGTACCACCTGTGGGCGAGGTCGTCCAGCGTCAGAGGGAACATTCGGCACCTGGTCGCGTTTGATGCCCCACACCCGGTCATGTAGATGTTGAACTTCCTCAGGTGCATCTGGGGGTCCGATCGCCCCTCGTACACGGGTGTTTGCGGGGGAGCGATCTTGTGCTGCACGGGGGCGAGCTCGATGTCGATCGTGAGCAGCTCGCTTGGCCCGGCGATCGTCTTCTTGGCGCCTGCCCTGGATTCCAGGAGCGCTTTCATGTCGTCGAGTTGACGTTGCATCGCAGCCATCGCCATGGCTTGGTCGCTTGCAGATCGGCTTTGGGAGCAGGAGCCGAGGCGATCGTGTACCGATCTCCGGACTCCGCTGCTGCCGGCCTCGGCTATTTGGCGAGGGGGAGCCAGACGGCTGGGCTGCCTTCTGGGAGTTGGGTAGGCCGAGCTCCTGGTGACGGACTCAAACTCCGTCGTCTCGTAGGCCGGGCCGGGCCCAGCTTGCTGGTCGGGTCACCGCCGAGCGATCGAAGACAGAGGTGCCCACGGCGAGCACCTCTTCTTGCGGACGGAGCCTCACAGCGATCGCTCGGCGATGCGCCTTGAGCTTCCGCTTGGACTTCCGGCGGACGGCCGAGGGGGTGATAGCAGGAGGCGCGTCGAGAGCACTCCGTCGCTCCTGTAGGACGGCCAGGGCCCCTTCGATCTGTTCCTTGGTTCGGAACCGATCGAGCGAGAGGCTTGGGCCACCTTTCAGGGGCGGGATCGAGCGTCTCTGACCGCGGCGGCTACCCTCCACCATCGGCTGTGGCTCGAACTGGGATGGAATGCGGCGTCTGGCCGGCTGGCCGGCGGCTTTCTTCGACGCGGAGGCGGAAGACATGATTTCTGAAAGATTTCTTTGAAGTACAGTAAGTGTCACTTCAAGTATCTGCCCCGAGAACAGTGAGTGTTCTTCGAGACGGTAGGTATAAAAATTTGAGGGTTAGATCCCCCTTCCTCTAGCGCCAATTGTTGTTACCCAAAATATTATCCGGAGATAGTATTGCTGGAATGATCGAGTAACCAACAAGTGCGGGAGCACGTCCGTGAGAAATTAAATGACACAAGATTTGCCGGGGTTGTTAATCTCGGGCTTGAATGCTCTCGCGAGATTTTATTAATACAAATATTCGTGGATACAAGTATTAATGTGAGAAATCTAGATACAGTGAGTGTAAAAAGACTCTGTTAATCCGGCTCTTGAGCGAAGCTCGGTGTTCTTCGTCCCTGCCGATCGTCTACTTGATGAGAGAGGCCGGGAGAAGAAGTACCGAAAGATAGCTGTTGCCAAGAGTTGGAGAAAGCCAAGTGCTGTGTATTTTGCTTCTGTATGGTGTGTGAAATGCGAGAATGCCAGACCGAAATCCAAGTGCAGGCTGCCTTCTTTATATAGGGGTTGAGGTGCCTTGTCTCCTAGCGGGCGATCGTCTTTCGGCCATTAATATAATGGGGCGATCGTCCTAAAGGTCACGTGGGCAGTCTGCCAAAAGTCCAAGGCTACAGCCGGCAGCCAGCTGTGCGGTCCAATGAGGAGCCAGCACGCGTCCGGAAGTACTGCCACAGGTGGTCCCACTTTGTTACTTTCGGCGGACTCGTCAGTAGGCGAGGTAGGTGACAGGCTGTGGTCACAGGTCTTGTCTGTCAGCTCCTTTTGCAGGTCTGCGGCCCTGTTGGTAGGTGAGGTAGGTCTGTCAGCGCCTTTTGTGGATCTGCACGTGGGTGCTGTCCTGTGGCTCGGCCTTTGCCGACTGGATGGCCATCGGCCCTGATCGGCATGAAGCGGTCATTTCTAGCTGGACACCGAGGGTCGTCCTCGGCCAGTCACTGAGGGTCGGCACTGGTCGGTCACCAAGGGTCGGTCGGCAAGGCGCCGAGAGATGATCGTCCATAAGTCGGTCGCCAGAAGTCGTTCGCCAGGCGCCGAGAGATGATCGTATTGGATGTCGATCGCTCGGCACCGGGACTTGTCCTGGGACCTTCGGTTGGCCGATTCATGTTGTCTGCGGGGCTAATGCTAGGCCGCCTGGTCGCCGGTCGGCAGCTCTGTCTCGGTTGCTCGGCAGTGGCTAGGTCGCCCGATCTCCGAGGCGATCGCCGGTCTGAGAGTGTAATTCTCGACACAACAGAACGTTGTCAATAAACAAGGACAACGTTTAAGTACACGTTGTTGAAGTTAGTAACAACGTTTGCTAACCATTGTTAAAGCTTTTTAACAAAAAACGGGATCGCTATTACAACAACGTATCCGCAACGTTTAAAGAACGTTGTCATAAAGATGGACCTAAGACAACGTCGGATAATACAACGTTTTAAGAAACGTTGTCAAACACTAATTACAATGTTTAAAAAACATTGTGAAAGACCTTTTTTGTTGTAGTGCTTTAT
Source organism: Orobanche coerulescens (assembly GCA_033398695.1). Classification (NCBI taxonomy): domain Eukaryota; kingdom Viridiplantae; phylum Streptophyta; class Magnoliopsida; order Lamiales; family Orobanchaceae; genus Orobanche; species Orobanche coerulescens. The sequence goes on from CM065814.1 coordinate 67,721,028, forward strand.
CCGACAATTTTATTCACATGAAAATAATTTATTTTTTTAAATGTTTTTGCAACTGTTGTAGAAATTTGTCTTTTGCAGGTGTTGTAGTAGATGAATAAAAGATCGTTTAACCAACTGCCTTGGCGCAGTTGGCCACCTAACCTTCAATTTAGTTGGAGGTCAGGGGCTCAATTCCTAGTGGCAACACTTTGGAATTGAATTTCTCAAGGCCCAATGATCCCTTAGTCTTTGACTAAGGGTTAGGTCCTAGCCCCCAGGGATAGCTGGCGAATAGTTACAATATCATGTGCTTCAAGCGTCAGTGTGGGAGGCCTGATCTCGGTGGGAACCTGCGGTTGGATTATGGAGACCCGACATGCCTATCTATCGGGGTCCAACAATGAGCAATCACTTGGGGGATAACTCCTTGTGCGCGGAAGTGGAGTATATTTAATTGATAGTCAGGTACATTATCTCGCGGTTTAACTAGAAGCTATTCTGAGGGGCCGGAGCTATTTCTCATAAGATTAGTCATACGAAATATGGATCACCTATGTATCAAAAAGATCGTTTTTTCTTAAAGAAACGATTGTCCATGACCCTTTTAACACACTTTATATAGGACAATATACCCTACATTTCTGTCCAATTTCATTAAAAATATCTTTCTAAGACGATTGTCCATGACACTTTAGTTTATGTAGGACAATATACCCTATATTTCTGTCCAATTTCCTTAAAAAAATATTTCAAAGATTTCTTCCGAAATTCTGTAAATTAGTGGAAGTGCAAACCGGGTGGGGTGGGAGGGGGGAGGAAGTAAGGATTTCGAGAAAGTTAGGGAAGAGAGATTGAGATGGTTTGGCCACGTCCGCAAGAGGCAGGCATCTGCTCTGGTGAGGAGGGTCGAGAGTTTATTGGTTGTCGGGGGAGGAGGAGAGGCAGACCGAGGAGGGCGTGGGAGGAGCAAATGAGATTAGATTTCAAGGCCTTAAACCTTTCCGGGACCATGACTATGGATAGGTGCTCGTGGAGGCGCAAGATCAGAGTTGTAGATTCTTTGGTAGGGAGCGGTGCTGTAGTAGAGAGACTCAGGGTTGGGTTGTCTCGGTTAGCTTTGGCCTAGAGCATTACATTTTTTACTTTTACTCCTATTGCATATTTTATACTATTGCCTTTTGCGTGTGGTGTATTTTCTACAGGGAGCTATGCGCAGAGTCAATTTCTCTTCTGTTAGAGCAGCGTTCATCGAGAGTGTAGTTGTCAAAGTCACCTTAGGTAAGTCTCATGTGAATTAAGTCATGAGCTCAGGTATGATTTTGAGCTTTTTCGAATCATATGCTTTTTTGTATATACCACTTATTACTTTGTTGTGCACTAAGCTGGGGGTCTTGACGGAAACAGCCTCCCTACCGTAAAAAGTAGGGACATGGTCTGCGTACATCTTACCCTCCCTAAATTCTGCTCTATGCGAGATATACTGCATATATTTGGTTTGGTTTAATTTACTAACTTTAGTAGGGCTGGGATAGTTCGGTTTCTTGAAAAAAAAGCAAGGAACCGAAGTTCCAAATGTGTTATGTAATTCGGGTTCGGTTCCTGACTTTTTTCTCCAGGAACCGAATTTCTAGGAACCGAAGTAATTTTACCAAAAAACCGAAAAAACCGAACCGAAATTTACAACCCGAAATTTTCAGAAATAACCTAAAACCCGAAATTTTTTACATTACTTGATTAATTTTCAGAAATAACCGAACCGAAATTTTTTCTGTTACTTCAGAAATAACCGAAATTTTCAGAAATAACCGAAAAATCCGAAATTTTCAAAAATAACCGGAAAACCCGAAATTTTGTTCGGTTATTGTCACTAATTTCGGGTAGTACGGTTATTGAAATTTTAAAATTACAATAACCGAACCCGAACCCGAAATTTATTGCAGGACCCGAACCCGAAATTTATAAATAATTTTTTTCTTAAAACCCGAACCGAACCGAACCGAAATGTCAATTTCGGTTCGGATCTTCGGTTATTCGGGTCCAAAGTCCCAGCCCTAAACTTTAGCGGTTGGTCCACTCACACACAAACTTTCCTCACATGTCTCCACCGTCGAATAAACAAACAAAACAAAAAGCTTAACGGTAGAATAGAATGTTGAAAGATCAATCTTTTTAGAACGACCAGATCGCTACCATTGGGCATTGGCACTGAGACACGTTGATGCTGTCTCAGCGGATTTAACGCCTTAACTATCGCTACTCGCTAGGCCCGCTCAAAAGTTTGTGGCACCTTCGTGAATAAAGGAAATCTTAATGGGGTATATGGGCGTAAAAAAGTGGACGTTTTATTCTGTTGGGTTAATGACGCCGAAATCCACAATCTTTCATCCGACTTTCATTTTTTCCACAACCATTTCAAAAATCCTGTAAATCCACAACATTTGACACTTGTTCAATTTTTTCATAATTTTGATTTAGCTCCAAATTCGGTCCTATGTGGATCCTACGTGGGCCATTTGTCATGTAGAAAATTCAAGCTGCGTCGTTTTAAGCTTAGGGTTAATACGCCAAAAATCACAACCTTTGATGTCCCTTTCATTTTTTCCACAATATTTGGCACTTGTTCGATTTTTTCCATTAGCATCTTAAAAGTTGAAAAATATTTTCAATTTTAGTTTTTTGCAATTTTAAGGGCGAACTTTATAATGTAGTTCTATTCTTTTTTTTTTCCAAAAAAAAAATCAGTTTGTAGAGTTCCTTTTTTTAGATTTTGACTAGTTAATTTTAAAGAGTTTCAGATAATATTAAAACACTCATTTGTTTGTTTGCATCTTTAACATAATTAGTGTTTTTTTCTTGTGTGTGTGTGTTTTCAGATGTCAATTGTTTGTTTGTAAGGTGATTTGGTTTCATGGCAATAAATAGGCAATAATGTTTTCCTTAATTATTTGCACTTATGTAATATAATCTGTTTTTTCCCCATATTTCAACTGTTTTTTTTTTGGGTTTTTCTTAGCTTTCAGTTTTTAGGAAGTATATTGTTTTAAGATCATGATATACCAATTGGAAAACTAACGAGTCAAAATCTAAAAAGAGAAACTCTACAAACGAATTTTTTTTTTGGAAAAACCAAAAAAAAATATACCTACATTATAAAGCCGTCCTTAAAATTGTGCAAAAAAACTAAAAATTGAAAATATTTTTCAACTTTTTAAATGCTGCTAATGGAAAAATCCAACAAGTGCCAAAGGTTATGGAAAAAATGAAAGGGGCGTCAAAGGTTGTGTATTTTAGCGTTATTAACCCTAAGCTTAAAACGACGCAGTTTGAATTTCCGGCGGCGACATACTCCCGGCATCCACGTAGCATCCACGTAGGACTAAATTTGGGGCTAAATCAAAATTATGGAAAAATCGAACAAGTGCCAAAGATTGTGGATTTACAGGATTTTTGAAAAGATTGTGGAAAAAATGAAAGTCGGATGAAAGATTGTGGATTTTGGCGTAACCCTATTCTGTTTCACAGAGTTATTTACAAAACAAGTGTATTTTGAAAACATATTTACCAAAATAGTGTGCTCTCAAACATAATTACCAAAAGGGTGTTGTTTTCTATTAAGTAGGTTTTAATTGATTTTTTTACTCCTTTTTTTACTGACTTTTTTTACTGCTTTTTTTTACTGCCCTTTTTTTTAAATTGTTTTTTACTATTTTTACTGTTTTTTTTAAACTGTTTTTCACTGTATTTTTACTGTTTTTACTGCTTTTTTTTAGTACTATTTTTTTATTATGTCTTATATGACAATCACAACAATTATTTGAACAATGATAACAATAAAAAATTAAAACCAACATCATCACAAAGTTACTAACCCAACAAGTTATTTACCAAACGAAAAGACAAAAGTAACATTTCTATTTTCTTCCGAATATCTTGAGTCGATAATCGATCTTTATCTGCAAAAAAATAAAGAAATGAGAGATATAGTCATACCAATTAACCGAATAAATTTTCTAAAATTTGTCTTTATATACCGTGGCTTAGACGGACATCCTTTTCGGTTGTGACACTACAAAAAAAACAGTTTTTACCGACGCCATTTACTGACGCCCGTACCCGCCGTTGTTAAACTTATAATTACCGACGCCATTACTGACGCCCGTTATTTAATTGATTTACCGACGCAATTGCCGACGACTGGTTCACAGACTTATTTTTTTCTTTTTTTCATAATTAACGACGCCGTTTACTGACGCCCTTAACGACGGCGACGCCATTTCGGCATTGGTAATTTTTTTTATTATTTTTTTCTTTTTTCACAATTAACGACGTCGTTTATCGATACCCTTACCGACGCCATTTTGGCGATGGTAATGTTTTTTATTTTTTTCCCAATTAACGACGCCGTTTACCGACGTCAGTATTCACGTCCGGGCTCAGGCGGGTTAGGTCCGGGCTCAGGCGGGTCAGGTCTGGGCTCCATTCAATTTCAAATGGCTGAGAAAGATTTTGGTATATAAACAATACAATACAGTACTGTTTTTCCGATGTGGGATAGTGTAAAAAATTTACCGACGCCATTTCGACGTCAGTAAACAGCGTCGTTAATTGTGAAAAAAGAAAAAAAAATAATAAAAAAAATTTACCAAAGCCGAAATGACGTCGGTAAGGACATCGGTAAACGGCGTCGTTAATTATGAAAAAAAAGAAAAGAATAAGTCTGTGAACCGGTCGTCGGCTATGGCGTCGGTAAATTAATTAAATAACGGAGTCGATGTGACGTTGGTAAATTATCGGTTTAACAACGGCGGATGCAAGCGTCGGTAAAAACTGTTTTTTTTGTAGTGTCACAACCGAAAATGATGTCCGTCTAAGCCACGGTATATAAAGACAAATTTTAGAAAATTTTCGGTTAATTGGTATGACTATATCTCTCATTTCTTTGTTTTTTGCAGATAAAGATCGGTTATCGACTCAAGATATTCGGAAGAAATTAGGAATGTTACTTTTATCTTTTCGTTTGGTAAATATCTCGTTGGTTTAGTACCTAAAAACTTTGTGATGATGTTGGTTTTAATTTTTTATTGTTAGCATTGTTCAAACAATTGTTGTGATTATCATATAAGACATAATAAAAAATAGTATTAAAAAAGCAGTAAAAACAGTTTAAAAATACAAGAAAAGCAAGAAAAGAAAACAGTTTAAAAAAGTGTAAAAAAAGGTAGTTAGAAAAAGCCAGTAAAAGAAAATAGCAAAAAAATCAATTAAAACCTAAAACAACACTCTTTTGGTAATTATGTTTGAGAGTACCTTATTGGTAAATATGTTTTCAAAATACACCTCTTTTGTAAATAACTCTGTAACTGATCATGACACATCACCCCAAGTAATCTACAACTATCTATCTTTACTATATGCAAATGATGTGACATAGACTCTCATTGATGGAGTTATTTACTAACGGAATGTAGTTTTAAAACATATTTATCATATAGATGTACTTTCAAACATATTTACGAAATAGGTGTAGTTTTCTATTTAAGTGGGTTTTTATTGATTTTTTTAATTTTTTAAAATCATAATATTTTCTATTTTTTTAACTGTTTTTTTACTGTCTTTTAAACCTTTTTTTAAGAAAAAATATCTGTAATATTAATTAATAGCCAGAAGTTCTTATTTAAAATTCGTAAATAAAAAAATTGAAAAAAAGGATTTTGGAATTTATTTGTAAACTGTCTTAATATAAAAAAACTAGAATATTATTCTACATAAGGAAATAAAAATTTGAATAATTTTTTTAAATATAATTTTTTTTTTTAAAACCTTCTAATTGTATTTTTTCATAAAAAAACTATTATGTTCTTAAAAAAAATCTAAAAATCTAAAATAAAAAAAGACACATTAAGGTTTAACTAAAATTTTACAATATTATATTAAACAATGTTATTTTTATTTTTGAATTTTGAATATTATAGTAAACAATGTTATTTTTATTTTCTAGGATTTTCCCTTTTTATTAAAAATTTCCAATCTTATTTTAAATACAAAAATAGATTTCCATTTACTAGAAAAATTCAAAATTCAAAAATAGAAATATGTTTGAGGAGAAAGTAAAAGACAGCAAATCAATTCATTCATAACACTGATAGAGGGGCCTTTATTGTAACACCCCCAATCCACTCAGGGATATTACACGCCGTAGACCCTCTCCTCGAGGATCTACCAGGCTGATAACTAAAATCAAACATCTAAACATCGCCTTTAAGGCTAAAATGACTCAGTAGACCGACTTGGTCTTTCAATAATAACATACAATTCATTCCCAAACACATACCCACGCAGGGGTCAAAATAAAATAAACTCCCGTACAACGGGGAAAAGATACCGCAGCGGAAAAGAAAATACAACTGGACCAATACGACATCAACGGAACCTCGTGTGATTAGTATCGTTCATCTTTCATCATCCTTCGTGCCGACCCTGTGCTATGCTCCAAAACCTGAATGCAAAATAGACATCCACCCCCGAATACTGGGTTAGCAAACTCCACCGTTTTGCTAGTGCAAGTACAAGTGCAAAAATACGAGCCATACAATACAAGTTCCAAGAACAATAATAATCAGGAATCCTCAAGGATCCAAACGTAAAGAAAAGTACTTCCCGAGGCAAGAGTTTGGGTAAACATTTCCAAAACCGAAAGATCGCAAATAAGGGAAACAATTTACAAACAGCTTTAAAATGCCATCGAGAGTTTTAATAGAAAACAATTTAGGATTATAAAATCCTTCTCTTTCCAAAAGATCAATAGGTCACAAACCAAATGTTTTGTTTTCGCAAATAGGAAATCACCAACAATTTACGAGTCGAGCCCAACATCACGTGTCCTCAACGGACGTAAAATCAACGAAACATAATCATGCACGCGCATCGCCTAGACCGGACGACACCACCGACGCGTCCCACCCGTGGCCTCGAAGGACCCTCTCGAGTGGCTAGCGAAACAAATCACACACATCTCACGGTTGGATCAATCGCTTGTTGCATCCTCGCCACATGATCGCATGCCATGTGCCACCGTAGATTATCTCGAGCTCTCACGGTTGGATCAATCACTTGTTGCATCGACCACATGATCACGTGCCATGTGTCACCGTAGACCTTCAACCGTATCCACACATTCACACAAATAACATATCACATCAAGGATATTCAAACAATTCACCCAGAGCATCAAACACTTAGCAAAACACCACGTCAAACCACAATGCACCGAAATGAAACAATATACGTCCACATGCAAATACCAAGTGCAACATCAACGCCAAACATATCCATAGAGTTCACATAATCATTCTCAAACCACACCATTCACAAAACACACGCGTTTTGAAAGCAAGCCCTTAACAAGGCTAAACCGAATCTTTTGAAAACTCATTTCAAACAATCAAACAACCACATAAAGACGATCACCAATTATCATATTCACAAAACAAGAATAGTATGGACAAGGTACTTGCCTCGAAATCGGCACGCAAGTATTCCGACGAACACGGCTCAACCGAAAGCTTCAAACGCCCGATGTTTTGAAAAGGAAAACGACAACGAACGGAAGGGTTCAACTTGGTTTCTTCGCAAGAAACTCGACCCTAACAACAAATAATCCATAAATCAACATTCATACGAGGAAGGATAATCGTATAACGACCGAAAACCCCTCTATGACATTCTACCGGACACCTTCAAGGCGTCTGTCAAGAACTCAACTAAAACAAAGAATCGATACGATCCAACCATGGAATAACAAGGAAATGATATAATACATCTAAATAATCATCAATCCATCAACAAAACGGAAAGAATCGGACAAAACCCCAAAATCCCCAATTATCCAAAAAGGTAGGGTTTCAAGAGATATTACCTTGAGTGATTCAAGCATTAAGATCCGTAGAACACGCGTTAGATTGATTATCCGAGCCTCACAACCGAAAAGAAATGATGAAAATCGACCCCGGATGAAGAACTCTCTCCCTCTCTATGCCTCTCTCTCGCGACGCCGTGCAAAATGGGGAAGGAAAATGAGCGATTCGCTCAAAACAACACATTTATAGGGTAACGCAGCGAACCTATCGTAGGCCTATCGGCCGATAGGCCGACCGATAGCCATACGGAATGCCGAACGGTAGGGTCTATCGACCCCCTTATCGGCGAAAGGCTACCGGAAGTTCGAAGGTGAAGAAATTTACATATCGGCCGGCCTATCGGCCGATAGGCCCAACCGATACCCATACGGAATGCCGGCGGAGAGTCTATCGGCCCCCTATCGGCCGAAAGGCTCCTGGGAGTGCTCGGCCAAAAACTGAAACGACCATAACTCTCTCGTCCGGACTCCGATTGACTCACCGTTTGAACCATTGGAAAGCTAATTCGATGCTCTATAATATTGCACAGATATATAATTTTTGTAGTCACCAAAAATTAATGATGATCTAACAAAGTCGAACTCATACATAGAAAAGTCGTTTAGTAATCCACAATTCAACAAAAGCGACACCGAAACCCGAACCTGAATACGAACCGAAGATACGGTTACGAAGTACTCACAAAGACGAATCTAAGAGCTAGTAGGACACACAATTCCGACCACCCGAAGGCTCGAAATTCGACAACGGAAGGTAATTACCCCAAACTTTGGGAAATTACGAAAATGGCCCAAATGCCCGAAAATCACCATACGTGATCGAATAACCAAACCGAAGTTCACAACACGTCTAACAAAGTTAAACGGACTTGCGGGAACTCGAAACAGCAGTTTCGGTCGAGATTCGCAAGAATCGAACTCAAGTGCGGAAAAGTCGCTAAAAGCCTGAGAACTCAACGAAACGACACCACAACGAACTCGGATGTCAAAAGTGTAGAATTAATCAGTCTCAGAATGACGAAACGAACATGAGCGAGTCGTCAAAACAGACTTCCGCCGAAAAAAAAAGAAATTACCGGAAATCGAAAATTGCGGATATTACATTCTACCCTCCTTAAAAGAAGTTTCGTCCCGAAACTTAAAACAAGTAGGGAGAAGAAATATTCCGCCAGGAAAAACTCAACGAGATACACCAGAATGCGTAACTAACGCCCAACGGCGAAATGTTACAAACAACGCAAAGGAGTATACGGCGTGAAAACACGCTCCACGGCGACCAACACAACGTCGCCGTTAGGGATATAATAAAACCAACAAATGACAAGCGTCATCAAATGGATAATACAATCAAGTCAATGATCCAAACAATCACAAAACACAAATTACTTGTTACAAGAAAACACGCACAGTCGAGAAAACAGAGAATAAACACAAAACGATCCACAAGGGTAATTATAAATAATTCGGACTACGCCGAAATCCTCAAAACCACCCTAGGCATCTCCGTGTCCTTTCGGAGCAGAGACGCAACCTCGATCCCCAAATCTCTCAGCTACCGTCTCGCAATGCACGGATCGGTGACCCACCGCCACACTCAAAGCGGTGACTAACGGTGAACGACAATTCTTCGCAGATGGCCCGGCTCGACTACAGTTATAACATATCTTCGAAGTGCTCACATTACTCACTGCAGGGGTACTACTCCTCTGATCACGCGATCTAGGAACCATATTGGGATGACGAGACGAAGTCCCAACCTCAAGGGGCCCACTCCCCTGATTTCCTGAAAAGTTCCCAACGGTTTTACATTTCTTGAGTCAGACATACTCTCGGTCGATAATATGGATAGCTCGTAGGCTAACGCCCTATTTTGATAATCTCTCAAGGAAGTACAAGCGAGACCTGCCATGTACTGGCGAATCTCCGGCTTCATCCGCCTACTAAAATGACAAATCTTGTCCTCCTCTGTCCTTACTTGATTACGCACATAGCCGAGCTTTGCTAAAATCAATAATAGCTTGAGACAATGGTACATCCTGCGGTTTCGCCAAAGAATTCATTAATCCTCGATTTACGATCGGTTCGGACAAAACTCATCTCTCATGAATTTACGGAACTCGCCCACGTGACAACGCGATCTCGAGGCTTAAAAGCCTCCCACCGCCTAGCGGCATCTTTGTCGAAAGATCTTGAGCTACCGGGACCTTACGTTCTTACGGACAATCAACTATCTCGAAAATCTTTTCCAACCTGGAAAAGCCAACCATCGACCCAACGCATCCGCAACACCGGCGAATCGAGGGGATTCATACGAATCACTTCTCGAAGCCGATTTCACCCGGTGTCTTTGGGTCACATCTCAGAACACGCCGAATCGCCCGAGTCAATCGAGTCATCCGAGTGGCTACTGCCGCAAAATAGTAGCAACACCAATACCAATACCATCACCGTGGCATGCTCTCGACCACGCGTCCGATCGCCACGACCACGACCTCGGCCCCTCGGCATACTAAATAAGTAACCACTCGGACAACAAGGAATCATAATACATATCATATACAACAATTTCCATCGTAAAGTAATACACACACAAACACTACAACGACGGTATCGTTCGGCGACCTCAACGGCCCGAACGATAACCAAAGACATAATTTCAACCATAATGAAACAATCACCCATGTACACAAACGTACAAACTCAAGCTTCAACGGCTCACACCCGTGCGACAACACGCAAAGCACCACGAGGCGACAAACAAGAACACCGGTCACACCTCTCACGGAGGGTTAACAAAACATATGCGTGGCGAACGACTCAACGTTCACACCACCAATTCAATCACAATTCGGGGTTAACACCGTAACGAAAGTTCGAAAACTATACACGCATTTCCGGTCCAAACAGAATGATAGGTTTTAAAAACAAAAACCACCTTTTGAAAACAGTTTGGAAACAACGGTTGATCTTGAGTATCATTTTACAAAAAGCGGTACAAACACCATTATCGAGACTTTGAAAGTCATCTTGCGTTCGAACAAAAATGAGGACACCTTTCCTTTAGTGAAAAACTTTCAAAATATTCGACCCTTGGGTCTAAGCAATCGCATTTGAAAATATCTCAAAATATTTTTGGTCCTCAACCGAAAATTTTTGAAATGTATTGCGGCATTAGAAAACACCTTGAAAACACCGCATGAAAATAATTCGTTTTAAAAGTACGTCTCGAATTTTAATTTTCTAAGATACTCAAGGTTTTCAAAATAATTCAATGAGCTAGAATGCCCAAAAATTTCGAGGTAATTACAAGGAACAATATAGCGCCGTGGGTCCTGCTACGAACCCACCAGTTAAAACCATTCACAAAAACGCCAAAAAGGCCGATGACGGTAATATTTCAAAACTCACAAAATCCATTTACAAAATACTAAATTCCGTCATAAGAATTTCGCCAAATGATCAAGGCCATAATGCCAAAACTCGATTAAGGGAATTGGTTTTGAAATAAAACTCGATCGGTAAAATACCGAAATCCATTACGTAAGAACTCACGCAATGGATAAAAGAAATACGATTCGACATGCACACCGGCAACAATACTCATCATACGAACGAAATATGAGAGTCAACTAGTCACGTATCAAGAAATCAAAATCCATAAGAGGATCCGTCACTTAACAAATAATCATAAAAATAGCTCGTGTCACACGAGGCTCAACACGAATAAGGAGACTTACATCCACAGTCGCACGAAGATGATGATCGCCACGATACTAATCACGACCAACAAACTCGGGCGACGCGTCGCGACACGACTTAGTCGGACAAAATCCGACGAGACAAAGACTCAACAGACACCATCGACCCGGCCTAGGTTTCCACAACCTAAGCTCCGATACCATTTATGTAACACCCCAATCCACTCAGGATATTACACGCCGTAGACCCTCTCCTCGAGGATCTACCAGTGATAACTAAAATCAAACATCTAAACATCGCCTTTAAGGCTAAAATGACTCAAGAAACCGACTTGGTCTTTCAATAATAACATACAATTCATTCCCAAACACATACCCACGCAGGGTCAAAATAAAATAAACTCCCGTACAACGGGGAAAAGATACCGCATGAAAAGAAAATACAAGCTGGACCAATACGACATCAACGGAACCTCGTGTGATTAGTATCGTTCATCTTTCATCATCCTTCGTGCCGACCCGTGCTATGCTCCAAAACCCGAATGCAAAATAGACATCCACCCCGAATACTCGGGGGTTAGCAAAACTCCTTTGTTTTGCTAGTGCAAGTACAAGTGCAAAAATACGAGCCATACAATACAAGTTCCAAGAACAATAATAATCGAAATCCTCAAGGATCCAAACGTAAAGAAAAGTACTTCCCGAGGCAAGAGTTTGGGTAAACATTTCCAAAACCGAAAGATCGCAAATAAGGAAACAATTTACAAAAGCAGTTTAAAATGCCATCGAGAGTTTTAATAGAAAACAATTTAGGATTATAAAATCCTTCTCTTTCCAAAAGATCAATAGGGTCACACCAAATGTTTTGTTTTCGCAAATAGGAAATCACCAACAATTTACGGGTCGAGCCCAACATCACGTGTCCTCAACGGACGTAAAATCAACGAAACATAATCATGCACGCGCATCGCCTAGGACCGGGACAACACCACCGACGCCCCACCCGTGGCCTCGAAGGACCCTCTCGGTGGCTAGCGAAACAAATCACACACATCTCACGGTTGGATCAATCGCTTGTTGCATCTGGCCACATGATCGCATGCCATGTGCCACCGTAGATTATCTCGAGCTCTCACGGTTGGATCAATCACTTGTTGCATCCGACCACATGATCACGTGCCATGTGTCACCGTAGACCTTCAACCGTATCCACACATTCACACAAATAACATATCACATCAAGGATATTCAAACAATTCACCCAGAGCATCAAACACTTAGCAAAACACCACGTCAAACCACAATGCACCAAAATGAAACAATATACGTCCACACGCAAATACCAAGTGCAACATCAACGCCAAACATATCCATAGAGTTCACATAATCATTCTCAAACCACACCATTCACAAAACACACGCGTTTTGAAAGCAAGCCCTTAACAAGGCTAAACCGAATCTTTTGAAAACTCATTTCAAACAATCAAACAACCACATAAAGACGATCACCAATTATCATATTCACAAAACAAGAATAGTATGGACAAGGTACTTGCCTCGAAATCGGCACGCAAGTATTCCGACGAACACGGCTCAACCGGAAAGCTTCGAAACGCCCGATGTTTTCGAAAAGGAAAATGACAACGAACGGAAGGGTTCAACTTGGTTTCTTCGCAAGAAACTCGACCCTAACAACATATAATCCATAAATCAACAATCATACGAGGAAGGATAATCGTAGAACGCCCGAAAACCCATCTATGACATTCTAGGACACCTTCAAGGCGTCGGTCAAGAACTCAACTCAAACAACGAATCGATACGATCCAACCATGGAATAACAAGGGAAATGATATAATACATCTAAATAATCATCAATCCATCAACAAAAGCGGAAAGAATCGGACAAAACCCCAAAATCCCCAATTATCCAAAAAGGTAGGGTTTCAAGAGATATTACCTTGAGTGATTCAAGCATTAAGATCCGTAGAACACGCGTTAGATTGATTATCCGAGCCTCACAACCGAAAAGAAATGATGAAAATCGACCCCGGATGAAGAACTCTCTCCCTCTCTATGCCTCTCTCTCGCGGCCGTGCAAAATGGGGAAGGAAAATGAGCGATTCGCTCAAAACAACACATTTATAGGTAACGCAGCAGAACCTATCGGCCGCCTATCGGCCCGATAGTTGCCGATAATACGGAATGCCGACAGAGGGTCTATCGACCCCCTTATCGGCCGAAAGGCTACTGGAAGTTCGAAGGTGAAGAAATTTACATATCGGCCGGCCTATCGGCCTATTGGCCCAACCTATACCCATACTGAATGCCGGCTGTTGAGTCTATCGGCCCCCCTATCGGCCGAAAGGCTCCTGGGAGTGCTCGGCCAAAAACTGAAACGACCATAACTCTCTCGTCCGGACTCCGATTGACTCACCGTTTGAACCATTGGAAAGCTAATTCGATGCTCTATAATATTGCACAGATTTATAATTTTTGGAGTCACCAAAAATTAATGATGATCTAACAAAGTCGAACTCATACTTAGAAAAAGTCGTTTAGTAATCCTGAATTCAACAAAACGACACCGAAACCCGAACCTGAATACGAACCGAAGATACGGTTACGAAGTACTCACAAAGACGAATCTAAGAGCTAGTAGGACACACAATTCCGACCACCCGAAGGCTCGAAATTCGACAACGGAAGGTAATTACCCCAAACTTTGGGAAATTACGAAAATGGCCCAAATGCCCGAAAATCACCATACGTGATCGAATAACCAAACCGAAGTTCACAACACGTCTAACAAAGTTAAACGGACTTGCGGGAACTCGAAACAGCAGTTTCGGTCGAGATTCGCAAGAATCGAACTCAAGTGCGGAAAAGTCGCTAAAAAGCACAGAACTCAACGAAACGACACCACAACGAACTCGGATGTCAAAAAGTGTAGAATTAATCATTCTCAGAATGACGAAACGAACATGAGCGAGTCGTCAAAACAGACTTCCGCCGAAAAAAAAGAAATTACCGGAAATCGAAAATTGCGGATATTACATTTATATAGGCATTACAATGAGAGTCCTTCCATACATAGAATTCCTAGATAAGGTAAGACATCTAATAGGATCCTACTACCTCTAGAAGGATCTGGAACCTTCCATCTATGTATCTACAATCAGTATTAGGTAAGACACATCACGGGAATAATAATTCCCGGAACACTCCCCCTGTGTCGAGCACTAATACAACAATGGTGCAGAAGATGTTGCCTTCGTAAAAACCTATTCCAAGCCAAAACAAAACCCCATGGGAAAAACAAAGGCTTGATGAGGAAAAGATTGCAACGCACCAACATAACATGTCATGTATACTCCCCCTGATGTATACATAACGACCCCCCTGATGAGTACCTCAAATCATAGGAGTCGGATGCCAAGTTGCCCTCACAACTATACCAAGGAAAAACCCAGTGGGAAAAATACCTCTTGGTTTATGTTGAACAGAAGTACAACACATCATTTGTATGGATGTTCTCATAGGTCGCCTCGTTAAAAACCTTACCAAGTGAAAACCCAATGGGAAAAAACAAACCTTGGTCTAAGGACAAAAAGAGCGCGACACATCCAAAGTGCAGAGTCGCTAAAGACTTATCAAGTTTTCCAAAGTCTTGACCTCCATGCACTAAATCAGTCATAACTTCTTCGATTCAATAGGTATCAACGAAACTGTAAGAACTTATGAAAACTAGACACCCATAGCTTTTCATTCACATACAGTACGTAACCTAGATCGACCTGAGCAGATCACAAAGCTCTATCGAAGTTGACTCAGCAAATTACCGGACATATCCCGTCCTACTTTGCAACAATAGTCATATGTCACTCAACATGATGGATGTGATCAAATGGTTGGTTTCCTTGGAAAGTAGACACAAACCTTTCCAATGGCACCAATTTCACCATTTTCCATCAAGTGAGCTGCCCTGTAGGTCATATGGGAGATAGACCAACATATTCTGGGCAGATTCGGGTATCAGTTTTCAAGTGTCCTTTTTATCGAGATAGAGCGAGCTTCAAGCTTCTTGTCAATCACAGACATTGCGTGAGCGCATCCTAGGCCATCATTACAGTGGCTTTACCGGATTATTATGAATGAGTGCATCGAGTCAAACATGAGTACATAATACCGTACTTTTCTCTTAAAGGCGCATCATCACTTAAGTGAGCCAAGTCTTATGATGACTTCGACTAATCATTGGGAATCATATAGGCATTACTTTATCGTCTCTTAGGGAAACCGTCCCTTAGATTGCCTTAAACTGATTGATGAATACGCATCATCAAGTGTCCCAAGATCCTTTCATTCTTAACTTTGGATTTAGCGGAATCCCTTAGTCTCACAAGAGTACATCACTATAAACCCTTAGTTTTACACGCAAAAGCTTCATATCTCTTCCAAATCAAGTATATACTTAGTATGCGTTCCGACAATCACTTGTCGACGCGCTCCGTGGTCGAGCCACTTGATTTGAGTCCGATCCACCACGAGATCCTTTTTATCACTTAACTTAGTTCCCACTAAGATAAGATTTAACCACAAGTGCCGCGTCGTTTTTTGGGAAACTATCTAATCGAAAAGATAGTGGATGCTATAACATCCATTACGATAGCACAACTAAGTTTCGTGTCATCGTAGTCGATTCCAAAGTCGTTCATGAGAAACCTCGCGCCATGAGGTGAGTTTAACTCCTTCTCTCACTCGCTTTAACAAAGTTTACGGATAGATCTTATCTTTGGAGTGTCGGCACCACTTCAACAAAGGGCTATCACTTTGTTTATACTGGAGTCGCATATGTTTCCATTTTAGGCCAAGGCTACAACGTTGTAGATTTTCAACGAAGTATGGTTCGATTAAACTCATATTCCACGCCCTCATGTACCGGCTTTATTCATAGAGTACTCTTTATGGATTGGCATTCACTGAGGCGTCCCCCAATGATGACTATAATCCAGAATCACATGAGACGGATGAGTTCATTTGATCATATGATCAAGTTTTCATGTACCAAACTCGCATACATTCTTAGCGAGAGTATTTATCGAACCAAGTGGCATCCCAATACTCTATGAGATCCACGGCCTAGTAACACCATCTACCCACAATTTGTGGTGTTACCATATCACCATTTATAGGTGACGAACGTCCATGACCGGACACAATCCTTGCAGACATGTTTGCAGCATGTATTTAATCTCGTCACTTTAGGGAACTTGGTGAGACACAGTAGGGACAAACTACGACAATTTCCAAGTCGTTCTACTCGAACATGATCGTTCGCATCTCCCCCTAACGACGGGAAGACTGGCTCATCAAAGTGACTTACGAGATCGTCTGCCAAGGTACATTTTAAGCGGACTATGAGTGAAAGCGCATGTCATATTCATCATTTATAACCCGTCATAATGCGTTGTGGTGACGCACTTTTGGCACATGAACATGTGGACGATAAAGGTTTTCAGTTGTTAACACAATCCAGTTAACAAAATGCATATTGTTACACTCGTAACTAAGCATTTGAATGATGATAGGTATAGGTGAATATGACATGTTGACCTATGCTACATAGCCGTAGCTACTGGTCTTGAGAATCCAACAAAACCGCCACCATGCACCACCGGGATCGAACATAAAGAAACGATTGAACCGATGATAGGCCGTTGGTTTTATCGAACCTCTAGTGCTTTCTTGAAGAGTTCACTCCCTTCACCAGCCCCAAACACCTCAAAATTTCGTGAGCATGTATAAACGGGTGTTTAGGATTCCAAAACCATCAACCTTGTGGTCAAAAACTGATCGAAATGACATCGAACTAGTCGTTAGGACGGCTGGTGGTATGTGAAAACTTCATTTAAGTGGTTCACCTCCTTACAAGTCTCCAAATGGCACCAAAATTTGTGAGAAGGTAGCCTTGGATGTTACGAAGTACTCGTTAAAATTTCACTTTAAGACTTGGTCTAAAAAGTGGGTGAACCGACCTTTACAATGACTGGTCCGCAAGTTGGACAACCATAACTCAGGTTTCATCAACTTATCAATCATTGTCAAAGGAACAACATAACATATAAATGTTATTACTTGAGTATGACCATTTGTGAACACCATCATAGCATCATAAGCCACCCGGGCTAATACTTATGATCATGTATGTATAAGGACTCGGTGAAAAGGGAGGACTCAGCACCATGCTTATGCGAGTCGCTACATTATTCTCTTTAGCATAGGAGGGTGTCATCTCCTAATCGTGCCAAAGAATAGGCTTAAATAAATGAACATGGCTAAGAAGGATCATTGGGGGGGTCTTTGGCGTCACACATGCTTATGAAAGCAAGACGCGGATGACATAAATATCATCATCGGTCATGAGCCCTGCTCACGACTCCACCAATGTACTTTGGTGTCTTTGATCCAACTAGTTTCTTTGTTCAAAGAAAATGATGTCCATGACAATACCGTGGTATATGGATCATCAAACTGTCCAAACTCCGGACTATTAAAGCCTAAATGTGTCAATGTCCCAATACATCTTCTGGTTATAAAAACCGATGCAAGCCGGACCATATTGACTCATGAATATTCTTCCTTTTCACATATCCAATACAAGTGATTCATAAGATTTTATTCTCACAAATCACAATGAGATGCTATGAGTGATACACTTTGGCATATATATCATCGAGTCATAACATGGTTAAATTGTTACGGAACATATGTGACTAGAAAACGCCATTCGACATTCAACAACTTGAGCATCATACCGCTCATTGATTGTGATGACCTACTCATCATAGTCACAATGGATTTATAAACCGAAATCAAAAAATATCATGTTCCTTGAAAATAGCTTAATACGCACTCAATTTCGCTTGCAAAATTTCATAATCATGAGCATAGCGAATACTCTAACAACATAGAGATTTTATACTTGATATGATCAAAATGATCTATCATATTGAGTGCATAACATGGCAAGGTTATATGCCTAAGGGGCAAAATTACGACACAAGCATGGTGTAACACTACCATGCACACGCTCGACCTTCTTACAAGGGTGCGTATTTTGGGCTTTCCCAATGAAACTGTTTTTCAACATTTGAAAGATGATAGTTTAGCGTACAACGCATACCAAAAAACTGCATCATCTATGGCAAATTCGGCCAAAAAGAGGTTGAAAAATATGTGTCATAAGATCACTTGCAAATTCAAAATGGGAACCAAGTTGGTTGCGACAAAAGTTAGCACAATCGCTGGAAATAAAATTCCGCGCAGCTTGACCTTTGTTCACTAAAACAGCGATAACTCCCTTGTTAGGAAGGCTATGGACGAACGGTCAGATGTTCTGGAAACTAGACTTCCGTATCTTTCTATCCATTAATTGTGCACCACACGGATCATTAAACTCAGATCACAGTGCATGTTTTAATTGGCTGTTTAGTTTTTCCCAAGTTTAGTGAGAAAACAAGGTTGAGACCATATCCAATGGCATAAGTGTTGATGCAAAAATATGGCAATGACAGCCATATGCGTGTTTAAACGCAGCAGAGTGTTCGATTTCTTATCTCGACTAATGATCCTTTCGGTAACTCCAACTTGGTAGACTTGCAGAGAAAGTAGGAATGTCTGCATGACTAAAGGCCGTTAAAAACCACTGATTCCGTTTGAACTTTCAAAGCATAAACAAATACCAAGGAGGATGCGCCTAGTCATGATCAAAGTGTAGACAAAATCCACCAAAGTGCATCAAATCAACCAAATATTTTAATTCTCAATTTGCAAGTATACATCATAATAGCCATGTTATATAGATACAACGCGGTGTATCATAATTAAGCATTTTGAACCATGAGACATAATGAATATACCATAACCAACTTGTCTTGACCATCCAATGAGATCGACTAAACAAAGTCAAATGTATAAGGCACATGCCTTTACAAATACTCGGAAAAATATTCGGACCTATAGTCATACGAACTATAATCGAGGTCAACGAATTCATGTGCTTAACGCAATATGCCATTGCTTTACATGTTAAAATTCATGAGAATTACTCGTACATTCTTCCATATATCATATTGCAAGGAGACGATACATGTCTACACCCACATGCAATATTTTATTTTAATAAGATGAAAGATGGAGTTTTCCAAGTATGGGATTGGGTCAAGACCAACGTGGTGGTCGCTCAATTCAACGTGACAATTCCGTCACAAATCGATTTTAACCACGACATATCCGTCGCAATCGATGTTTGTCCCATTTGTATGTCACAAATCCGTGACTAATCATGAACGAGTCATAACTTTACCGTTACCGACAATGTTCGTTTTATTTAATTGTTGGTTTAAAATCGACAAAACGGCGACATCAAATCGCACCCAAAACGTGGTGTATGCAACAACCACACTATCGACTTTCAACAATTATCCGTGACTCCCCCAGGACCGTCACACAGTTTACTTCGACATCCGAGAGTGATACCACCTCTCATTGTCTCATCCACCGCAAAGTAGCGTGGGAGATAAAGAACCCAAATACCCAATTCCCCCCCAAAAAAAAATATTCCCAAAAGAGAGGAATTGAAAAACGAGAACTTTAATAAAGTCTTACGGGTACTTGGTTTCATATATGCTTTGATCCTTGAACGGGAGATTCTCTCCATATGAGCAACATATTTCCGTGGGTACTCCGTTCTATATTTACTTTGATCCTCGAACGGGATAAATATGGTTTTTTTTTCCATAGCGTGCACATCATCATGAGCGACGTATTTTCCTATATACACGTAAAACATAAATATGTAAGATTCATAAGTGTACAAATTAATGAACAAATGAATCATTGAGTAGGAAAAAAATGGAGAGTTTAGAAACGCCCGGATAGGGCTACTGGGCTCAATAATTCGGCCGAAAAAGGACTCGAGCGCGGCGATGCAGCAGCTCGGTATTGGATGAGGTCGGATCTCCAAATTTCTTCGTAAAAATCTGCTTCTGTTCGGCAGTAGATTCAGTAACCAATATTACACAGAATCCGATCTCCACCGTTGAATATATAGATATTTGTGTTGGGAAGTTGCTGCCAAAATTTCACACCGATCCGACGGTTAACGAAACGGAAAACGTAATTTTCGTACGACTGCGCTGTGCAGAAAATTCACGCGCGGAAATTCTCGTCTCTCGGCTTTTTTTTTTCGATTTTGATAGGTTTTGTCTCGATTGCACTAGATTTTCAAACATTAAATATCACGTGCATAAAACCGTTTCGATGATCCGGCGATGCTTCGATCAGATCGTGTCGCAGCCTTAGGCAACAGTTGGCTTGGATGAAAACGGGACTGTCGGTCGAGTCGGGTCAGCAACCGGGTCGGGCCAGGTCAGCAAACGGGTCGAAGGCTGGACTGGATCGCGAGTCGGGTTCGGGCGCTCCGAAAAGTGGGTTTGCGAACGGGCCGGAATCTGGAACAGCAGAAGACCGCCGCGTCTGGTGAGGGCTGAATCCGAGAGTCTGGTGACTGCATCGCCGGATTCTTCATCGGACTTTTTGAGCATCGGATTGTTGAACGCCGGACTCAGATCCATATTTTTTCTTCGACAGCATCCTTCTCGTTTCGATTGATTTCCTTGCATATCTACATCACAACTTCGGGAATTGCCTTGGATCCGCCGGCATCTGGACTGGATTTGGACTTCGACTTCGATGAAGCGACATCTGAAGTCGTCTTCGCCGACCAAGTGGAACCAAGTGGAGCAAACGGTCAGTACTGATCTTAACAGTCATCGCCGACCTTCCGTCAACCTAAGACAGTCATCAAATCGCGATCTTCATAGATCACGAGCGAGAGAGAGAAAGAGAATTGAGGAGATGGGTCGGGACTGAGAGAAGGTTTTCAATCGGGGAAGATGACGCCGGGTGGGTTGCTTCGCGGCGGGACTGGTGGAGAAGGTGACCGAAAATTAGGGTTTCTCTGGTTCGATTTTTTTATTTTTTTTTTTTCTAATTTCAATTTCTACGAATTTTTCTACTCGGTTGAGATACTACGTGCGATAACGTGTTTGAGGAGAAAAGACAAAGAAATCAATTCATTCATAACACTGATAGAGGGGCCTTTATATAGGCATTACAATGAGAGTCCTTCCATACATAGAATTCCTAGATAAGATAAGACATCTAATAGGATCCTACTACCTCTAGAAGGATCTGGAACCTTCCATCTATGTATCTACAATCAGTATTAGGTAAGACACATCACGGGAATAATAATTCCCGGAACAAAATAATATTTTTTACTATAATATTGTAGATTTTTAGTTAAACCGTAACCTGTCTTTTTTTTTTTTATATTTTTAGATTTTTTAAGAACATAACAGTTTTTTTATGAAAAATACAACTTAGCAGGTTTTAAAAAAAGTCTATATTTTCAAAAAAAAATATTCAACTTTTTATTTCTTTATGTAGAATAATATTCCAGTCTTTTTAAAAGAGTTTACAAATAAATTCTAAAATCCTTTTTTTCAATTTTTTATTTACGAATTTTAAATAAGAACTTCCGACTCTTAATATTAATATTACAAATATTTTTTTCTTAAAAAAATAGTTTAAAAAGCAGTAAAAAGAGTTAAAAAAACAGAAAAAATAATAATTTTAAAAAAAAGTAAAAAAAAAAAGAATAAAAACCCACTTAAATAGAAAACTACACCTATTTGGTAAATATGTTTGAAAGTACACCTATATGGTAAATATGTCCTAAAACTACACCCCCTTTGGTAAATAAATCCTGTTTCACATATCAAATCTCTTTACAAGGTGTATATATTATAATATACACACTGACACACACACACACTAAATATATCTAGTTTATAAAAAAACATTAAATATATCTAGTTTATAAAGAACACTATAGAGTATATATATCATAATAATAAATATCAAGACAGACTGCAACAGTGTTTTCTTTTTCTTGGTTTATTCAAGTATAGTCCGCAGTGATAAAAACTGTCGGCAGAAAAAAAGAAAAAAAAAAAAACTGTCGGCAGAGCAACTATTTATACACATCGATTTTTAATCGCCGCCCTTAGGAGGTTGTCCAGACGCTTCACATTATGGAGAGTCTCTGCTATACTTTCATTTTTGGCTTGCTCGCCGCTTCCGCCGCCGTGGCAGATCCATATTGGCTTCCAGCGACCGCCACATGGTACGGCATCCCAGAAGGCGACGGCAGCGACGGCGGCGCGTGTGGCTACGGGCCACTTGTGGATGTCAAGCCGTTCAGGGCTCGAGTTGGGGCGGTGAGCCCTGTGCTGTTCAAGGACGGCGAGGGCTGCGGCGCGTGCTACAAAGTCAGGTGCAGGGACCGGTCGATATGTTCGAGGAGGGCTGCGACCGTCATTATAACCGACGAGTGCCCCGGCGGATATTGCTCCAACGGCCGCACCCATTTCGACCTCAGCGGCGCTGCCTTCGGCCGGATGGCGATCGCCGGCGAGGGAGGGCAGCTGCGCAACCGTGGCCTCATAACGGTCTTCTACCGGAGGTAATTTTAATTTTACATATGCGCGTCTAGTTGCAGTAAAAATGATGCTCGTGCTGGTTTTTAACGGTCATATCCTGTTTTGTCGTATTGTGGTTAAACCTTGGTAATAAATAATTAAATCGAGATTTAAATCCTTTATAATTAGAATGTGCGTAATGAACTGTTTAACCTTCCTTTTTGTATTCTTTGGAATGTCATTCTTTTTCTCTTTTTTTGTAAAGTAATATTGAACATAAAGTTGATATAAGACCATTTTACGGTAAACCCATGATTTTCTCGCCTAACTTTTAATGAACTCAACTTATTTTACTAAATAATCTTAAATAAGACTGATTTGAAATGATTAATATTACCTTTTTACTAATCAAAACTAATTATTACTGATCAAATACTCACGAGGAGTATATTTATAGGAACATTGTTGCGACTTGTGAGAGCTCTTACAACATAACATTGGAAATTCTATCATAATTAGTGGGCCATTTCATAATTTCTCATAAATCACGTTTTATTTGATTAAAATCATACAATTTGGATGACAGTGAAATGCTTATATGCATTTACATTACCATCCTTAATATTGATGTTGAGTAGTAAAGAGTTACAGCCTGTTTTTACTGAATTAATCGAATCGAATCAATCAATTGAATCGAATTGGATTCGAATCGAATTAATCGAATCGAATTGAATCGAATCAAATATATATTAAGGGTAAATAATAATAATAAAAATAATGGTAAATACTAATAAAAATAGTAATTAACAACAACAACGATAATAGTAATATTATTAGTAATAATAACAATAATAATAATTAATATTAATAATAAAAATAAGAAGAAGAAGAGTCGAATCGAATCGAATCGAACGGACTGAATCGAATCGAATCGAATGGACTCGAATCGAATCGAATCAATTGAATCGAATCAAAATCGAAAAATAAGTCAAAAGAATGCGTCTTACTTTCTAGTAATAAGTTTTAACTCATGAATAAAAATAGTCATAAATAACCTAATTTATCATTTATAAACATTATTTTTGCCAATTTGTTAACCAATTCAGAGTTTATTGACGATTTTTAAATACATTTCCCACTAATATATATAGATTTTGAATAACAAATAAGAATAAATTTGAGCAATTCAGCTTTGGGAGATTTTGTCGAAATCAGTGTATACTTAAAATATATACGATTTTCATGTATCAAAATGTCAATGCGTTATATGTATAAGAATATCAATGTCTTAAAATAATATATTTCATTCACAACTTTTTCATGAGAATAAATTTTGATCATTTGTGACATTGAAAGTATTTATTCATGGTCATAAATAAGCTAGTACAAATAAGATAGTAATTGATAGGTCTCCAATGATGAAATTACTGCAAATAATTACTGTAGATTATTTGGTCAAATATTAAGTTAGTCAAGCAATTAATTTTATTTTTGTTGGAGATTTTAATTTGATCAATTTATTGATGTATTAGTATATAATTTTATACAATTAAAGTTATGTGGTCTATTTAATTCTCACCATAAAATTTTAATCTAAACATATCGAAATAATGAAAAAAACGCTTACAGATATAATTATTCTATATGTACTGAAATAAATAGTTTTACATTTAGAAAGTTTAATTTGGTCAAGTATTAATTTAGTCAACTCTTATGAATAGGCTTACTTTCATTGAGAGATATAATCTCGCTAATATTATTTTGATTAGTTATTAAGTTGGTCAAATAAATAGTTTTTTTTTTTTTTGAAAATATATAATTATACACATGTATTCCCACATCGAAATTTTATAAACTATTAGGTTGTACAGATTATCAGCTCATTGAGTTATTGAAAATTGTAACTTATTTTGTATCACAAGTTTATTGGACTAATCATGTTTAGAACAAGTACATTTATATAAATTCTAAATGAGTTTAATAAATTGTATGATTTCAGAATTTACAATCAGAAATTAATTGTTAATCTTTTTGTCATTAATACTATTTGTTCATAATATTTACTTTGTAATGTTCGAATGTTTATTAGGACGGATAATTAATTATTGTAACAACTTATATTTAATTATTTAGATATTTTATATATTTAAATTAGTTTAGGTGATTAGCGGACATAAGTATAGGAGTTTGGGACGATAACACATAGAAAAATCACTTTTTTGTTCGGGTTCGGAATAGGTATATGTATATAAATCCTATATAGATTTTGTAGATCGTATAAATTCTAAATTTATGATTGTAATTTTTTAAATTTTTTGACATATATACTATCTATTCATAATATTTATTATGTCATATTCAGTATTTATTGAGTCTCAGAACCTAATTATTACAATAAACTATGGGTATGTTTGGATGCATTAACTGATAATCTAGGTGATTGTTGATAATCTAGCTGAAAACCAATACACTAGATTATATCAGATAATTTAGCTGAAAATTGATAATCTAGCTGTAGTATGATAATTTAGATTATTGTATTTAAAATTGTTTGGCAAAATTAGCTATCATACTAGCTGAAATTTATAAAATGACAACAGGTACATCTTTTATATTTATTGTTATATTATAATATTACAAAAAGAACCTTAATATTTATATATTAACTCTTATGTTGCTTATTATTCTTTGACATTATGCAATATTATTATTTATTTTGTTTTCAACTTCTAATGGTATTTTATGGTTTTTTATGTTATCACTTATATTATTATACAAATTTTATACATATATTTATTAAGGGTAAAATTGGAATGAAAAAATAAAATTTGTATATTATATATATATATATAGTGGTGCGTTCTATGCAGTACCAATATTAGATACAGTACTTTACGGTACTAATTTATGCATGAGTTTTGTACTAATTATGCATGAAATATATGCATTTCGTGCATCAAAATTCTAATGCATTAAAATATGCAATATTTTTGATGCATATAATTAGTACAAAACTCATGCATAAATTAAGATCAGAAAGATCGCATCTAATATTGATCGCATAGAATGCGCCACTATATAGGGATGCATTAAAATATTAGATTATATGCATCAAATATATTGCATATTTTAATGTATTGAAATTTTGATGCACGAAATGCATATATTTCATGCATAATTAGTACAAAATTCATGCATAAATTAAGATCAGAAAGATCGCATCTAATATTGGTACTGCATAGAATGCGCCCCTATATATATATATATATATATATATATATATATATATACACATTAAGGGTAAAATCGGAATGAAAAAATAAAATCTGGAAGCTTTGGGTTGAAAGCTATATTCGAAAGCGTTTGAATTTGATCTAGATTAAGATTATAATCTAGATTAAATTAGCACCATCCAAACAAGATTTTGAAGGTCAAATTAGATTATTTGACCAACTTTAATCTAGATTTCAAAACGCATACTTTTGGGAGGCGATAAAATACTAGGACAGTTATTTGCTAGGTCGTTCCTTTTGGACGTAAGAAATGAAATGGGTTGAGGAGATTGGTATTTGTAGAGGGAGATGAAGAAGAGAGTTATTATTATGTTGGGAGAAGGATGATGTCTTGAAACTTGAAAATTTATTGGAGAGTTTTAAAAGAAATCGATACAGAAAGCATAGGTGGAATTAGGTGCCTTCAAAACATGGGGAGTTCTCAACAAAAGGAGCATACGAAATGCTTTAAGAAAAAAACGAGCAATGATGGTAATTGGCTAGAGATGGCGTAGAGGTATATCTATTTTTGTTTGGAATTTACATCAAGGTAGAAAGAATTCCATCACTGGTTAATTTGGAGAAAAGAGGTACCATCCTAAATGGCAAAACGACCACAACAACAACATATAAGCCTTAGTCCCAAAATGATTTAGGGTCGGCTAACATGAATTTGTAAAATTTTTGGCAAAACGACCATTTGTAAAATTTTTGGAACAGAGGACGAATCATTGAATCACATCTTCTTTGAATGCGATTTCACTTTAAAGATACGGAAAGATCTATTCACGTGGATGGGATCTTTGCTGATTGTGAAGAAGGGCAAAGGAACACTTCGAGGTTTCCTAAAGGAAAAAGAAGGTTGCAGAGCCGTGTCGTGTAGTATGATTTGACAAACTTGGAGAGCTCCAAGTGAGAGATTTTCTTTAAAAGTCATGAGGTAAATAAAGAAGTTGTACTCTCTAAAGCTCAAACTAATTTATGGCTGTGGCCTAAAAATCATAAAGAGATGTATGTATGTATGTATGTATGTATGTATGTATGTATGTATGTATGTATGTATGTATGTATGTATGTATAGTTTTCATTGTATAATAGTTGGATGACGCATACTCTGTTGCAATGTTTTTGGGAGCACTACTTATGCTCCTCTTTCTATTACTAGTAAATTTTTGCCCGTCTTCAGAAAATAAGAATATTAGTTCCAGCTTAATGTTAGGTTTTAATACAAACTTGTGGTGCTGTGTGGTGGTTGTCCATTATTTTACTCGAATTTGTCATTTGTGAGGTTGAAATGTTATTAATTTCAAAATTTACCTAAACTTCATTATATTTTTGCAGGACGCCGTGCAAGTATATCCGGAAAAACATAGCTTTCCATGTCAATGAAGGATCAACCAACTATTGGCTTTCATTGTTAGTTGAATTTGAGGATGGGGATGGCGATATTGGGTTCATGCAAATAAGACAGGTAATTCATAACTCGGCCGTAATGTTTCGCTCTCTTTTTTCTTTGATCCGGGTTATACAAGGATGGCAAGGAAGGGCGGGCACACAAACACCTAGTATTATATCGGGACTAACTGCCCTGAAAGCGTAACATTCTATAACTGAACCGTAATTATAATTTAGATTTTTGGGAGCTTGCCTTTATCCTAATTTTTTTTTCCTTTAAAAAAAGAAATTTATTCTTACAATGATAATGAGAAATTACTAAGGGATGAAATATTCTCATTGTTTTAGAAAAAATATGGATTACCAAAATCAGATTTTCTAAATCGGGCTAATCATATGATAATGAGTAATCCTCCCTTTCTCCCATTTCTCCCCACTTTGAAGGGGGTACGGTTAAAGTAAAATCTTAATATCTAACAGAAATTTATATAATATTTTTTTAATTAAAAATTTTCAAGATAATTTCTTTTACATTATGAGTGAGAATATATGTTAAAACAAATTGTACATTCGTTAAATAATTAAAATTCCTTACTTTGGTTCTTATTGTTTCCCCGAAAGTTCTGTTTAATTGATACCTACCTACCTATCTATCTTAGTTTGTTTTCCATTTCTCCACTTTTCCCAACTGATGCCCTGTCTTAGGCCTGAGCGCACAATCCACAAACCCCACCTCATGTACGAGTACGGCTAGCAGTTCAAATTAATAAACCTCATTCTACCGATCTATTATTATTACTTTAACTGCGGTTTCTTTTGAGATTATATTAGGTGTTATATCTTGTTTGGGTGCGGATTTCATATACATCTCCTTAATTCTAACAATGTGGGTGGGTGTTCAATTTTATCGAGCCGACCAATGTGTTGAAAATATCAATCCGTCATCACATTATATGTTCATATACTTTTTCGTTTTCCCTTTTTTTTTACGCTAACCTCTGACCAAATTTTGTTATTTACCATACCTTTCTACAGGCTAATTCAAACAAATGGCTACAGATGACACACATATGGGGTGCCAATTGGTGCATTATCGGTGGACCTCTACGAGGACCATTCTCTATAAAGCTTACAACCTTATCCACCCGGAAAACGCTGTCGGCAAGGGGTGTGATTCCCAGCAATTGGGCTCCTAAAGTCACCTACACCTCCCGCCTCAACTTCTAATTATATATATATATATATATATATATATACCAGTCGTCGATCAAAACTGTGTGGATCGCAATTCTTATGGAGAAGTTGAGCGGGTGTCTAGTTGGTTGTTTTTACCTATATTTTTACTTCCCTAAAAGAAAAAGAAAAGTTGCAGCCCAATGGCCAACTTTTGTCTTTTTTTTTCCCCATCTTACTTTTAGTGTGCGAACTGAAGGCTTGGGCTCTGTAAGCGTTTGCTAAATATAAAATGTAGCCCTCTCCAAAGGAGAGAGTGCTTATGTAAAAATAGTAATATATATATACTAATTTTGCACCCATGGTTGATGTTGTAATAGTAAATACACACAAAAAATTAATAGATTTAGCTAAAAATTGTATAATTGCCAGAAAGCAGAATAGATAAATAAAAGTTAGAAGTACAACACATGCGATGCACAAAATCTTATCGAAACTCAAAATAAAAGATTGTAACAACCTCGCAACGGTGCAAAGTTTGTTTAATTTCTATTTTGAAGAATCGGTATTGACAACCCTTTTTACCCGTTCTAACATTTTTGGCAACTTTTTGTAAAATTAAACATAGATTCGTGTTCTATTTATTGGGACAAACAAATTATTACATATACTGTGAATCAACATATACACCGAATTGATGATTATCAGACATCATCAATTTTTTTCTAAATAATATAGCGGCATAACAAAAAAAAATAAGTTGTTGCAAGTACCCTAGAAACACAACTCATACTGAAAACATTACAATCGTCTGTCTATTGGTACTAATGTAGCTATTGGGGGTTGCTGAAACAAGGAACTCCATCTTGAAAGCAATCTAAATTGAGTTCAATAATCCTTAGTGGAAGGGGCTCCAAAAAGATTTTCTACATACACCTATTTGTTGATATCAACTCATATAAATGAATTTTGATGATTGAATTTCATGGTATTCGCTAAATAACTGTTGGTGTTAAATATTCAAAATATACATATCATGTATAACAAACATTTTTTGTTATGAACATTACACAGCTCCAACAGTTTTGTGTAATGTTGAATGTCAACTTGAGTATGGTGTGTTATGATTTTTTCCAATGTGATAGAACGACAATCTGTACAGCAATCCAAACAAAAAAAATAATTTTTTTTATTTCTTACAGTAATCAAAACATACACACAAAATAGAAATTTAAATAATTACAACCAGATGATAGAATAGTAAAAGCCTTTCAAATTCAATGGAAAGTAGAACCTCGAAATTGAGAGAGCAGAAAACAATGGAACCTGGGGCACAACAACTCAATGTGATGGGAACTGGGAGCGCCCGCCCGGCAGCTTTCAGCAAGGTGGGAAGATTTACTGTCAAACTTCGTAGGCAAAATGGGAACTGAAGGCACGATGGACAGGAGAAGAAGAAATCGATCGTATAATGCGTGGATATAACCATAACTATACTTGAGTGGTCTTTTTTTTTAAAAAAAGACCCGCCTTGCATGGATAATCTTGGTGCTTAGGAGAAATCTCTTGTACATCAAAATCGATCGTATATAATGCGTGGATATAACCATAACTATACTTGAGTGTTTTTTTTTTTAAAAAAGACCCGCCTTGCAACTCGCACAAGAATTATCTTCTGAAATTAGAAAAAAAAACTAATGTAGCGCCATCACCCTCCTAAGGATTGCATTTTCTTAACACATATCCAAATATAAACACTAAGGTATTGTTGCCACCTTATTAAAGACGCACTATAAAATAAAAACTAATGTCAAGGGGTTTTTGTGATTTTAAAATCAGTATTTTTCCTAGCCGTACAATTTGTTGTAAAGATACAACCAACTAAGATATAATCCCGAATAAAATCAAGTTGCAAATAAAGATACCATTCTTGTCAAACTCATTAAATTAGTACCATACTTGAGTAGCACTTCCACCTTGAAAGGATGCTGCTCCAATCTCTCTACTCTATAATAGCTGCGCTCCCTCCTCCAAGTTGAGATATCTGCTCTCTATTTACAATATAGTGCTGGTATCGAATCATTTTCTATCGTCCATTCAATAAGTTATTACCCTTAGAAGTCAAGAGTTGAAATCTCTGATAGAAGAAGCAAGGAATGATTAATCATGCAGTACCATACAATTGTATGGTCACTGATAACGAGAGTTGCTTTCTCATTCGATGCTCAGAAGCCTGAAAACAGTAGTCACTTCACTTATGAAATTAGCAGGAGATGGGGTCTCGATAAGAGGTTTCGGCATCTCTATCTATGCCCTACTCTTCCGGATGAGATCTCTTAGCATAGATCGGGCTATGAAGCCTTATCTGCTTTACAGTAGAACAAATACCTGACAATGCATTTCTTGACAAGTAATATAATAAAAAACAACCTAAAACCACTGGTCAGTAAGCTCCCTGTCTTTGTAATACATACATATATACACAATATGCCAATACGACTTGCAGCACATGCAACACGCACCATTCACACCTAATCAAATGCAAAGCATTACCCTACAGTTGTTTCTAGGAAGCAGGAGAACCCATAAAAAGAAGTTAACAGAACACATTAAATGCAAAGCATTACCCAACAGTTATTTCCAGGAAGCAGGAAAATCCATAAAAAGAAGTTAACAGAACACATCCACGAATGAGGCAAGGTAGGAGGGCGAGCGATGTAACACGAGAGTAACCTGTCTAACATATAACCTAATATAATAGAGCTGGTAATACACTAATACACAGGCACAACTAACTTTAGCGGCAGTTGGCACTAAAACTAAGAACAGGCGATACTATGAAGCATCAAAAAACACACAGGGCAACACCCGTGAACAAACCCAAAAAAAGTATAAAGAACATGATAAAAAAATCATGTTCCTCTTACACATAATATGCATAACACAACTATACGCACATAAATACAGTATTTTATTTTTTTCTGTAATCTTAACATATTTTTAGTATATGTGAATCAATATTAGATTGTTCTCACAATCTGTATAACATATTTTTTCTATAAAAAAATATATTTCACTTGGAAGATATTAGGGCAATTCGCAAACCATAACAAATAACTAACATTTTTTAAAACAAAGTTTATAAATGTCCAGGCCACACATAAGAAAAACCTATTTAACAATACATGAATATCCGATTTCAAAAGTCCAACACACATAAAAAGCTGCAAACATTTATATATAATATCTGTTTTTGGACCACGTACCTCGGCTGTTCCTGAGATGCTGAAAGGTTTTGTTTTATGGTTTTCATATTGCATCAAGTAGCATATGAACATCAATGTTCTGTAAATTGGAAGCCTCAGTAATGAGAAACACGATTTCTGAGGCCTTAGACCCTCTTGTATGAGTTCTTTTTTACTCACACACAGAGCAGATGCACACCCATATCTATATAGAACACACAACACACGCAATAAACCATAACACACAATACACTGTGACACAGGCGCACAAAACACAGATGCACACCATACTCTTACATACAACATGTGTAAAACACACTTCACACTTGTAGCAATTTTTACTAAGGTTGGACTTCAGAACAATCAAATATATCGGGACCTCTCAAAAATTAGGTATTGGGTTCCAGAGTGGTTCGAAATTGCAAGCTGTTGTCATTACGGAGGAACCGAAAATGAATGTTGTGGATTTTGACAGGGACAATCACAACCGAAGGAATTTAGTTTAAAGTTGTGAGATGTCGAAATGTCAACAGAATAATAAATACTAAAAAATGACCAGAACTATAAAACATCCAAGAAAGCGTCCAAACAAACACAAAAATAACTAACATTTTTAAAAAGAAAATTCATGAATGTCCAAGCTATACACAAGAACAACCTATTTAACAATACATAAATATCCAATTTCAAAATTCCAACACAAAATGCTGCAAATATTTATATATAATGTCTTTTTTTGGGCCTAGTACGTCTGCTGTGCCCGAGATGCTGAAATGTTTTGTTTTCTGGTTTTCATATTGCATCAAGTAACATGTAAATTTCAATATTTGTATAGATTGAAAGCCTCAATAATGGAAAACCCGGATAACAGCATGATCTTTCTAAGTAGGAGTTCTTCTTTTACACAGTCACACACGCAACAGACACACACCCATATATATAGAACATACAACACACACAGTAAACCATAACACACAATACACAGTGACATAGGCGCACAAAATACACATGCATGCCACACTCTGACATAAAACATGCAAAACACACTGCACACACTGCACTACATATGCACAGATCAGAAATCACAACAATTCAACACACACCATACATATTCCTATTTTTTACTCGAACAGTAGATCAGTTAATCTAAGTTTACTCCTTTTTTTTTATAATAAGTTTATTCTTTTTAACTGATGAAGTAAACCTTACTAAATTTAGTTCAATGTTTTTTAGAATCTTTTTAAGAAAGAAGACATGAACAAAAGTTTGTAAATGTTGGTGTGGAAGAATCTTCAAGGGAAAAATCAAAGAAGGAATGTAATATTTTAAAATAGAAACCCCAAATGAAAAACAAGAACCAAAGATAGATTTCAAAAATATTAGATCAACTAAAAACATCAAAATTATTTACATAGAGAGGTCAGATAAACGCAAATTGTCAACTGAGAAACCTGAAAAAACGAAAACCTATCGAGGCCAAAACAGCATAAGGTCAAATTGTGGCCAAACCGCAAAGACTAACAAAAGGACAAAGAAGTTACGCGAAGAAACACTTTGTTAGAAGAGAAGATTATTTTAGATTTCGTAGCCGAACATCTAACCAACAAAAGGCAGAAAAGAATATGACCTCCATGTTACCTTAGATCAACCTCAATAAATTTGTAAGCAAAAAAACATTAGAAAATAGAATTAAGAATACTGAATTTTCAGTAAAAAAATAAAATGTTGCAGGGAGCATAATTAAAAGCACATATGAAAAAGAATAAAACACAACAAATTAGTAATAAAGAAAATAGGAATATCAGCAAAACAAAAACTCAATTCAAAGAAACACAAAAAAAAAAATATCATGTAATTTCCTCAAGTTCATAAAACCAAAATCTATTCGGCGCAGCAAATAATTGTAGGATCAATATATGCAAATATAACAGTTTCCTGCAGAATTGAAAGAAAGCCTAATCGGGAAAACATAAATAGATCAGTTACTGATAAACTAAGCACCAAATTCTAATATAATAGATTAAATTCATATAGGGGGAAAAAAAGTAGGCTACCATTTTATACCTTTTATATATGTTGGAGAAGGAAGACGAAGAAGGAAGAAGCAAAAATCAACGAACATCGGGAGCAACACCTTCAGAAGCTAGACAAAGGAGAATCGGTGGAGAACGAGAAAGAAGATTATAGAATTTGTGATGACTCCTTATTTTATTGTGTTGTAAAATTACACAGATGCTAGCAGGCCCTTCATATAGATATATTTCGCCTCTGAGTTTCATGTAAGTAGTTCAATATTATGCCTTCGTTTTCTGACCGACCACTCTAAATTTCAAAATGAGTTTCAGTTAACACTGAGATGATTCTTTGAAATATTGAGTTTTCGTAACCCCATAACCACGCGTAACGTATTACAGAAAATTTATGAGGCGGAGAATGGCATTAATCAAATAAAAAACATACCTTGAGGACGCAAAGAAAAGAAATAAGAGCAGCAATAATTTGGCTGCAAAAGAAATAGGGTAACATCCAGTTAGCCCGTCCATATTAATTGATAAAGCTCGAAAATGACTACTGAATATACCCTGAGGAAAAAAAAGATTTTTATACAAACAGTAAGATGCAAGTCCACACGAAAAATATTGAAGGTAATATGAAACAGAGAAATATTTTTAGCCAAATATGTAATATATAGGTCGCAACTATCAACATACAGTGATTTACAATTATTTTCACAAGGGAAAAATAATAAAACTACTAATATATCTAGAGTTATAACCATCAAAAAATATAATACACTAACTTTCTTGTTATGCCTGATACCTACAAACTGGAGAATATCAGGCGTCGATCATTTAAGTACAAGCTTAATATGAACATCTGTATAACATAATATCATTTAGCCTACCAGATAATTTTCCTCTCTTATCAAAAATTCGTCATTCCTTATTTATTACTGAGTGGCTACGCATTACAGCCTTCCCTTGCTTTAAGGAAAGAGGAGGGACATGCATCCAGAACTGCAAAGGAGCTAATATGGAAGCAACCTTATAACATACAAAAATCATCACAAAGCAAACGTAAAAATAAGGAGCAATTCAAGCAAAAATCAGAAATAGAAACCACCAAATGCACTACTAATTTTTTAAGAATAATGGACACAGAATCACAAAACATACACCTTTGTGATAAAATGTTTAATTGAACAAAAGCCTAATTTGTAGACATTTTTAAAAATAAAGGAGAAAAAATAAAGTCAACATAGAGAATCAACAGAAACAAATAAGAGCGAAGGAGAGAAATATATCCACCACAACAACCCACACAGATACACGCAGACATCCAAAATAAAAGGCGCCGAAAATATAAATGTCTAATAAAGAAACAGCAACACACACATATAGTAGGTTATAAACACATCATACACGCGGACTTTGGCTATGGTATAAACTCAGTACAATTCAGATACCATAAGAGTAGAGAGGAGCCGCCTCGCAGGAGGAGGTAAATAAAGAACTCCCAGAAAATAACAGAGCTGAACCCTAAATCGATAGGAGATTTCCAACAAAATTTAGAAGAAAGTACGAATTACTACAAACAAAAAGAAAGAAAAGAAAATAAAAGATTTACCAGGGAACCAACATTAAAATTTCCAGGCATAGAAAATCTATCGCGTTTTTTAGAAAATGGAGAACTCGCGAAGAACAAACAAGGTGAAGGCATCGAAAAGAAAAAGGTGTAATAAAAAAAACTAAGAGTCTAAAAACTGAAAAAGAGAGGACTCTGAAACTGAATCCCCGAAGAGGCCCAAAAAAATAAAAGATCCTATGAAAAATAAAAGAACCAAAGAAATGAGACAGTACCCCAAAAAACTAAAAAAGAAAAAACCTATGATTTCAGACTCCGTTTCACGGTATATATATTCCAAAAGACAATCTGAAACAAGTATACGCTCCAAAACTAAATAACAAAACCAAATCAAATGAAATAAGACATTTTTGGCAGCCTACTCATGGAAACATCTTTTGAATAAGCAATTTTAAGCCTAACAAGAACCATATACTGGCCTCACCTGGAAAAAAAATCAAAACAAATAACCTCGAATCAAAAGATGGTTTCATATTTTTTTTCCTAATCTAGCCTAAGGACTTCAGTTGTCCATCAGGGGAGGGAGGGGGGAGTCGGAGCCGGGGGAGGAAGGTGAAGGCTTTAAAACTGCTAATCCTGGCAAAGATGCGATGCCCCTGCCAACACTACAGTTTTATAACAATTATCATCACCAGGTAATTCAGCATCATGGCAATGATCCATGCGAAGTGCCAGTGCCCGATGCAGACCCATCGCCTGCCTGTTAAAATATCACATACGTCACAAATTAGCCACTAAAAAAAGAAAGAAAGAAAGAAAGAAAGAAAGAAAATGACCGGACAAACTATCATTTCAATCCCTATGGATTCCATCAATTTATATTTTATCCCTTCAAGCACTCATCCAAAGTAAACCTTGAAGGGCATTCCCACGAAAACTTTTAAGATAGATTTACAGTAAAAAACTAAAGGTCATTCCACATATGCTTGAAAATGGGCATCTCGGGAGATGGTCTCACGAAGTATTAAAAATACCCACTAAAGTGAAATGTGTACATACACTCCTGCCATGCGAGGCTGGAACAATATCTCCCCTGTTTGAAACCGTTCCTTTGAAAGTGAAAACCAAGTGTCCGATGGGACTGCAAAAGATGCTTCTGTGTCTTTAGACAATTCAGCTTCATAGTCAAGAGCATCATAGCATAGGTTCTGCAAGTCCAACAAACAAATGAAAATGCAGTGAACATGATATTAATTGCTGCCAATAATCTAAACACCATAGAAAGAAAAAAATGTAGAACAACAATTAGCAACGGAAGGCATGCCACCCAACTTATGATACTCTACCAGCTCTTGGCAGACATCAAGACTAACCATAAAAGATGTAGGTTACACTACCGCTCTCAATGTGCGGACAGTATAAAGAGAATCGAAATGTATATTCTTCTGTTGCATCCGGTCCCGAAGGAATCCTGTAAGTTTGAATGCTCCCATTCCTACAACTTCCACACCCACCTTATACACCACCCTGCCACGTAAAACTGTGAAAAGAAAATTTTGTGCATAACGTTGGGTCTTCAGTAAACGCCTGGTTAAAAGTCAGCTACATAAATTTATCAAATTTCCTAGAGGAAATGCACAAAAGTCGAGATATATAGCAGCACGCAAAGTATTTATGCACACATATACATACATAATAAAGAAGAGAAAAAAAAAAGCAAGAAAACAAAATAAAATTAGTAAATAAAGTATGGAGAGAAGCCCTTTATCGATTGAGAACGTGGGAGAAAGATGGACTTTGAAATCAGGATGAATAAAGGAGCAAGATTAGGAAATAATGAAGTATGGAACGCACCATAAATGAGAAAAAAAACAGAATAAACCCTAATCAGATCTGTAAAATACCTTAATACCTTCAATGTTCTGAAAACAAACCCGTAAGGATTCCAAGAACAAAATAAAAAGCCCCAATTGAATCTGTAGAGGGGGGAGGAAGAACTCGAAAAAATCTTCGAGAAAAAAATCAAAGAAAGAAAAAGAAAATTCATACCCTCAGAAATATAGCCCAGCCGAGATAAGGGAGAACGATGAGATTGAGATGGCGGATGGTGAAGGTGTGAGATTTGAAAGAGACGAAGCATGAGGTGTGAATCGCAAGGAAAGTCATTAGCAAAAAATCAGACGAAGCAGGCATGTAGCACGGCAAGAAGGTGAAGAAGGGAGCATAAGCAAGAGACGGACGACGGAAGATTCAGGCTCAGAGATGTTAAACGGGCTATCCTAGCGGTTCATTTGAATTACGGTTTTAAACGATCCGACAAAAAGTCGAATTTAAACGGCTTATGAAATATCGGCGCTTAACTCTAACGGGTTTGACTAAACGGCTAATTGTAGTAAATATTTAAAAATCTATTTTTATTTTTATAAGTCATAATCGGGCAAATTAGCGCCAGCGGGTTTAATTTCCACTGTGAGAACTTCGGTCCAAAAGCCTGATTTAAACGGCTAGAAAATATCTACTTCTTAGGTTATTTAAGCGGGTTAAACGGGAAATGGCCGTGGGCGCCCGTTTAACATCTCTAAGGCTCACACATACTGCTATTATATGTGTGTGTAATGTAATTTGGGGAAATTTGGTAAATACTGATATCACAACCGTACCTGTATTTGACGAGGCCTGAAACGAGGGAAAATTATATGGTGTAACATGATATACCAGTGGTTATATTGTAATGTAATTTGTGGTTATATTATATTTTCAATATGATAATGTGATACACTAGTTGTAATTTTCATCATGTTATTTTTTGTTGTTAGTATATAATACACCAATTGTGAATTAGTGACCACAACTTGTCTATCTTTCACCTTATATCATGTTGTGGAATATATCAACTCAAAACGGGTGTAAAGAAATCGATTAAGTTGGGCAATTACCCTCTTCTTACATCAAAAATTGGAATACGTTGAAAAATATGTAAGTAATATTCGATAAAAGAAGCAAAGCATTTAAGAAAAAATTCAAGTTTGAACATTTAATAAAATAATTTACTTTAGTTCTTCGTGATCAAAACAAATAATACAAAATTGAAAAAAAATAGTGTTTAATAGATACTACCTCTGTTCTCTTATAATTACAACAATTGGACTTTTACGTTTGTCAATGCACAACTTTAATTAGTAATATCGTTAATTAGGTTCTTATAAAAATTATAAAAAGTTGATATTCAGAGAGTATATTTCGAGACGAGTCTGACAAGATCTTACATGAAAGAACAGTAGAAGTATATAATTTACCAACTGATCCAAAGTTGCAAGAGGAAGTAAAATAACTCAACCCCTAGGACAATCCTAATGTTGTCAAATGTGAATAACAGGAAAGATGAAAGTTGTCAGAGAAGGAATTTTTTTCATAAGAAATCTAGTAGTGTATGTGCAATATCAAGTTACCCATGCCTCGGCCATTCATATTATAGAAAAGCATACTAAACAATCCAAAATTACATCAAAAATATTATATCACATTAATAACAAGTTGACAAGTATTTGAAACAATTACATAAATGTCAATCGTCTAGCCATTTTAGAGACAAAAATATTTATCAAAATTTGATAATCCAGTTGTTCAATAATTTCTTTCTCAATCGAAAATATAGAAATATCATTTGGCCAGACCACTTTAGGAGTCGTCGGTCAAAGTCCGAACTCTAGCTGGCAATAGTAGAAGTCATCGACTAAAGTCCATAAATGATCGGCTAAAGTCCAAAGTTTAATGAATTCTTGTGAGTTTAGCCGATGATTTTTAGGCTTTAGCCTACGACTTCATTACGTCATCGGCTAAACTCAATTTTGCAGAAAAATGGTTGCATTCACAAACTAAGCAGTTACTTCATTCAAAACAAAAATGGAAAATATTGTAATCTCTCCAGATTGAGTTCAATATGTGCAAACTTTATAACTTACGTTTACATATATTGGTAGGGGTGAAAACTGGGCGGATATTTCCCGCCCGATCCGGAGCCGTATCCGATCGGGATCGAATTCGGGATGAAAAATAGGTATCCGGTCGGATTCGGATACGGATCCGGATAGTTGAATTCGGATACGGGTTCGGATTCGGATAATGCAATATCCGCCCGTATCCGAGTTTTCCCATATTTTATCGGATATTATCCGGATACCAATCCGGATAATAAATTCGGATACCAATCTGGATAATAAATCTGGATATCCATATTTTTAAATCTTAAATATACTTTATTATATATATATATATATATATAACACTTTTGGACTTCAGTGTAATAAATTTTCAAACTTTCAAGAAAAAAAATATTTTTTTCAAAAAAAAAGTATTTTCTGGAAAAATATATTATTTTTCGAAAAAAAAATATTTTTTTCAAAAAAAAAGTATTTTTTGGAAAAATATATTATTTTTCAAAAAATATTTTTAGGAAAAAATTTATCTTTTCAAAAAACATTATTTATGAAAATTTTTTATTTCTTCGAAAAAAATAAAAATATTTTTTCAAAAATAAAATTAGTTTCTGGATTTTTTATATTTTTTGAAAAAATAAAAAATACTTTTTGCGAAAAATAAAAAAAAAAAATTTCTGGAAAAAAATTATATTTCGAAAAAAAAAAATTATTTTCTGGAATTTTTTTTAAAAGAAATGTATTAGCCAAACACTTTAATACTAACTTATAAGCTATTTGTTTCATATGAAATGTATTTTAAAAGAAATGTTCTATTCAAGTAAATAGAGAGACAATTATATATATTATAATAATTGTTAAAAATAATTAAATTACCACTTTTTAGTCTTTGCTAAGTATGGAGCTTATGTTTTTTATGGGAGAGACTGAATAAGTAAAAATGAGGGAACCTTATTATGAAACGATTTTTAAAAAAATTACTATAATTTGCATTAGAACTCTTATGAAATATTGTGTAGGTAGTTTTTTTATATGCTGCAATAACTTCCAAACGATTTTTGTATGACACGTATTATCCGATTATATTTATTCGAATCCGGCCCGAATCCGTCCTGTATCCGTCCCGTGTCCGTATCCCGAATAATCCGAATTCGTATCCGTATCCGGCCTTCCCGTATCCGACTCCGAATCCGAGAGAAAAATATGGGTTAGGATACGGGAAGAGCACTATCCGCCCGTATCCGATCCGTTTTCACCCCTATATATTGGTATATAATCCAAGCTATGTGTTGTCGATCCATATTATTGTATGGATATTAAAATTTATATGTACTATGTTGGTGTAGATATTGATATTTATCAGTATTAGGTTGGTGTAAATATGAAAATTTATATGTATTATGCTGGTGTAGATATGGAAAATTATGTGTATTATTTTATGAAAATTTATGTCTTATGTTGTTGTAGATGTGAAAATTTATACGTACGAGGCATTATCCAACCCGTGCGATGCACGGTCTTTGGTTGAATATCTACGTATTTTGTACGTAATGTTGGGGCAGACGGTTGAATGAGCAGATGACAGAATTTAAATGCCTTTTAGAGAAGCTTATATGTTTTTTTATTGTTATTGTCCTTTTATTTTAGTCTATGTAATTAGTTATATGAAATGAGGCTTTACTAACCCGTATGTTGCTCCGAGGTTGTTTTTGGTTTATTCAACCCGTGCGATGCACCGATTGTATCTAAGATTTCATATCTAAAATTTAACCATCTTGTAATTTATACTATCATTTAAAAGTTCATTTTAATCACCTTGTGTATTAGAAGGTGCATTTGCATTGTGATGTTTATCATAACTTTTGTATTTAAATTAGTTTATTTACATTAAAAGCTACAATTAAAATAGTCTCTTCATATGTAATTCCACCCAATAATTGCTGCCGTTTACAAACTGATGTTTCTCTCCCCAAAATACCCTTCTGCAATCTCTTTGCTAAAACCAAAAATTAATAAATGAAAATATGAAATTATGATAATAAAAATTAATAAATGAGACAAATGCTTGCCTTACGTAACCTCCAAATACGTCCCTCCCATCTTTTGAAGTTAGGTATAATTATAATTTTTAAATCTTTTTTATGTATTTTGTTAGATTCTTTTATATTATATATTTAAATAAGTGACATAAATTTCCCTTTCACATTAAATTAAGGGGGATAAGTTTTATATAGTATAGATTAGTTGGTATAGTTATGGAAGTTTATATATGTTATTGATCATGTTGGTGTAGATGACCATGTTGCTAGACTATGTAAATATATGTGTACTATGTTGGTGTAGATTGAAAATGCTGGTGTTATTTATGTTTTAACATGTATTAATTTATATTTACATATTCATGATGAACAAGAGTTGGATGGCCTACAAAGTTAGGATTCAAAAGTGATAGTTGGAATGAGAGAGT
Organism: Orobanche coerulescens; assembly: GCA_033398695.1. Lineage (NCBI taxonomy): Eukaryota > Viridiplantae > Streptophyta > Magnoliopsida > Lamiales > Orobanchaceae > Orobanche > Orobanche coerulescens. Next base: position 67,763,241 of record CM065814.1, read on the forward strand.
TTATGTAACTTTTGGAGGAGCATGACTCTGGGTACATTGCATTATTGCCCGTGCAATGGATGGAAATATCGCAGCAATATGAATCATTTCTGACTTGATGTTTTACTGGATAACTTGAAGAGGAACCACTCTTGGGAGAGACACACACGGTGAAACATCAAAATCACTAATTCAGCATGATCATTGAGAGTATAGTTGTAACACATCCAATAATTTCAGAAAGAGGTTGATTGACGACATGTTTGGTTATTATGAAACTTCTAGAGATCAAGATTACCATACAATTCAATCCATTGAGCCTCTAGACCAATATCAGTTAACACTTCTAGCATTGACATATACAACAATCTCATCCACCTTTAACACACACACACACACACACACACATATATATATATATATATATATATATATATATATATATATATATATATATATATCATGAGCGTCAGATGACTGTTCTTGATACTTTCATGGAAACCATGAGGTTAAAGATGGAGAATAGATCATCTATCAATGTCATGGATGAGTATTTGGAGCTTAAGGGTAAAGTACTCTTAGAAGGTCATCACCTTCCTAGTACTCATAGTAAAATGAGACGGATCCTGAACGATCTCAGGCTTTCCTACATCATGATCTATGTATGCAAATATGATTGTACTCTATTATGTGGGCAGTCTAATCAAGACTTGAAGAGATATCCTATATATAACGTAGAGAGATATAAGCTCACTCCATGTGGGGAAGAAAAAGTTTTGTATTTCCTGCTGAAGTATTGGTTAAAGAGACTTTTCATGTCTCCTCAGACGGCCAAGGCCATGAGAGGAAAGATGAGCTCTATGTCCATGAAAAGGATACTACTATCCACCCTATGATGGAGAAGCTTGGAAGCATTTAGATATGAAGTTTCTATAGTTCGCATCATATTTTTGAAATGTGAGACTCAGTATCGTATCTAAGGATCTAACCCTTTTAACAATACTAGTCTTTCTTACACTCTATGGTCGGCTGTGATAATTCTTTGCAACCTTCCTCTGTGGATGTGTATGAAGAAGTAATATAATATATTGACTCGGTTAGTACTGATTCCGGTTATCTAGGAAAGTATATTGATGTGTGTTATGAATATACCCTCATATGCCACTCAGAGAGAAAGTGAGAGCATTGTATTGTAATTATGAACATCAATCGAATAAGGCATTAGTTAGAAAAATGACAGGAAGCAGTTCAACTCTTGTAAACGAATTGTTCTGTAACTGTATATTCTACTTCTCGGATACTTGATTCTAGTGCGAGTTCTCATATATGTACAATAAACTAGGATCTGAAACAAAGTAAGTGTTAGGAATATGCCCTCGAATGCTACTCAGAGGATGTATGAGAGAGGGCATTGTAGTTGTTATTATATAAATTCTTATCAAAAGGCAATTACTTGTTTCTTTATTTACTAGAAGTCATAGGCATTCATGACTCGTAGATATATATAGAGAAACTATTCCATGTATTTGAGAGAAAACATTCCACTCCTTATTAGATAAGGGGATCGACACTGGAAAAATTTATGGTTCAAATACTTAATCGTCGCAAGTCGATGAAACTTGATTGGGCGTTAAGTTTATGTATGTAATATCCACGATTTTTGATTTTCGGTAAATTTATTTTTTTTGGCAGGAGTCCGTTTTAATGGCTCGCTTGTGAACATTTCGTCATTTTGAGAATATTTAATTTTGCACTTTTTGACGTCCGAGTTTGTTTCGGTGTCGTTTTATTGAGTTCCGTGTTCTTAGGCGACTTTTCTGCGCTTGAGTTCGATTCTTGCGAATCTCGTTCGAAACTGTTGTTTCGGGTTTCTCGTAAGTTTATTTAACGTTGTTATACGTGTTGTGAGCTTCGGTCTGATTATTCGTTGTCGTATCGTGATTTTCGGACATTTGGGACTGTTTTGTAATTTCCCAAAGTTGTGGGTATCCGTCGTCATACCCATTTCTGAGATGTTCTGTTGCTGTCTCTCTGAGTCGATAGCGCACGCTACGCTTATTGGCTAGCGCGCGCTAAGGTGCTATAGTTAACGCACGCTACAGTTGTGGTAGAGCACGCTAACTGATAGTTCGAGGCAGTCCAGGAGCTACTGGACTGGGACTGGTGTCCCATTAGCGCACGTTAAGGTTGATAGATAGCGCGCGCTGTCGCCTGCTTAGCGCACGCTATTTGTCCTGTCTAGCGCATGCTACCTGGTAGTCCAGGTCAGTCCAGGAGCTACTAGACTGGTTCTGAAGGTCTCATTAGCGCACGCTAACATTTGTGGCTAGCACGCTAACAGTGTATTTTGGTCAGGGAGTTTTATTTCGGCGCCTCGATAGCGCATGCTAATCTTAAAGATTAGCGCACGCTAAGCTGTCCAATGTATATAAACTGGACAGTAGTCGTGAAATATCATTTCCACTTTATTTCTCCACCTCTCCGCGAAGTTGAGCCAATGGCGACTAGGGATCACGATCTTGGCCGATTTTGCTCAATCCAAAGGTGTTTTGGAGCATCCTAGGTGATTATAACATCATCTAATCCATTATTCTTCGCCAAATCAAGGTATTTTTCTTAAATCCCTATAGTTGACTTTTTGGGAGTTTTGTTCTTGATTTCGTTTTCTATCCGATTTTGATTAACCGATTGTTGTTAAATGATGTTGTTAAACATATCCTATGGATTGTATATCCATATTCTGGTTTGGAATTTCGTTTTCATGTTTTGGTCGGTTGATTCGTGTTCTTGGCCATTTTGGGGGAAACCCTTGAACTTTTGTCGTTCGTTCCTTCAATTCAGCGGCTTTGGGTCGTGCTATGGAATTCATTTTCATTGTTGTTATTGTCCTTCGTAGTTTATTATCGCAAGTTGGCGTTCGGCGGAGTCGGCGTGTTCGTAGTCGGTTCGTGCCACCCTACTTCGGCCGATTCTCCACGATTGTGATTATTCGAGGCAAGTACCTTGTACATACATTTCTTGTTTTGTGGGTATGATGATCGGTGATCGTCTAAATGTGTTCTTTTGGTTGTTTGTAGTGAACTTTCAAAAGATTTGGTTTAGCCTCGCTAAAGGCTGCCTTTCAAAACCGTGTGTATGTTGTGATTGGTGTGTTTTCGTAAATGACCATGTGATTCCTATGGGTATGTTTGGTGTTGATGATGCACTTAGTAATGCGTGTGTACGTATATTGCTTCATTTCGGTGTATTGTGGTTTGACGTGGTGTCTTGCTAAGTGTTTGATGCCTCTCGGTGAATGTCTGGATATCTTCGTTGTATTGTGCTATGTGTGTGAATGTGTGAATGTGGGCGGGACCTACGGTGACACATGGCATGTGATCATATGGTCAGAATGCAACACGCGATTGATCCAACCGTGAGAGCCTAAGAAAAAACTACGGTGACACATGGCTTGTGATCATGTGGTCAGGATGCAACAAGTGATTGATCCAACCGTGAGCGCCAAAGAATACCTACGGTGACATATGACATGTGGTCATATGGTCAGGATACAACAAGTGATTGATCCAACCGTGAGATGTCGTGACAAGTGTTCACGCTGGTGTGTATACGATTTGTGAATGTGTTTTACTCACCTCGGGAGGGTCCGATGAGGCCTCGAGGGAATCTAATGGTATAGCCATGGATTCACGAGTTCGTGTTGTATTGTGTGACCAAGATTTGCGTATCTTGGGTGATTATGTTGTGTTGATTTTATGTCCGTCGAGGACACATGATTTGGGTTTTGACCCTGTGAATTGTTGTTGGTTTTATTTGTGAAAACAATACCTTTGGGCTGTGACACCTGTTGATTTGGAAAGAGAAGGATTCGATAATCCTAAATTGTTTTCTATTAAAACTCCCGATGGCATATTAAACCATTTTGTAAATTGTTTCTCTTGAATTGTGATCTTTCGATTTTGGAAGGTTTTACCCAAACTCTTGCTTCGGGAAGTATTTTTCGTTGTGTTTGAATATTTGAGGATTCCTGGTCATTATTATTCTTGGAGCTTGAATTGTATGACTCGTATTTGCACTTTGTACTTGCACTAGCAAAATAGTAGAATTTTGCTAACCCCCGAGTAATCGGGGGGTGGATGTCTGTATTTGCATTCAGGTTTTGGGAACATAACACAGGGTCGGCATGAAGGATGATGAAAGATGATCGATACTAATCACATGAGGACCTGTACGATGTCGTATGGGTAGTTGTACTTTATTTCCGCAGCAGTATTTGTTTCCCGTTGTACGGGAGTGTGTTGTATTCGACCCCTGCGTGGGCATGTATTGAGATTGCGTTGTATGTATTAAATGAAAGACCAAATCGTCTACTGAATCATTTTAGCCTTAAAGGCGATGTTTAGATGCTTAATTATTTTTACCAGCCTGGAAGATCCTTGAGGAAAGGGTCTACGATGTGTAATATCCCTGAGTGGATTGGGGGTGTTACATAAATGGTATCAGAGCTTTAGTTTGTGGAAACCTAGGTTGTCGGGTCAAGTTGTGTCTGTTGAGTTTTGTCTCGTCGGATTTTATCTGACTGAGTCATGTCGCGACGTGTTGTCTGAGTTTGGTGGTCGTGATTAGTATCGTGGGGCGATCATCATCTTCGTGCGACCTGTGGATGCAAGTCTCCCTTGTTTGTGTTGTGCCTCATGTGACACGAGTTACTGGTATGATTATGTGTGAAGCGATGGAATCCTTATGTAGATTTTTGGTTCCCTGATATGTGTTTATTCGGCTCTCATATTTTGTCTATATGAGGAGTGTTGTCGCTGTTTATGTCTTTTTGATTGTTGTTTGTCCGCTGCTAATGATTTTCAAAATGATTTGCTTGTTTTGCAAGTATTTTTGGAAACTTTTGTGCTTAATATGGAATGGTTATGTATTTGTGTGTGCTTTGCTCACCTCGGGAGGGTCCGATGAGGCCTCGAGGGAATCTATGACTTCACTCTGGATTCACGAGCTTGATTCGCTAGCCAGCTCAGGAGGGTCCTTATAGGCCTCGAGTGGGACCAGTAGCTTCACCCCGGTCCTAGGTAAATTGATTATTGACTATTTGTTTTCCGGAAAAGACATGCCTTGTTTTGATTTCGAAACAACTTGTCACGTGTGCTATGAGACGTGTAAACGAAGGTTGTTACGTGTGAGTTTTTGGGCATTCTAGTCTAATAGATTTTTGAAAATCTTTAGTATCGTAGAGAATGAATTTTGAGACGTACTTTTAAATGGATTATATTTTCGAGGCGCCTACTAGCGCAACTATATGTTTCAAAATTCTTCTACTTTGAGGACCAAAATATTTTTAGATATTTCAGTAAGTTAGAAACGCATTTGCTTAGACCTGAAGGTCGAATATTTCTAATTTTTTTTCACTAAAAGAAAAGCGTCCTCATTTTTATCAAATGCAAGATGGTTTTTCAAAGTCTCGATAACGATGTTTGTACTACTTTTTGAAAAGGTGATACTCAAGATCAACCGATGTTTCCAAATTGTTTTCAAAAAGGCGATTTTTGTTTTAAAACCTATCATTCCTGTTTGCGGTCTGGGAATGTATGTATGATGTTCGCATTGTCGTTGGAATGTTAGCTCCCGAGTATGATTGAATTGGTGGCGTGAACGTTGAGTCATTTGCCACGTATTTGTTGTGTTAGCCCTCTGTGAGAGGGGAGATGTTGGTATTGATTGTTGTCGCTTTGTGGTGATTTGCGTGTTATCGCACCCATACGAGCTATTAGAACTTGAGTTTGTATGATTGTGTACATACGTGGTTGTTTCGTGATGTTTAGTAATTGTATGTTGGTTATCGTTCGGGCCATTGTAATCGTCGAACGATGCCGTTGTTGCTGTGATTTTTGTATGTGTTGATATGTTATGCTGAGTTGGCATCTCCGGTATGTTGTTTTGCGATGTTACGTTCTATTGTATCTAGCATTTGTATATTCGGTATGCCGAGCCGAAGTGCTTCAACCGTGATGTGCCGGGGGCATGCACGTACAAATTGTCCTTCCTTGCCAGTAACGTGTTTCAAGTGCGGACTCGAGGGACACATAATCCAGTTTTGCGAATTGGTTACCGAGACTCCCGGAGTTCGCGCTTCAGCATAGATATCAGGATCGGCTCTAAGAGGCCTATGGAAGATGTTTCTGTCAGTTTCTTTTTGTGTTGTTGCCTTATTTCTGTTGTTGTGAGTGTTGGGATTCGGTGCCTAAAACGAAGGCCTAGCGGAAGTGGTAAAACGAAAATTAATTCGATCCGAATCCTACGAGGATCGATCGAGCAACGAATATACGAATATCAAAACGAATTCACAAGAGATATAGAAACTCACCCTTGTAGTCCGTTGATTAAATGGATTCCTTCTCTTGAGCTATTCCCCAAGCTTTAGGCGATCTCCCTGCAATTCAATCCGCTCCAAGCTCTTGAATGATCCAACGCCGAAAACACCGCGTCTCTACTTGCCACGCGCCGGAGAAATGACCGGAACGACGATCACCTTGCTATCCTCCGAGGATACGGCTAGAGCTAAGTGATGAAGCTTCCAATATGAAATTATAACACTCTAAGTTTATAACTCACAATCTCTATTTTATTTCTCAATTTTCCTCCAAGAAAAATCAAGAATTTGTGAAGAAAAATGGAAGAAGACTTGGAGAAGATGATGAAGACTTTGAGAAAAGTTTTCTATCTCACCCTCACTCTCTCTCACGTTGGAATCAAAATGGGTTGTGAGTGATTGTCTTCTTTTTCCTTTTTATTCAACTCCTTTCATGTAACAACTCATGCTAATGGGAATCAACCCCACCTATACAATTATCATCCATTAAAGAATGGAGACAATAGTCCAAAAGGAAGGTGGCTTGAAATGGGGGGGGCGGCCCATGTAGAAACCGGACGAGTTCGGTTCGTTTCGGACTCCCGTGTGTCCAAACAGATAAACTCTGATTCCGTTCCGATGTATTTATATCGATTAATTAATCCAATTAATTAATCATATCAAATACATAATAACATAATTAATTTCTCCAAGAAATAATTATATTCATGAATTAAATTAATCACCCAGTAATTTATTTAATTCATTAGGCCATAAATTAATTTATCCAATAAATTAATTTAGATATCCAATGTCCCAAATTTAACTAGACATCCAATGTCCAATAAGTTAGATATCCAATATCTAATATTCATAATGAGAGAATTAGCTCGATTCATTCCATCGTCAATCCTATTGTGCAACTCGATAGGTTCGTCTCAGTCAGCAATGGGAGGAACCAAAGAGTAGTAGCACCACCTAGCCAGCCTGGCGGCCTACACTGTACCCCAACTGAGAACGAATGATAGGGATCATTCAAGAACCATTCTGTAGTGAATACCAGTAAACGTATAAACCCTTCTTTCACATGTCCCGATCAGGTTATAGGGTCACGGTAAGTCAAACCCTATCTGTACTTGACGATATGCATGCGTTAATCAAATCGAGATCATCGAGCTCTCGTGTATCCAATACAACTAGCTCCAATACTTTGGCCAAGGACTTTACGATCTCATCTGCCAATAACCGCACAGGACATATAACCCGCTCACTAACGGGAGAAAGAATTCTATCTTGGTATTCAGTAGGACCTGCTACTTACCCGTCAAGATGCACGTCAAGGTTGACCCCCGCCTTCCGGTTTACAGGGTCAAATTACTCCAATGAAAATCTTGACGTCACAAGCACATCCCTACTAAATCCTCAAGTCGAAGGTTCACGAATATCCATCACAACCTTTCGATTCCGTCATTGACTGTCCCGGAGTGAAATCCGTGAGACGAATCGAGGGTGAGTCGGTTCGAGTATACTAATCCAATTAGCATACCTATAACGTGTGCTCCCACTGACCATTAGTGTTCGACAGGCACTCTCCATGTCAAAGAACACGTCACACAAGTCTTCACATAAACTTAACGCCCAGTCAAGTTTCATCGACTTGCGAACGATTAAGTATTTGAGCTATAAACCTTTCCAGTGCCGACCCCCTTATCCAATAAGGAGTGGAACGTTTTGCTCTCAAATACACGGACTAGTTTCTATATGTATATTTATGAGTTAGGAATGCCAGTAACCACCAGTAAATAAAGAAACAATCATTGCCTTATATTAATGATTTACATAATTACAAGTACAATGCCCTCACTCAACATCCTCTTAGTGGCATTCGAGGGCATACTCCTAACAATCTCCCACTTGCACTCAATGCCATAGACTATGGTATCTAATACCCATGTTCTCCAGAATACGCTCCAAGCTAATCTGAGAATGTGGCTTGGTAAGTGGATCAGCGACGTAGTCGGCTGACTCTACTCTATGCAGCACAATGTATCTCTATGCGAACAAATTCTCTTACGAGATGATACTCTCTCTCAATATGTTTTGTACTGTTGTGAAACCTCGGCTCCTAGGCCTGTGCTACCGCTCCGGCAGCGTAGCACAAAGTGTCACGAGAAGTTTACCTAGTAACTTCTTAACCCTTCCTTTGGAGGCTCCGAGGCTGCTTTATACTCAGCCTAACTGGTGGAATCAGCAGTCGCGCTATACTTGGCACTATGCCAAGATACTGCTCTTCCATTAAGAGTAAATGTAGCCAGAAGTAGACATATAATCGTCTTTCTGTCCTTGGAAGTCTAATACAGTGAATCCCACCACATTCTGTTCTCCACCACCATATATAAGAATCAGATCTCTTAGTACTTCTAAAGTACTTGAGAACATTCTTTACGGCAGTCTAATGTTCCCTGACTGAGTTAGCCCGAAACCTATTTACCACGCTTCCATCATGCGCAATGTCAGGTCTTGTACACAATAAAGTATATGTAAGGCTACCCACTGCCGAAGCATATGGTATATAACTCATTTCCTTTCATTGTTCCTCACTATGAGGACACATCTTCAAGGTGAGTTTTATTCCATGTCGCATCGGAAGGAACCCTCTTTAAGATCTAATCTATATAGAGGGCTTGGGAAAAACTTATCATTCTCTTCGATCTATCCTAATAGATTCGAATCCCAAGAATATAGGTTTCTTCTCCCAAGTCTTTCATGGAGAAATTACTCGAAAGCCAAGCTTTCCCAGAACTGAGCATTCCCACATCATTTCCTATTAGTAGAATGTCATCTACATATAGTACTAATGATGCGATCTAGCTCCCACTAACCCTCTTGTATACACAATGTTCCTCTTCATTTTGTACGAAGTCAAAATCTTTGACTGCCTTGTCAAAACGAATGTGCCAACTACATGAAGATTGCTACAGTCTATTTCATGGAGTCTACATCCACCATTGCTAGGTCATTGGTCGTGGGTCGATCTCTTGTTTATCACCTAGAACCTCGTGGAAACCCAGTTCCTCCAAGTGCATAAAACTATACCTCTCAGGTAAATGAGATACTCTACTAGACCTACGAGGTGGTTGTACTTGTGTTTCAGAAGGTTTGGTTTCATTTTCTTACACAGGTGTCTCCTGAGGAGTTTCATTGTATTCTTCCAAAGAAATATTTCTACCTGCTCCGCCTTCCTGAATGAATCTCTTCTTCCAGGAAGTGTGCTTGTTAAGCAACAACGATCTTTCGATCTTCGGACATGTAGAATAGATATCTCATTGTCCCAGACGGGAATCCAATGAAATGTCCCTTCGCGGACCTAGCTTCCAACTTCTCCACCTTAGTCTTCTTGACATAGGCGGGACATCCCCAAATCCTAATATGATTAAGACTTGGTTTCCTGCCCTCCCACATCTCATGTGGAGTTTTAGGAACGGATTTGGAAGGACATCTGTTTAAGATGTAGGCGGAAGTCAGGAGTGCATACCCCCAGAAGTAAATCGGTAAGTCAGTATAGCCCAGCATGAAACGGACCATGTTCAACAAGGTCCGATTCCTTCTTTCTGACACACCATTTAACTAAGGAGTACCTGGAGGTGTTAGTTGTGATACTATTCCATGTTCCTTAAGGAACTCGTCAAACTCCAAACTCATATACTCGCCACCTCGGTCCGACCGAAATGCTTTGAAATGATTACCAGTTTGTTTCTCGACTAGGGCTTTGAATTCCTGGAATTTCTCAAAAGCCTCGGATTTATGTTTCATTAAGTATACATAACCATACCTAGTATGATCATCTGTAAACGTAATGAAATATTGATATCCGTCACATGCTGCTTCCAAAGCACCACATACGTCAGTATGGATTAATCCCAGTTTATCAGCGGCTCTTTCAAAGGTCCCTGTGAAGGGGGACTTAGTCATTTTGCCTTTAAGGCAAGATTCACAAGTAGGAAAGGGATCCGATCCCAATGGACCCATAAGTCCATCCTTTTCCATCTTGTAAACCTTGGTCTGACCAACATGACCAAGTCTAAGATGCCATTTCAAAACTTGATTGGTTTCATCCCTACCACGTTTTCAAGTCATAGTATTCACAACTACTTTGTTGCTGAGATTTAGATGATACAATCCATTTAACAATGTAGCAGTACCCACTAGTTTATTTCTGAAATAAATTTTGCAGGAACCATCACCAATGAAAAATGAAAAGCACTTTCGGTCCATGACCGGAATGGATACAATGTTTTTGTGCCCCTTGGGCAAAACAGGTACATCTTCTAAAGTCAAAACAAAGCCGGATTCTATACCCAAAAGAAGTGATCCTATGTCGGTCGCCTCGACACTATGCCCGTTTCCGACTGTGATCATAACTTCTCCAACTCCAAGCTTCCTACTTTATTCCAGATCCTCATTCACGGTACAAATATGAGAACTAGCATCAGAATCTAATATCCAGGAAGTAGAAAATACAGTAGCAGAACAATTTGTTTCCAAAACTAAAAGTTCTGTACCTGAAGTGCCATGAAGAATCGGACAGTCTCTAGCCCAGTGGCCCAGCTCACCACACTTGAGACAACCATCCTTCTTCTTCTTGTTCTTCGGAACTATTGGGGCCTTGCCCTTGCCCTTGAAGTCCTTGACATGTGGTCCAGTTTGCTTCTTGGTCTTTTTCTTCTTGTTCTTAGACCTCCGAGGTCCAGAAGAAATCACAAGGGCAGACTCCTTCATCCGCGGGGTCTTCATCTGAGACTGAGCGGTCACCAGTTTGTTCATTATCCCAGCTAAGTTACATGCAATCTCATTGCAGTTGAAGTTCATAACAAACTGTGAGAAGGAATCAGGGAGAGACTGTAGGATAAGGTCGGTTTGGAGAGAAGTATCCATTTTAAAATCAAGAGCCTCCAATCTCTCGATCAAGGATATCATTTTGAGGACGTGTTCCCCAACCTTCTCACCTTACTTCATCCTTGCACCGAACAGTTGCTTGGATATCTCATATCTAGCAGTTCTACTGTGCTCACCATAAAGTTCGGTTAAGTGAGATAGAATCTGCCTAGCAGAAGTCATTTTCTCATGAGCTCTCTGAAGCTCATTAGACATAGAAGACATCATGTACGCACGAACTTTTATGTCATCCTTCACCCACTTTTCGTGGTTTTCAATCTCTTCCTGATTGGCTCTGGTCCGCACAGGAGGCGCCGGAATGTCCGTCTCCAAGACGTATCCCAATGCCTCTATACTGAGGACAATCATCGACATGAGCCACCCACAAAGTTAGGTCCAATCAGGGTGTTCTTTTCGAGTAGAATTGCGAGTGGATTCATTGTCATATTGAGAGTTATGTCTACATTAAGTATAACAGATTAATTAGTGACTTGTTATATTATGTTCTAGGTATAGAATTAAGGTCTTTTCTATTCTTGTTACCCAGCTCCCACTATTTTTATCGGAACAACACACTCCCATGTAAAATCCGGAAGTATCGTCGCACTACTTCATAGTGGTGATCGAGTTCTTTATAAATCTTAATAGAGGGCAACCGAACAGGTTTCTAGTCTATTAATTTTCATAAAGTGGTGTCCAACACCAACCCATCTAATGGATGATTCGATCTTCTTTTTCCCCTTGTTCACTCCCCTCAACCTATACAGTTTCTATGGTTCGTGAACAAGTTAAGTTTATACCATCGACGCAAATCAGTTTCACAATTGAATCTTATCCGGCAACCTATCAGGTTTCTAGGGATAAAATTTGCTCCAACCGAAGGCATGCAATGTGCTCCCGGTAATTTATCCGTCCTCCCCTAACAACTACCCCGATAACTCGGAAGCATAGCACATCCGATTTGGATTTCAATTTCCCAAAAGCTCGATGGAGGGAAGGAAAACCTTGAAACCTTATAAACTTAATAATTTGTTGTGGGAGAATTTTCGCGATTAACGTTACACTTTGCACATTAATCATTTTAGCGCGTTTGTGGCATTCATACCATATGAAACAACCATTCACAACCTAGTTGCTACCAACATGTGGTTCATGGACCGTTCCTAGAAAACAAAAACTCCGTAATCTAATACAAGTCTTCATCTTGAATCTTCGTCTTCTCGAAACGGATCTTCCTCCGGTCTTCGTCATTACATATAAATTTTACATTGAAAATTACATCATAGATACAAATTGTTGTGTCGAGATTTACTCACCTCGACAGGCGATGGACTACATGGCCGAGCGACCGAGTCCACAACCAATCATGCTATGGAGAACTCGCCTAAACAAAGATAACAGTCCACCTTCGAGTTTCTAGCGATGGACTCTCAAGGCGATCGCCTTTGGCACCTAGCGATCGACTCTGGTGCCCGATTTCGGACGACCGTCCTGTGCCCTGAGCAAGACCTTCATCCGTCAAAGTCCACGGAGACTGGATCTCAATACAGCGCCCATGTGCAGATCCACGAAAGGCGCCGCATAACCCGGATCGTTGACCACAGCCTGTCACCACCTGTTCACCTATCGACAAACCCGCCGAAAGGTACAAGGTGGGACCTCCCGTGACAGCGACTCAGACGCGTGCAGACTTCTCATTGGACCGCACAGCTGGCTGCCAGCAACTCCTGCAGACTGTGAAGGAGACCAGCCCATGTGCTAAAAGACGATCGCCCGCTTATTATAATACAGCAGAGGCGATTGCCCAGCAGAACCCAGTCCTATAAATAGAGAACCTCCAACAACTGGAGAAAGGTTGGCAATTCATTCCTATCAGTTGGAAATACATTCCGAAAAGTTCTCGATTCAGTTCAGAGAAAACTCTCAGTTGACAACTACGATAGCAAACATATATACTTTCATGCTCTTGGCTTCCACTCCCGAATCTACCTCAGGATTTCTCTCTCAGCACCTCTCAACCAGAAGACGGTCGGCAGAGGCAAGAAGTCTCCACAGTACAGATTCAAAGAGATTCACAAGCCTAGGAGCTCAAACATACAACAACTACACACCGTGAGAGACTGTCGATTTCTCACGGTCGTCACAACTCATCAACGTTGTTACAAGAACTCACAGAGCATCATATCTGGTTCTTCCGGCAATCTACATGCTCACTAGTTAAGATAACTAGAATCTTTACACTAATTGTAATAGTATTCTAACATTAATACTTGTATCCCAGAATATATGTATTAATAACATCTCGCGAGAGCATTCAAGCCCGGGACTAACAACCCCGGCAAATCTTGTGTTATTTACTTTCTCTACGAAAGTGCTCTCGCACTTTGTTTGCTATCCATCCATTCCAGCAATATCTATCTCCGGATAATATTTTGGGTAGCAACAATTGGCGCTAGAGGAAGGGCATTTTTGACCCTCATTTTTATTCCTACCGTCCCGAAGAACACTCACTGTTCTCGGGGCATATACTTGAAGTGACACTCACTGCGCTTCAAATAAAAGCATTCAGAATCATGACGTCCGCCACTACATCGAAGAGAGCCACTCTCCGAACCGCCGGATACCATATCCAGGCTCAATCCGAGCCCCAGCCGACGGCAGAGGGAAGCCGCGGCAACGCGAGACTCTCGATCCCGCACCTGAGGGGTGGCCCCAGCCTCTCACTCGACCAGTTCCAAACTGCAGAACAGATCGAGGAGGCTATGGCCATCCTAAAGGAGCGACGGAGAGCATGCGCGTCGCCCGAATTAACTCCCTCGGCCATCCGCCACGTGGGCAAACGGAAATTCAAGGGGATACTGGACGAGCAATCGTCAGAAAGCCCCGATTCACGAGAAAAGGCTCTCGCACGGCCGGACGGTTCTGTATTCAGTCGCTTGGGAAGCGACCCATCATGGCGACCGGGGCATTCTGGCCCCAACCACGAGACGACGGAATCCGAGTCCGTCACCAGGAGTTCGGCTTACCCAACTCCCAGCCGAACACAAGTCAACCGTTTGGCTCCCACTCCGAACGCCAGGTGGTCAGTACTTGATCGCCTCGGCTCCCGCTCCGAGCTCTTAGCCGCGAGTAGCCAGGCCACGGCGATGGCCGCTATGCAACGCCAGATCGACGAGATGAAAGCACTCTTGGACACTGGGGCAAGCACCAGTAGAAAGATCATCGGACCGACCGAGCCACTCGCGGTCCACATCGAGCTCGCCCCCGTGCAACCAAGGATCGCTCCTCCCAAAACACCTTTGTACGAAGGGAGATCGGACCCCGAGACCCACCTAAGTAAGTTCCGGATTTACATGACCGGGTGTGGGGCATCAGATGCAACCAAATGCCGAATCTTCCCGTTAACATTGGGCGAGCTGGACCATAGGTGGTACATCTCATTACCACCGCGATCGATCATCTCCTTTGAGAAACTGGCGAATGACTTCACGTCATACTTCGCCACCAAGGTCAACAGACCCGAAGGCCCCCACCGCATGATGAAAATCAGGCAGGGGGAAGACGAATCCGACGCGGATTACATCGACCGGGTGGATGAAATAGTCCTCACTGGCGAGCCCATCAGCGACGAGCTCGCTCTCTACTCCGTCCTGGGGGGATTCTACGGTCACTCACCCATGTTTAGACATCTGACGAAGGACATCCCCCCGACCTACGCGATCTTCCGCGCTAAGGCTGCCGACTTTCTGGCCAGGCAAAGGCTACTCACCCTCTGCCTAGGCGAGGAAACGCCACCTCCTATTCGAAAGACGGCGATCGCCAAAACCAAAAAACGGTCGCCAAGCCATCCGGCGATCACAAGGCCTACGAGGATGTGGAAGCCCATCTCCTCCACACGTTCAACCGAACTCCGGCCGACATCTTCTACGCCATCAAGGGGTGCGAACCGCTGAACAAGCCAAAGGCGATAAGGGACCATGGTCATCTGGACCGCAATCAATATTGTGCCTACCACAAGAGTCCCGGCCACAACATCAACCAATGCCGCGACCTACTCAGACAACTCTGGAGATTGTTCGAAGAAGGCAAATTGGACAGCTTATTGGCTTAGCCGGTGCCCCTCCAATCTCCCAACACGATCACCCGAGTTGAACGCAAACAGACCAGAAAGCTCATACGAGACAACCCCTAGATCAACCTCGGCGACCGTATGTACATGCTTCAATCAAGAGAAGGGAACTTCGGAAGTCTCTCCCCGATTTCCACCTCATTGAACAAATGGCTACTGCCTGAGCTAACGCTTCGAAAAAGAGGATGACTCGCTCACCCTCTAAAGTTCGTCATCGACATGATGGACCTAGGCAGCGATCGTCTCCCCTAGCACAACATATACCATCAAGGATCATCATCTGACATAATGGTCCGAGGTAGAAGAGTGCCGCCATGATCGCGAAAATCGATTAAACCGATGATCCGTCCATGTAAGGTTCCTTTGGGCTCCGATCGCTCGCCCTTCGTTTAAATACGAGGCGGGAGTAGCCGAAGGTCTCTCCAAAGCAAATCAGAGGATTACTCGCTCGCCCTCTAAAGTTCGTCATTCTACATGAAGAACCTAGGCAGGCGATCTCCTCCCCTTACACAACGTATACCGTCGAGGATCGTCATCTGACTTGATGATCCGAGGTAGAAGAGTGTCGCCATGGTCGTGGAGGACGATGGAACCATTCTCTGTGCCCATGCAAGGTCCCTTTGGGCCACGATCTCCCGCCCTTCATTTAAATACGAGGCCGGCGTAGTCTGAGGGCCCTCCGAAACTAATCCGTGGACATGGTCGCCCGCCCTCGAAGGTCCATCACTTAACGTGGTGGGTCCTCTCGGACAATGCGACGCGTCCCTCCCCCCATCTCAACGTATACCGTCGAGGTTCGCCATCTTAATGGTGGGCCGAGGTAGAAGCAGAGCTAACAAGCCGTGGACGTGGAGTTGATTAATCCGACGACGCCCCGCGCAAGGAATCTTCCAGACCAAGACCGCACGCCCTTCGTTTAAATACGAGGCGAGGCGCAGTCTTCGGAGGACCCTACCAATTAAGTGAGTCACGAGAACTTAGCCATCAGACGGAATGTCGCTCGTGCACAAGACATGATCGTGGAGATCGGTCCATCGAACTCCGTGATCGTGCATGGCTCCTCAAGACCGAGATGGACGGCCTTTCGAGGATTCGACAAAATTGAAGACCGCTTATTCAACAGTTTATTTTCATCCCCTTATTTCCACTAAGCGAACAAAAACAAGGGGGAAGAGTGCGGAGCTATTTATCGACGATCGTCCCTATTCAACGACATATGGAGATCGGCATTATTCAGATGTTTGTGCAGCGATCGAATTTGTTGTAAAGTTATCTATATGAGTTTATCAATTCACTTGGAACTACACTCGCAACAATCTCTCCTCACACATTTGTACAAAGTCATGCAAAGACTCAAAAAAGCAATCATTCAAGTAAAAAATCGGAGAATCAAACATTCATTTCTTTACTTGAAGTTTCAGAAGTACATACACGGTCGCCCGAAGGCCTAAGTACTACAAAGGAAAAGCTACAAAACTACAAGGCAAAAAGCTAAAATAGTAAAAGAGAAGAGCCTCAGGCCCCTGCCTGGCCTTCGCCTTCAACCTCCGGATCGGCCCGTGACCCTTCGCCAGCTTCCGGAGTTGTCTCTACGTCCGTCGGAGTGTCAGGATGAACAAGGTTCGCCGGAGTCGGATACCAGCTCAAGTCCACGCCGATGTCCGCAATATCCAAGATCGGCACAGAGAAGGCAGGATGAAGAGGGTGCTCCAGCGCATATGCCTTGAAGCTTTCGGCTAGAGGGCCGACCTCCAGCCCTCCCTTCTTAGCAACACGGAGTGCGTCGGTGAACGCCAGATAATAGGCAAACTCGCTGAAAAACTCCAAGTTGAGAAAAGGATCGGCCTCGGACGCCTCTAGCTTCCCTTTCAGCTCCGCAACCGCCTGTTGCGCACCCTGGAGTTCGGCCTCCCTTGCAGCCGTCTCTCCCCTAGACGCCGCCAGCTCGCTAGTCAGCCGAGCAACAGTCACCTTCAGTTGATCGGCCTCCTTCTCAACGGCCGCCTGCAACCGTCGGGCATCTGTCATCCGGTCCCGAAATCGGTCGACCGTCGCCCGGGCTTGCTCGGCATCCTGTCTCGCCAGCTCAAGTTCATGACTCGCCCGTTTAGCTGCGTCTAAGGAGTCCTTCTCCATTGCCACGATCCTGTCGGCGAACTCGGCGTTCTCTTTCCGAGCGGCCTCGAGGTCCGCCTGCAGACGTGTAGTGGAAGGAAGCCCCTCGAACTCCTGCACAGCTTCGGCAGCCATCGTCGCCGCCTGGAGAGATATAGCGAAGGCATCCTGCATTGCCCTCCCAGATCGCTGGCGTGCGATCGCATCCAAGTCTGTCGTCCAGGCCTTCGGCAAAGCGGAAATGGCCCGGTTGACGTATAGCGGTATATCACAGGCCTGACGAGAAGATCGGCTCGCTAAGAAATCCCGCACCATCGGCGGACAAGATGGATTAGTGCTACGAATCCTGCATCAAACAACAAGAGTTAGTACATATCCCACGCAAATGACGAAATTCAACAAACAAAGCAAAGTTTACCTCTCGGCTCTCTCAGGATCGCGACCAAAGTATGGTTTCCCGCGAGGGGCCTCCACCTCAGCGATCGCCATCTCTCGCAAGAAAGCCGCAGAGGGCGTAGGCTCGTTCACCGGGGGCACCGCGGTGATCAGAGGCGCGGCGATCGGCACCTCACCAGCAGGGGCAGAAACTGGAGTTTCTCCCGACCTCTGCCGCTTGCGGTTCGCCCGGAGCCCCTCCTCCCAAGGTTCCTCCTCCGATATGAGTGGCTCCACATTGTATCTCACTTCCGGAATGATAGGAAGCGCTACCGGAGGAACCCGAGATGACTTCTTCTGGCGAAGACGTCCCAAAAATCCAGGGTTCGACATAGCTATCTTCGGTGGGGGCTCCAAAAAACGAGGAAAGCGGACTTCTGCAAAGAAGAGCAACCGAACCACAGTTAGACATATTTTTCCAACAGGACGATCGCCCAACAAATGGAGATCGTAGAAATTCATACCTGGGATCGAAAGATGTCTCGGAAAATGGAATAGCCGAGCAGACAGCCAACAACTCTCCTTGTTAGTCCATTGAGCGTCTAAGTCGTCGTCCGGCAGACTTCATATCCGCTCCTAGATGACCAGAAAATCAAAAGGTAGCTCGTCGATCGCCGGAATATGGAAACCTGAAAAAACGAAATCAAATTAGATCAGTTCAGAACATATCCGAACAAAGGGAGAGTCAAGACCCTTACTCGGACTTCTATCCCGAAAGCCTGTGGGAATATTTATCTCGCCTGTGGGGTTGTCGCTCGCAGAGGCCTTCCAGGCACCGGCGACCCAGAACCACTTCGCCGGGTCGCCCCGCACCTTATTCGGAACTCCGAGGATCACCCGACCGGATCGGCCTTGAATATGATAGCCTCCGACCGACCCTTTCTGAGCCGTCAGCTTGAACAGGTGGTTCATCTCCAATAGCGAAAGAAGGCGGTACAGTCGATGACCGCCGAACAAGGTGAGAGTGCAATTCATCTAGAGCCAGGTGTTGCTACCCAAAATATTATCTGGAGATCGATATTGCTGGAATGGATGGATAGCAAACAAAGTGCGAGAGCACTTCCGTAGAGAAAGTAAATAACACAAGATTTGCCGGGGTTGTTAGTCCCGGGCTTGAATGCTCTCGCGAGATGTTACTAATACAAATATTCTGGGATACAAGTATTAATGTTAGAATACTATTACAATGAGTGTAAAGATTCTAGTTATCTTAGCTAGTGAGCGTGTAG
Source organism: Orobanche coerulescens (assembly GCA_033398695.1). Classification (NCBI taxonomy): domain Eukaryota; kingdom Viridiplantae; phylum Streptophyta; class Magnoliopsida; order Lamiales; family Orobanchaceae; genus Orobanche; species Orobanche coerulescens. Next base: position 67,782,418 of record CM065814.1, read on the forward strand.
ATTGCCGGAAGAACCAGATATGATGCTCTGTGAGTTCTTGTAACAATGTTGATTGGCTGTGACGACCGTGAGAAATCGACAGTCTCTCACGGTGTGTAGCTGCTGTATGTTTGAGCTCCTGGGCTTGTGAGTTTCTTCGAATCTATGTTGTGGATACTTCTTGCCTCTGCCGGCCGTCTTTTGGTTGAGAGATGCTGAGAGAGAAATCCTGAGGTAGATTCGGGAAAGGAAGCCAAGGGCCAGAAAGTATGTATGTGTTTGCCAACTGAATTTCCAACTGAATTGCCCACCTTTCTCCAGTTGCTGGAGGTTCTCTATTTATAGGATTGGGTCCTGCTGGGCGATCACCGCCGCTGTGTTATAATAAGTGGGCGATCGTCTTTTAGCACATGGGCTGGTCTCCTTCACAGTTTGAAGGAGTTGCTGGCAGCCAGCTGTGCGGTCCAATGAGAAGTCTGCACGCGTCTGAGTCGCTGTCACGGGAGGTCCCACCTTGTACCTTTCGACGGGTTTGTCGGTAGGTGAACAGGTGGTGACAGGCTGTGGTCAACGATCCGGGTTATGCGGCGCCTTTCGTGGATCTGCACATGGGCGCTGTATTGAGATCCAGTCTTCGTGGACTTTGACGGATGAAGGTCTTGCTCGGGGCACAGGACGGTCGTCCGAAATCGGGCACCAGAGTCGATCGCTAGGTGCCAAAGGCGATCACCTTGAGAGTCCATCGCTAGAAACTCGAAGGTGGACTGTTATCTTTGTTTAGGCGAGTTCTCCATAGCATAATTGGTTGTGGCCTTGATTCCGATCGCCTGTCGAGGTGTATAAATCTCAACACAACACCAGGCATTCGGCGTCAACTGGAGAGGCGCCACTTTCCAAGCAGCCAGCAAGTGGGAGACAGAAAAAGACAAAGGGAACCGTAGCCCATCCCCCATGATTGCTTCGTTCACGGCGACCATGCCCTCCGGAGACTGATCGGCTCGTTCATTCTCGGCCGGCACAAAAAGATCCAAATCTAAAGGGACATGAAACCTCGTCCTCCAGACGGCCAGGTCCTTCCTGGTTGCCGAGCTCCTTATCTGGCCAAGGGACCACAGCGATCGCTGCGCAGCCCGAAAAAGCGATCACTTAGGAGGTTGATAAGGATGAGCGATCGAGTAATCCCGATAATTGAACTTGGGAGACGGACCGGCCAACCTCTCCATAATCTCAGCAAAGGCCACATAGGCCTGGCCAAAAGCACTATGCTGCTCCCAGTAGGCCCTCACTGCCAGATCTCTCTCCATCTGCGAGCGTCTGTGCTCAACCGCCGCTTCCCTAGCGACATCGGCCTCATTAAATAGCGCCTCGACTTCCGGGGGATCGATACCGGCGCAGATAGCTTCGGCGGCCGTCTCCAGATAGAATCCTGCAGAAGGTCCTTCCCGGACATTGGAAGCCCCGGCGGTGGAAGATGTGCCCACTCCGTGCGAAGAAGATGTTACAGACATTCTCGAAACAAGAAGAGGAGAAAAGGAGTGTTTTCTTACCAAAGGATGGAATCGATCGACGATCGGAAGTCAGATCTTCAGAAATATTCTTCAGCAAAATCCTTCTTTCTCCGGTAAAAGCGCGTAAGGGACTTTACCCTACAACCCAGCACCCTTTTTATAAAAGGTGGCAGGAACTTCTATGAAATTATGGAGTATCTCGGGGGTGGGAGTGCAATCGTCGCAATTAATGACCCTTGAAACCCGTGTACGCATCTTTTCAAGGACACGCCAGACGAGGAGTCGCACCTAACCGTCGGTCTCCCCCAACAGGAATCCGACACGTGCCCCACAGACTTTTCCACCACCGCTGCCATTTCCCGCTCACTTCAGCGACTGGCCAGGTAATCAAAAGTTCAAAACCAATCCGCTCGAAGGCGATCGCCAGTTCCAAAAAATGCAGAGTCACTCGTCAAAATTCAGCGATCGCCAACAGAACCACCTCACCCCACGTTTCCAACATCGAAGCGAGCTGGGGGGCAATTGTTGTGTCGAGATTTACTCACCTCGACAGGCGATCGACTACATGGCCGAGCGACCGAGTCCACAACCAATCATGCTATGGTGAACTCGCCTAAACGAAGATAACAGTCCACCTTCAAGTATCTAGCGATCGACTCTCAAGGCGATCGCCTTTGGCACCTAGCGATCGACTTTGGTGCCCGACTTCGGACGACCGTCCTGTGCCCCGAGCAAGACCTTCGTCCGTCAAAGTCCACGAAGACTGGATCTCAATACAGCGCCCATGTGCAGATCCACAAAAGGCGCCGCATAACCCGGATCGTTGACCACAGCCTGTCACCACCTGTTCACCTACCGACAAACCTGCCGAAAGGTATAAGGTGGGACCGCCCGTGATAGTGACTCAGACGCATGCAGACTTCTCATTGGACCGCACAGCTGGCTGCCATCAACTCCTGCAGACTGTGAAGGAGACCAGCCCATGTACTAAAAGACGATCGCCCGCTTATTATAATACAGCAGAGGCGATCGCCCAGCAGAACCCAGTCCTATAAATAGAGAACCTCCAGCAACTGGAGAAAGGTTGGCAATTCATTCCTATCAGTTGGAAATACATTCCGAAAAGTTCTCGATTCAGTTCAGAGAAAACTCTCAGTTGACAACTACGATAGCAAACATACATACTTTCATGCTCTTGGCTTCCACTCCCGAATCCACCTCAGGATTTCTCTCTCAGCACCTCTCAACCAGAAGACGGTCGGCAGAGGCAAGAAGTCTACACAGTACAGATTCAAAGAGATTCACAAGCCTAGGAGCTCAAACATACAGCAGCTACACACCGTGAGAGACTGTCGATTTCTCATGGTCGTCACAGCTCATCAACCTTGTTACAAGAACTCACAGAGCATCATATCTGGTTCTTCCGGCAATCTACACGCTCACTAGCTAAGATAACTAAAATCTTTACACTCATTGTAATAGTATTCTAACATTAATACTTGTATCCCAGAATATTTGTATTAATAACATCTCGCGAGAGCATTCAAGCCCGGGACTAACAACCCTGGCAAATCTTGTGTTATTTACTTTCTCTACGGAAGTGCTCTCGCACTTTGTTTGCTATCCATCCATTCCAGCAATATCTATCTCCGGATAATATTTTGGATAGCAACACAAATATTTCTAGTAAAATAAATAGGCTCAAAACGGCCTTTACAACCCAATCGAATAAAACGAACAATTCAAAAAACTAAGTCCACGAACCACATCCCCATTCGAAAGCATTCATCCAATAAATACTATATAAATGGAAAGCGTAGAGATACATCCAATCAACAATACGAACCTATCCAATCGATTCATTCAAAACGAATTAATCCAATTAATTCAAACAACCATCAATTTTAACTTGTTCCGGACGATAAAATATTTCATTAAATTAATTCCCCTAATATTAAAATTACCATAATTAAATCTTAGTCAAATTAAATCCAATTTAATTTATGGGAAATTAATTATCGAACGAAATATAAAAAACGTAGTCAAAAAACATGGCCGGAGCACTGCCCAGCAAGCTGCCCAGCAGGCTGCCGAGCAGGACCGACAGGGACCGAGACCATTGCCAGGCAGCGGCCGAGAGGCTGCCGAGAATGTCCGACAGGGGCTGGCAGACCACGGTCCAGAGTGGCAGACCGCGAGGCAGTGCCCGGACAGCTCCAAGCTGCCGGGTCCGTTTACGTTTTTGGCTCGTTTTTTCGCCCCAATTCCAAAAGTAATATTTTTTTAATCTTTATATTACTCATTTAAATCAGTTTTTCAAAAGAAAAATAGATTTATATTGTAACATAAAATCATGAAAAATTAATTTTTAGATGAACAATAGAAAATCAACGATTAATACGATTATGATTCCAAATCATATACCATCTAATCAAGCATTCCAAATGCCAATATCGTATATACGATCGCAAGACCTACGCTCCGATACCACTGTTGGGATTCGGTGCCCAAAACGAAGGCCCAACGGAAGCGGTAAAATGAAAATTAATTCGATCCGAATCCCTACGAGGATCGATCGAGCAACGTATATACGAATATCAAAACGAATTCACAAGAGATATAGAAACTCACCCTTGTAGTCCGTTGATTAGATGGATTCCTTCTCTTGAGCTATTCCCCAAGATTTAGGCGATCTCCCTGCAATTCAATCCGCTCCAAGCTCTTGAATGATCCAACGCCGAAAACACCGCGTCCCTACTTGCCACGCGCTGGAGAAACGACCGGAACGACGATCACCTTGCTATCCTCCAAGGATACGTCTAGAGCTAAGTGATGAAGCTTCCAATATGAAATTATAACACTCTAAGTTTATAACTCACAATCTCTCTTTTATATCTCTATTTTTCTCCAAGAAAAATCAAGAATTTGTGAAGAAAAATGGAAGAAGACTTGGAGAAGATGATGAAGACTATGAGAAAAGTTTTCTCTCTCTCCCTCACTCTCTCTCACGTTGGAATCAAAATGGGTTGTGAGTGATTGTCTTCTTTTTCCTTTTTATTCAACTCCCCACATGTAACAACTCATGCTAATGAGAATCAACCCCACCTATACAATTATCATCCATTAAAGAATGGAGACAAGAGTCCAAAAAGAAGGTGGCTTGAAATGGGGGGAGGCCCATGTAGAAACCGGAGGAGTTCGGTTCGTTTCGGACTCCCATGTGTCCAAACAGATAAACTCTGATTCCGTTCCGATGTATTTATATCGATTAATTAATCCAATTAATTAATCATATCAAATACATAATAACATAATTAATTTCTCCAAGAAATAATTATATTCATGAATTAAATTAATCACCCAGTAATTTATTTAATTCATTAGGCCGTAAATTAATTTATCCAATAAATTAATTTAGACATCCAATGTCCCAAATTTAATTAGACATCCAATGTCCAATAAATTAGATATCCAATATCTAATATTCATAATGAGAGAATTAGCTCGATTCATTCCGTCGTCAATCCTATTGCGCGACTCGGTAGGTTCGTCTCAGTCAGCAATAGGAGGAACCAAAGAGTAGTAGCACCACCTAGCCAGCCTGGCGGCCTACACTGTACCCCAACTGAGAACAAATGATAGGGATCATTCAAGAACCATTCTGTCGTGAATACCAGTAAACGTATAAACTCTTCTTTCACATGTCCCGATCAAGTTATAGGGTTACGGTCAGTCAAACCCTATCTGTATTTGATGCTATGCATGCGTTAATGCAAATCGAGATCATCGAGCTCTCGTGTATCCAATACAACTAGCTCCAATGCTTTGGCCAAAGACTATACGATCTCATCTACTAATAACTGCACAGGACATATAAACCGCTCACTAATAGGAGAAAGAATTCTATCTTGGTATTCAGTAGGACCTGCTACTTGCCAGTAAAGATGCATGTCGAGGTTGACCACCGCCTTCTGGCTTACAGGGTCGAACTACTCTAATGAAAATCTTGACGTCACAAGCACATCCCTACTAAATCCTCAAGTCGAAGGTTCACGAATACCTATCATAACCTTTCGATTCCGTCATTGACTATCCCGGAGTGAAATCCGTGTGACGAATCGAGGGTGAGTCGGTTCGAGTATACTAATCCAATTAGCATACCTATAACGTGTGCTCCCACTGACCATTAGTGTTCGACAGGCACTCTCCATGTCAAAGAACACGTCATACAAGTCTTCACATAAACTTAATGCCCTGTCAAGTTTCATCGATTTGCGAACGATTAAGTATTTGAGCTACAAACCTTTCCAGTGCCGACCCCCTTATCCAATAAGGAGTGGAACGTTTTGCTCTCAAATACACGGACTAGTTTCTATATGTATATTTACGAGTTAGGAATGCCAGTAACCACCAGTAAATAAAGAAACAACCATTGCCTTATATTAATGATTTACATAATTACAAGTACAATGCCCTCACTCAACATCCTCTGAGTGGCATTCGAGGGCATACTCCTAACAGTGAGTTGCGGGGACGACATTTCTTTTATAAGTGGTCGAATGTAATACCCGTATTGTTTTTGGACTTATGCATTTTCTCTTTCTCAATTCTATCGACTCGCTCGCGTTTGTTGATACTTTTTGAACTTGTTTGGTATCTCAGTTGCCATCGTTCGAACGGGTTGTGACCCTATTTCAGATCAATCTAATTATCGTTGTGACTTTTTCGAGTTCGGTTCGATTCTTGTGAACCTTGTCCGAAATTAACATCCTTTAGTTTCTACAAGTTTTGTTTATATCTTTAGTTGAAATGTGAACTTCGGAGTCATTGTTCGACCATTGTTATTCGATCATTGTTGTTCGATCGTTATTGTTCGATCATTGTTGTTCGGTCGTTGGTGTCCGATCGTTGTTGTCCGATCAATGTTGTTTGATCGTTGTTGTCCGATAGTTTTTTTCGATCATTGTTGTTCAATCGTGGTTATCCGATTGTTGATGTCTGGTCTCGTACTGCGAAGAATTGTAATTCACCGTTAGTCAGCTGTTTCGAGTGTGGCCAGGTGGGTCACCGAGTCGTGCATTGCGAGACGATAGCTGAGAGATTTTGGGATCGAGGTTGTGTCTCTGCTACGAAAGGACACGGAGATACCTAGTGTGGTTTCGAGGATTTCGACGTAGTCCCAATTATTTGTGATTGTCCTTGTGGATCGTTTTATGTTTATTTTCTATTTTTTTGAATGTGCATGTTTTCTTATATTAGTACCTCCTGTTTTGTGATTATTCGGATAATTGACTTTATTGTATTATCTGTTTGATGACGCTTGTCACTTGTTGGTTTTATTACGTCTCTACCTGTAGTGTTGTGATGGTCGTCGTGGAGCGTGTTTTCACGCCGTATGTTTCCTCGCGTCGCTTTTAATGTTTTGACGTTGGGCGCAAGTTTTCGATTCTTGTGTATCTCGTTGAGTGTTTCCTGGAGGGATATTGCTTCTCCCTGCTTGTTTTAAGTTTCGGGACGAAACTTCTTTTAAGGAGGGTAGTATGTAATATCCGCGATTTTCGGTTTTCGGTAAGCTTCTTTTTTTGACAGGAGTCTGTTTTAATGGCTCGCTTGTGAATGTTTCGTCATTCTAAGAATATTTAATTCTGCACTTTTTGACGTCCGAGTTCGTTTCGGTGTCATTTTGTTGAGTTCCGTGTTCTTAGGCGACTTTTCCACGCTTGAGTTTGATTCTTGCGAATCTCATTCGAAACTGTTGTTTCGGTGTTTCTCGTAAGTTCATTTAACGTTGTTATACATGTTGTGAGCTTTGGTTTGATTATTCGATGTTGTATCGTGATTTTCGGACATTTGAGACTGTTTTGTAATTTCCCAAAGTTGTGGGTATCCGTCGTCATACCCATTTTTGAGATGTTCTGTTGCTGTCTCTCTGAGTCGATAGCGCACACTACGCTTATTGGCTAGCGCGCACTAAGGTGCTTTAGTTAGCGCACGCTACACTTGTGGTAGAGCACGCTAACTGGTAGTTCGTGGCAGTCCAAGAGCTACTGGACTGGGACTGGTGTCCCGTTAGCGCACGTTAAGGTTGGTAGATAGCGCGCGCTGTCGTATGCTTAGTGCACGCTATTTGTCCTGTCTAGCGCACGCTACCTGGTAGTTCAGGGCAGTCCAGGAGCTACTAGACTGGTTCTGAAGGTCTCGTTAGTGCACGCTAACATTTGTGGCTAGCGCACGCTAACAGTGTATTTTGGTTAGGGAGTTTTATTTCGGTGCCTCGATAGCGCACACTAATCTTAAAGATTAGCGCATGCTAAGCTGTCTAGTGTATATAAACTGGACAGCAGTCGTGAAATATCATTTCCACTTCATTTCTCCACCTCTCCGCGGGGTTGAGCCAAGGGCGACTAGGGATCGCGATCTTGGCCGATTTTGCTCAATCCAAAGGTGTTTTGGAGCATCCTAGGTGGTTATAACATGATCTAATTCATTGTTCTTCGCCGAATCAAGGTACTTTTCTTGAATCCCTAGAGTTGACTTTTTGGGAGTTTTGTTCATGCTTTCGTTTTCTATTCGATTTTGATGAACCGATTGTTGTTAAATGATGTTGTTAAACATATCATTTGGATTGTATATCCATATTCCGGTTTGGAATTTCGTTTTCATGTTTTGGTCGGTCGATTCGTGTTCTTGGCCATTTTGGGGGAAACCCTTAAACTTTTGTCGTTCGTTCCTTCAATTCAGTGTCTTTGGGTCGTGCTATGGAATTGATTTTCATCGTTGTTATTGTCCTTCGTAGTTTATTATCGCAAGTTGGCGTTCGATGGAGTCGGCGGGTTCGTAGTTGGTTCGTGCCACCCTACTTCGGCCGATTCTCCGCGATTGTGATTATTCGAGGCAAGTACCTTGTCCATATATTTCTTGTTTTGTGGGTATGATGATCGGTGATCGTCTAAATGTGTTTGTTTGGTTGTTTGTAGTGAACTTTCAAAAGATTTGGTTTAGTCTCGCTAAAGGCTCCCTTTCAAACCCGTGTGTATGTTGTGATTGGTGTATTTTCGTAAATGACCATGTGATTCCTATGTGTATGTTTGGTGTTGATGCTGCATTTAGTAATGCGTGTGTACGTATATTGCTTCATTTCGGTGCGTTGTGGTTTGACGTGGTGTCTTGCTAAGTGTTTGATGCCTCTCGGTTAATTGTCTGGATATCTTTGTTATATTGTGTTATGTGTGTGAATGTGTGAATGTGGGCGGGACCTACGGTGACACATGGCATGTGATCATGTGTTCAGGATGCAACAAGCAATTGATCCAACCGTGAGAGTCTAAGAAAAAACTATGGTGACACATGGCTTGTGATCATGTGGTCAGGATGCAACAAGTGATTGATCCAGCCGTGAGCGCCAAAGAACACCTACGGTGACATATGGCATGTGATCATATGGTCAGGAGACAACAAGTGATTGATCCGACCGTGAGATGCCGTGACGAGTGTTGATGCTGGTGTGTATATGATTTGTGAATGTGTTTTACTCACCCCGGGAGGGTCCGACGAGGCCTCGAGGGAATCTAATGGTATAGCCCTGGATTCACGAGTTGGTGTTGTATTGTGTGACCAAAATTTGCGTATCTTGGGTGATTATGTTGTGTTGATTTTATGTCCGTCGAGGACACGTGACTTGGTTTTTGACCCTGTGAATTGTTGTTGGTTTTATTTTGAAAACAATATCTTTGGGCTGTGACACCTGTTGATTTTGGAATGAAAGATTCGATAATCCTAAATTGTTTTCTATTAAAAGTCTCGATGGCATATTAAACCATTTTGTAAATTGTTTCTCTTGAATTGTGATCTTTCGGTTTTGGAAGGTTTTAGCCAAACTCTTGCTTCGGGAAGTAGTTTTCGTTGTGTTTGAATCTTTGAGGATTCCTGGTCATTATTATTCTTGGAGCTTGAATTGTATGACTCGTATTTGCACTTTGTACTTGCAAAGCAAAATAGTGGAATTTTGCTAACCCCCGAGTAATCGGGGGGTGGATGTCTGTATTTGCATTCAGGTTTTGGGAGCATAACACAGGGTCGGCATGAAAGACGATGAAAGATGATCGATACTAATCACATGAGGACCCGTACGATGTCGTATGGGTAGTTGTACTTTATTTCCGCTGCAGTATTTGTTTCCCGTTATACAGGAGTGTGTTGTATTCGACCCCTACGTGGGCATGTATTGGGATTGAGTTGTATGTATTAAATGAAAGACCAAATCGGTCTACTGAGTCATTTTAGCCTTAAAGGCGATGTTTAGATGCTTAATTATTTTTACCAGCCTGATAGATCCTTGAGGAAAGGGTCTACGGCGTGTAATATCCCTGAGTGGATTGGGGGTGTTACAATGTAAAGACTTGTATGACGTGTTCTTTTGACTCGGAGGTGCCTGTCGTCACTAATGGTTACTGGGAGCACACATTATAGGTATGCTAATGGGATTAGTACACTCGAACCGGCTCACCCTCGATTCGTGTTCATAACAAAAAATAATCATAAAAAACATGAGAAACATACCTTGATTTTGGAGATATTGAAGAGAGAAAAAAAATTAAAGCCCGGTCCCAATTCGTCCGATTTGCTCCTTTGAAGAGTGAAATTGGTTGAAAAATGATGATTACGTAGTAGATTCTTGTATCTCCCCTCGATTTTGCACAAAATTTCTTTAAAAATGAAGAGAAAAATCGGAAATATAGATGTTAGGGTTCGGAGGGAAGAACAATAAAAATCTGGAGAAGATGATAATGGCGTTTCGGCCGTGCTCCCTTTTATATAAGACTGACTGACACGGCCGTGTTGCATATGACACGGTCGTGTCGAACTGTTCTAAATAAGCAAAAACTCACTGTCGACCGACTCGGCCGTGTCCTATGACACGCTCGTGTCATACTATCCCAGAAAATCAAAATTCAATGTATTGACACCCGGCCGTGTCCTGTGACTCGGCCGTGTCCTACTATTCAGAATAAGCAAAACCCTCATGTTTTGAGACGCGGCCGTGCCAAAGGTAACTCGGCCGTGTCAAACCTGCCCAAATTTTTAGTTTCTGAAAACGCACTCGTTTCCTGCAATTTTAACATCCACAGTTGAACCGGTCAGTTTTGAATCGAGTAAAAACAAATAAGGAAAATAAATGCGAAAAACAAAAGACAAAAAAAATCTAACTAAACCGTTGGGTTGCCTCCCAAGTAGCGCTTTTTTATAGTCATTAGCTCGACTTCTTCCCGTTTTGTTCAAGCTTCAACGTCGTGCACCTCTATACACTCAAATGCATTGATTTCTTCGATTCGTCCGAAATACGGCTTCACTCTATGCCCGTTTACCTTAAAGTGCTCGTTCTTCTGCGGATCAAGAAGTTCTACTGCTCCGTGCGGCCATACTTTAACGACCTTAAACGGTCCGCCCCATCGCGATACTAATTTTCCGGGCATGAGCTTAAGATGGGAGTTATGTAACAGAACATCCATCCCAGGTTCGAGAGATTTACGAACGATACGCTTATCATGATACCGTTTCGTCCGTTTTTTGTAGAGTTTAGCGTTTTCGTACGCCTCATATCGCATCTCATCGAGCTCATTTAAATGTAAAAGTCGTTCCTCGCCCGCCTTTTCTTGATCTAAATTGAGCGCTTTGATTGCCCAATACGCCTTGTGTTCCAACTCAACGGGTAGGTGACATGCTTTCCCAAATACTAGGCGATACGGGCTCATTCTAATTGGAGTCTTGTAGGCCGTGCGGTATGCCCATAAAGCGTCATTCAACTTCAATACCCAGTCTTTTCTTGTCGGTTTCACCGTCTTTTCGAGCACTACCTTTATTTGCCGATTGCTTACTTCTACTTGCCTGGAAGTTTGTGGATGGTATGCCGTTGCGACCTTATGCATCACATTGTACTTCTTAAGCAAGCCTGCAAGTTGTTTATTGCAAAAATGCATGCCTCTGCGCCGACATACTCCAAGGCGTCCCAACTCCGCAAAATCACATCCCTAAAAAAATTGCAAACCACGTTAGCATCGTTAGTTCGGGTTGGAATTGCTTCCACCCACTTAGAGATGTAGTCTACAGCAACTAGAATATACTCAAAACCATGGGAAAGTGGAAAAGGACCCATAAAATCAACTCCCCAAACATCAAAAAGTTCCACAACAAGATTGTTTGTCAACGGCATCTCATTCATTTTGCTTATATTCCCCGTTCATTGACAACGATCGCAACTCTTGCAATGGGAATAGGCATCCTTAAATAATGTTGGCCAGTAGAATCCCGATTGAAGGACCTTGTGCGCCGTTTTCTTTGCGCTAAAATGTCCCCCCACAGTGCAACTCATGGCAAAATAACAATATGCTTTCGTGCTCTTTCTCCGGGACGCAACGTCGGAATATCTGATCAGGCTCCAACCTGAATAAGTAGGGCTCGTCCCAAAAGTAATGCCTGCACATGGAAACAAACCTCTTCTTCCCTTGATAGGTTAAGTCGGGCTGCAAAACTCCACTAACAATGTAATTGACAATATCAGCATACCAAGGTGTCATTGTTACATCGAATAATTGCTCGTCAGGGAAAGTTTCAACAATTGGCAAAGGATTATCGAGCTTAAAATTATCTCCCTCGGTTAGCCTAGATAGATGGTCGGCAACTACGTTTTCCGACCCCTTTTTATCTTTGAACTCCAAATCAAATTCTTGCAGCAGAAGAACCCACCGAATTAATCTTGGTTTTGCATCGGATTTTTTTAATAAATATTTCAATGCGGCATGATCCGTATGCACAATTACTTTTGAGCCAACCAAGTAGGATCGAAATTTGTCTAAAGAATACACAACGGATAAAAATTCTTTTTCGGTGGTGGTGTAATTAGCCTGAGCTTCATCGAGCGTTTTGCTAGCATATTAAATCACGTGGAAAAATTTATTCACTCTTTGCCCCAAAACAGCACCTATAGCAAAGTCGGACGCATCGCACATAATTTCAAACGGGAGAGACCAATCGGGAGCAACAACAATAGGTGTGGAAGTTAACTTTTCTTTCAAAGCATTAAAACCGACTAAACATTCCTCGGTAAAATCAAATTTAGCATCTTTGCACAAAAGGTTACTCAAAGGGCGGGCAATTTTCGAAAAATCTTTAATGAAACGCCTATAAAACCCGGCGTGCCCTAAAAAGCTTCGAACCTCTTTACACATGAAGGCGGAGGTAATTTAACAATTAAATCAACTTTAGCCTTATCAACCTCCATTCCTTTATTGGAAACCACATGACCTAGAACAAGACCTTGTTTTACCATAAAATGACTTTTTTCCAAACTAAGTGTAAGATTACACTCAATACATCATTCTAGCACAATAGTCAAATTATTTAAACAATCATCGAAAGTGGTTCCAAACACAGAAAAGTTGTCCATGAATACCTCGATGGATTTTTCTAATAAGTCGGAGAATATGGATAGCATGCACCTTTGAAAAGTAGCGGGAGCATTGCAAAGACCAAACGGCATCCTCCTAAAGGCAAAAGTGCCAAAAGGGCAAGTGAAAGTGGTCTTCTCTTGATCCTCCGGAGCAATGGGAATTTGATAGAAACCTGAAAGACCATCTAGAAAACAGTAATAATCACATTACAACATTTGATCAATGAAAGGAAGGGGAAAATGATCCTTTTTTGTTACGGCATTTAATTTCCGGTAATCAATGCACATTCTCCAACCGGTTACTGTTCTAGTGGGCACCAATTCATTTTTATCATTACGAACCACTGTTATTCCATATTTCTTAGGCACTACATGCACAGGACTCACCCACTTACTGTCAGATATCGAGTAGATGACTCCGACATCTAGCAATTTCAAAACTTCTTTTTTCACAACTTCCTGCATGTTCGGATTTAAACGCCTTTGAGGTTGCCTAACTGGTTTAACATTTTCCTCAAGAATTATTTTATGCATGCACCTAACAGGACTTATTCCCTTGATATCGGAAATACTCCACCCAATCGCTTCCTTTAACTTAGTTAGAACTTATACTAATTTGTTTTCTTGCAAGGGAGTTAATTCGGAAGAGACAATTACAGGGTAAGTGTCACTTTTGCCTAAGAAAACATATTTAAGATGTGCCGGAAGTTCTTTCAATTCAAGTTGGGGAGGGGTGATTTCAACAGGCTCCTCAAATTTTAATTCCAATGGTATCTTAAAACCGTCAACTTCATCAATTGTTTCGGAATTATCTAACAATGCAACATATTCTCCAATTTCTAGATTATTCAGCCCAATATCATGCTCAACGGTTAGAGCATCATGCAACGTGTCCCCTACATTATCATGCAAATATGTATCATTAACCAAAGAATCAATGCAATCAATAAAATTCACATCATGGGCAGCATAAATATGAGAAGGGATAGGAGATGAACCGAACACGTTGATTTCACTGCTACCAAGATGGTCATGGTGACCTTTCCTTCATCAACATCGATGATTGTTTTTGTTGTACGCATGAATGGCCGTCCTAGAAGTATCGTCCCTTCATTTTCGCTTGTCCCGAAATCGCTCATCTCCAATATAACAAAATCGGCCGGAATCACCAACTTGTCCACTTGCACTAATAGGTCTTCAATGACTCCCTTGGGGTATTTCACCGACCTATCCGCCATTTGAAGAGTCATTCTTGTCGGTTTGATTCCCCCGAGTCCAAGCCTCAAATAGGTCGAGTATGGCATGAGATTCACACTTGGCCCCAAATCTAACATCCCACGAGCAACTTTCTTATCTCCCATAGTGATGTCGATCATAAAACTTCTGGGATCGCCTTTCTTTTGACCCCTTGCTTCTACCTCGTAGAGCACCACTTTCTCGTTCCCATTGTATCTTCTTTTGTTGGATGTCAACTCTTTGAAAATTTTTGTATAAGCGGGAATGTTCTTCACAACATCCAAAAGAGGTAAGTTAACATGAAACTTTGAAAGCATGTCGTAGATTTCGGAAAATTGCTCATCTTGCTTTGCTTTTCTAAGCCGGATTGGAAAAGGGATTGGTGGCTTATATGGTTGAGCGGATTTGTGAAGCTTGGAAGTCGAAGTTGCTTCTTCTATTTTCTCCCCTTGGCTTCCCGACTCGTCTTCTTTCTCATCGCCTCTTTCTTGTACTTCGGAATTAGCTTCTTTATTAATCACTTTACCACTTCGGAGAGTGGTAATGGCTTGAGCTTGCTCGGGTTGACTTGGTAGTTTACCCCTTTCTTGTCTACGTGCCTCGGTAGCAAGTTGCCCAATTTGAATCTCCATTTTCTTAATCGAAGCTTCTAAAGATTCGAACCTCTTATTGTTCTCCTCTCGATTTTCCTTGCTCTCCTTAATGAATGCCGCAATACTCTCCTCAAGAGAGTTCCTTTGTTGTGGAGGTGGTTCACTTCGCGTTGGTTGTTGGGCTCGGTTTCCTCCGTTGTATTGAGCTTGGGCGCTTGTGTCGTATGGCATCGGGTTGTTGTTTCTCCATGAGAAATTCGGATGGTTTCTTAGTCCAGGATGATAAGTATTTGGGAGAGGTGCATTTCTTACGTTTCTGCCATAATTATTTCTCCTCTCTTCCCACTCGGGCCTTCCCGTGCTTTGTCCCATAGCCCAATTGACTTGTTCGGTTTGTTCTCACGGAAAAGTATGAGGGCATGAATTGGCATCATGTCCGGGTGCTCCGCAAATCTCGCAAACTCGTGAGCTAGAAGATTTATTTTGAGTCTTGAGTTGTCTTAGTTCATTTGTCAACTCATCGATTTTAGATTGCATCTCGTCCTTCTCGCTTACTTGGTGCACGGCTCCCCTACGAACACGTACACTTTTTTGTTGAGAATTTGCTCCCAATGTTTCATAGACATCATACGCTTGTCTCTCCGTCAAACCCCAAAACAAACCACCGGCTGCATTATCTACCGCTCCTTGGCAATATTGAGTTAATCCGTCATAGAAGAATTTGATTAAGTAGTTGAAGCGGATAGTGATGGTGTGGGCATTGAATAAGTAGCATTTTGAATCGATCCCATGCTTCGTGAAATGCCTCTCCGTCTTGTTGTCCGAAAGTTGAGATTTGAGTTCTCAATTGCGTAGTCTTTGAATGAGAGAAGTACTTGGTAATGAATTTATCGTAAACTTCATCCCATGTTCTTAGTGAGCCGGGCGCCACAGTCATCAACCATTGTTTCGCCCCATCCTTGAGTGTATAAGGGAAGCACTTCATTCTTAGTTGATCCTCACTCAACCCATTTAATGGGAAATTGTCAATCGCCACATAGAAGTCTCAGATGAATGATAACGGATCCTCTCGTGCTAATCCGTGAAATGAGGGCAATTGCTCGATGTGAAATCCGCTTATGTGGTAGTTCCTTGCGGCCGGTGCTAATTGGATGCATGAAATGGCGGTGTTCACCATGGGCTTTGCATAGTCTCGCATTAGATGTTCGACCGGAGGTTGTTGCGTCATGTTATAGTTTGCTTCCATCCCATATTGAGGTCCGGGATAATAATTCGCTCCATATTGCACTCCAACGGGTGGTTGTCTCGGATAGAAGTATCTCCCTTGTTGAGCTTCGGGCATCCCTTGATTGCGCCCAACATTCTCATATCTAGGAAATCTTGGTTGACGAATTTCCTCCTCATATATATTTTGTGCAACATTCTCAACCCTCGGTTGACGAGGGTTATCTTTTTGGAGCAAAAGTCGCTCTTCAAGATTCGGATTAACCTCGTCGTTTGTCATTGATGTTGTGGCCATTATTTTTGGTGCTCGAATCCTTTGAACTTCGTCTATGGGCGGAAGAATCGGATTACCCAACGATCTCCTACCAAGCATAAACAAAGGAAGTAAGAGCGAATTTTTTAGACTTTATCGAAAATAATGAAAACAGAAAAATGATCAAGAAAAATAATTCAACTACTATTAAAACAAGATCAAAAATTAAACGCCAATTCCCCGGCAACGGCGCCAAAAACTTGATGGACAAATTAAATACTCGCAAGTGTACGAATCGCTTTTGTAGGAAGCGGCAAGTAACTCCGAGGTCGATCTCTCGAGGAATTGGAAACGGTTTAAAGTTCGATATTGTTCAGCAAATAGTTGAATGAACAAAAGTAAAATAAATTAAAATACATCATTGGTTGGATATGATTACAATTACTAATGCATAGAATTTAATTAAACTTAGCGATAACAACACCAAATTAATTGCCGGATAATTGAGAGATAACAATAATGAGATTGATATGGGAATTTAGAGTCACCGACACACACGTAATCAATTATTAGTTCCGATACTCAAATAAATAAGGTTTGGAATTATCGATTGCTCATGATTAAAAGAAATTCATTTGATGGCGGTAATTCTAAAAATCACGATTGTTCTCAACGAAAATAAGGTAACCTCCTTTGATGGGGATGGATCCCTAACTAACAATCAATTAACCGACTACTTTTGATGAGGTAAATCATTAAAAGATCGCGCGAGAAAGCTCGAGAACATTTACAATCATTTCTACCGGACCGTTTGATGGCGAAGACCGATAAAAACCCTCGTTTTGAATAATAATAACAACAATGAAAAAGGTTTGATGATCTAAATCAAAAGTTCTTATACGAAGAACGAACACGAGGAACAATCCCAAACTTTTACCCGGAAAATCAATAGAAAATAATAATCGATAGCATATGTGTGGCTCAATCTAAAAACCCATATGAAAAGATTAGCTACACATGATTATTTCAACAACAATAATGGAAATTGAAGAACAAAACATGGTAGAAACTTCCCTTGAAAATGCCGAAATTGAATTCCCGATGAAGATTTGATGTTCTTCCTTCAAAAACTCATGACAATTGATACAAGGAAATGTAATATCTCACAAATGTATTTTTCACTCCAAGAACATACAAGGAAGATGATGAAACAATCTCACTTTTTGGTGTTTTCTCCCTCAATCTTGTGTTTTTCACCCAAGAATATCTCCCACAAGATAAGCATATCTCCAAATGGTCTCCACCTCCCTTTTTTATAGCCAAAAATATCAAGAAAAGGCTTACAGTTGTGCAAAAATGTCAAGGAAAATGACTTGCACCGAAAAGTGACACGGCCCATGTCCTGGGACACGGCCGTGTCGTACTACTCTGAAAAGGAGGAAAAGCCTTCTGTCCACGGACTCGGCCGTGTCCCATGACACAGCCATGTTGTACTATGCAGGAAGTGTGAAATAGCTGATTGTGACTCGACCGTGTCCCAAAAGACACGGTCGTGTTGTACTCATTTGGAAAAGGGCTTTTTAACTGTAAAGAGACCCGGCCGTGTTGTATGGCATGGCCGAGTTGTTTTCTTCCGGTTTTTAGTCTTTTTCGGCTTGATCCCTCGTTCTTGCATCAATACACCTCGGATTTTAGCATATGATATACCGTTTCGAAGCTAATTTCACGAGGCTTTTATATCAAAGGAGAATACATCTCAATTCGGAGTGGAGATTCTGGAATTTAGAAGATTCGACCGATACTGCTTCAATCTTTTGTCATCTTAGGCCCCATTTTAGCTTTTAATCGTCATAAACTCCAATATTAGCTATGAAAGCGCATACTTCACCACAATCTTCGCTTGGATACCTATAAATTAAAAACACAATACACCACGCATAAAAGAGAACAAAAATACTAAAAAGCAAATAAAAACACGACTAGAAAGAACAGAATGAGTCGATCAAGAATCGACTCATCAATTCATCACATGGATTTCACTTCGGGACAGTCAATAATGTGATCGAAAGGTTGTGATAGGTATTCGTGAACCTTCAACTTGAGGATTTATTAGGGATGTGCTTGTGATGTCAAGATTTTCACTAGAGTAGCAGAAAACCGGAAGGTGGGGGTCAACCTCGACATGCATCTTGACGAGCAAGTAGCAGGTTCTACTAAATACCAAGATAAGGTTCTTTCTCCTGTAAGTGAATAGGAATGTGTCCTATGCGGTTATTGGTAAATGAGATCATAAGTCTTTGGCCAAAGCATTAGAGCTAGTTGTATCGGATACACGAGAGCTCGGTGATCTCGATTTGCATTAACTCAGCATAGCATCAAGTACAGACAGGGTTTGACTGATTGTGACCTTATAACTTGATTAGGACATATGAAAGAATGGTTTATACGTATACTGGTATTCACGACATAATGGTTTTTGAATGATCCCAATTATTCTATCTCAGTAAGGTTATAGTGTAGCCCGCGGTACTGGCTAGGTAGTGCTATAACTCTTTGGTTCATCCTATTGCTTACTGAGACGGACCTCCCGAGTCTCGAATTAGGGAGACGACGAAATAATTTGAACTGGATCTCGTATTGTGAATTTTAGACATTGGATGTATTATTTAATTTATTGGATAAATTAAATCGATTTGGTGAATTAAATAAATTAATGGGTAATTAATTTAATTCATGAATAATGACTTCCTGGAGAAATAATATCTTAATATAATTAATTAATTAAATTAATTAATTGTATTTGAGATGAACCAAGGTGTATCGGTCGGACTAGATACACGACGGTCCATTTCATGGACCGAAACGAACCGAATCCTTCTCTATCATGGTGTGGGCTGCCCTACCTCTTGTAGCATCATTGATGATGACTTTTCCTCTTGTTTGCATGCGTTGAGAAAGTTTCCTTACACTTGAGTACAAAGTGGAGTGATAAGAGCATCTTATCTCTTTTCATCATTTGAGTGGGAGATGTGGTAGTAGGTGGTGACTTTGTATAAAACAAACTTCATCCTCCTCCACCACACACAAGAAAAACGGCCATCACTTAGAGAGAGAGAGAGAGAGAGAGAGAGAGAGAGGAAGAGTTCATTTTTGATATTCTTACACTCTTAGAGAGAGAAAGAAAAATCAAGAACAAATTTTTATATCACTTAGAGTGATCATAATCTTGAGAGATCATTTCCTACTATTCTTTTCTCGCCGTATCCTTAGAGGATAATTGAGTAGTTGTTGTCCTGATCATCTCCCAGTGCATGGCTAGTAGAGACGCAGTGCTTTCGGCATTTGGATCATCGAGGACTATCAAATCAGATTTGCGGTCACTGACATCAACTTCAACATTCAATCAAAGGACTACAAGGGTATGTTATCATATCTTAACTCTTGTCCTTTTATATTCGTATATACGATGCATGATCATTCTTCTTTATGGGTTCAGTTATATTTGTTTTTGCTTCAGCTGTGCCTTCGTTTTAGGCATCGAATCAAAATAGTGGTATCGGAGCCATATCTTGCGATCGTATATACGATTAGCATTTGAAGTGCTTGATTGAATGATTTATGATTTGGAATCATAAATTTTTTAATCGTTGTTTTTGTTTTATTGTTCGTTATAGTTATATTTTTTGTAAATTTTATATTAAAATATAAATTTTATATTTCTTGGAAATATGATTTATATTGAAGATATGAAAGTCGAAAATATTGATATTGGATATCCAGTCGAATATCAAGCCCCGGATCGCCGTTGGACGGACCAGAGTCCAATTTCTGGGATGCTGGACACTGACACGGCCAGTGCCCTAGACTGCCGTGCAGTCTAGTTTGCCGAGACTACGGTCCGATTTGTTGAGACAATGGTCCTGTTTGTTGAGACCGCGATCCGTGTCACTTTCCATACCTGTTACTAACTCATTTTTCGGTGTATTTCTGAAAATTAATCTCCCGCATATTAAATTAAATTAAATTTTATTAAAATGGAATATGTAGTTTCATTTTAAAAGGGAAAATTGATTTGTTGGAATGGTAACAGTTTCATATTACCGATTGTGAGAATTGATTTGATTAATTCTATTAAATAGTAAATTTTATATATTGGTTGGATCAATATATCAAATTACTCATTTAATACTAAACCAATTTATTTAGTATTTATTGGATGAATGCTTGTGGATGGTGATGTAGTTCATGGACCTAGTTTTGAATCGTTTGTTTTATTCGATTGGGGTTGTTAAGGCTTTGAGCATATTTATTTTACTAGAAAAATTTGTATTATAGGATGCAATTCTCAATGTAAAATTTATTTGTAATGATGGAGACTGGAGGAAGATCCATTCGAGAGGATGAAAATTCAAGACTCAAGACATGTAATTAGATTACAATGTTTTTATTCTAGGAATGATCCACGAACTGAATGTTGGTAGCAACTAGGTTGTGAATATTTTATTCATATGGCATGAATGTCGACAAACGCGTTTAAATGAATTAATGTGCAAAGTAACATTAATAGCGAAAATTCTCCCATGCCAAAATATTAAGTTTAAAAAGTTTCAAGTTTTTCCTTCCTTTCATCGAGCTCTCGGAAAATTGAAATCCAAACCGAATGTGCTATGCTTCCGAGTTATCGGGGTAGTCATTCGGGGATGGTCGATAAATTCCGAGAGTGCATTGGATGCCTTTGGTTGGAGCAAATTTTTTCCCTAGAAACATGTCCGGTTGCCGGATAAGATTCAATTGTGAAACTGATCAGCGTCGATGGTATAAACTTAACTTGTTCACGAACTATAAAAACCGTATATGTTGGGGGGAGTGAACAAGGGAAAAAGAAGATCGAATCATCCATTAGATGGGTTTGTGTTGGACACCACCTTATAAAGATTAATAGACCAGAAACCTGTTCGGTTATCCTCTATTAAAATTTATAAAGTACCTGATCACCACTATGAAGTAATGTGAACAAATACTTCTGGATTTCACAAGGGAGTGTGTTATTCCGATAAAACAAGTGGGAGCTGGGTTAAATGAATAGAGAAGTCCTTAATTCTAAACTCAGTCCATCATCAAACGAGTCACTAATCAATATGTCATACTTAATAGAGATAAACAAAATATGAACTCTCAAAATGACAATGAACCCACTCGCAATTCTACTCGAAAAGAACATCTTAACCGGACCAAACTTTATGGACTGGCTCCGCAATCTGATGATTGTCCTCAGTATGGAGGCAATGGGATACGTCTTAGAGGCGGACATTCCGGCAACTCCGGTGCGGACCAAAGCCAGTCAGGAAGATGTTAAAAACCACGAAAAGTGGGTTAAGGATGACATTAGAGTCTGTGGATATATGATGGGCTCTATGTATAATGAGCTTCAGAGAGCTTATGAGAAAATGGCTTCTGCTAGGCAGATCTTATCTCACTTAACCGAGCTTTATGGTGAGCACAGTCAAACTACTAGATATGAGATATCTAAGCAGCTCTTCGGTGCCAGGATGAAGGAAGGTGAGAAAGTCAGGGACCACATTCTCAAAATGATCACTATGATCGAGAGATTGGAGGCTCTTGATTTTAGGATGCATGCTTCTCTCCAAACTGACCTTATCCTACAAAATCTTCTTGATTCCTTCTCTCAATTTGTTATGAATTTCAACTGCAATGAGATTGCTTGCAATTTAGCAGGGTTGATGAACAAACATGTGACGGCTCAGTCTCAGATGAAGACTCCGCAGGTGAAGAAATCTGCCACTGGGATTTCTTTTGGATCTCGGAGGTCCAAGAATAAGAAGAAAAAGACCAAGAAGCATATGCGCTCACAAAGTAAGGCTTTTAAGGGTAAAAGTAAAGCCCCGATAGTTTCTAAGAGCAAGAAGGTGAAGACGGACACATGTCTCAAATGCGGTGAGCTGGGCCACTGGGCAAGAGACTGTCTGATCCTTCATGGCGCTTCAGGTACGGAACTTTTAGTTTTGGAAACAAATTGTTCTGCTACCATATTTTCTACTTCTTGGATACTAGATTTAGGTGCTAGTTCTCACATTTGTACCATGAATTAGTATCTGGAATAAAGTAGGAAGCTTGGAGTTGTGGAAGTGATGATTACTGTCGGAAGCGGGCATAGCATCGCAACAACTGATATATGATCACTTCTTTTAGATTTGGAATCCGGCTTTATTGTAATGTTAGATGATGTACTTGTTTTGCCCAAGTGGCATAAAAATATCGTATCTATTCCGGTCATGGATTGGAAAGGCTTTTCATTTTCATTGGTGATAGTACTTGCAAAATTTATTTTGCAAATAAATTAGTAGGCACTGCTACATTGTTAAATGGATTGTATCATCTAAACCTAAGTAACAAAGTCATTGTGAACACTATGACTAGGAAGCGTGGTAGGATAAAACTAATCAAGCTTTGAAATGGCATCTTAGACTTGGTCATATTAGTGAGACCGAGGTTTATAAAATAGAAAAGGATGGACTTACGGGCCCACTGGGATTGTATCCCTTTCCTGTACTATCCACACTTTTTATTTCTGTATATTCCAACTATTGTGATCCATCTGTACTCAGTGCGACTTTTGTGTATTTTATATTGTAAATTATATTCGTTCTAAATCGTAGATTCTTGAGCTATTTATTGATGTTTATATTTGAATGTGTCATTATGAATAGATAGTTGTATGTCTTGTCATGTCATTGTTGTTTAGAGCAGTGCTGCTTATTTTTGAGCATAACGCACGTTATGTTCAGCATTTAGCGTACGTTATTCCTTACTGTGTAGTTAAGGCAGAAGCCTCTGGAGACATCTTTGCGTACGCTACCTGCAGAACGTAACGTACATAACAGTCCCTTATGTACGTTATCTGTGCTCCTCTGCGTACGTAAAGATATTTGGGCATCGAGGGCAGTAAGCATTAGGCACTCTATTACGTACGTTAACTTGAGAACGTAGCGTATGCTAGCACCTTTCACGTACGCTAAGCCTACCATGCAACGTATGTAATGTAACTTGTGCATTGAGGCAGTGACCTCTGTAAAGTTCGTTGTGTATGCAATGCAGGCATCTTAACGTAACGATGTTAACCTATATAAGCGGACTCCAGTCCTTATTTCGCCAATTCATTCTCTTCTTTCTCCTCCTTTGGCGATCTGCGGCGATTTGGGATGGAGTAGTGTAGATTCCAACCAGACATAATCATCTATAGATATTTTCGAGTTCCTAGTACGAAGTTATGAACATCTAATTATCCTCCACCATTCTAATCAAGGTAAAATTCCTAGTTGGGGATTTTAAGATTTTAATGTGATTTCATCTTTCTAACCCAATTTAGCTTAGATGGTTGTTAGATTATGATTTTGTAATCGTAATCCCTTGTTCTTATTGAAGTTTTGTTGATTAGAATTTTAGGTTTTCACCATTAATAGATTAGGATCGATTATGACCTCGTAGTATTCGATGAATTGTTCATAAGGGTAGAAGTTAGGACGAATTCTTACGTTTCTGGGGTGTTATGGTTGATTGTATATCGTTATGTGATAGGAACGAACTTTTGAAGAGTATTCGGACCTAAATTCCTCACGTTCAACGTTTCCTTACGTCGTATTTATCAAGGCAAGTACATGTATTACATTATGTTATGTATGATGCGATTTCGACATGAATGATGAATTATGATAAACGTGTGTGTGTTGTTGTTGTTCTTCCACCCGGGGACAGTTCTACGGGACCTCTGGGGGCCGATACTAATGGGTACGGCCGCAGAAGTTGTTTCCCACCTGGGGGGCCTCTGGGGGTCGATACTAATGGGTACGGCCACGGGTTACCAACTGTGGGTTTTCGTGATGATGAAATGTGATGATATGGTCTTTTTGATGATTATGTTTTGATGAAAATATGGTATTCCGGAATATTGTTATCCTAAATGTTTACAAAATGTGATAGCAGTGTTGGATTGTATTTATATATAATGTTGTGTAGTTATGTACTTGCACTAGCCATTTGAATACTAACTCCTTAAATGGGGGAAATGCATTTCATGCATTTCAAGTATCGGACGAACTGAGTAGCCAGCACGGGAGACACATGCAAAGGATGGTCAAGCATGATGTTATGAAGCCCAAGTTTGGGGTGTTTATTTTTAGTATGTTCTTGATGTCTGTTGGATTCGGTTGAGTAAACATTTTCTGTTTTTAAGTTAATTGTTGAAGTCCCCTGTATGGGAAATGGATTTATTTTAGATTCTGTTTTCTTGTGTTCAAACTAAAATGTTTTGGCCGAGGCCACATCCTAATTTACGTTATTAAATATTGTGTCATTATGGGATTATTGTAGTGTCGTGTGAATGTTTTAGCCTGGTAGAACTTGATGAAGGTTCTACGGCGTGTAATGACCCTTATATTTATTGGGGTGTTACATTTATAGTATCAAAGCTTAGGTTGTGAATACATAGGCTGTAGGTTAATTTGGGTCTGTCAGTTGAGTCGTAAGAGTTAGTTGTTGAGCCTAACATCATCGTGCTACCATCTTTTCGTTCGACCCGTGACTGTAAGTACTCAAACTGTTATGTTTCTATATTATTTTTCCTATGTGAAATTGAATCGTGTGTTGAGATACTGACGATGTAAATTGTGAACTTTGCTGATCTTGTCTCGTTTCATTTCTTATCCTTCAGTATGTTGAGAGGTCATGGTAGACCAGCTCCGGGACACAACCGAGGCTGTGGTCGTGGTGCTGCTGATGAGGGAGTTACGCCTTCCCAGTCATCTGCGGATTTGGCTTCACATTCAGTACCGAATACTTTGCCCTTGAGTTCTGACGGACAACAGGACTTATAGGTTATCTAGGGCCAACAGTCGGGTAATAATGCTGACGCATTAGCTACTGCTATCCTTCAGCAGTTAGTAGCTCAATTGGCTCAGATAGCTCAAGGTGGGCACCAGAATTCGCCCCCGACTGCGGAAGACGAAGCTAGCAAATGGCTTCAGAAGGTGATGAAGATGCACCCCCTTGTTTTGCTGGTTCTACTGATTCTTTGGGTTGGGAAAATTAGCTCTTTCAGTTGGGAAGAACTTTTGATTCCGCGGCTTGTCCGGATGATAGGGGTACCTATTGCTCAATACCTCCTGGACAAGAAATCCGTAGAATGGTGGGAGGCAGTGGAGCCTAGAGATTGTGTAGCCACTTGGGATGAGTTTAAGACCGCCATGGAGGCAGGGTATTATCTACCGCCGGTTCGAGAGCGCATAATTGTTGAGTTCATTACAGCTACACTGCAGGACGCACCGATATCCCAGGCCATCATTACATATAATCAGCAGTTGGGCTATGTGAGGGATCAAGTGAGAACTAAGGACGATAAGATCCGCTATTTTAATATGCACATGGAGCCGCATATCATACAGATCACGGCACCATTTATGTGCGCTACGTTGAAAGAATACCAGGATCACGCTCTAGCGATTGAGATGGCTGTTCCGGAGTTAGAGCTTGGTTCCGAGTTGAAGAAACAGAAGACTACTGGCAATTTCCCAGCCGATAAGGGTGATCGGTTTTCTAAGTCGCTATCTGCTTCCGCATCGGGGAAAAGATCATTTCATCAAACTGGAGGCTTCCCTGGTAACCATTCGGTTCAGTCTACCATACCTAGTGGCAGAGTCTATTTCCATTGCAGTCATACTGAGCATCTGGTGAAGGATTACCCATTTCTGTTGGTTACTTGTTAGTCGTGCAGGCAGAGTGGGCATCGTGCAGCTTATTATGAGAGGGCGACCAGAGTATGCAGAGCCCCAACAACCACTACAGTGCAGGAGGAGCTTAGTGTCGATCAAAAGATCCTAGTTGCTCAGACTCCTAAGAGTTTGGGCCATGGTAGGGGTCAGGGCCAGCCGGATCATCATGCAGTGTTGAGTTCGGGATCAGTACATTCCCGTCTATACCAGATGAGATGCATATAGGAGACAAACGCTCCAGTGACATCAGGTACCACCCAGATCCTTTCTCATCCAATTTCGGTGCTATTTGATTTGGGTGCTACCCATTCTTTTATTGCATGGGATTGTATACATCGTATTGGTATTGACTGTTTATTCGAGTGTGAGATGTTCGTAGTGGGTATGCCTAGTGGGGATTGTATGGTTGGGAATCGGGAATTCAGAGACTGCTTAGTGAGGATTGGGAATCAGGATCGGCCCTCGAACCTCATTGTTGTAGACTTAAAGGGTGAGGATTTAATCCTCGGGGACGATTGTCTGGATCGTCATGGTGCTATCATGGACTATCGGACTCGTACTATCTCGATAATAGTTGAGGATGGCATGTAACATACTCTTATGGGTTGTAAACTGGGTAGATCGGGGAGTGTGATCAATGCCTTGAAGGCGATGAAACTTCTGAACCAGGGTTGCATAGGCTACTGGTGCTACGCTTTGAAGGCAGAAGATGGTGGAGTTGAGATGTCTTCGATTCCAGTCGTTATGAATATCTCGATGTATTTCCGGATGACTTACCGGGATTACCATCGCAGCGAGAAGTTGACTTTCCTATTGATCTAGAGACAAATGCATCTCCTGTTTGTCGGGCACCGTATCGTATGGCACCATCATAGATGCTAGAGTTGAAGAAACAGTTGGGAGAGTTGTTGGATAAAGGGTACATTCGACCGAGTGCATCATCTTGGGGCGCACCTATGCTTTTTTTTAAAAAGAAAGATGGATCACTTCGATTATGCATCGACTACCGAGAATTAAACAAGCATAAAAAATAAATACCCTTTGCCCCGGATTGATGACTTGTTTGATCAGATTCAGGGAGCGACATTCTTCTCGAAGATTGATTTACGGTCGGGTTATTATCAGTTGAGGATTCAGTATAGCGATATACCGAAAGCTTCCTCTTGGATGAGATATGGACATTACGAGTTTGTGGTTATGCCTTTCGTGCTAACCAATGCTCCAACAGTATTCATGCAGTTGATGAACAAGTTTTTTTATCGAATATCTGGACAAATTCATATTCGTTTTTATTGATGACATCCTTATCTATTCCCGGAGTCAGGAGGAGCACGATGTACATTTTCGTATCATGCTAGATATTTTGAGAATTGGGCAGTTATATGCGAAGTTCTCCAAATGTGAGTTTTGGCTCAAGGAAGTGACGTTCCTCGGGCATATGATTTCATCGGAATGAGTTATGGTTGACCCACATAAGATAGAGGCGGTACTGGCATGGGAACTACCTAAGAATGTGAAGAGTGAGAAGTTTTCTAGGACTTGCAGGATATTACGCAGTTGCTTTAAAAAACTCAGAAATTCGAGTGGAATGCGGATAGGTAGAATAGCTTCGATGAGTTGAAGAGGCGGTTGACTACCGCACCAGTTCTAGCCTTGCCAAAGGGAACCAATGATTTTGTGGTATGTAGGGATGCTTTAGGTCTCGGACCTGGTTGTGTATTGATGCAGAGGGATACGGTGATTCCTTATGCGTCTCGGCAGTTGAAACCGTATGAAGCAAATTATCCTACTCATGATTTGGAATTAGCTGCAGTTTTTTTCACTTGAAAGATTTGGAGGCATTATCTTTACTGATCGTCGTGTAAGATTTACATGGACCACAAAAGTTTGAAGTACATTTTTAGCCATAAGGAATTGAACATGAGTCAACGTAGGTGGTTAGAATCAATAAAGAATTATGATCTTGAGATTCTTTACCATCCGGTCAAGGCGAATGTAGTAGCGGATGCGTTGAGTCATAAGCCGATGTCACTTCAAATGTTAGAGGTACTTACGCCTCAAAGCAGGATCCGACGAGACTTTATTGGTCAGAATATTGAGGTTTGGCCTCAGAGAGTTCAGGGTCTATTATGTGCGTTAGAAATCACTTCGTATTTGATTGATGACATCAACGTGAGGCAGTATGATGACCCGCTTTTAGTTCAGTTGAGGAAGGATGTGAAGAGGGGAAAAACCCCTGGGTTTGTAATTCAAGATGATGGAGTTTTGAGATTTCGAGGAAGATTATGTGTACCGGGTGATGTTGAGTTGAGATAGAAGATTTTAGGGAAGCTCATACTACACCTTATTCCATACATCCTGGTACAAGTAAAATGTACAAGGGTGTAAGGAGTAACTTTTGGTGGGGCAACTTGAAGACGATGTTAGTGAGTTTGTATCGAAGTGTTTGACCGGTCAGTAGGTTAAGATCGAGCATCAGCGACCCGCATGCAAAGGATGGTCAAGCATGATATTATGAGGCCCAAGTTTGGGGTGTTTATTTTTAGTATGTTCTTGATGTCTGTTGGAGTCGATTGAGTAAACATTTTCTATTTTTAAGTTAATTGTTGAAGTCCTCTGTGTGGGAGTGGATTTATTTTAGATTCTGTTTTCTTGTGTTCAAACTAAAATGTTTTGGCTGAGGCCACGACCTAATTTACATTATTAAATATTATGTTACTATGGGATTATTGTAGTGTCATGTGAATTTTTTAGCCTGGTAGACCTTGATGAAGGTTCTACGGCGTGTAATGGCCCTTACGTTTATTGGGGTGTTATATTTCCAACTTGTGAATCTTGCCTTAAAGGCTAAATGAGTAAGTCCCCCTTCACAGGGACTTTTGAAAGAGCCGCTGATAAACTTGGATTAGTCTATACCGATGTATGTGGTGCTTTGAATGTAGCACGTGACGGATATCCGTATTTCATTACGTTCACAGATGATCATACTAGGTATGGTTATGTGTACTTAATGAAACATAAATTCGAGGCTTTCAAGAAATTCAAGGAATTTAAGGCACTAGTCGAAAAGCAAACTGGTAATCTTATCAAAACGCTTCGATCGGACCGAGGTGGTGAGTATATGAGTACATAGTTTGACGAGCTCCTAAAGGAGCACGGAATAGTGTCACAACTTACACCTCTAAGAACTCCTCAGTTAGATGGTGTATCGGAAAGAAGGAACCGAACATTGTTGGACATGGTTCGTTCCATGCTTAGTTACACTGACTTACCTATTTACCTGTGGGGTTATGCACTTCTTATTGCTACTTATATCTTAAATAAATGTCCTTCCAAGTCTATTGCTAAGACTCCACATGAGATGCGGGAGGATAGGAAATCAAGTCTTAATCATATTAGGATTTGGGGATCTTCCGCCTATGTCAAGAAGACTAAGGTGGAGAAGTTGGAAGCAAGGTCCATGATCGGACGTTTAATTGGATTCCCATCTGGGACGATGGGTTATCTATTCTACATGCCCGAAGATCAAAAGATCATTGTTGCTTTACAACCACACTTCCTGGAAGATGAGTTCGTTCAGGAAGGTGGAGCAGGGAGAAGTATTTCTTTGGAAGAATACAATAAAACTCCTCAGGAGACACCTGTACAAGAAGTTCGAACCAAACCTTCTGAAACACAAGTACAACCACCTCGCAGGTCTAGTAGGGTATCGCATTTACCTGAGAGGTATGACTTTATGCACTTGGAGGAACTGGGTCTCCATGAGGTTCCAGGTGATAGCCAAGAGACCGACCCCACGGCCTATGACCAAGCGATGATGGATGTAGACTCTGCGAAATGGCGAGAAGCTATGGAAGCTGAGATAGACTCGATGCATGCCAATCAGGTGTGGACTCTAGTAGACCGCCCCAAGGATGATAAATTAGTAGGCACTGCTAATACCATTTAACGGACTAAATAAATTAATAAGCACTGCTAATTAATGGTTCGCGGAATGAAATAAATTACTGGGTAATTAATTTAATTCATAAAAAATTATTTCTTGGAGAAATAATATTTGAATATAATTAAATAATTAGATTAATTAATTATATTAATATTATTTGAAACGTACCAAGGTGTATCTATCAGACTAGATACACGACAGTCCGTTTCATAGACCGAAACGAACCAACTCCTCCATTATTTCTTGTTGGCCGTCCCCCTCATTAATATATCTCATGTTTTGGTTTTATGTAAGATATGATTATTTTGGTGGGGTTGAAAATATATACACTTGGTGTATATTTTATGTTAAGATTTTTGGTGTCATGTGTGGACTTATCTTAATATAATCCACACCACCATAATCATCCTTCAATCTTAATCATTATCTCACGGCAGCCACATTTGAGAGGAGAGAGGTTTTTGTTCTTCATTTTCTTCATCATTTTCTTAGAGAAAAATTGAGAAGAAAAATTGAGAGAAAAATATATTTATACACTTAGAGTGTTATAAATAATTTTAGTAAGCTCCTATATATATTTCTAGCTGTATTCTTAGAGAATAAATATATATAAATTTTTTCGGTCATCTTCCAGCGCGTGGCTAGTGGAGGCATAGTGTTTTCGGTGCTCGGGTATTTTTTAAGAAGGCTTGCAAAATTCAGTTTGTGGAAAAACTCATCATCAATATTTAATCAAAGGACTACAAGGGTATGTTTTTGATTTCTTTACCCTTGTCTTTTTATGTTCGTATATACGATGCATGATCGGTCCATTTTAGGGGTTCGATTTATTATGTTTTTATTTCCGCTGCGCCTTGATTTTAGGCATCGAATACCAAGAAGGACATCTACCTGTTCACTTACAGGAGAAGCAATTTTATCTTGGTATTTAGTACAGACTGCTACTTGCCCATTAGGTCACACTTCGAGATTGACCCTACGAATCGATGATTGAATCGAACTACTGTAGTGACTAACTTATTGTCACAAGTACATCTCCTACTGAATCCTCAGGTTAAATGTTCACCTATACCTATTTACAACATTTCGATTCAGTCATTGACTATCCCAGAGTGAGATTCATGTGACGGAATCAAGCCGAGTCATGTACGAGTATACTAATACCATTAGCATACCTATAACTTGTGCTCCCACTAACTCTTAGTAAAGACAGGCACTATACATGTTAAAGTACACGTTATACAAGCCTTGTATAATATTAAGGCCCAATTAAGTTTATCAACTTGCGAACTAGTTAAGCATTCGAGCCTAAAACACTTCTACTGCCTATGTCCTTATCTTACAAAGAGTTGAATGTTTGCTCTAAAATGCAGGGGCAATTATTCTATATATCAAATCATGATGCCAATGATATACAATTAATATATCAATAATTAATGCCCTATAAGATTGATGTCCATAATTACAATATAATGCTCTCACTCTCATATCCTCGGATTGGCATACGAGGGCATATTCATAACAATCTCCCACTTACACTCAATGCCACAAACTATGACATCTAATATCCATACTCTCTAGATGTCTAAGACCATATGAGACAGTGGTTTGGTCAGTGGATCAGCAACATTATTTGCTATTTCTACTCATTGTAGTGTAACATTCCCCTTCTGAACCATTTCTCTAACAAAATGATATTTCTCTCAATATATTTGGTGTTGTGGTGAGCTCTAGGCTCCTTATCCCGTGCAACAGCTCCGTCCCTGTCCCAAAACAGTGCCATGGGCTTCTATTCATCAGGTACCACTAGAAGTTCCTCAGTGAACTTCTAAATCCAAAAAGCTTCTTTAGCAGCCTCCGTGGCTGTTTGATATTCGGCTTGACATGTAGAGATAGCAGTCACGCTCTGCTTGGCACTTCTCCAAGATACTGGTCCACCATTCAGAGTAAAGATATACCCTGAAGTGGACATCTTCACATCCATGTATCCCAAAAAATCTGAGTCTGTAACCCTCCACTTTTAGCTCTTCACCGCCATATGTAAGAACCAAGTCTTTAGTCTTCTTCGTTTACTTAAGAATTTCTTTACAGCAGTTCAATGTTCCTGTCCTGGATTTTACTGAAACTGACTTACTATGCTCACAACATATGCAATATTCGGTCTAGTGAAAATCATAGCATACATGAGGCTACCCACTGCCAAAACAGAAGGTACCTTACTCATTTATTTTCTGTCTTTCTCGCTTTGAGGACACATTTCTAAGGAAGTTTTATGCCATGTCGCATAGGTAGGAACCCTCTTTTAGAATCTTCCATCCTAAATTGCTTTAGGATATTTATATATAGAGGGCTTAGGAGAGACCTAACATGCTTTTCGTTCTATCCCGGTAGAAATGAATAGCTAGAATATATGTGGCTTCTCCTAAGTCTTTCATCGAGAACTCACTTGAAACTCAAGCTTTCACATATTTGAGCATTTCGACGTCGTTTTCTATAAGTAGAATGTCATCCACATATAGTATTAAGAATGCAATTTTGCTCCTACTAACCTTTTTGTAAATACAGGGCTCCTCTTCGCTTTGGATAAAATCAAACTCTTTGACTGTCTCGTTAAACTGAAGGTTCCTACTACTCGAAGCTTGCTTCAGCCCATAAATGACACGTTGATGTTTGTATACTTTATGAATATCAACTTTTGATATGAATCCCTTAGGCTATTCCATATAGATCTCCTCCTTGAGGAATCCATTAATAAAAGTCGTCTTCACATCCATTTTCTATATTTCATAATCCAAATGGGTCGTTATAGCAAGCATCACACGAATAGACTTTATCATGGCTACAGGTGAGAAAGTTTTGAAGTAACTGACTCCTTCTCTTTGGGAATAACCCGTTTCCATAAGCCTATCCTTATAGGTATCAAACTTGCTATATCCATCAGTCTTTCTCTTGTAGATCCATTTGTTTCCAATGGGCACTTTGTCTTTAGGACGTTCTACTAAAGTCCATAACTAATCAGCATGCATTGATTCTTTCTCAGCTTCCATATATTCTCCCCATTTCTCAGTCCACATCTACCACCAGTTGGTCATACATAGAGGGATCATTCTCTTGAATACTTTATGTTATCTCATGGACACCCCATTCCTCTTGATGTATATAGCCATACCTCTTAGGTAATTGAGAATCTTTACTAGACCTGCTAGGTTTTATTTATTTTCTTCAGAAGGTTTGGTTCTAATATATTGTACAGGTGTCTCATTTGGTGTTTCTTTTATTTCTTCCAAAGAAATATTTCTACTTGCGCCTCCTTCCTAAATGAACTCATATTCAAGAAAGTGTGCTGGTAAAGCAACAATGATCCTATGATCTTCGTGCATGTAGAATAGATATCCCATGGAATCTCCTGGATATCCTATGAAACTACTCTTCACTGACCTAGCTTCCAACTTTTCTACTTTGGTCTTCTTGACATAAGAAGGATATCTCCAAATCTTAATGTGATTTAGACTTGGCTTCCTACCTCTCCACATCTCATGTGAAGTCTTAGGAACAGAATTGGAAGGATATCCGTGCAGCAGTAAACAATGCATGACCCCATAGGTAAATTGGTAGATCAATATAGTTAAGCGTGGATCGAACCATGTCCAACAAGGTTCGGTTCCTTCTTTCTGACACACTATTTATTTGTGGAGTAACTGGAGGTGTAAATTGTGATACTATTCCTAGTTCTTTCAAGAACTCATCAAACTCGGTACTCATACTCATCTCCTTGGTCTGACCGAAGAGCCTTAACACGGTTACCTGTTTGGTTTTCAACTAGGGCCTTAAATTCCTTCATTTTATCAAAGGATTTGGATTTATGTTTCATTAAGTACACGAACCCATATCTACTATGGTCATCCACGAATGTCATGAAATACTGAAAACTATCTCGTGCCACTTCAAAAGTGCCACACACGTCGGTATTGGATCATTCTAAATTTTTCAGCAGCGCTTTCAAAAGTCCTTGTGAAGGGTAACTTAGTCATTTTGCCTTGAAGGCAAGATTCACAAGTTAGATAGGGATCTGATCCTAATGGACCCGTAAGCCCATCTTTCTCGATCTTATGAAACTTGGTCTAACCAACATGACCAAGTTTAAGATGCCACTTAAGCATTTGGTTTGTTTCATCAGCGCTTCCTAGTTATAGTGTTCACAATAGTTTTTATTATTTAGATTCAAATGGTATAAACCATTTAATAATATAACAGTACCTACAAACTTAATTCTAAAATAAATGCGACAAGAACTATTCTTAATAAAAAAATGAAATCCCTTACGGTCCAGGACAGGAATTGATATAATATTTTTGTGCCCATTGGGCAAAACAAGTACATCATCTAAAGTAATAATAAAATCGGATTATAAATCCAACATAAGTGATCCGATGTTAGTAGCCTTGACACTATACCCGATGTCGACTATCACCATCACTTCTCCAGCTCCAAATTTCCTACTTCGTTCCAGATCTTGATTAATTCTACATATATGAGAACTTGCACCAAAATTAAGTATCCAAGAAGTAGAATGTACAGTTACAGACCAATTCATTTCTAAAACTAACAGTTCCGTACCTGAAGGCGCACTGCGGTCAATTTTTGGATAGTGCCTCCTCCAATGGCCTAGCTTACCGTAGTTGAGGCATGTATTCGTCTTCTTGACCCTCTTACTCTTAGGAAACACAAAGGATTTATCTTTCTATACCCCGCCTTTGAACTTGAACTGTTTCTTACACTTTCTCTTATTATTCTTGGGCCTCCGAGGCCCAGAAGAAATGACAAGAGCAGTCTCCTTTGGCCTAGTCTTCATATGAGATTGCACCGTACTCAATTTGTCCATTAGCCCCGCTATATTACAAGCAATCTCATTGCAGTCAAAGTTCATAACAAACTAAGAGAAAGAGTCAGGAAGTGATTGAAGGACAAAGTCAGCCTGGAGAGAAGGATGCATAATAAAATCAAGAGCCTTCAATCTCTCGATCATATATATCATTTTGAGGACGTGGTCCCCAACTTTCTCTCCGTCCTTCATTCGAGCACCAAACAACTGTTTCGATATCTCATACCGAGCAGTTCGACTGTACTCCCTATAGAGCTCAATTAAGTGTGCCATAATTGCCCTCGAAGAGGGCATTTTCTCATGGCCCCTTTGATGCTCATTGTTCATAGAGGCCATCATAAAACCATAGACCCTAACATTATCTTTGACCAATTTTTCACAGGCATTAAACTCTTCCTGATTAGCCCTGGTCTTTGCAGGAGCCGGTGGGATGTCCGCATCCAAGACATAACCCAACGATTCCATGTTGAGGACTATCCTCAGATTGCAGAGCCAGTCAACATAGTTGGGTCCAGTAAGAGTATTTTTCTCAAGTAGAATATCGAGTGAGTTAATTGTCATTTTGAGAGTGTAGATTTATTAACTACAGAGGATAATATTAGATTTGTTAGTGATTGTTTAATAATGATCCGAGTAAAGAAATTAAGGCTTTCTACATTCATAACTCAGCTCCCAATATTTTATCGGCATTACACACTCCCATGTGGAATCCAAAAGTCATGATTGACTTCATAGTGGTGATCAAGTTATTTACAAAGTCTAATTGAGGGCAACCCATTCGGTTTCTATTATATCATTATTTATAAATTAGTATCTAACACCAACCCATATAATGGATGATTTGATCTTCTTTTACCCCTAGTTCACTTGCCCTCAACCCATTCAGTTTATATGGCTTGCTGAAGTATCTAAGTTTAAACCATCACATCATATCAGTTTGACAATTGAATCTTACTCGGCAACCCATACGGCTTCTAGGTGTTTGCTTTGTCACAACCAAAGGCATATAACGCACTCTAGGAATTCATCGACCTTATTTTCCACGAGTTTGGCGGAGGGTAGGAAACCTCATAATTTTTGTAACTTGGTGTTTACAAGTGGGAGTATTATGCGATTGTATGTACACATTACACATTAATCCATTTATAAACGCGGTTTGTCGGTTTGTTTATTCATCATATAATATGAAAACATCCACAACCTATTATCTACCGACATGCAGTTGATGGACCATTCCTAACTACCGAGTCATCATCGACCCAGTAAAAATACAAGTAATCAAATTACATGTTTTGAATCTTCATCTTTATGGTGGTTCATCATCGGCTCTTCGTCATAGCTAATTTATTACATCAATTAAAAAATTGCATCATATACAAATTTTTCTAATAAAATAAATTGGCTCAAAACGGCCTTTACAACCCATCGAATATAGATTCAAAACTAAGTCAATGAACCATATCATCATCATGAGGGCATTATGAGGGCATCACCTGAGTAAATATTTATATCTCTTTCACGCTTCGTGTAGGGTCCCCATATCATGCTGCACAAATGTGGTGATCTCATTGCAAAGCCGAGCTATTTTCGCCGGTGGAAAAAATTTAGCTAGAAAAGTTTGCGCTAACTCATTCCAAGAAGTAATGGACCCTGATTGTAGAGCATTGAGCCAAAATTTTCCTTTATCCCTGAGAGAGAATGGGAAAAGCCGAAGTGTAATGGCATCATCACTAGCACCATTGTGCTTATCGCAAATTTCCAAGAACGTGGTGATATGAGCATTGTGATCTTCATTGGGCATTCCACAGAACTGATTAGCCTGAACCATCTGAATTATTGTTGTCTTTATCTCGAATGTATTTGCTTGAATACTCGGGCGACGGATACCCGAAAGATTCTTATTAACTTGCGGAAGTGCATAGTTGCGAGGAGCTTTGGTATCTTGCAATTGATTCTGATTGTTGTCCTGGACTGCCCATGCGTCTAACATGGCTTAGCTGTGTGCGGTATAAGCTATTCTTTTCTCAGAATGAATTCTTCGACAATTGTGTTCAATATCAGGATAAAAAACAATCAAATCATTCATGCACTAAGACACTCCCTTAAAAGAGCAAAAAAAACTTTAAATAAAAGATTAACGAAAATACAAT
Source organism: Orobanche coerulescens (assembly GCA_033398695.1). Taxonomy (NCBI): domain Eukaryota; kingdom Viridiplantae; phylum Streptophyta; class Magnoliopsida; order Lamiales; family Orobanchaceae; genus Orobanche; species Orobanche coerulescens. Next base: position 67,819,420 of record CM065814.1, read on the forward strand.
TCAAACTAATACTAGAAAAGCCACAATTGATATTAGTAAAAAAATCAGTTCCTCGGCAACGGCGCCAAAAACTTGTTGCGAAAATTTGGTAAGTGCAAGTGCACGCTATCGTGGACAAGTAATAGAGTAGTGAGTAGAGTATCATTACCACGGGGACTAACGTACTAAGTACCAATTTTACGGTCTTATACCAGTATTATTTGATTAATCGAATTGGTGTAGTGAAACTAAATAATTATCTAATTAACGGCTTAATAAAAAGTGAACAACTAAATAAACAGCCGCAATCTAAACAAGGTAATAAACAAATGAGAAGAATTAGAGTTGTCTCCACCATGATTTATCTGATGTGATCGTTTATATATTATGCTCTAATGGTCTAATTCAACCGATTGGAAACGTAGAACCCGTAAAATAATCTAAGGCCTCTTCCAATATCAATAGAAAATACTATTAATTATCAACTCAATATATTCCTATATGAATTAATAACTCAATAGCTAATCTGGTACATTAGTTTCTCAATAGAAACAAGCTTCAAAATTCCTACGAGTATATTCCTATTACATAGAACAATTATGATTTTCCTCACCAGTTTCACTCTTAAATCTCTTCTTGTGATTTAAAGCGTGAAAGACAATTCAACTGTTGGCCATATAATTAAAAGCATTAAAATCAATGAGGAAAATCCAATTTAGTTGAACATATAAAAAAGAGAAAAATATATGATATCACATCTTCAATATCCATGTTTCATCACAACCCAAAAATAGTAGTCTAGCCAGACATAATAGTAAAAGAATTCATCAAGAAAATGAAAAACATGAGTTTAGAATAATTTTCACAACGAAGAAGGAATTCCCAAAGACTGCCGTAATCTCGCTTCTTCTACGGTGTTCTTTGCTTGGGTTTGCTTTCTTCTCCTTACGGTTATACCTAGTTTGTGTTTTTAGCTCAGCTTTTATACCCTCTCATCTTTCCAAAATTGCATCAAGAAAAAACATGTCTAGATGCTGCAAAAACGGCCAAAGTCACAGAATTGCAATAGGTTTTCGCCGCTGCGGGCTGCGGCCCTGATATAAGTGTGTCGCGGCCCGAATTATACATCCTCCCAGTTTCAGCAAGCATTCAGCATGGGCCACGGCCCACCGATGTCTGTGCCATGGCCCTCGGTACAGCGAGTTCCAGCTTGTTGCGTGTTGAGTCTGTGACGCGTCTCAGCTCTATGTGATACGTTACTCCACTGAAAATTAGTGTTTTCCACCTATTTGACTGATTTTAGCTACACTACGTCTTCAGCCTTCAAACAAACAATAACTCCATCATATTTTCATCAATAAGTGTCAAATTGTGCCACATGAATAGAAATAAATCGTATTTAACATGCACAAAATAATGTTCAACAATCTCCTTATCTTATAAGAAGTGGCGTATTTACTCTCAAATGCAAGGAAAATTGTTCGACATATCAAATTATGACGCCAATGATATATAATTAATATAGCAATAATAAATGCCTTATTCCATGATGTTTTCATAATTAAAATACAACGCTCTCACTCTCTCATCCTCTGAGTGGCATATGAGGGCATATTTCTATCAATCTCCCACTTACACTCAATGCCACAAACTATGGTATCTAATACCATACTCTCCAGATGTCGCTCTAAGACCATATGAGATAGTGTCTTGGTTAGTGGATCAACAACGTTATTTGCTTTGTCTACTCTTTGCAGTGTAACATTTTCCTTTATAACCATTTCCCTTACAAAATAATATTTCTCGCATATGTTTAGTGTTGTGGTGAGCTCCAGGATCCTTAGCCTGTGCAATAGCTCCATCGTTGTCACAAAATAGTTCCACAGGCCGCTCTGTGTCAGGGACCACTAAAGCTTCCTTAGTGAACTTCATAATCTAAAAAGCTTCTTTAGTAGCCTCCGTGGCTGCCTGATATTCGACTCTAAATATAGAGATAGCAGTGGCGCCCTGCTTGGCACTTCCCCAAGATACTGCTCCACCATTCAGAGTAAAGATATACCCTGAAGTGGACATATTCACATCTATATCTCCCGAAAAAACCGAGTCTGTATAACCTTCCACTTTTAGTTCTCCACTGCCGTATGTAAGAACCAATTGTTTCTCCAGTCTTCATATTGATATTGTCAAATTTTTGAGTGGCAATTGGCAACTTATTTTTGTTGATCAGCTCGGTCCCTCACACATTACAGCTAATGTGTCCCAGATTTCTTTGGCATTCTTGCAATTTTTAATCTTGACCATAGTTGCCTTGTCAAGAGTCAAGATTGGCTAGTTTCTTTTCCTCATGAGACATCTTGGTTCTCTTCTTGGGGATCTTCTCTGGCTTCCCAGCTGCAGCTTGTTCTGGTGTGTTGTCCTTCTCAAATATGAACGGTCCATCCTCAATTACACACCACATGTCATCATGAATGGATGACAGATAAGCCTGCATTCTTATTTTCCAAAGGTTATATTCATCCACAGAAAATACAGGTAATCTAGAGTGCATGTATTGCATGTGTTCCATTATAATATGAGAGATTAAAATATATACTCAAGTATATGGATCTGGTTCTGTAAAATTAAACCAACCTCTCTGATACCACTTGTAGGTCACAAGTCATCAGGAATAAGTCTAGGGGGGGTGAATAGACTTATTAAACTCTTTTCCTTGATCATGTGAGTTTCTTCAGCTGTATAATATGCAGCTAACAAACCTTAGCTGCAGATGAGTAGTGCGGAAGCACAGCTAGTAACACTGTAGATGACTTATATCGTCTGCAGGTGACTTATGTCAACTGTAAAAACTAAGCAACGCGGAAGGCAGTTGACTATTAAATGGAACAGTAAATATGAATGCAGCAGATAGGTATGATGTAATGCAGTAAAACACACAAGCACATATGGTGGTTTCAGAGGTGGGGTAATCTTCTACTAGTCCACCAATCTCCAAACCAGTTGGAGATAAATTCACTATAACTGTCAACCAGTGATAAATGTTACAATGAATTCTCTTGTTACAACAGCTTCCAACCAGTGGAAACCCGTGGCCGTTGCAACTCCCTTGACTGCCTAGCACCTCTTGATCGAAAACTCGTGGATGCCTAAACAACTCTCGAGCTGTCTATCACCTTCTAATCAAGAACCCGTGGATGCCTTATCACTCACGAAACTTCTGAAACCTCGTTCACAGAAGTACTCCGTACTAAGCTTTAAAGACAAGAGTGTTTGCCTTCTCCAACTTAAGAGCTTCTCAGAATATGATCTTTAGAACCATCTCTTCATGATGCTATATATTGCTTTGATAACTTGGATCGCTTTTTTCGCTTGAGTGTGTTGTTCGCATCATACTTTGCTCAATTCTGATTTTCATTCCGTTGCACGGCTTGATTCCCTTTTCGATTCCGACCATTTGAAAGAATTCTTTTGGTCGCGCCGCTTTTCTTGATTTTTATATTCATAAGTCTTCATTACATGAATCTCAAGGAATATTTTATTCCTAACTTTTCGAGAATCTTTTCGGTTTGTCTCCTTACATCTGTATGTGGATTTCCATTATTGTTGACTTCAACGCTTGCGGACATGGACTGAGTTTCTTAAACTTGGCTGATATCTTGTTTGAAAAACTTCTCTGATATCTCTTGGTCAGACCTGCCAGAAGTGCGGTCAACCCTCTCTAATGTAAGACTTCTCTGATATAACTTTGTAGAAGTTATCTGATGTTATAAGTCCTCTGATCTGGTCTGCTTAAAGTTCTATGATCTGAGGAATGTTCTTTGATCTGATGAATGTTCTCTGATGAGTGTTCTCAGATCTAATGCTTCAGCAGACACTTGTGTTGACCAGACCTCATTTGATATTAAGTTGTCTGCGATCAAACTTCTCCGATAATTTTCGTTGACCAAAACTCGGCTGATAATTGACTTATCTAATATTTAGACAGTTCTATACTTAGCCGATTTTTAACTAATTAATTTCAGATCAATCTTAGCCTACATCAATGACTCATAGAAGATACTTATTTGGTTCTTCCTTACAATGCCAAGTACTTAAGAGTATACATTTGAATAAATCACAAGTACATGAATGACATCATCAAAATCTTAACAAGTATTCCTAATAATTTCCCCCTATTTTGGTGATGGCAAAACTTAAACATCCAAATGTAAAACAAGTCTGCACAAAGATAAAGTGCAAGACAAAATCAAACTCAGTCTGTTTGAGACAACTAGTGGTTGTCATTCAAGTGACGATTATAAACTTTCAGAGTTATTACAATACAGTATAAAACAGTCTAAATGAAAAATTACAAGTAAAAATGAAAATTACAAGTAAGCTGTAAATTACAAATAAATTACAAGTAAAAGTGAAAATTACAAGTAAATTACAAATAATAAAAATAATCTTCCTCCTCTGCCTCTTCCTCTTCCTCTGATCTGCTTCGTTTTAGGGAGTAATTTTAAAGGTTTTGCTCTAATGGGTCTCTTTGTCACTGGGGCTAACCCATACTTATTTTTTATCACCAGGTAGGCAAATTGCTGCTGTTATGGAGATATGAAATTATTTTCAATGCATACTTATCTAATCTCTTCCTAAAGAGAAATTTCATCAAGCTCTCCATTCATGAGTGTAGGAGCTTCTTCAGGTCTGAAACTTGGGATCATGGGATATGCATTTAAATCTTTTGCAGCATATTTCTTCAAGATTTTCCAAAGTGTGGGGAAATTCATCTCCATGAAATTAACAAATGTTTCCTGTGGGGAGCAGTCCTTATTTTGAAGTATTTCCCAGAGGTAGTACATCTCAATGAATTGATTTCTTGCACTTCCCCACATGTGTTCTGCTTCAGCAGGCATGAACTCCTCAACATATTGGAGTTCTTTGCCTTCCCATTGGTATCTCACTTCTGAATCTTGTCTGGTCCTTTTTCTTTTGGCTGTAGGTGGGTCTTCAGGTGCAGCTGGCTCTTTTCTTTTCAGGCTAGATCTACCTGCCTGAATCAGAGATAGGTCTTGTTGATTTTTCCTCATTTCTTCTCTGCCTTCCCCTTATTCATTGATTTCCCCTGTTTGCTCTCTTCCCCCTTTTGCCAGCATCAATAATAAATGCTAGCTGTTCCTCCACCTTGTGCATGAAATTAGACATGCCAAGAGGCATTCTTGAGCTTGAAGGTGTTGGAGAGGGTTCCTTGCGGTTGATCAGAGTGTCCATTTTTTCATTTAGGGACACCAACTCAGGCTTTACATCAGTTTCTAGGAGCTCAACAACAATCTCTTTTAGTATGCCTCTGATCAGCTCAGTGATATTTGGAGGTAGCTGATACACAGGTGGCTCTGCACGAATCTTGTGTAGTTGGCCTCTGAGAAATAGAATTCTCGGATAAGACCTGCCTGTCTGCTGGCGCCTGATCACATAGGGTCTTCTCAGGAGTTCCTGATCTATCATCTAATAAGTCCTCATCTGCAGGGGACTCTCTCTTCTTTTCTGCAGAGGACTTTCTCTCTGCAGATGACTTCTTGTTTTTTGGAGGGGGTTTCCTCAGGCTGTTCCCCCTGATTATCTGCTTCATCAGCTTCAGGTTTTGTCGAACCAGGAGCATGATCAGGTGAATGTCTATCATGATCCTCATCATTGCAAAACCCCCAGAGCCATCCAGGAATATTACAGCGCCGTGGGCCCCGAGATGGAACCCACAAGGCTAAAAGAAATTTTCGCAAACATGAACCACTACACCATATATGGGTTTCAGCAACACCTGAAAAACTGTGTTCAAAAGTCCAAAAAGTGTTGCTGAAGGCCAAAAAACAGGCTACGGCTACACTTTGACCAAATTTGAAGGTGTTACAAAAACGGCCGCAACCATAGGGGTCTAAGGTAACACTTTTCTTGTTTTTGGTAACATGTGAAAAAAGTGTAACAGTAGACCCCTATGCCAACACTTTTCTTGTCTGTGCCTACAATAGATTTTGTGTTGCTGTAGACTTAAGACCACACTTTTATATATTTAGTGACACAAATTTTTGTGTAGCTGTAGGCCTATGCTAACACTCATGAGGTCTAGTGTAACATTAAATTGTGAAACACTTTGACATCTTTAACAACTTTAACACTATGGCTACACTTATATATGAACAGTTCTACCTTTTGTCAACACACTTTTAATCTTTGCCAACACAATTTTTATATTTTGCCAACAGGAAGAATTATAAATTAGAGTCTATGGCTACAATTTCGCAGGTTTTTACCAACATTTTTCATGGTAAAAAGCAACATGTTATATTGGAAAATAGATATTACCATAAAACAATCAATACCATTAAACACTGCCAACCATAACAACATCCAAAATACATGACTGCCAAATATTCAATATAAAATTAAACAGCCAAATGCACTTACGTAACCCAACATCTAAAATCTAACTTAAAATGCCATTCAACAATTAACTTAAGTACTATTTAATAGATAAGAACAAGTTACCATCGCAATCCATAAATATAACAAAACTACTTGAGTCACTTAGCAAAATTTCATCATCTCAGCCCCCCCCCCCCAAAAAAAACGACAACTCTAGTTGCCTCATGGTATACGTCAAGCAGACCGTTTTGCGTCTCCGAATTCTTTCCTCGCACTATCAGTTGTAGAGCATGTTGTTGTATTTGAGAAGAGCCCGCATTATCTCCCTCAGTTGAAGAAGTTCCTAGCCTCTAATGCTATGCTGGCCAGTTTGTGGTATCTTGTTGCCCTTTATGAAAGGAAGTTCCCTGCCTCAGTTGGTCAGTATACCAAAAACACTTGCATACAATTCAAAATTATTATCAAAGAAAATAAACCTTGACTTGGTGCAAACTAATGACAAAAAATAAACCTTGACTAGCACATGTGCAAACATCTTCACTCATATATACTATGTTTAATAGTGAGAATCAGAATGACATGTTCAAAATATATTAGTATAACTTAAGTGACAAGCCAGAACTCAAGCGTAACAATAAGTTAGTTCCTACTATAGTGAAATGAAAGAATATGCATTCCCTTTAGTCCTGCTGATATTGCATAGCAGGGACAAAACGGTGATAACAACATACTCGGAAACAATGCAGCCTACCAGGAGAAACAACACGGCGACATTCAAAAACAAGAACACCCATTGAGTTATAACATTTCTCCATCACTACACCAAGGACACTTGAATGCAATTTCAACAGTGATTATGAGAGATAATTAATTGCTCATTTCAGGCACACAGGAACCCCAAATTCTCGATACACCCACTTCGATGTGCAATATACCCGGAAATATCACTATGCCTAAGCATTGTCATACAATTTCAAAAATGATTATCAAAGAAAATGCACTGCTCATTTCAGGGACACAGGAACCTCAAGTTCCAAGACATGATACGACATAGATGGAAATATTACCCGGATGAGCTGACTCTATTGCTCTACCTACCGACGACTCCTTCTGCATAGAGAAAATTGCAAAAAGAGGCAATTGAGTTCAGTGTATCGAGTAATGGAGAATACGAAGAAAGGAAACGTCATAACAAGGAAAATATGTGTAGAACCACAAATTCAGGATTACAATTATAGATGCAGAAAACAAAATTTCTTCAACAAAAATAAATTCTACCTACGCCACATTCAGAAAGGATACATCAAATTTCAATAAATACAATTTAAACAAAACTTCAATAGCCATATTCAATGGAAGAAAATTGAACCGAAAATGAAGGGATAAGGACCTTGGTGGTGTAAACTTTTTCACCATTTTCCCTGATGTAAAATCGGAGATACATCTTCAGAAAGCGCTCAAAACCACCTTAATCTGCAAAATATCTATCATAAATATATCATTCCTGAGAAGAAACAATCGAGAGATAATCTAAAACCAAAACATATGTAATTCCTAAACCACAAAATTCAAAATCAGCTCAACAAATTGAGTCAACAACTGCAAAACCACACAAATTGGAAATATAAGATGATTCTCTCGTTGAGGAGAAATCTAAAATTGTGATAGCAGTACATCATAGTAGATTCAGAAATCTCATAACAGGTAAAAAATTGGTGTAAATGATTCAGCAACTAGAACGGCCAAACCACACCTGCATTTCGAATGAATAGCCTTCAATGCTGCCAGTTTCAGAAATTGCCACAGCCATCACGATGGTCGTTGATGTTAGCCCAGAAATAAATCCCGACTCTGAGATGCAGTCCGAGCATGACCTGGTCGTGATTGACTCAGCAAGAGTGAGTGAGTCGAATCGGAACCCAACTCAGTGAGTAGAAAAAGCAAGCCGTGACGAGAAGCAACCGGGATGAACCGCAAGTACAGCGCGGTAGATCGGATTGTTCTCCAGTGAAAATGAGGGCAAACCCTAATCGCGCGCCGCCATGAATCGCGGCTGGAGTTGCACAGAAATAAAAAGTGAAAGAGAAACCAAGCGGCTCCGAATTTCAAATCGCGAGACCCAATCCAGTCCAAGAAATACAGAAGGTCGGAAATTGGAATTTGGTCGCCAGTACTGTATCGCCATTAAAGGCGTCAAGCGCAGTAAATATAAATCGCGATACGAAATACCGAATTGATTAAATCTCCGGAAATTGAATAGAAAAATTAAAGGATAGGGAAAGGGAAAATCACCTATGAAAGAAAGTGTGGTCGGTCACGAGAAATGAAACATGGCGAGAAGGAACCTGGGTTAGGTTTCTGTGTGTGTGGCAAAAGTAGTACAGTGCAGCTAAGCAGACTTGATGTTTCTTACCTATTGGGATGTCAATGGATCGGGTAGGGTACGTGTATACCTCCTTCATATCCTACTCTATTTCGAGTTCGAGTATTGCCTATCCGGTAATCGGGTACCCACTGGGTATTCGAGTACTCGTATACCTTATATTTGAGAATATATATATTTTTTAATATATATCACATATACATAATTAATAAATTCAATCTAGTATAATAAGTATTTAAGATATAATATCTTATATAATATATAATATATAATATAAGATAATATTTATGTATAATATAATAATAATAATATATTTATATAATTCAAACGGGTACGCGGATCGGGTAATCGGATCAGATAATTGGGTAATATACTATGCACATACCCTACCTGTATTCGATCATAAAATTTCGAGTTCAGCCGATACCCGACCCGATTTGGGTTTATCGGACGAGTAGGATCGGGTACACATAAAGTTGACATCCCTACTTATCTCTACCAGTTAACCTTGGGAAATTTTCTAACCATAAAAAGCATGGTGTAATTATACAATCAATTCAAATTAAATTAAAAGAACTATATGGGTTGTAGGGCAGACCGACATATGATAAATATATTTAATTTTACGTATTTCTTTTAAATTCCGCTCAAGTTAATATGAAATAATTAACCTTGTTTTTGACAATTATTTTCCGCTGCTGGATTTTACGGTTGTATTGGAGATTTGAAATTGTTTTAAATTTCACAAATATTTTAGAAAATGTATGTTTCGTAACAACTTGAAATTTCTACAAGTTTTGCTTATTATAAAAAAATACTCATAAAATACCTTAGAAAAATTAGGTCATTACAGTTGAAAATAATTTATTTGGACCGCCTAAGATATTTTAGCAAGCCCGCCTATTTCTTTTAGTGTTTAGTTACACTTCTTTTAAATAGCAACGGCTACACCAAATTTGGTGTTAGCGTAGATATTCAATTTAGTCTATGGTAACACTAATTTATATCAACAATAACGTTAGAAAAATATGTAGCCTTAAATCAAATTTGACCAGTTTTAAGATATCTAAGGCTACACTTTTGCTTGTAACATCAAAAAAAATGTTGTTGAAAGCCATATATGGTGTAGTGAACAAATGCCCAAGAGGCTAACGACGGTACTATCGTTTAAAAACATTCGAAGACTTTATAAAACACGTTTATCAAACCGTCGTAAAATCTTATTTGAAAGAACAAGGCCTGAAATGCCAAAACTCAAAAGTTTAAAAACATATATTAAGCTATTTCTTACACGTACCAACAAAATAGTTTAGAAAACGATTTGCCAAAGTAACCTAAGTTACCAAATACGGCCATTTAAAAATACTCACGCAGCGGAAAAGACAACACTTAAAAATACTCTAGCAGCGGAATACAACAAATGATCAGGAAACTCAATATACAAATACATGCCCTAGCCAGTATCCTCCGGGAAGCTCGTCTCTCCACGACCGCTACAAGCTTGATATTCCAAGAACCTAAAAAGAAAGCTCACGACGAGGTCAGCCATAATATCCAATAATGATAATCATCACATCACATCAATAATTACATACCAATGAAAATACTAAGTAAGAATACGACAAATGTAATCTTACCGCCATAACTTTACGAAAATCCACGATTCGTATCCTTAACAACACAATAAACCCATACCCAAATATATGTACTATATTTCAGACAATACTCAAGGTTCTAAAAACATCATCATAACTCACTGTTATGAAATCTACTAATTCGGTCCAATTCAATCCATCGGATATCATTATCAAATCTCAACACGAAAACCGATTGTCCATCAAAGATAAATACCAAGGGAAATAAGAAACATACCTCAGGATACGCAATGCCACGACGAATCACGTCAATCTAATCCGAGATCAGATCAATATAACATACGGACATGGTCCTAACACAAGACCTACAAATGCGTACTCATATGACAACGTCAATATGCTCATCTCAATAACGACAATTTACACTTATGGCAAACCCATAATATACATATGCACAACAACACATGTAATCTGATGATCCAGCGTTCACTGCCTAGATCCCACGATGATCCCGTCAGACCAAACGTGGTGGAAAAACCTGTCCGACGATCCAGCGCACGCTAGCATAGATCCCAAGATGATCCCGTCGGACCAACCCTGGTGGACATATGACAACAATGCACAAATGCATATAACAATGATACACAATGCATGACAACAACGATACACGAATGTATCACAACATGATCGACATGAAATGACAAAAATGATTAGAGTACCTGCCCCGAGTCCTTCGAGAGCAATCTCGATGTCTAAACCATCACGAACCATTATCCTCAATACTCCACGGTCCAAAATATCACGGATTGCCGATAATTCATATCTTCGTATTTATCACAATGTATCCTCGATAACCAAGTATACAAATAACAAATGTAAATCATATACATTATGATTTAACTCCCAAAATCGGAAAACCACATAAAATACAAATCTCCAAAGTTCACAATTATAATCATCGCTATACGAATTATAAATGAATGAAATTGAAATCATTCATTAAATATTATAAACACTGCAAGTAATAACTTGGCTCGATACCGATGAAGCCGTCATAAACCCATTGCCGTCGCCTACAAGATTCTCGGTCCCAATCAATGAAATTCACGAACATTCTCGAAAACGACCGCAACGCATGGTTCTAATCACCGATCAATAATCTCAACCTATTACAATAATCGATAAACATTAAGTTCGATAACAATCAACAATTGATATAATCAATCCACAAACCCAACGGCTCAAGAATATCTCGATTAACCACAAGTCTGATCAATCCAACTTAAACGATCACGAATTCATAACCGAAATAGGATATACTACACTGCCTGTCCACTTAGCGCACGTTAATCACTTAACGTAGCGTGCGCTAAGTCGCTTCAATTAGCGTGCGCTAGCCAGTAAGCTTTGCATGCGCTAATGCTGTCCAGATGCATGCCTTACAAGTATCGATCAACATATGGCGATTATCAAGAACACTAAGTGATTCAAAACCATGTTCATAGCTATTAAAACAACGAAATCCGATATCCTTTAACATATAAACATTCATCCAACTCATAATCCAAGTCATATATTCATAGATCATCTATAAACATATGAATACTAAGAACCATAACAACACTTCCATAATCTATCATTACAGAGAGTAATCATCAACAATAACATCAACATCCGCAAAGGAGGAGAAGGATTCACCAACTTATCTCAAGAAAATTAACTACACAATTCAAACCACAAGAATCATAATAATATCATCATACTCCGGTAATCCATCTCATAATCATACTTATCAACTTGCTTATATTATAATCATCAACTCAAGAACATCAAAATTTAATCCAAAATGAAATCCAAAGGTGAAGAGTAATTACCTCTTTGAAGGAATGGATTGATTCCAAGGTTGAATTCATTCTCAATCACTTCCAAGCTTCAAATGTTGTTAGGAACGATCAACTCAAGTGTTTGGAATCTTAACTTCTCTCTAAGAACTCTCTCTATCGGTTCACATGAACAAATGGATGGAAATGACGAATAATGCCCAACTGCACATATATATACTGTACATTATTAGCGTGCGCTAACATATTCTTTTAGCATATGTTACATGCCTTAGCGTGCGCTAACTGTCTTTTTTAGCGTGCGCTATCGAGGTCCAGAGGTTACTGACTTACTTCGTACAATGATTTACGTACGCAATGCCCATGCAATAGCGTACGTAATTGCCTCTATTTAGCATATGCTAGCGTTCGATCATAACGTGTGCTACTCATAGTTGACTCATTTGTGTGTATGCTCCGAAGACGGGTCCACATGCCAAAAGCATCTGACAAGGATAAGATTCCCTTTGGACCAATCTGGTATTAGCGTGTGCTAACCATATGCATTAGCGTGCGCTAATCCTTCACGACAAACATCCGTTGACCTTATCGGAACATGCGTCGAAGGTAGCCGGGTCCACATGTAGATTCCATCTGATATGTTCTGCACTAGCGTGCGCTATCCTTTACCTTTAGCGTGCGCTAAACCTGCACGATAGCGTGCACTAAGCTTGAATATTAGCGTGCGCTAATCAGGCTATACTTAGCCATTTTCAGCTATTCTTGTCCAACGTCTCAATATACTATATACGAACATACGGCATACTGAATACGTATACTCAACACATTATATCCTCAAATGTAATTATCGACCAAATACGATAATTATACCAATACTGACATCTCAGTCCTTCATTTATTTTATCCATACTGTACAGATTCCACGCTGCACAATATAACTTGGATAAAATAATATTAAACAACAGTAGTAGAAATTCCGAATATTACAATCATCCTCTCTTCCCTCTTCTTCCTTATTTTCTTCATCTTTTTCCTCCTTATCTTCTTCTTTTTCCTCTTTTTTATTCTTCAATCTTTCCAACTTCTTCTTTTTGTTCTTCCTTTTCCTCCTTTTCAACTCCATCTTCCTTTTCTACTATATTTTAAATACTCTCATCTTTTTCAACTGCAAAAATTATGATTTCTTTTTCTTTCTCTCCTCCTCCTTCTTCCTTTTCTATTTTGCCTTCCTCTCCAAGGGTTTCACCTTGTGATACACCTCTCATGACGTGAAGGACGAAGTGGTCCATGTTTTGTTTGAAATGAGACATGAACCAGTTCTCCTGAAGAAACAACTTTATATCCGTCTCTTGACAGAAAAACATGATAAGTTGCTCAGTATCCTGGGGGTGTTCCCAGGTACTCCTCTCAACAAACTCTCTCAATTGAGTGAAGGTGAGAGTTTTTAATTCCTTCCACTCTTCAAAAATTTTGAAAAATGAGAATTTAAGAGATTGTTGTTTTACCATTTCCAATTGCTATGAGGTGAGGTTTAGGGGATTGTTCTCTCTGAGATTGAGATGATATCCAGCTTCTGGTATATCAATGGTTTCCTCAGCATTTTCTTCATCAGTAACACTTGGGAGTGTTAAGAGGGGAATTACCTCTGCCACTAGCTCTGAGGAGTGAATGGGTTCATATTCCGGTTGGTCTTTTAGTGCAGGTGGTGCAGGTGATATGACCATATACATCTGATCAGGTTGTGCTGCAATTGGTGCAGGTGCAGGTTATGTGGCAGTCTGTGGTTCTTCTTCTTCTGAAGAGTAGTCTACCAGACATCTCCGTCTCTTGGAGGGTTGATCTGGTGAGGAGTGGATGTAGAATACTTCAGGTGATTTCTTCTTGAACATATTGGACAGAGGAGTGTTTTCTGCGTCAAAGTCATCTGCAGGTGGGATCTCAGGTGCATGTGACTTTGATAGAATCTCAGCTACAGGGGGAGCTGACATCATATCCTCTGCAATTGCTTCAGATGGGTGTTGGGCAGCTGCATCTGACTGCCCTGCTTCAGAATCTGAGGATCCTCTATACTCAGACGTTCCAGATGTCATTTCCTTGATTTTGTCAGCTGCCTTTTGTTTCTTATCCCCTATATTCTTTAGGGTTTCATGGTCCAAGTGACCAAGTCTCTTGCTGAGGTGAAAGGGGTCTACCCTTTCCTTAGCCTTTCCAAGGAACTCCAAGATCCAACTTATTTGAGTTCCATATGCCAGCTTCTGTCTGAATTTCTTCTCACCTTCATCCAAGCTAACTTTATTAATTTCCCAGACTAACTGCCTGTAAATGTAGTCAGGCCAGTTAATCCTCTTCTACTGTATCAGCGCTCCCATCACAACATATTTGGCAGATGATAGTTGATCATAGCTGCCTACCATGCCCATGATGATTTTGTTATTGATGTCCAGGACATATTTGTATTCTTTATTAAGGTCATTTTTCCTCGCCGTAAGTTTGATCTTAGTTGTCTCCCGTGGTAACTTGATCTCATACCACATCTCGGCTGAAGTTTGCTTCAGTGCTTCGATGGTGATGCCCCGATTCTCTATTTTTGAAGCATCGACTATGGTTTGTAGTGTGATGTTGATTTCTTCTCCAAAAATTGATCTCATGATACAGGAATCTGAGACCTGTGCTTCCTTGTAGAAGTAGATGACAACTTCCTTGAAGAGATGCTTGGGGTAAATGTCCAGAAAATGGTAGATGCCATTCTTCTTCATCATTCGAATTACATCAGCCATCTCATCCGTGTTGTTGGTTTCCAGTAATCCTTCAAAGTCGACAACAATACTAAAGATTATTTTCTCCTTCACCAGCTTTAGGTTGACTCCCTCGAAATAGGTGATTGGGTCCATTTCTGCAAAGGGAATGTTTCGATTTAGTGTAGTGAATATTCAGGTAATTTTTCTGCTTTTGAAAAATTAGGGTTCTTGAGCTTGAAGACGATAAGATTTTTCTGAAATGATTTCCGCCGTCTTATATACCCAGTTGAAAAGATCTTTTGGATTTTAATAATTAAATAATCAAGCGGCGGTCCAATTTTTGATAAATAAAGAGTGACGATTGAAGTTGATTAGATGTCATGGAGGTAGTGTGATCATGTGTTTTGTCCACATGTAAATAAATAATATATTAATTATAAGTCGGTCAAGGAATGCGAAACTTAGCTGGTTGACCGTTTGACTTCTGATGCAGCTGTGATTTTAGTTCCTTCTCTGCTCTGATCAGAGGACTTTTCTTGTCCGTGCTTATGATCATCTAGCTTTCCTTTGTCTTCTGCATTAGGTGAGGTATGTCGCCTGGAGTTGATATCAGCTAACTTTCTCGTCTGTCCTTCGGATCCTCGTCTGGTCTGATCAGGTTACTTCCTTGTCTGCTCTGATCAGTTGGCTTTCCTCGTCTCTTGTCTGCTTCAGGTCATATAACTTTTGTCTGCTTTTCAATTAAGCACTAGATTCCCAATCTAGTAATCCAAGATTCGTGCTAAGTTCTGGAAATCTTTCTTGTTGTAAGGGCTTAGTGAATATGTCATCTATTTGATACTCTGTGCCGACTCTTTCCACTTTTACTCTCTTATTAAGCACATCGTCTCTAATAAAGTGATGTTAGACATATATGTGCTTTGTTCTTGAGGGCAGAACTAGATTGTTTGTTATTACAATTGCACTGTTGTTGTCACACCATATTAGAACTTCATTTGCTACGATGTTGTAGTACTTGAGCTATTGTCTGATCCAGAGAATATGAGCACAACAGCTACCTGCAGCTAAGTATCCTGACTCAGTTGTGGATATTGAGTTAGATACTTGCTTCTTGCTGAACCATGAAATAAGTCTGGCTCCTATGAACTGGCATGTTCCACTGGTGCTTTTTGTCTATCTTGCATCCTACAAAGTCTACATCTGAATATCCTGAGAGCTCGAAGTTGTCATCATTGTGATACCATAATCCAACATTGATTGTGGACTTAAGATATCTGATTACCCTCTTAGCTGCTTCCTGGTGAGACTGATTCAGCTTGGATTGGAATCTGGCACACACTCCTACTGCATATGAAATATCTGGTCTGCTTGCAGTGAGGTATAAAAATGGTCCAATTAGTCCTCTGTAGTGTGTTGGATCCACTAGAATACCTCCTTCATCTGCATCAAGGTGTATGGATGTGTTCATGGGAACTCTTAGTGATTTGGCTGAGTCCATGCCAAATCTTTTGATTAAATCCCTTGTATACTTTGCTTGGTTGATGAAGATTCCATTGTCAACTTGTTTGACTTGTAAACCAAGAAAAAAATTTAGCTTTCCCATCATACTCATCTCAAATTCTCCTTGCATGAGACTTGAGAATTTTTCACATAGCTCAGGGTTGGTTGAGCTAAATATGATGTCATCCACGTATATTTGTACAAGTAATATGTGGTATTCATGTTCCACTCTGAAGAGTGTCTTGTCCACCTGTCCTTTGTTGAATCCATTTTTCTCAAGAAATACTGATACGGTTTCATACCATGCCCTTGGTGCCTGCTTGAGTCCATATAGAGATTTCAGAAGCTTGAATACTTTGTCTCCTTTGAGAAATCCAGGGGGTTGCTCTACATAAACTTCTTCTTTTAGTACTCCATTGAGAAAAGCGCTCTTCACATCCATTTGGTAGACTTCAAAATCCTTGAATGCTGCATATGCAAGGAATAGTCTGATAGCTTCTAATCTTGCTATAGGTGCATATGTTTCATCAAAATCTATTCCTTCACATTGAGCATATCCTTTTGCAACGAGTCTGGATTTATTCCTAACAATAGCTCCATCTTCATCACATTTGTTTTTGTACACCCATTTGGTGCCTATGAATTTCTTATGATTTGGTCTGTCTGTTAGTTCCCAAACATTGTTTCTTTCCATTTGGTTGAGCTCTTATTGCATTGTAATTATCCATGAGTAATCCTCAAGTGCTTGATCTGTTGTCTTGGGTTTCATTTGAGACATGAAACATGAGAACATAGCCATTCCTGCTGGTTCTGTATATTGCCTGGTTTTGACTCCATCATTTATGTTTCCAATGATTTGTTGAATGGGATGATCTCTGAGCCATTTGGGGATATCATCTTTAGGGTATGTTCCCTCTGTTGAGTTGCTTTGATGAACTTCATCTCTCTCTGCATCATCTTGGTTATGGCCTTCTTGAACTATATCTGGTTCAGCTGCGGTCTTGTCATCTGCAGATCGGGATCCTGTCTGCTCTGCAGGTGTGTCTTTATCGGTTGCAGTTGGAATAGGTACGGTTGGAGATCCTATCTGATCTGCAGTTGGGTCTTCAGACTGATCTGTAGTTGGGTCGTCTAGATGATCTGCAGTTGGGTCTTCAGGTGAGTCTATCATTCCTGTGTCATGGATGATAATTTCTTCTAGGGTGGCGGATTTGAGTTTTTTCTCAATTGATTCCACCTGTTTCCTGTAAGACTCATCAAACACAACATGGGGTGTTTCTTCCCCAACTAATGTTCTTTTATTAAATACTCTGTATGCCTTGCTTATTTGCGAATATCCCATAAAGATACCGATGAGTCGATTCGTGATCGACTCATTCTGTTCTATTTAGTCGTATTTTTGTTTGATTTTTAGTATTTTTGTTCTCTTTTATGCGTGGTGTGTTGTGTTTTTAATTTATAGTTAACCAAGCGAAGATTGTGGTGAAATGTGCTTTCATAGCTAATATTGGAGTTTATGACGATCAAGAGCTAAAATGGGGCCTAAAACGATAAAAGATTGAAGCAAATATCGGTCGTATCTTCTAAATTCCAGAATCACCACTCCGAATTGAGATGTGTTCTCCTTTGATATAAATTCCTCGTGAAATTAGCTTCGAAACGGTATATCATATGCTAAATTCCGAAGTGTATTGATACAAGAATGAAGGATTAAGCCGAAGAAGACCAAAAACCGGAATCAAAATAGAAGAAAATAACTCGAGCCGCATCAAGCAACTCGTCCGTATCATAGGACACGGCCGGGTCTCTTTGCAGTTAAAAATCCATTTTCCGGAAGAGTACAACACGACCGTGTCTTCTATGACACGGCCGAGCCCCTATCCAGCCTAAACTGCAATTCTAAGGCAATATGACACGGCCGTGTCACAGGACACGGCCGAGTGCGTGGACAGTGGGTTTTCTGGATTTCAGGGTAGTACGACACAGCCGTGTCCCAGGACATGGGCCGTGTCACTTTTCGGTGCAAGTCATTTTCCTTGACATTTTTGCACAATTTTGAGCCCTTTTCTTGATCTTTTGGCTATAAAAAAAGGAGAGGGAGACCCTAAGGAGATATTCAGATTTTACTTTAGAAATTTTGGTGTGAAAAACACAAGATTTAGGGAGACAAACACCAAAAAGTGAGGAAAAAGGGAGATTGTTTCATCATCTTCATTGTATGTTCTTGGAGTGAAAAATACATTTGTGAGATATTACATTTCCTTGTATCAATTGTCATGAGTTTTTGAAGCAAGATCATCAAACCTTCATCGGGAATTCAATTTCGGCTTTTACAAGGGAAGTTTCTACCATGTTTTGTTTTAAAATTTCCATTATTATTGTTGAAATAATCATTAGTAGCTAAACATTTCATATGGGTTTTTAGACTTAGCCACACACATGTTATAGATTGTTAGTTCCTATTGATTTTCCGGGTAAAAGTTTGGGATTGTTCCTCCTTGTTTGTTCTTCGTATAAGAACTTTTGATTTAGATCATCAAACCTATTTCTTAGTTGTTATTATTATTAAAATCGAGGGTTTTTGTCGGTGTTCGCCATCAAACGACCCGATAGTAGTGATTGTGAATGTTCTAAAACCTTTTTCCACGATCTTTTAGCGAATTACCCCATCAAAAGTATTAGCTAGTCGATTGTTGGTAGAGATTCGTCCCCATCAAAGGAGTGTCTCTTATTTTCGTTAAGAACAATCGTGATTTTAGAATTGCTGCCATCAAACGGATTTCTTTTAATCGTGAGCAATCAATAATTCCAAACCTTAATTCTTTGTGTATCGGAACTAATAATTGATTACGTGTATGTCGGTGATTCTAAATTCCCATATCATTCTCATTATTGTATTCTCTTAATTATCCTACTATTCAATTGGTGTTTGTAACGCTTAGGTTATTTTAATTTTATGTATTAGTAATTGTAATCCTATCAAACCAATGATGTATTTTAATTTATTTTACTTTTGTTCATTCGACTAATTGCCGAACATTATCAAACTTTAAACCGTTCCAATTCCTCGAGAGATCGACCTCGGAGTTACTTGCCGCTTCCCAAAAGCGATTCGTAAACTTGCGAGTTTATAATTTGTTCATCAGATACCATCATCAGTTTTAGCATCAAACACATTTAGTTGGGTTTTACCATTATTGCGGATGAAACACTTAAAACCAAATATACGAAAGTATGCAACAATTGGTGTTCTGCCATTCCAAACCTCATAGGGAGTTTTCCCATGTCTCCCTACTATCATACTCCTGTTCTGAGAATGGCATGCTGTGTTGATAGCTTCAGCCCAGAACCTCTTTGGCAGGTCAGCTTCTGCAATCGTTGACCTGGCAGCTTCCTTCAAGGTTCTGTTTCTTCTTTCAGCAACACCATTTTGCTGTGGTGTTCTTGCGGCAGAGACTTCATGATGGATTCCATTATGATCACTATATTCAGTGATTGCTTTGTTGAGAAATTTTCTACCTCTGTCTGATTTGATGTTGATGATGGAGAGGGATTTCTCATTCTGAATCTTTCTCATCAGCTCAGGAAGCTTTGTTAGTGTTTCACTCTTTTTATAGAGGAAAACAACCCATGTAAATCTTGAGTAGTCGTCTACTACTACTAAGGCATGCTTCCTTCCACTTAATGTCCTTGGCTTGATGGGGCCAAAGAGATCCATTTGAAGTAGATCTAAGACTCTAGTGGTGAGAGTGGTAGGCTGAACTGGTTTGAAAGTTGCTCTGGTCTGCTTTTCTTTCTGACATGCATCACACATGGCTTCTTTCTTGAATGCTTCTTCTGGAAGTCCTCTGACCAACTTTTGATAGCTAATTTTGTTGATGGCCTTGAAATTCAGGTGACATAATCTTTTACGCTATAGCCACCCATTCTCAGTAATTGTTTTTTAGAGGAAACAAGTGTTTGGAGTGCCTGTATTCCAATCTATCATGTAAACGTCTCTTCTTCTGAATCCTTGTAGCTTCACTTCTCCAGATAGGATATCAATCACCATGCATTTCCAAATAGTGAAGACTACTAGGTTCTTTTCATCATAGAATTGACTTATGCTCAACAGGTTGTATTTGAGCCCTTTGACATAATGTACTTTAGATATGGTTATGTTTCCTCTGTGCAGTTCCCTAAATCCTTTTGTCTGACCTCGAGAGCTATCTCCAAAGGTTACATCTGGACCTCTTTCTTTGATGTAGTCTCGGTGCCCAGGCTTCTTTCCCAGCGCCTAGGGAACCGAGTGTGAACCAGGGGTCGTTTGCTCCGAGTCTCCGCAGAGTGGTCGGGGCCAGCCCGCTAGATGTAACACCCCCAGATCAAACCGGGAATATTACACGCCGCAGAACCTCTCCGTGAGGATCCGCCAGGCTAGACATCAAAACAACACATTACATTACATGCCGACGAATCAAAATAACGAACCAATAGACCGATTTGGTCTTTCGTCACTGGCTTACAAATTAAAATACATGAACTCATCCATACTCATACCCACGCAAGGGTAAAATACTTGCAACAACGAACAATGAGACAGCGGAAAAGACAATACAATGAACTTCGACTAACTTAACCCGAAAGTGGCCTTCGCGTGATTAGTATCATTCGTCTTTCATCATCCCTCGTACCGATCCTGTGACTTGCTCCCGAAAACCTGCATGTACCTGGACACAATACAGATATCCACCCCCCGATTACTCGGGGGTTAGCAAAACTCAACTGTTTCACTAGTGCAAGTATAAAGTGAAAAAACGAGCCATACACAACACATTCCGAGGATACAACGAAAGACTTCCCGAGATATATTTAGTTAAAAATAGTTCAAGTCTTGAAAGTAGAAACGAAGCAAGTAAGCACTTTGGAAACACTTCCAAATCTCAGGAGTTTTGAAAACATTTGAAATTGAAAAGTCCTTAATTTCTCGAAAGTCATTTAGGGTCACAACCCAAAAGTTCATTTTCCAAAATGCAAATCCGTTAACAAAACACGGGGTCCACGACCCAACCATTCCGGTCACAAAACACAGGGCCTACGACCCGATCATCCACTGCAATTCACTTACAAGGGCACATTACACAAAACACATTATTCTTATGCCATTCTAGCCAAGCACCAAGACAGGATATATAATGTCTCTCGACCCCGAGCACAAAGAATTGTGATACTCCGGGCAATATCACAATTAACGAAAACATCAACATCATCAATATCACATAAACCACACTTGGTAACCCGTGGCCGTACCCATTAGTATCGGCCCCCAGAGGCCCCGTAGGACTGTACCTAGGTGGGAAACCACATCCGCGGCCGTACCCATTAGTATCGGCCCCTAGAGGTCCCGTCGAACCGTCCCCAGGTGGAAGAACATCAACACACGCACCCAAGTCCACTTCCGTGGCCGTACCCATTAGTATCGGCCCCCGGAGGCCACATGCCATCCCCAGGTGGAAGAGTAACAACTCACAGATTACAAAACCACAACTCTCAAAGGTCAAACACACAAAATATATATAGTCGAGGTACCTTGCTAGAATGGCCACATTATCCAACACGTACTCACGACCCAGAACTATATCAATTCACAAGTGAGCACAATATCTCAACAGCACCGAACGACAGAACCAATATCACACAAACTCACATATCCATCCATAACCACGTGACTCCAAGCACATAATTTCACAAGAGAATTACACTTTACACCGACGCCATAATCATACATAATGACATCACACGAAAGTAAGGTGATCTTATACTCGTCACTAGCACACATATCCAACTAAGCATATTAATTCCCGACACACACGGTTAACCTTTACGAAAACCATGATGGTAAATATACCGATTCTTTTGAAAAATGGTTATAGATATTTATTTAGCACATATCGACACTTAGCAACCATTATATCCACAAAACACGTAATGTATGGGAAAGATACTTGCCTCGATAATCGATACCGGACACTTCTACAATTACAGCTCAGTCGGGACACCTCGAACACCTACGATTCTCCAGCGAAGACAATGAATACACCCACGATCGAGAAGCTTGAAGAAAACGATGAACGGAAGGGTTCCGACTCGAGTTCTTCACAAGAATTCGACCCTAACAACATATAATCAATAAATCATCGATCATACGAGGAAGAATAATCGTAGAACGTCCGAAAACCCCTCTATGACATTCTACCGGACACCTTCAAGGCGTCGATCAAGAACTCGACCAAAACAACGAATCGATACGATCCAACCATGGAATAAAAAGGGATAAGATGTAATACATCTAAATAATCATCAATCCATCATAATACCAAGTTAAATCGGATTAAACGGACGAAAACAACCAAAACACCCAAATTCCCCAAAACTAGATTTCTAGAAAATCTGACCTGATTCGGTAGATCGGAGGATGTTATAGGGTGGATGATTGATGATATGAACTCCAAAACTTCATGGATTTAACACCTGACATCATCCCTCCATGATCATCAAAGCTCCAGCCGCGGAAGAGGATGAACGACTGAAGAAAATGGCTGAAGAAAATGCCTGGTGGCCTTAAATAGGCTGACTGCACAGTGTGTCGCGGCCCTGCAGAAGTGTGCCGCGGCACAGGGCCGAATCTGCCCCCAGTGATCGGCAGCATGCCGCGGCCCGGACGAGTGTTCCGCGGCCCGGACGAGTGTGCCGCGGCCCTGCCGGCATGTGCCGCGGCACAAGGTATAGATGGGTCGGCCGAAGATTGAAAAATGTGTGCGTGCCGCGGCTCGACCAAGTGTGCCGCGGCCCTTCCGGCAGGCTGCTCGGCCAAAACTGGAACATGTGAGTGACTTAGCTATATCGACCATAACTCCTTCGTCCGGAATCTGATTGACTCATCGTTTCAACCCTTGGAAAACTAACTTGATGCTTTATAATACTGCAAAGATTCAGAATTTTTGGAGTTTCCAAAAATTAATGGTGATTTAACAAAGTCGAACTCATACGTGGAAAAGTCGCTAAAGAACACGGAATTCAACAGAACGACACCGAAATGAACTCGGATGACAAAAAGTGCAGAATTAATCATTCTCAGAATGACGAAATGGTCATGAGAGAGTCGTCAAAACGGACTTCCGCCGTGAAAAAATAAATTACCGGAAATCGAAATTACGGGTATTACATTCTACCCTCCTTAAAAGAAGTTTCGTCCCGAAACTTAAAATAAGTAGGGAGAAGAAATATCCCACCAGGAAAAACTCAACGAGATACACAAGAAGTGCGTAACTTATGCCCATCGGCGAAACGTTACAAGCAACGCAAAGGAATATACGGCGTGGAAACACGCTCCACGACGACCAACACAACGTCGCCGTTAGAGACATAATAAAATCAACAAGTGACAAGCGTCATCAAATAGACAATACAATCAAGTCGATTATCCGAACAATCACAAAGCACAACGAACGAAACCAATATGATTGACCAACCCAACGGTACATCAATCAAAACGCGAGCCAACCGCTGAACAAATACGGAATCCCACCGCCCAAGGGCTGGAAGATCGAAAACGAGACTAATTTCCCGAACTTAAGGGAATTATGAAGGAGTCTGAACATTCAACAATCACGAAACGAGAGCAAAACCGAATAAAAAAACGATCGAATCACAACGTTCGAGACAACAACAATCGAACACTCATGTTCGAATCACGAAGAACAATAAGGTTCAACCGAGAACTCCAAAGTTCACATCTCGACTCGAGACAAACATGATCCGGTGAAAACAACAAGATGCGCACTCACATAAGATCCACAGGAAAGTGAATAGCAATTGAAAAGTCACAACGACAAATGAGTAATTCCGAAACAATACCACCCTCGTTCGATTAACAAAAGTAAGGGACAGGGCAAGCTCAGAAAATGTTAACGAACCTAAACGAGTCGAAAGGGTCGAAAATACAGAAGTTCAAAATCCGATCCACTTCGAATAAAAGAACTAGTAGAACCGAAAAAAAATGTTACTTCCGAACAAGGTTCACAAGAATTGAACCGAACTCGGAAAGTCACAGCGATAACCAGATCGACCCAAAACAAGATCACAGCTCGTTCGAACGATGAAACCGGAATACAGAACAAGTTCAGAAAGTATCAACGAACACGAGCGAGCCGATAGAATTGAGAAAGAGAAAATGTAGGAGCCAAAAATAATACGGGTATTATATTCGACCTCTTCTAAAAGAAGTGTCGTTCCCGAAACTCACAACACGAAATCAAGGTGACAACACAACAAGCAACCGACAGAAACATCCTTCAAAGGCCTCTCAAAGCCGATTCTGATGACTGTGCTAAGCGCGAACTCCGGAAGTCTCGGTAACCAATTCGCAAAACTGAATTCTGTGTCCCTCGAGTCCACACTTGAAATGTGTTACCGACGAGAAGGACAATTTACACGTGCATGCCCCGGCACATCACGGTTGAAACGCCTTGGCTTGGCATACCGAAAATACAATGGGGAATAACGTCGCAAAACAACATAGCGGAGATGCCATCTCAGCACAACAAAGAATCATAACACATATCATATACAACGATTACCATCATAAAGTAATACACCACAAACACTACAGTAATGACGGTATCGTTCGGCGACCTTAACGACCCGAACAATAACCAGCACACAATTACAAACATCATGAAACAATCACACATGTACACAAACGTACAAACCCAAGCTTTAACAGCTCACACAGGTGCGATAACACGCAAGCCGCCACGAAATGACAACATTAAAGATCGTCATCACACCTCCCACAAAGGGCTAACAAAACATATGCGTGGCGAATGACTCAACGTTCACACCACCAATTCAAACACAATTCGGAGGGCTAACACCCTAACAACAATACCAACATCATACACACCTTCTCCGACCACAAGCAGGAAATGATGGGTTTTAAAAACGAAAACCACCTTTTGAAAAAAAATTTAGAAAAACACCGGTTGATCTTGAGTATCATCTTTCAAAAAGGACAAACGTGAAACATCGTTATCGAGACTTTGGAAAACCATTTCGCATTTGATAAAAATGAGGACATTTTCTCTTAGTTAAAAACTTTCAGAATATTCGACCCTCGGGTCTAAGTAAAAGTGTTTCTAAAATATTGAAAATATCTCAAAATATTTTGGTCCTCGAGGTAGAAGAATTTTGAAACATATTGTGGCACCTTAGAAGTACCACGAGAAAACAATTCATTTTAAACGTACGTCTCGAAATTTATTTTCTAAGATACTCAAGGTTTTCAAAGATAATTCAATGGGCTAGAACGCCCCAAAATTTTCAGGTAATTACACGGAACATTATAGCGTCGTGGGTCCCGCGCCGGAACTCACCAGGCTAAAAACTATTTACAAAAACACCAAAAAAAGGCTGATGACGGGAATATTTTAAAAACTCACAAAAGTCATTTACAAAATACTAAATACCGTCATAAGAATTTCGCCAAAATGATGAAGGCCATAATGCCAAAAACTCGGTTAAGGGAATTGGTTTTTGAAATAAAACCCAGTCGGTAAAATACCGAAATCCATTACAAAAGAACTCACGCAGCGGATAAAATAACTACAGTCCAACATGCACAATCTAGCAACACTACTCCTCATATGAACGAAATATGAGAGTCAAATAACAACATGTCACGAAATCAAAATCCATAGGAGGATTCCGTCAATTAACTCATGATCATACCTGTAACTCGCATCAGACGAGGCAAAAACACAAAGAAGGGAGACTTACATCCACAGGTCGCACGAAGATGATGGTTGCACCCTGATACTAATCACGACCGACATTCCAAACGACGCGTCGCGACACGACTCAGTCAGACAACATCTGACAATACAAGACTCAACAACACATAACTCGACCCGACAGCCTAGGTTTCCTCAAACTAAGCTCTGATACCATAAATGTAACACCCCCAGATCAAACCGGGAATATTACACGCCGCAGAACCTCTCCGTGAGGATCCACCAGACTAGACATCAAAACAACACATTACATTACATGCCGACGAATCAAAATAACGAACCAATAGACCGATTTGGTCTTTCGTCACTGACTTACAAATTAAAATACATGAACTCATCCATACTCATACCCACGCAAGGGTAAAATACTTGCAACAACGAACAATGAGACAGCGGAAAAGACAATACAATGGACTTTGACTAACTTAACCCGAAAGTGGCCTTCGCATGATTAGTATCATTCATCTTTCATCATCCCTCGTACCGATCCTGTGACTTGCTCCCGAAAACCTGCATGTACCTGGACACAATACAGATATCCACCCCCCGATTACTCGGGGGTTAGCAAAACTCAACTGTTTCACTAGTGCAAGTATAAAGTGAAAAAACGAGCCATACACAACACATTCCGAGGATACAACGAAAGACTTCCCGAGATATATTTAGTTAAAAATAGTTCAAGTCTTGAAAGTAGAAACGAAGCAAGTAAGCACTTTGGAAACACTTCCAAATCTCAGGAGTTTTGAAAACATTTGAAATTGAAAAGTCCTTAATTTCTCGAAAGTCATTTAGGGTCACAGCCCCAAAGTTCATTTTCCAAAATGCAAATCCGTTAACAAAACACGGGATCCACGACCCAACCATTCCGGTCACAAAACACAGGGCCTACGACCCGATCATCCACTGCAATTCACTTACAAGAGCACATTACACAAAACACATTATTCTTATGCCATTCTAGCCAAGCACCAAGACTCGATATATAATGTCTCTCGACCCTGAGCACAAAGCATTGTGATACTCCGGACAATATCACAATTAACGAAAACATCAACATCATCAATATCACAGAAACC
The DNA here is from genome assembly GCA_033398695.1 of Orobanche coerulescens. Classification (NCBI taxonomy): domain Eukaryota; kingdom Viridiplantae; phylum Streptophyta; class Magnoliopsida; order Lamiales; family Orobanchaceae; genus Orobanche; species Orobanche coerulescens. Next base: position 67,846,758 of record CM065814.1, read on the forward strand.
ACACTTGGTAACCCGTGGCCGTACCCATTAGTATCGGCCCCCAGAGGGCCCGTCGGACCGTCCCCAGGTGGGAAACCACTTCCGCGGCCGTACCCATTAGTATCGGCCCCCAGAGGTCCCGTCGAACCGTCCCCAGGCGGAAGAACATCAACACACGCACCCAAGTCCACTTCCGTGACTGTACCCATTAGTATCGGCCCCCGGAGGCCACATGCCATCCCCAGGTGGAAGAGTAACAACTCACAGATTACAAAACCACAACTCTCAAAGGTCAAATACACAAAATATATATAGTCGAGGTACCTTGCTAGAATGGCCACATTATCCAACACGTACTCACGACCCAGAACTATATCAATTCACAAGGGAGCACAAGATCTCAACAGCACCGAACGACAGAACCAATATCACACAAACTCACATATCCATCCATAACCACGTGACTCCAAGCACATAATTTCACAAGAGAATTACACTTTACACCGACGCCATAATCATACATAATGACATCACACGAAAGTAAGGTGATCCTATACTCGTCACTAGCACACATATCCAACTAAGCATATTAATTCCCGACACACACGGTTCACCTTTACGAAAACCATGATGGTAAATATACCGATTCTTTTGAAAAATGGTTATAGATATTTATTTAGCACATATCGACACTTAGCAACCATTATATCCATAAAACACGTAATGTATGGGCAAGATACTTGCCTCGATAATCGATACGGGACACTTCTACAATCACAGCTCAGTCGGGACACCTCGAACACCTACGATTCTCCAGCGAAGACAATGAATACACCCACGATCGAGAAGCTTGAAGAGAACGACGAACGGAAGGGTTCCGACTCGAGTTCTTCACAAGAATTCGACCCTAACAACATATAATCAATAAATCATCGATCATACGAGGAAGAATAATCGTAGAACGTCCGAAAACCCCTCTATGACATTCTACCGGACACCTTCAAGGCGTCGATCAAGAACTCGACCAAAACAACGAATCGATACGATCCAACCATGGAATAACAAGGGAAAAGATGTAATACATCTAAATAATCATCAATCCATCATAATACCAAGTTAAATCGGATTAAACGGACGAAAACAACCAAAACACCCAAATTCCCCAAAACTAGATTTCTAGAAAATCTGACCTGATTCGGTAGATCGGAGGATGTTATAGGGTGGATGATTGATGATATGAACTCCAAAACTTCATGGATTTAACACCTGACATCATCCCTCCATGATCATCAAAGCTCCAGCCGCGGAAGAGGATGAACGACTGAAGAAAACGTCTGCTGGCCTTAAATAGGCTGACTGCACAGTGTGCCGCGGCCCAGCCGAAGTGTGCCGCGGCACAGGGCCGAATCTGCCCCCAGTGATCGGCAGCATGCCGCGGCCCGGACGAGTGTGCCGCGGCCCGGACGAGTGTGCCGTGGCAGTGACTCGGCAGTGTGCCGCGGCCCTGCCGGCATGTGCCGCGGCACAAGGTATAGACGGGTCGGCCGAAGATTGAAAAATTTGTGCGTGCCGCGGCTCGACCAAGTGTGCCGCGGCCCTTCCGATAGGCTGCTCGGCCAAAACTGGAACATGTGAGTGACTTAGCTATATCGACCATAACTCCTTCGTCCGGACTCCGATTGACTCACCGTTTGAACCCTTAGAAAGCTAACTTGATGCTTTATAATACTGCAAAGATTCAGATTTTTTGGAGTTTCCGAAAATTAATGCTGATTTAACAAAGTCGAACTCAGACGTGGAAAAGTCGCTAAAGAACACGGAATTCAACAGAACGACACCGAAACGAACTCGGATGACAAAAAGTGCAGAATTAATCATTCTCAGAATGACGAAATGGTCATGAGTGAGTCGTCAAAACGGACTTCCGCCGTGAAAAAAGAAATTATCGGAAATCGAAATTACGGGTATTACATTCTACCCTCCTTAAAAGAAGTTTCGTCCCGAAACTTAAAATAAGTAGGGAGAAGAAATATCCCGCCAGGAAAAACTCAACGAGATACATAAGAAGTGCGTAACTTATGCCCATCGGCGAAACGTTACAAGCAACGCAAAGGAATATACGGCGTGGAAACGCGCTCCACGACGACCAACACAACGTCGCCGTTAGAGACATAATAAAATCAACAAGTGACAAGCGTCATCAAATAGATAATACAATCAAGTCGATTATCCGAACAATCACAAAGCACAACGAACGAAAATTAATATGATTGACCAACCCAACGGTACATCAATCAAAACGCGAGCCAACCGCAGAACAAATACGGAATCCCACCGCCCAAGGGCTGGAAGATCGAAAACGAGACTAATTTCCCGAACTTAAGGGAATTATGAAGGAGTCTGAATGTTCAACAATCACGAACAAAAAAAACGATCGAATCATAACGTTCGAGACAACAACAATCGAACACTCATGTTCGAATCACGAAGAACAATAAGGTTCAATCGAGAACTCCGAAGTTCACATCTCGACTCGAGACAAAACATGATCCGGTGAAAACAACAAGATGCGCACTCACATAAGATCCACAGAAAGGGAATAGCAATTGAAAAGTCACAACGACAAATGAGTAATTCCAAAACAATACCACCCTCGTTCGATTAACAAAAGTAAGGGACAGGGCAAGCTCAGAAAATGTTAACGAACCTAAACGAGTCGACAGGGTCGAAAATACAGAAGTTCAAAATCCGATCCACTTCGAATAAAAGAACTAGTAGAACCGAAAAAAAATGTTACTTCCGAACAAGGTTCACAAGAATTGAACCGAACTCGGAAAGTCACAGCAATAACCAGATCGACCCAAAACAAGATCACAGCTCGTTCGAACGATGAAACCGGAATACAGAACAAGTTCAGAAAGTATCAACGAACACGAGCGAGCCGATAGAATTGAGAAAGAGAAAATGCAGGAGCCAAAAATAATACGGGTATTATATTCGACTTCTTCTAAAAGAAGTGTCGTTCCCGAAACTCACAACACGAAATCAAGGTGACAACACAACAAGCAACCGACAGAAACATCCTTCAAAGGCCTCTCAAAGCCGATTCTGATGACTGTGCTAAGCGCGAACTCTGGAAGTCTCGGTAACCACCCGCAAATCAATTCTGTGTCCCTCGAGTCCACACTTGAAATGTGTTACCGACGAGAAGGACAATTTACACGTGCATGCCCCGGCACATCACGGTTGAAACGCCTCGGCTCGGCATACCGAAAATACAATGGGGCATAACGTCGCAAAACAACATAGCGGAGATGCCAACTCAGCACAACAAAGAATCATAACACATATCATATACAACGATTACCATCGTAAAGTAATACACCACAAACACTACAGTAATGACGGTATCGTTCGGCGACCTTAACGGCCCGAACAATAACCAGCACACAATTACAAACATCATGAAACAATCACACATGTACACAAACGTATAAACCCAAGCTTTAACAGCTCACACAGGTGTGATAACACGCAAGCCGCCATGAAATGACAACATTAAAGATCGTCATCACACCTCCCACAAAGGGCTAACAAAACATATGCGTGGCGAATGACTCAACGTTCACACCACCAATTCAAACACAATTCGGAGGGCTAACACCCTAACAACAATACCAACATCATACACACCTTCTCCGACCACAAGCAGGAAATGATGGGTTTTAAAAACGAAAACCACCTTTTGAAAAAAAATTTAGAAAAACACCGGTTGATCTTGAGTATCACCTTTCAAAAAGGACAAACGTGAAACATCGTTATCGAGACTTTGGAAAACCATTTCGCATTTGATAAAAATGAGGACATTTTCTCTTAGTGAAAAACTTTCAGAATATTCTACCCTCGGGTCTAAGTAAAAGTGTTTCTAAAATATTGAAAATATCTCAAAATATTTTGATCCTCGAGGTAGAAGAATTTTGAAACATATTGTGGCACCTTAGAAGTACCACGAGAAAACAATTCATTTTAAACGTACGTCTCGAAATTTATTTTCTAAGATACTCAAGGTTTTCAAAGATAATTCAATGGGCTAGAACGCCCCAAAATTTCCAGGTAATTACACGGAACATTATAGCGTCGTGGGTGCCGCGCCGGAACTCACCAGGCTAAAAACCATTTACAAAAACACCAAAAAAAAGGCTGATGACGGGAATATTTTAAAAACTCACAAAAGTCATTTACAAAATACTAAATACCGTCATAAGAATTTCGCCAAAATGATGAAGGCCATAATGCCAAAAACTCGGTTAAGGGAATTGGTTTTTGAAATAAAACCCAGTCGGTAAAATACCGAAAGCCATTACAAAAGAACTCACGCAGCGGATAAAATAACTACAGTCCAACATGCACAATCCAGCAACACTACTCCTCATATGAACGAAATATGAGAGTCAAATAACAACATATCACGAAATCAAAATCCATAGGAGGATTCCGTCAATTAACTCATGATCATACCTGTAACTCGCGTCACACGAGGCACAAACACAAAGAAGGGAGACTTACATCCACAGGTCGCACGAAGATGATGGCTGCACCCTGATACTAATCACGGCCGACATTCCAAACGACGCATCGCGACACGACTCAGTCAGACAACATCTGACAATACAAGACTCAACAACACATAACTCGACCCGACAGCCTAGGTTTCCTCAACCTAAGCTCTGATACCATAAATGTAACACCCCTAGATCAAACCGGGAATATTACACGCCGCAGAACCTCTCCGTGAGGATCCACCAGGCTAGACATCAAAACAACACATTACATTACATGCCGACGAATAAAAATAACGAACCAATAGACCGATTTGGTCTTTCGTCACTGACTTACAAATTAAAATACATGAACTCATCCATACTCATACCCACGCAAGGGTGAAATACTTGCAACAACGAACAATGAGACAGCGGAAAAGACAATACAATGTACTTAGACTAACTTAACCCGAAAGTGGCCTTCGCGTGATTAGTATCATTCGTCTTTCATCATCCCTCGTACCGATCCTGTGACTTGCTCCCGAAAACCTACATGTACCTGGACACAATACAGATATCCACCCCCCGATTACTCGGGGGTTAGCAAAACTCCACTGTTTCGCTAGTGCAAGTATAAAGTGCAAAAACGAGCCATACACAACACATTCTGAGGATAAAACGAAAGACTTCCCGAGATATATTTAGTTAAAAATAGTTCAAGTCTTGAAAGCAGAAACGAAGCAAGTAAGCACTTTGGAAACACTTCCAAATCTCGGGAGTTTTGAAAACATTTGAAATTGAAAAGTCCTTAATTTCTCGAAAGTCATTTAGGGTCACAGCCCCAAAGTTCATTTTCCAAAATGCAAATCCGTTAACAAAACACGGGGTCCACGACCCAACCATTCCAGTCACAAAACACAGGGCCTACGACCCGATCATCCACTGCAATTCACTTATAAGGGCACATTACACAAAACACATTATTCTTATGCCATTCTAGCCAAGCACCAAGACTCGATATATAATGTCTCTTGACCCCGAGCACAAAGCATTGTGATACTCCGGACAATATCACAATTAACGAAAACATAAACATCATCAATATCACAGAAACCACACTTGGTAACCCGTGGCCGTACCCATTAGTATCGGCCCCCAGAGGCCCCGTCGGACCGTCCCCAGGTGGGAAACCACTTCCGCGGCCGTACCCATTAGTATCGGCCCCCAGAGGTCCCGTCGAACCGTCCCCAGGTGGAAGAACATCAACACACGCACCCAAGTCCACTTCCGTGACCGTACCCATTAGTATCGGCCCCCGGAGGCCACATGCCATCCCCAGGTGGAAGAGTAACAACTCACAGATTACAAAACCACAACTCTCAAAGGTCAAACACACAAAATATATATAGTCGAGGTACCTTGCTAGAATGGCCACATTATCCAACATGTACTCACGACCCAGAACTATATCAATTCACAAGGGAGCACAAGATCTCAACAGCACCGAACGACAGAACCAATATCACACAAACACACATATCCATCCATAACCACGTGACTCCAAGCACATAATTTCACAAGAGAATTACACTTTACACCGACGCCATAATCATACATAATGACATCACACGAAAGTAAGGTGATCCTATACTCGTCACTAGCACACATATCCAACTAAGCATATTAATTCCCGACACACACGGTTCACCTTTACGAAAACCATGATGGTAAATATACCGATTCTTTTGAAAAATGGTTATAGATATTTATTTAGCACATATCGACACTTAGCAACCATTATATCCACAAAACACGTAATGTATGGGCAAGATACTTGCCTCGATAATCGATATCGGACACTTCTACAATCACACTACTGACACCTCGAACACCTACGATTCTCCTCCAAGACAATGAATACACCCACGATCGAGAAGCTTGAAGAAAACGACGAACGGAAGGGTTCCGACTCGAGTTCTTCACAAGAATTCGACCCTAACAACATATAATCAATAAATCATCGATCATACGAGGAAGAATAATCGTAGAACGTCCGAAAACCCCTCTATGACATTCTACCGGACATCTTCAAGGCGTCGATCAAGAACTCGACCAAAACAACGAATCGATACTATCCAACCATGGAATAACAAGGGAAAAGATGTAATACATCTAAATAATCATCAATCCATCATAATACCAAGTTAAATCGGATTAAACGGACGAAAACAACCAAAACACCCAAATTCCCCAAAACTAGATTTCTAGAAAATCTGACCTGATTCGGTAGATCGGAGGATGTTATAGGGTGGATGATTGATGATATGAACTCCAAAACTTCATAGATTTAACTCCTGACATCATCCCTCCATGATCATCAAAGCTCCAGCTGCGGAAGAGGATGAACGAGTGAGAAAATGGCTGAAGAAAATGCCTGCTGGCCTTAAATAGGCTGACTGCACAGTGTGTCGCGGCCCTGCCGAAGTGTGCCGCGGCACAGGGCCGAATCTGCCCCCAGTGATCGGCAGCATGCCGCGGCCCGGACGAGTGTGCCGCGGCCCGGACGAGTGTGCCGTGGCAGTGACTCGGCAGTGTGCCGCGGCCCTGCCGGCATGTGCCGCGGCACAAGGTATAGACGGGTCGGCCGAAGATTGAAAAATTTGTGCGTGCCGCGGCTCGACCAAGTGTGCCGCGGCCCTTCCGATAGGCTGCTCGGCCAAAACTGGAACATGTGAGTGACTTAGCTATATCGACCATAACTCCTTCGTCCGGACTCCGATTGACTCACCGTTTGAACCCTTAGAAAGCTAACTTGATGCTTTATAATACTGCAAAGATTCAGATTTTTTGGAGTTTCCGAAAATTAATGCTGATTTAACAAAGTCGAACTCAGACGTGGAAAAGTCGCTAAAGAACACGGAATTCAACAGAACGACACCGAAACGAACTCGGATGACAAAAAGTGCAGAATTAATCATTCTCAGAATGACGAAATTGTCATGAGTGAGTCGTCAAAACGGACTTCCGCCGTGAAAAAAGAAATTATCGGAAATCGAAATTACGGGTATTACATTCTACCCTCCTTAAAAGAAGTTTCGTCCCGAAACTTAAAATAAGTAGGGAGAAGAAATATCCCGCCAGAAAACTCAACGAGATACATAAGAAGTGCGTAACTTATGCCCATCGGCGAAACGTTACAAGCAACGCAAAGGAATATACGGCGTGGAAACGCGCTCCACGACGACCAACACAACGTCGCCGTTAGAGACATAATAAAATCAACAAGTGACAAGCGTCATCAAATAGATAATACAATCAAGTCGATTATCCGAACAATCACAAAGCACAACGAACGAAAATTAATATGATTGACCAACCCAACGGTACATCAATCAAAACGCGAGCCAACCGCAGAACAAATACGGAATCCCACCGCCCAAGGGCTGGAAGATCGAAAACGAGACTAATTTCCCGAACTTAAGGGAATTATGAAGGAGTCTGAATGTTCAACAATCACGAACAAAAAAAACGATCGAATCATAACGTTCGAGACAACAACAATCGAACACTCATGTTCGAATCACGAAGAACAATAAGGTTCAATCGAGAACTCCGAAGTTCACATCTCGACTCGAGACAAAACATGATCCGGTGAAAACAACAAGATGCGCACTCACATAAGATCCACAGGAAAGGGAATAGCAATTGAAAAGTCACAACGACAAATGAGTAATTCCAAAACAATACCACCCTCGTTCGATTAACAAAAGTAAGGGACAGGGCAAGCTCAGAAAATGTTAACGAACCTAAACGAGTCGACAGGGTCGAAAATACAGAAGTTCAAAATCCGATCCACTTCGAATAAAAGAACTAGTAGAACCGAAAAAAAATGTTACTTCCGAACAAGGTTCACAAGAATTGAACCGAACTCGGAAAGTCACAGCAATAACCAGATCGACCCAAAACAAGATCACAGCTCGTTCGAACGATGAAACCGGAATACAGAACAAGTTCAGAAAGTATCAACGAACACGAGCGAGCCGATAGAATTGAGAAAGAGAAAATGCAGGAGCCAAAAATAATACGGGTATTATATTCGACTTCTTCTAAAAGAAGTGTCGTTCGAAACTCACAACACGAAATCAAGGTGACAACACAACAAGCAACCGACGTAAACATCCTTCAAAGGCCTCTCAAAGCCGATTCTCGTGATCTGCTAAGCGCGAACTCGAAGTCTCGGTAACCACCCGCAAAATCGACTCGTGTCCTCGAGTCCACACTTGAAATGTGTTACCGACGAGAAGGACAATTTACACGTGCATGCCCCGCACATCACGGTTGAAACGCCTGGCTCGGCATACCGAAAATACAATGGGGCATAACGTCGCAAAACAACATAGCGGAGATGCCAACTCAAGACAACAAAGAATCATAACACATATCATATACAACGATTACCATCGTAAAGTAATACACCACAAACACTACAAGAATGACGGTATCGTTCGCGACCTTAACGGCCCGAACAATAACCAGACACAATTACAAACATCATGAAACAATCACACATGTACACAAACGTATAAACCCAAGCTTTAACACTCACACAGTGTGATAACACGCAAGCCGCCATGAAATGACAACATTAAAGATCGTCATCACACCTCCCACAAAGGGCTAACAAAACATATGCGTGGCGAATGACTCAACGCTCACACCACCAATTCAAACACACCGGAGGGCTAACACCCTAACAACAATACCAACATCATACACACCTTCTCCGACCACAAGCGGAAATGATGGGTTTTAAAAACGAAAACCACCTTTTGAAAAAAAATTTAGAAAAACACCGGTTGATCTTGAGTATCACCTTTCAAAAAGGACAAACGTGAAACATCGTTATCGAGACTTTGGAAAACCATTTCGCATTTGATAAAAATGAGGACATTTTCTCTTAGTGAAAAACTTTCAGAATATTCTACCCTCGGGTATAAGTAAAAGTGTTTCTAAAATATTGAAAATATCTCAAAATATTTTGATCCTCGAGGTAGAAGAATTTTGAAACATATTGTGGCACCTTAGAAGTACCACGAGAAAACAATTCATTTTAAACGTACGTCTCGAAATTTATTTTCTAAGATACTCAAGGTTTTCAAAGATAATTCAATGGGCTAGAACGCCCCAAAATTTCCAGGTAATTACACGGAACATTATAGCGTCGTGGGTGCCGCGCCGGAACTCACCAGGCTAAAAACCATTTACAAAAACACCAAAAAAGGTCGATGACGGAATATTTTAAAACTCACAAAAGTCATTTACAAAATACTAAATACCGTCATAAGAATTTCGCCAAAATGATGAAGGCCATAATGCCAAAACTCGGTTAAGGGAATTGGTTTTGAAATAAAACCCGATCGGTAAAATACCGAAAGCCATTACAAAAGAACTCACGCAGCGGATAAAATAACTACAGTCCAACATGCACAATCCAGCAACACTACTCCTCATATGAACGAAATATGAGAGTCAAATAACAACATATCACGAAATCAAAATCCATAGGAGGATTCCGTCAATTAACTCATGATCATACCTGTAACTCGCGTCACACGAGGCACAAACACAAAGAAGGGAGACTTACATCCACAGGTCGCACGAAGGTGATGGCTGCACCCTGATACTAATCACGGCCGACATTCCAAACGACGCATCGCGACACGACTCAGTCAGACAACATCTGACAATACAAGACTCAACAACACATAACTCGACCCGACAGCCTAGGTTTCCTCAACCTAAGCTCTGATACCATAAATGTAACACCCCTAGATCAAACCGGGAATATTACACGCCGCAGAACCTCTCCGTGAGGATCCACCAGGCTAGACATCAAAACAACACATTACATTACATGCCGACGAATCAAAATAACGAACCAATAGACCGATTTGGTCTTTCGTCACTGACTTACAAATTAAAATACATGAACTCATCCATACTCATACCCACGCAAGGGTGAAATACTTGCAACAACGAACAATGAGACAGCGGAAAAGACAATACAATGTACTTAGACTAACTTAACCCGAAAGTGGCCTTCGCGTGATTAGTATCATTCGTCTTTCATCATCCCTCGTACCGATCCTGTGACTTGCTCCCGAAAACCTACATGTACCTGGACACAATACAGATATCCACCCCCCGATTACTCGGGGGTTAGCAAAACTCCACTGTTTCGCTAGTGCAAGTATAAAGTGCAAAAACGAGCCATACACAACACATTCTGAGGATAAAATGAAAGACTTCCCGAGATATATTTAGTTAAAAATAGTTCAAGTCTTGAAAGCAGAAACGAAGCAAGTAAGCACTTTGGAAACACTTCCAAATCTCGGGAGTTTTGAAAACATTTGAAATTGAAAAGTCCTTAATTTCTCGAAAGTCATTTAGGGTCACAGCCCCAAAGTTCATTTTCCAAAATGCAAATCCGTTAACAAAACACGGGGTCCACGACCCAACCATTCCAGTCACAAAACACAGGGCCTACGACCCGATCATCCACTGCAATTCACTTATAAGGGCACATTACACAAAACACATTATTCTTATGCCATTCTAGCCAAGCACCAAGACTCGATATATAATGTCTCTTGACCCCGAGCACAAAGCATTGTGATACTCCGGACAATATCACAATTAACGAAAACATAAACATCATCAATATCACAGAAACCACACTTGGTAACCCGTGGCCGTACCCATTAGTATCGGCCCCCAGAGGCCCCGTCGGACCGTCCCCAGGTGGGAAACCACTTCCGCGGCCGTACCCATTAGTATCGGCCCCCAGAGGTCCCGTCGAACCGTCCCCAGGTGGAAGAACATCAACACACGCACCCAAGTCCACTTCCGTGACCGTACCCATTAGTATCGGCCCTGAGTTGCCTCATGCCATCCCCAGGTGGAAGAGTAACAACTCACAGATTACAAAACCACAACTCTCAAAGGTCAAACACACAAAATATATATAGTCGAGGTACCTTGCTAGAATGGCCACATTATCCAACATGTACTCACGACCCAGAACTATATCAATTCACAAGGGAGCACAAGATCTCAACAGCACCGAACGACAGAACCAATATCACACAAACACACATATCCATCCATAACCACGTGACTCCAAGCACATAATTTCACAAGAGAATTACACTTTACACCGACGCCATAATCATACATAATGACATCACACGAAAGTAAGGTGATCCTATACTCGTCACTAGCACACATATCCAACTAAGCATATTAATTCCCGACACACACGGTTCACCTTTACGAAAACCATGATGGTAAATATACCGATTCTTTTGAAAAATGGTTATAGATATTTATTTAGCACATATCGACACTTAGCAACCATTATATCCACAAAACACGTAATGTATGGGCAAGATACTTGCCTCGATAATCGATATCGGACACTTCTACAATCACAGCTCAGTCGGGACACCTCGAACACCTACGATTCTCCGGCGAAGACAATGAATACACCCACGATCGAGAAGCTTGAAGAAAACGACGAACGGAAGGGTTCCGACTCGAGTTCTTCACAAGAATTCGACCCTAACAACATATAATCAATAAATCATCGATCATACGAGGAAGAATAATCGTAGAACGTCCGAAAACCCCTCTATGACATTCTACCGGACATCTTCAAGGCGTCGATCAAGAACTCGACCAAAACAACGAATCGATACTATCCAACCATGGAATAACAAGGGAAAAGATGTAATACATCTAAATAATCATCAATCCATCATAATACCAAGTTAAATCGGATTAAACGGACGAAAACAACCAAAACACCCAAATTCCCCAAAACTAGATTTCTAGAAAATCTGACCTGATTCGGTAGATCGGAGGATGTTATAGGGTGGATGATTGATGATATGAACTCCAAAACTTCATGGATTTAACTCCTGACATCATCCCTCCATGATCATCAAAGCTCCAGCTGCGGAAGAGGATGAACGAGTGAGAAAATGGCTGAAGAAAATGCCTGCTGGCCTTAAATAGGCTGACTGCACAGTGTGTCGCGGCCCTGCCGAAGTGTGCCGCGGCACAGGGCCGAATCTGCCCCTAGTGATCGGCAGCATGCCGCGGCCCGGACGAGTGTGCCGTGGCCCGGACGAGTGTGCCGCGGCCCGGACGAGTGTGTCGCGGCAGTGACTCGGCAGTGTGCCGCGGCCCTGCCGGCATGTGCCGCGGCACAAGGTATAGACGGGTCGGCCGAAGATTGAAAAATGTGTGCGTGCCGCGGCTCGACCAAGTGTGCCGCGGCCCTTCCGGCAGGCTGCTCGGCCAAAACTGGAACATGTGAGTGACTTAGCTATATCGACCATAACTCCTTCGTCCGGAATCTGATTGACTCATCGTTTGAACCCTTGGAAAACTAACTTGATGCTTTATAATACTGCAAAGTTTCAGAATTTTTGGAGTTTCCAAAAATTAATGGTGATTTAACAAAGTCGAACTCATACGTGGAAAAGTCGCTAAAGAACACGGAATTCAACAGAACGACACCGAAATGAACTCGGATGACAAAAAGTGCAGAATTAATCATTCTCAGAATAACGAAATGGTCATGAGCGAGTCATCAAAACGGACTTCCGCCGTGAAAAAATAAATTACCGGAAATCGAAATTACGGGTATTACACTAGAGAGGGAGCTTCTAGTGTCGGCTCCGCTCATCCGTGTGTATATGAGATGAGGAGGTCTGATGATCCATCATCTACTGTGGCTACAGGTACCGTTCATGTTCATTCCCATACTATCAGTGTGCTTTTCGATTCTGGTGCTACGCATTTGTTCATCTCTCTGGAGTGTGTGCGCCATTTGAGTTTTGACTGTATGTCGTCTTGTGAGACTTTCATCGTTAAACTTCCTAGTGGTGATAGGATCGTTGGTGATCGGGAGATCCGAGACTGTTCTGTGGTTATTTGTGATAGGGATTGGCTCTCTAATCTTATTGTTATGGATATTGAGGGTGAGGATTTGATTCTCGGGGATGATTGGCTCGAGCGGCATGGTGCGATCATGAACTACCACACGAGGATCATCACCATACTAGCCGAGGACGGCACCGAGCACTCTTTCGCGGGACAAAAGAGGGGAAACCAGAAGTTCGTAATTAACGCCTTGAAGGCGATGAGACTCCTGTAGAAGGGGTGTACTGGTTATTGGTGTTACGCCTTGAAGGCGGAGGATGGTGGAGTCGAGTTTCCATCGATCCTAGTCGTTAGTGAATTCCCAGATGTCTTTCCTGACGAGTTGCTGGGATTACCACCAGGCCGTGAGGTTGAGTTCTCCATTGAGTTAGAGCCGGGTGCGGCTCCGATTTCGAAGGCGCCGTATCGCATGGCACCTTCCGAGATGGATGAGTTGAAGAAGCAGTTGCGTGAGCTTCTTGATCCGGGGTATATTCGACCGAGCGCTTTGCCTTGGGGCGCACCGGTCCTGTTTGTGCGGAAGAAGGATGGTTCACTGCGTTTGTGTGTCAACTATCGTGAGCTAAACAAAGTAACCATCAAGTGTTAGGAGTATGCCCTCGAATGCCACTCAGAGGATGTTGAATGAGGGTTGTAATTATGTAAACTATTGATATAAGGCAATGAATGTTTCTTTATTTACTGGGAGTTACTGGCATTCCTAACTCGTAAATATACATATAGAAACTAGTCCGTGTATTTGAGAACAAAACGTTCCACTCCTTATTGGATAAGGGGGTCGGCACTGGAAAGGTTTATAGCTCAAATACTTAATCGTTCGCAAGTCGATGAAACTTGACTGGGCGTTAAGTTTATGTGAAGACTTGTATGACGTGTTCTTTGACATGGAGAGTGCCTGTAGAACACTAATGGTTAGTGGTAGCACACGTTATAGGTATGCTAATTGGATTAGTATACTAGAACCGACTCACCCTCGATTTGTCACACGGATTTCACTCCGGGACAGTCAATGACGGAATCGAAAGGTTGTGATAGGTATTCGTGAACCTTCAACTTGAGGATTTAGTAGGGATGTGCTTGTGACGTCAAGATTTTCATTAGAGTAGTTCGACCCTATAAACTGGGAGGTGGGGGTCAACCTCGACGTGCATCTTAACGGACAAGTAGCAGGTCCTACTGAATACCAAGATGGAATTCTTTCTCCCGTTAGTGAGCGGGTTATATGTCCTATGTGGTTATTGGCAGATGAGATCATAAGGCTTTGGCCAAAGTATTGGAGCTAGTTGTATTGGATACACGAGAGCTCGATGATCACGATTTGCATTAACGCATGCATAGCGTCAAGTACAGATAGGGTTTGACTGACCGTGACCCTATAACTTGATCGGGACATTTGAAAGAAGGGTTTTATACGTATAGTGGTATTCACGACAGAATGGTTCTTAAATGATCCCAATCATTCGTTCTCAGTTGGGGTACAGTGTAGGCCGCCAGGCTGGCTAGTGTTAAGATTGTATACTGCAAAGCATAATTTATGCTTGTATTACCTAATTTCCTGTTACTACCTATGAGAATATTAATTACATTTAATCACATGTTTTGCATATTTATTCACGTTATGGTTACGCAAATGAAATGTCTAATTATTTTATATTATAGATAATGTGGTGTGTTGGTGTCACACGGAAGATCACATTATCGGGGCCTTATAAAATAATATAATAATTCACAACCTATATAATTATTAGACAAATTATATAAAAGGTTGTAGTGTATGCTTGAGAATAGCTGGTCTTGACTATTAGCATGCATTAGCGTATTAGCATATGTTGAACTGGATCGAGGTGAGATAGTGTCTTCTGTACTAATTGTAAGAAGAACGTAAATCTCGGATAATTATTATTTCTTAATTCTAAGTATATAATATTTAATTGTGTATTTATAATAATTATTGCTTTGATTTACCATAGGTGAGAGTCAAAATGATCGACTCAATAAGCCTCGTATCTTGGGCAATAATATTGTTTATACGACAGTTATTATTATTACTAGAAATCGTGTCCCGACTCGTGCGGGTTGATGATGTCCCCTTGAGGAGCTCGATAATGATTATTATATTAAACCCTGCAGGTGGATTTAATTACGATATAATAATAAGGTTCGAGTGGTACTACTCTTGGATAAGATATTAATTAATTAAAGCTGTCAGTAGCTTATAATTAATTAATGGGCATTTGATATCTTAAACACGGGAAATAATATATTTAATAAGGAGCCCAATTTCGTAATTTGGGATTTTGGTAGGAAGTGCAATATCAACCTTTTAGTGGACTAAGTTGATATTAATAGATTCATTATATTAGGAAGAGTCCTAATAAGGTAAGATGAATTTATTGGGAGTTCTTCCATAATCCTCCTTAAGACACTAGTAGTAGTCCAAGAGCCCATATATAGGACATCTTGGGTTGGCCGATTTTATCATCAAACATACACAAGGAATTTCGATTTTTTCTTCTAAGTGTTTAATTGTAGATCTTGACTTGTGTCTTTGATTACACAATTGAGAGAACACTTTTATTCTTGCTACACATCGGAATAACTTGAAGAAAAGAAAATCGAGAGTTGTGAGGGATTGAATTCGGCCGATCCAAAGGTTATCCAAGAAAGATCCGGTAGCTTGTTGCCTCACACAACGTCCGGGTTAAGGCGGATCATACTCTAGAAGGTCTAAAAGTAGAAATACAAGGTGATCAAGACGGAAGCAATCAATACTCTTCAAAAGGTAATATCCTATGATCTTTGGGTCCAGATTAGGATATTTTAATTATCAACATATTTAATTAATAAATAATAAATAATATTTAAATTGCTTATTAGTCTTAGTAATTAATTAATTAGCACGCCTAAATAGATCTTATGCTCGTAGATGCGTAAAACTCGATTATCATCTATCCCAAACTTCGCTTCCGCTGCGCTTTACTTTTCAACAATTGGTATCGGAGCCGGATTTTTAGGCTTTTGCTATTTTAATTAATTTTGATGATTAATTGATAGCAATTTAAATATTCATATATTTTAATGTTGGAATAATTTGCTAGATGTGTTCTTGCAGGTGATATCATCCAATTATCATGGTTTATATGAATGGTGTATTTATTTATTTTATTAATTATGCAATTGTTGGTTTGGCCCGTTTTTGAGGCATGTAATGGTTTTTCCCGTGAGAAAATCCGCGGGTAGTTCTAGGTGTTTTTATTTTTCGTGTAATCTTGATGTAATTTCAATGTATTTTATTTTGTATAAAATTGTGATCGAATTCGGAAAAGACGGGATCACGAAGAAATAGAGCGAATCGACGGACTACTGAAGCCGCCGACAAGCGGAAGTAGGCGCCGCAGCAAGACACGATCACGCCAGCAGCCGCCGAGCAATGCTAGTGCCGCGGCACTTTGTCCGGGCCATTATTGGTTCGGCCGGCCGTCGCTTTGGTCCGATCCGTTTACCGCTGCTTCATGCTACTGGAGAGTCGGGATTTAAAATTATTTTTTTTATATAATTAATTTGCATAAAAGTGAAATTTTAATTTTAGAAATCCACGGCCCGGCCGGGGAGGAGCGACGAGATGCTTGATTCAGTGGGAGAGATCAAGTCGAAGATTTTTCTCGGGTTAAACTCAAGGAAGAAGACCATGATAATTGGATAATTTAATTATTCATGCCTTATTTTTGGTTTTTACTGTTTTGATGTATGGCATGTATGGATGTATGCGTGATATGTTTCTTTGCATGTTAGGACGAGAAAATTAAAAACCTTAAGGATAAAATAATTAAGTGATTAAATTGATTTATTTTTTTAAAATAAAATCAAATTGGCCTCCATAATTAATTTAAATTGTGAAGTAATTAGCATGCGCGTTGACATTAGAGTCTTCCTCCATATCGGATGTGCTAATTATAGGTTCACTAGTTTTAAATTTTAAAATGATAACATAAGGTAAATATTACTTTTTATGATAGGACCTCTCCATCTGTAGGACTATTATTTAAAAGATAATATTTTAAGGATGTTAAATTATGGTGTTCACTTAGGTGTATTAATTAATAAGCTCCCTATCGGAGTCTATGTTAATTAATACATGGCCAAGAGAAACCAACTATTAATTTTACTTGTCATAACGTAATTTGACTAGATAGTAAAATTAAAGATGTAAAACTCTACTTGGAAAATGTGTGTGTAAACGTCCACACGATCGTGGCTTGCATGTGCGGATTTTTCGAGGTGTTGGTTGCTAGCATATATATTTTGTTTTGAGATTTTTCGATATATTTTGCTATGCATTATGTGATGAATGTTTTTAATTTTTATCTCAGATGTCTTTCAATCCACTAGCTGTTATTCTCAAAGAAAATAAACTTGATGGCACTAACTTTGCCGATTGGAAAAGAAATCTTGACATTGTCCTGACTGCTGAGGGGCATAAATTTGTCTTAATCGAGGAGAGCCCTCTAGAACCAGAACCGGATGCCACTCCCGAAGAGTTGGCTGAATTCCGAAAATGGAAAAAGTCTGATGAGATGGCTCGTTGTTACATTTTGGCTTCACTGACAAATGTATTGCAGCATCAGCATCAGACGATGGGCTCGGCCGCGGAAATGATGAAAAGTCTCACCGAGATGTTTGGTCATCAGAATCGGGCGGCTAGACAAAATGCAATGAGGGTATTGATGACAACCCAAATGTCTGAAGGGACCCCAGTGAGGGATCATGTTCTAAAAATGATGTCCCATTTGAACGAACTGAGCATACTGGGGGCTACTATCGATGCGGAAACGCAGGTCGATATTATCTTAGGCAGCTTACCTAGAAGCTTTGAGCAGTTCCGCCTTAACTACAATATGAACCGTAGGACATATAGTTTGGCGGAACTTCTGACAGAGCTTCAGTCTGATGAAGGTCTCTTCAAACAAGGTTATCATCAGATTCTTGCGGCAACCGGTGCTACTTCTTCCAAAACCAAATGGGGAAAAAAGAAGAAGCAGGTTGGTCAGAAGCAAGTGGAAACCCTCAAGGTGAAAAGAAAGGCTCCTCACCCCGAGGCGAACAAAAAGCCAAAGGGAAAGTGCTACAAGTGCGGTCAGAAAGGACATTTTAAAGCGGACTACCCTGCTCTTAAGAAAGGTATGTCTCGTGCACTAGTAGTCAAAACATGTTTGGCAGCTTGTTCTTCCACTTCGTGGATAGTTGATTCAGGCTCCACTGATCATCTTTGCTTTGACTCGCATGGTTTTCAGGTAACCTAGCAGCTTAGTGCGGGGGAGATTACCATCAACTGGGGCGATTATTCCAGGCTTATGGTTGTTGCAGTGGGAGTCGTGCAGTTGAAGATTAATGATAAATTATTAGTCCTCAATAATGTATTATTAGTACCGGATTTTAGAATGAATTTAATTTCGGTTTCTAAATTAAAAAGCATTGGTTATTCAGTTTCTTTTGATGATGATGCCATTATTAATAAAAGAAGCGGTGAATATATTTGCAAAGGTATTTTTAATGATGGACTATATGTCGTTAATACTGCACAAACTCCTATGCATAAATCATTTAACTCTTTGTCTAAACTTAAAAAGAGAAAAGAACCTTCAAGCAAAAACCAAACATATTTGTGGCATTTACGGTTAGGGCATGTAAACCTTGGAAGGATTCAAAGATTTGTAGATGATGGCCCATTGGATGACCTCCAAGTTGAGTCATTTCCAATTTGTGAATCCTGTCTGGAAGGTAAGATGACCAAAAGGGTTTTTAAAACCAAGGGAAACCGTGCTCAGAATGTGTTAGAATTGGTTCATACGGATGTATGTGGTCCAATGAATATCCAGGCTAGGGGTGGTTTCGAATACTTCATCACATTTATAGATGATTATTCGAGATATGGAAACATCTATTTGATGCGACGTAAGTCTGAAGCCTTTGACAAGTTCAGAGACTTCAAGGCTGAAACGGAGAAGCATCATGGGAAGAGTATCAAGTCACTACGATCTGATCGTGGTGACGAATACCTTAGTGGAGAGTTTTTGGATTTCTTGGCGAATGAGGGGATTTCATCCCAGCTCACCGCGCCGGGAACTCCACAACAAAATGGTGTGGTTGAAAGAAGGAATAAGACTCTTTTAGAAATGGTTAGATCAATGATGAGTTATTCAGATTTACCTATTTCGTTTTGGGGATACACATTAGAAACAGCGGCATACATTCTAAACTTGGTGCCTTCGAAATCAGTTCCAAAAACACCCACAGAACTGTGGAGTGGGCGTAAGCCCAGTCTAGGACATGTTCAGATTTGGGTACTCCAGCACATGTGCTGAATAAGGAAGTCGATAGCCGGCATCTCGCATGTATACGAGTGTTTGTAGGATATCCTAAGGGAACGAAGGGTGGCTTGTTCTATAGTCCCCAGGATCAGAAGGTCATTGTTAGCACCAATGCCCGATTTCTGGAAGAGGATTATAATTAGTCACAAGACCATGAGCGAGATAATTCTGGAATAGCTGAGGGACGAGACTCCGTCTATACCAATCGTACAAGCGCCAACTAACACTGCACCACGTGTCGATTCTGATACTTTTACACCAACTCAGGATTTGCCTCGTCGTAGTGGGAGGGTTGTTCGCCAGCCCGAACGATTCATAGGCATGGGAAAGTCTTCGGACTCAATCCCAGTCAAAGATGAATCAGATCCCTAGACCTATAAGGAGGCAATCCAAGATAAAGATGCTGACTCCTGGCAAGTAACAATGGAATCAGAAATGGGATCTATGGATTCCAATCAAGTGTGGGAGCTAGTAGAGCTACCTGATGGTGTACAAGCCATTGGGAGTAAATGGGTCTACAAGCGAAAGAAAGGACGTGACGGGAAGGTTGAAACCTTCAAAGCGAGGCTTGTTGCAAAAGGTTACACTCAGAAAGAGGGTATCGATTATGATGAAACCTTTTCGCCAGTAGCTATGCTTAAGTCAATCCGGATTCTTTTAGCTATAGCTGCGTATTTGGATCTGGAGATTTGGCAAATGGATGTCAAGACTGCATTCTTGAATGGGAGTCTAGACAAGGAAATCTATATGCGCCAAGCAGAGGGATTCATTGCTGAAGGAGAAGAGCACTTGGTGTGCAAACTTAAGAAATCCATTTATGGACTTAAGCAAGCATCTAGATCTTGGAACACTCGTTTTGACGAAGTTGTCCAGTCATATGGATTCGTCCAATGTCCGAGTGAGATTTGTGTGTATAAGAAATGCGATGGAAACGTGTTGGTGTTTCTTGTACTGTATGTAGATGATATCTTTCTGATTAGAAACAACGTGAAGGAATTATCGGACTTACGGGTATGGATATCTGAGCAGTTCGATAAGGATCTAGGAGAAGAAGGACACATCCTTGGAATCAGGATCTTTCGTGATCGTAAGAAAAGGATGTTGTGCTTATCCCAGGCATCCTATATCGATACAGTGTTGAAGCGGTTTAGCATGGAGAATTCCAAGAAAGGTTTTCTACCTTACAGACATGGAATTCAACTATCTAAGGATATGTGTCCTAAGACACAAAAGGAGATAGATGACATGAGGATGGTCACTTATGCATCTGTTGTGGGAAGCCTCATGTATGCTATGCTTTGCACTAGACCAGATATCTGTCATGCCGTAGGCATGGCTGCTAGATATCAATCAAACCCAGGACCAGGACACTGGATTGCTGTCAAGCACATACTCAAGTACCTGAGAAGGACTAGGGATTACATGCTTGTATATCAATCAGACGACCTGTTTCCGGTGGGTTACACTGACTCAGATTTTTCATCGGACAAAGAAAAGTCCAAGTCTACTTCGGGTTATGTGTTTAGCCTGGGAGGTGGAGCCATTAGTTGGAGGAGTGTGAAGCAGAAATACATCTTGGACTCTACCATGGAAGCCGAGTACGTGGAAGCCTCTGAGGCAGCCAAGGAGGCAGTGTGGCTCAAGTACTTCCTGCAGGACTTAGATGTGATTCCCGATTTGCCAGAGGGTATTACACTTTATTGTGATAATACTGGTGCAGTCGCAAATTCGAGGGAACCACGAGCCCACAAGGCAAGTAAACATAACAACCGCAAGTACCACATCATACGACACTTCGTAAAGGAAGGAGACGTAGCTGTAGCCAGGGTTGTATCGGAAGATAATCTTGCTGACCCTTTCACGAAAGGCCTACCCTCAAAAGTTTTTGAAAGGCATGTGGAAGGAATGGGATTACGGTGTATGGCAGCATTGCTTTGAGTATAAGTGGGAGAAATGAGAGACTATGTAATAGAGTAGTATACTTAAAAGCATGCTTTGAGTATAAGTGGGAGATTGTTAGGATTGTATACTACAAAGCATACTTTATGCTTGTATTACCTAACTTCCCTATTACTACCTATGAGAATATTAATTACATTTAATCACATGTTTTGCATATTTATTCACGTTATGGTTATGCAAATGAAATGTCTAATTATTTTATATTGTAGATAATGTGGTGTGTTGGTGTCACACGGAAGATCACATTATCGGTGCCTTATAAAATAATATAATAGTTCACAACCTATATAATTATTAGACAAATTATATAAAAGGTTGTAGTGTATGCTTGAGAATAGTTGGTCTTGACTATTAGCATGCATTAGCGTATTAGCATATGTTGAACTGGATCGAGGTGAGATGGTGTCTTCTCAGATCGACCGTAAGAAGAACGTAAATCTCAGATAATTATTATTTCTTAATTCTAAGTATATAATATTTAATTGTGTATTTATAATAATTATTGCTTTGATTTACCATAGGTGAGAGTCAAAATGATCGACTCAATAAGCCTCGTATCTTGGGCAATAATATTGTTTATACGACAGTTATTATTATTACTAGAAATCGTGTCCCGACTCATGCGGGTTGATGATGTCCCCTTGAGGAGCTCGATAATGATTATTATATTAAACCCTGCATGTGGATTTAATTCCGATATAATAATAAGGTTCGAGTGGTACTACTCTTGGATAAGATATTAATTAATTAAAGCTGTCAGTAGCTTATAATTAATTAATGGGCATTCCATATCTTAAACAGGGGAATAATATATTTAATAAGGAGCCCAATTTTGTAATTTGGGATTTTGGTAGGAAGTACAATATCAACCTTTTAGTGGACTAAGCTGATATTAATATATTCATTATATTAGGAAGAGTCCTAATAAGGTAAGATGAATTTATTGGGAGTCCTTTCATAATCCTCCTTAAGATCCCTAGTAGTAGTCCAAGAGCCTATATATAGGACATCTTGGGTTGGCCGATTTTATCATCAAACATACACAAGGAATTTCGATTTTTTCTTCTAAGTGTTTAATTATGGATCTTGACTTGTGTCTTTGATTCCACAATTGAGAGAACACTTTTATTCTTGCTACACATCGGAATAACTTGAAGAAAAGAAAATCGATAGTTGTGAGGGATTGAATTCGGCTGATCCAAAGGTTGTCCAAGAAAGATCTGATAGCTCGTTGCCCACACAACATCCGGGTTAAGGCGGATCATACTCTAGAAGGTCTAAAGGTAGAAATACAAGGTGATCAAGAAGGAAGCAATCAATACTCTTCAAAAGGTAATATCCTATGATCTTTGGATCTAGATTAGGATATTTTAATTATCAACATATTTAATTAATAAATAATAAATAATATTTAAATTGTTTATTAGTCTTAGTAATTAATTAATTAGCATGCCTAAATAGATCTTATGCTCGTAGATGCGTAAAACGCGATTATCATCTATCCCAAACGTCGCTTCCGCTGCGTTTTACTTTCCAACAGCTAGGTGGTGCTACTACTCTTTGGTTCCTCCCATTGCTGACTGAGACGGACCTACCGAGTCGCGCAATAGGATTGACGACGGAATGAATCAAGCTTATTCTCTCATTATGAATATTAGATATTGGATATCTAATTTGGGACATTAGATGTCTTAATCTATTTATTGGATCAATTGATTTATGGCCTAATGAATTAAATAAATTACTGGGTGATTAATTTAATTCATGGATATAATTATTTCTTGGAGAAATTAATTATGTCATAATGTATTTGATATGATAAAATTAATTGGATTAATTAATCGATATAAATACATCGGAACGGAATCGTAGTTTATCTGTTTGGACTCACTGGAGTCCGAAATGAACCGAACTCGTCCGTTTTTTCATGATGGCCGCCCCACCTTGCTTCCACCCACCTTCCCATTGTCTTTTCTTCCATTCTTTAATGCATGATCATGACTTTGTGGGGTTAAAAATCATGTGGCATGATTTGTATCTTGTGGGTGTGAGTTGTATATAGGATGGAAGACTTATCATTACAACTTACCTTTTGACTCCTTGTGTGTGCATCATACGTGAGTTGTATTGTAAGAGAGAGAGAAAGAACTTTGAGTTCCTTTTTCATAATACTCAAGTCTTCTTCTTTTTCTTCATTTTGTTCTTGATTGTTCTTAGAGAAACATCAAGAAATATTGAGAGATCAAACATTAAAACACTTAGAGTGTTATAATCAAAGTTTTATCACTTGATTCTAGCCATAACCTTAGAGGTTAATCGAGTGTTGTCATTCCGTTTGTTTTCTCCGGCGCGTGGCAAGTAGAGACGCGGTTTTTTTGGCGTTGGATCATTCAAGTGCTTAGAGTGCTTCGGATCGTAGAGAATTCAACTAAAGTTTGGGGAATGGCTCAAGAGAAGGAATCCATCTAACCAACGGAATACAAGGGTGAGTTTCTATATCTCTTGTGAATTCGTTTTGATATTCGTATATACGTAGCTCGATCGATCCTCGTAGGGATTCAGATCGAATTAATTTTCATTTTACCGCTTCCACTGGGCCTTCGTTTTAGGCACCGAATCCCAACATCAAGAACAAGTATCCCTTGCTGAGGATTTATGACTTGTTTGATCAGTTGCAGGGAGCTTTGGTATTCTCGAAGATCTACTTGAGATCAGGGTACTATCAGCTTCAGATGAAGGAGTCCGATGTCTCGAAAACAGCTTTTCGGACGAGATACGGATATTATGAGTTTGTGGTTATGCTCTTTGGGCAAACTAATGCGCCGGCAGTGTTCATGCAATTGATGAACAAGGTTTTCATCAAGTATTTGGATAAGTGTGTCGTTGTCTTCATTGATGACATCCTTATCTACTCGAAGAATGAGGAGGAGCATGCACGTCATCTACGTGTGGTGTTGGATGTTTTGAGGACCGAGCGACTCTATGCGATGTTCTCGAAATGTGAGTTCTGGCTGAAGGAAGTAATGTTACTGAGTCACATGATTTCAGCCGAGGGGGTCCGTGTGGATCCACAGAAGATTGAGGTAGTGCTGGATTGGTACCGCCTAAGAATGTGAAGGAGGTCCGTAGTTTCTTGGGTTTGGCTGGCTACTATCGCAGGTTCATCGACGGGTTTTCGAAACTGGATCGGCCACTTACACAGTTGCTTCATAAATCTGAGAAGTTCGTCTGGAATGACGAAAAGCAGTCGAGTTTTGAGGAGCTGAAGAGGCGTTTGACTTCAGCCCTGATTAGCATTGCCGTGCGGCAACGAGGGTTTTGCCCTTTATAGTGATGCTTCGGGTTAGGGTCTTGGGTGCATGTTGATGCAGCACGGCAAGACTATTGCGTATGTGTCAAGACAGTTGAGGCCGTATGGGCTCAACTACCCTACTCACGATTTGGAGTTAGCGGCAGTTGTTTTTGCGCTCAAGATTTGGCGTCACTATCTCTTTGGCTCTGCATGTTAGATTTTTACCGATCATAAAAGTTTGAAGTACATATTCACTCAGCGAGAGTTGAATATGACACCGAGGAGGTGGTTGGAATTTATTAAGGATTATGACCTCAAAATCCTTTATCATCCGGGCAAGGCGAACGTCGTGGTAGATGCCTTGAGTTGGAAACCGGTTACGTTACGGACGCTTGAGATACTTACGTCTCAATCTGAGCTTTGGCGTGATTTTATCGAGTTGGGTGTTGAGATTTTGTTGCCAGGAGTTGTTGGACAATTTTGTGCTTTTGAAATTTCGTCGTTGCTGATCGATGAAATTAAAGTGAAGCAGTTGGAGGATCCGATGATTGCCCATATCCGAAAGAATGTTCTTAAGGGGAAGTCTCCTGGATTTATGATTCACGAGGATGGTGTGTTGAGGTTCAGAGTCGGCTTTGTGTGCCGAACGACTTGATTGAGATAGAGTATTTTGCGTGATGCCCATGCTACGTCTTACTCGGTTCATCCTGGTTCGAGTAAGATGTACAAGGACCTAAGGAGGAACTTTTGGTGGAATGATATGAATAAGGAGGTCGCACAATTAGTAGCGAGATGTTTGACTTGTCAGCAGGTCAAAATCGAGCATCAGCGACCAACCGTGTTGTTGCAGTCGCTTCCTGTTCTGGAATGGAAATGAGAAGATATTTCGATGGACTTTGTCATGAGCTTGTCGAGGTTGAAGTCTGGTATGAATATGATCTGGGTGATTGTGGATCGTCTGACCAAGTCGGCACACTTTCTGGGTGTCAAGGATACGTATGGTCCAAAAAAGTTAGCTCGTGTATTTATTGTGCAGATTGTGAGGCTTCACGGTACTCCGAAGTCTATTGTTTCAGATTGTGATGGCCGTTTTGTATTGCATTTTTGACAGGCGGTACATAAGACGTTGGGTACTCATTTGCGTCTGAGTACATCTTTTCATCCTCAGACGGATGGCAGTCGGAGCACACTATACAGACATTTGAGGATATGTTGCGTGCTTGTGCTCTCGATTGGAGCAGTGATTGGGAGGAGCATTTTCCGTTGATCGAGTTCACGTACATAATAGTTGGCACGCATCAATCAAGATGGCACCGTATGAGGCGCTTTATGGGCGGCGATGTCGATCACCGATTTGTTGGAATGAGACGTCTGATTTGGTCAGGACCGAACCAGATATCGCTTTGGAGACGAAGAGGAAGGTGGAATTGATTCGGGAGAGCATGTTGACTGCTCAGAGTCAACAGAAATCTTATGCTGATATTCTTCGTCGACCTTTAGAATTCGAGGTGGGAGACCACATTTTTCTAAAGGTGTCGCCGACGAGAGGAGTTTTCTGCTTTGGGAAGAAGGGAAAGTTGAGTCAAAGATTTATTGGGCCCTTTGAGATTTTAGAGAGGGTCAGTGAGTTGGTGTACCGTTTGGCGTTGCCTCCGGATTTGAGTCACGTCCATAGCATTTTTCATGTTTCCGAGCTAAGGAAATATGTTCCGGATTCTAGTCATGTCATCGACTATGGTGAGATCGATATCGCTGAGGATATTACCTTCGAGGAGCGTCCTTTGAAGATTTTGGAGTACCGTGAGAAGCGACTGAGGCATAAGACCATTCCGTTGGTCAAGGTGCAGTGGTCGAGACATGGTGTCGAGGAGGCAACTTGGGAAACCGAGGATAGCATGCGTGCTAGGTACCCCGAGTTGTTTTTTTCTTAAGTTTCGGGACGAAACTTGCTTTTAGAGGGGGAGAATGTAATATCCGCATTTTTTCCTTTTTTCCGGTATATAATATTACTATTAATTATAAAATTACTTTAAATCTTTAATTAATAAGCTTACTAATCTAAGGTTGAAATAATTAAATTGCTTTAATTAATATTTATTAATAACCTATTAATTTATGATATTAATAATAATAGAAAATCAAATTGGTAGAATAATAATAATAATAGATTCTTGATATTATATTTAGAATAATCAAGTAAAATCGATTTGGGCTAACTTATTAACTTGGACTATTTATAAAATAAATATTACTGGGCTATAATAATACGAGAGCTTGGACGCGAACCTGGAGTGTAAACTAAAATCAGGATATGCAAATAAGGAAAAATTTGACCTTATTTAATAAAAGAAATAAAATTCGTAAATAAATTGTTGGATATTTAAATTATTCATGCACTTTCTATAAATTATAAAATAAATGCATATGCAAAAACTGGGGCGTTATATAAGATGTGAAAGCTTCAGCTTTTCATTTATGGACTGAAGCAGGCTTCACATAGTTGGAACCTTCATTTGACGAGGAAGTCAAAGAGTTGACTTCGTGCAAAATAAAGAGGAACCTTGTGTGTACAAGAGGGTTAGCGGGAGCAAGATCGTATTCTTAGTACTATTTGTAAATGACATTCTACTAATAGGAAACGATGTGGGAATGCTCAGTTCTGTGACATTTTGGCATTCGAGTACGTTCTCTATGAAAGACTTGGGGGAAATTACCAATATTTATGTGATTCGGCTCTACCGGGATAGAGCGAAGAGAATAATAGGTCTTTCCTGAGCTGTCTATATAGATAAAATCTTAAAGCTATTTAAGGTGGATGATTCTAAAATAGGTTCCTACTGATGCAATATGGCATAAAACTCACCTCGAAGATATATCCTCAAAGTGAGGAATAACGAAAGGAAATCAGTAATATTGTAATATCCGCAATTTCGAATTTCGGTAATTTTCTTTTTCCGGAGGAAGTTCGTTTTGACAACCCTATCATGACCGTTTCGTCATTCCGAGAATGATTAATTCTGCACTTTTTGTCATCCGAGTTCGTTTCGGTGTCGTTTTGTTGAGTTCCGTGTCCTTAATCGACTTTTTCACGTGGGAGTTCGACTTTGTAAAGTCACCATTAATTCTTGGAAACTCCAAAAATTTTGAATCTTTGCAACATTATAGAGAATCAAGTTATCTTTCTAATGGTTCAAACGGTGAGTCAATCGGAGTCCAGACGAAGGAGTTATGGTCGAAATAGCGAAGACTGCACGGTGTGCCTTTTTAGTGTTGAAGGGGGCTGTACCGTGTGCCGCGGCACACTCAGGCTGTGCCGCGGCACAAAGCTAATTCCTGGGCGTTTTTCTTCGCCCTGGGCCGCGGCACACTCATCCTGTGCCGCGGCACACGGGCTTTTTCTGCGTTTTTAGCAGATTTGCGAGGAGAAAAACTTCATTTTTTCTCCTCTCTTCTTCCTCCTTCATCTTAGGCGATTTGATGGCGATTTTGGGCGATTTGAGTGCTCCAAAACTTGTAGAGATTATCCTCCTCAAGTCTTGTTGAAGATTTTCGACCTCTACTTGAATCCTTCATCCAAATCAAGGTATTGTGGCTTGAACCCTTGTTTTTGTAGATTTGGGGATTTTCCTTTTTGATTTCGATTCCAATCCGTTTTTGATCAATTAGTTGTTGTATAAACGTTGTTTTGAACTTGTTCTACGGATTGGATACTCGTATCTTTGGTTCGTTCAGCCCGAGGGGTGATTTCTTTGTTCTTGAAGGGTCTTGAACATTTAATGTTCGATTAAATGTTCGAATGAGTTCCCTTTGATAGTTTGTTGGGATTTCCGTTGTTTTCGGCCTTGATTCTCGTCGTAATCATGTTTTATTATTCCCTACGGAGGATTATAGGTGCTCGATGATTCCGATGTTGAATTCCGTTGGTGTTGATGATTCATATGGTGTTTTCCCGTAGTAATTTCGGTGCTATCACGTTCTAGATAGTGTTCGGGAATTTGAGGGCTACCCGGCCGTATCCGTTCACTTTTCCATTGCTCGTGATATCGAGGCAAGTACCTTGCCCATACTCTTCTTATTTTGTGGATATGATGATCGGTGATCGTCTTGGTGTGTTTGTTTGGTTGTTTGAAATGAAGTTTCAAAAGATTTCGATTTGGCCTCGTTAAAGGTTTTCTTTCAAAATGCGTGTGTGTTTTGTGAACGGCGTGTTTTGGGAATTTATTATGATTTGATTATTTTGAACGTTGAAGGATTTGATGATGATACTCCTATTGTTTAAAGTTATGGAATCGTGTATTCCGTATTTAATCTTGTTATTGTGTTTTGAAGAGTTTGATAACGGTGTCGAGTTAATGGCCATCTCTAGTGAGTATTCTTAATGAACTTACATTCTTAGCATGTCAGTATTGCATGAGTAACGTGTGTGTGTGTGTGCTCACTGCGGGTTAGATCCGACGGGGTCTCGGTAGGGCTCCACGAAGCTGTGGAACCGCGAGCTTGCTTTTAACCACTGTGGGTTAGATCCGACGGGGTCTCGGCAGGGATCCACGGCCGTGGTCCGCGGTTAATTGTGGTGCATTTTACAAATGTGATTCGATATTGGCATTTCCGGAAATGAGTGCTTTTGAACGGTTTTCATGATTGCATGCATCGACTAAGTGTGTAAGAGGTAAGTGTTCGTTTGGCTTACTTGGCTAGGATGGCACTAGAGTATTTTGTTGTTTGTTTTGAATCCTTTATTTGTGGATTTTGATGTTGGGAGACGAACCTTGTGGTCGTTCTTGTGTACTGTGAGTTGCTGAAATTGGGGCTAAAATCCCAACGTTTTTGTAAAGGTCATTTGACGGATTTGGGACTAAAATCCCAACGGTTTGGTAAAGGTTATTTTACGGAAAGTAAACCTTTGGAGCGGTGACCCCTTTTGTCTTTGGATTTTGAAAAGTAGGATTTGATAATCCTAAATGGTTTTCTATTAAAATTCTCGATGGCATTCTAAACCGTTTTATAAATTATTTCCATCGATTTATGGTATTTCAATTTTTAAAGGTTTTCTCAAACCCTTGCCTCGAGAAGTACTTTTCGTTTCGTTTGGATCTTTGAGGATTCCCGGTTATTGTTATTCGTGGAATGTGAATTGTATGGCTCGTATTTGCACTTTGTATTTGCACTAGCAAAACAAAGGAGTTTGCTAACCCAGTATTCGGGGTGGATGTCTATTTTGCATTCGGGTTTTGGAGCATAACACGGTGGTCGGCACGGAGGATGATGAAAGATGAACGATACTAATCACACGAGGATCCGTTGATGTCGTATTGGTCTAGTTGTATTTTCTTTTCCGCTGCAAGATCTTTTCCCGTTAGACGGGAGTTAATTATATTTTGACCCTCGCGTGGGTATATGTTGTAATTGAGTTGTATATTTTTATTGAAAGACCAAATCGGTCTCATCGAGTCATTTAGCCTTGAAGGCATTGTCGAGATGTTAAATGTTGCTACCACTGGTAGATCTTCGAGGAGAGGGTCTACGGCGTGTAATATCCCTGAGTGGATTGGGGGTGTTACATAAATGGTATCAGAGCTTAGGTTGTGGAAACCTAGGCTGTCGGGTCAGTGGTGTCTATTGAGTTTTGTCTCGTCGGATTTAGTCTGACTGAGTCGTGTCGCGACACGTCGTTTGAGTTGTTGGTTGTGGTTAGTATCGTGGGGCGATCATCATCTTCGTGCGACCGGTGGAAGTAAGTCTCCCTTCTTTGTGTTGTGCCTCGTGTGACACGAGCTATTTTTATGATTATTTGTTAAGTGATGGAATCCTTATGTGGATTTTGATTTCACGATATGTATTTAATCGACTCTCGTATTTGATTTATACGAGGAGTGTCGTCGCTTGTGATGTCTTTTTATTGTTGTTTTTGTCCGTTGCTGATGATTTTTGAATCGATTTGCACGTTTCACAAGTTCTCTTGTGGAAGCTTTGTGCTTATACACGTTCGAATTGTTCACTAGCCAGTGCGGTAGGGTCTTTAGAGGCCTCGAATGGGGCCAGTGGTTTTGTTCTGAATGTGGTTATTTTGACTCTAATATTTTGTTCTTATGAGGAGTAGTGTTGCTGGATTGTGCATGTTGAACTGTATTTCTTTTATCCGCTGCGTGAGTTCGTTTGTAATGACTTTTGGTATTTTACCGACCGAGTTTTATTTCGATAACCGCTTCCCTTAACCGAGTTTTTGGCATTATGGCCTTGACCGCTTTGACGAAATTCTTATGACGGTATTTAGTATTTTTTTTAATGGCTTTTGTGAGTTTTGAAATATTACCGTCATCGGCCTTTTTGGCATTTTTGTAAATGGTTTTTAGCCTGGGGTTCCGACGCGGGACCCACAGCGCTATGATGTTCCGTGTGATTACCTGAAATTTTTGGGCATTCTAGCCTTTTTGGCATCGTCCTTTTTGGCATTGAATTATTTTCGAAAACTTGAGTATCTTAGAAATAAATTTCGAGACATATTTTTTTTCAAATGAGTTATTTTCTTGTGGTACATCCAGGTGCCACAATATATTTCAAAATTTTTCTGCCTCGAGGACCAAAATGTTTTGAGATATTTTCAATGTTTTAGAAACGTTTTTATTTAGACCCGAGGGTCGAATATTCTGAAAGTTTTCACTAAGAGAAAGTGGCCTCATTTTTATCAAATGCGAAACGGTTCTCCAAAGTCTCGATAACGATGTTCCACGTTTGTACTTTTTGAAAGGTGATACTCAAGATCAATCGGTGTTCTTCTAAATTATTTTCAAAATGAGGTTTTCGTTTTTAAAACCTATCCATTCCTGTTTGAGGGCTGGGTATATATGTATGATGTTCGCGTTGTCATTTTGATGTTTGCTCCCGAGTATGACTGAATTGGCGGTGTGAGCGTTGAGTCGTTTTCCACACATTTGTTGTGTTAGCCCCTTGTGAGAGGTGGGATGTTGGTGTTGAATATTGTCGCCTCGTGGTGATTTCTGCGTTGTCGCGCATGTGCGAGCTGTTAGAGCTTGGTTTGGTATGACCGTGTGTATCGGTGATAGTTCCGTTATGTGTCGGTTGTTTAATGTCTTGTCACCTTGCTCCTGTTTTGTGAATTCCGTGGATGAGGTCAGGGGTAATACCTGTACTATTTTGACTTCTGTATTTTCTCTTTCTCCAGTCTATCGATTCGCTCGTGTTCGTTGAAATGTTATGAAATTGTTCTGTATTTCGGTTTCATCATCCGAACGAACTGTGATCTTGTTGTGGGCCGATCTGGTTATCGATGTGACTTTTTTTCGAGTTCGGTTCGATTCTTGTGAACCTTGTTCGGGAGTAACATCATTTGGTTCTACTAGTCCTTTTATTCGAAGGGATCGGATTTTGAACTTCTGTATATTCTACTTTGTCGACTCATTTATGTTCGTTGACATTTCGAGCTTGTCCCGCCCTTGTTTTTGTTTATCGAACGAGTGTGGCATCATTTCTAATAACTCGTTTGTCGTTGTGACTTTTCAATTTCTATTCCCTTCCATGTGGATCTTATGTGAATGCATACGTTGTTGTTTTCACCGGATCATATATTGTCTCGAGTCGACGTGAACCTTGGAGTTGTTGTTTGAATTTTATTGTTCTTCGTGATTCGAACATGATTGTTCGCTTTTGTTGTCTCGACCGTTGTGGTTCGGTCGTTTGTTTGTTCGGTTTTTGTCCTCGTTTCGTGATCGTTGAGCATTCAGGCTCATTCCTAATTCCCTTAAGTTTGGGAAATTAGTCTCGTTTTCGATCTTCCAACCCTTGGGCGGTGGAATTCCGTATTAGTTCAGCGATTGGCTCGCGTTTCGATTGATGTACCGTTGGGTTGGCCAATCATCGACTTTCGTTCGTTGTGTTTTGTGATTGTTGGATAATTGGCTTGGCTATATTATCCGTTTGATGACGCTTGTCATTTGTTGGTTTTATTGTATCCCTAACGGCGACGTTGTGTTGGTCGTCGTGGAGCGTGTTTTCACGCCGTATGTCTCTTTGCATTTCTTGCAGCGTTTCGCCGTTGGGCGCGAGTTTTCTATTTTTGTGTATCTCGTCGAGTTTTCCTGGCGGGTATATTGATCCCCCCTACTTGTTTTAAGTTTCGGGACGAAACTTCTTTTAAGGAGGGTAGAATGTAATATCCGCAATTTCGAATTTCGGTAATTTTCTTTTTCCGGAGGAAGTTCGTTTTGACAACTCTATCATGACCGTTTCGTCATTCCGAGAATGATTAATTCTGCACTTTTTGTCATCCGAGTTCGTTTCGGTGTCGTTTTGTTGAGTTCCGTGTCCTTAATCGACTTTTTCACGTGGGAGTTCGACTTTGTAAAGTCACCATTAATTCTTGGAAACTCCAAAAATTCTGAATCTTTGCAACATTATAGAGAATCAAGTTAGCTTTCCAATGGTTCAAACGGTGAGTCAATCGGAGTCCAGACGAAGGAGTTATGGTCGAAATAGCAAAGGCGCACGGTGTGCCTTTTTAGTGTTGAAGGGGGTCACTGCAGCCGCGGCACACTCAGGCTGTGCCGCGGCACAAAGCTAATTCCTGGGCGTTTTTCTTCGCCCTGGGCCGCGGCACACTCATCCTGTGCCGCGGCACACGGGCTTTTTCTGCGTTTTTTAGCAGATTTGCGAGGAGAAAAACTTCATTTTTTCTCCTCTCTTCTTCCTCCTTCATCTTAGGCGATTTGATGGCGATTTTGGGCGATTTGAGTGCTCCAAAACTTGTAGAGATTATCCTCCTCAAGTCTTGTTGAAGATTTTCGACCTCTACTTGAATCCTTCATCCAAATCAAGGTATTGTGGCTTGAACCCTTGTTTTTGTAGATTTGGGGATTTTCCTTTTTGATTTCGATTCCAATCCGTTTTTGATCAATTAGTTGTTGTATAAACGTTGTTTTGAACTTGTTCTACGGATTGGATACTCGTATCTTTGGTCTGCTCAGCCCGAGGGTGATTTCTTTGTTCTTGAAGGGTCTTGAACATTTAATGTTCGATTAAATGTTCGAATGAGTTCCCTTTGATAGTTTGTTGGGATTTCCGTTGTTTTCGGCCTTGATTCTCGTCGTAATCATGTTTTATTATTCCTACGGAGGATTATAGGTGCTCGATGATTCCGATGTTGAATTCCGTTGGTGTTGATGATTCATATGGTGTTTTCCCGTAGTAATTTGGTCTTTATCACGTTCTAGATAGTGTTCGGGAATTTGAGGGCTACCCGGCCGTATCCGTTCACTTTTCCATTGCTCGTGATATCGAGGCAAGTACCTTGCCCATACTCTTCTTATTTTGTGGATATGATGATCGGTGATCGTCTTGGTGTGTTTGTTTGGTTGTTTGAAATGAAGTTTCAAAAGATTTCGATTTGGCCTCGTTAAAGGTTTTCTTTCAAAATGCGTGTATGTTTTGTGAACGACGTGTTTTGGGAATTTATTATGATTTGATTATTTTGAACGTTGAAGGATTTGATGATGATACTCCTATTGTTTAAAGTTATGGAATCGTGTATTCCGTATTTAATCTTGTTATTGTGTTTTGAAGAGTTTGATAATGGTGTCGAGTTAATGGCCATCTCTAGTGAGTATTCTTAATGAACTTACATTCTTAGCATGTCAGTATTGCATGAGTAACGTGTGTGTGTATGCTCACTGCGGGTTAGATCCGACGGGGTCTCGGTAGGGCTCCACGAAGCTGTGGAACCGCGAGCTTGCTTTTAACCACTGTGGGTTAGATCCGACGGGGTCTCGGCAGGGATCCACGAAGCTGTGGGTCCGCGGTTAATTGTGGTGCATTTTACAAATGTGATTCGATATTGGCATTTCCGGAAATGAGTGCTTTTGAACGGTTTTCATGATTGCATGCATCGACTAAGTGTGTAAGAGGTAAGTGTTCGTTTGGCTTACTTGGCTAGGATGGCACTAGAGTATTTTGTTGTTTGTTTTGAATCCTTTATTTGTGGATTTTGATGTTGGGAGACGAACCTTGTGGTCGTTCTTGTGTACTGTGAGTTGCTGAAATTGGGGCTAAAATCCCAACGTTTTTGTAAAGGTCATTTGACGGATTTGGGACTAAAATCCCAACGGTTTGGTAAAGGTTATTTTACGGAAAGTAAACCTTTGGAGCGGTGACCCCTTTTGTCTTTGGATTTTGAAAAGTAGGATTTGATAATCCTAAATGGTTTTCTATTAAAATTCTCGATGGCATTCTAAACCGTTTTATAAATTATTTCCATCGATTTATGGTATTTCAATTTTTAAAGGTTTTCTCAAACCCTTGCCTCGAGAAGTACTTTTCGTTTCGTTTGGATCTTTGAGGATTCCTGGTTATTGTTATTCGTGGAATGTGAATTGTATGGCTCGTATTTGCACTTTGTATTTGCACTAGCAAAACAGTGGAGTTTTGCTAACCCCCGAGTATTCGGGGGGTGGATGTCTATTTTTGCATTCAGGTTTTGGAGCATAACACAGGGTCGGCACGAAGGATGATGAAAGATGAACGATACTAATCACACGAGGATCCGTTGATGTCGTATTGGTCTAGTTGTATTTTCTTTTCCGCTGCAGTATCTTTTCCCCGTTGTACGGGAGTTAATTATATTTTGACCCCTGCGTGGGTATATGTTGTAATTGAGTTGTATATTTTTATTGAAAGACCAAATCGGTCTACTGAGTCATTTAGCCTTGAAGGCATTGTCGAGATGTTAAATGTTGCTACCAGCCTGGTAGATCTTCGAGGAGAGGGTCTACGGCGTGTAATATCCCTGAGTGGATTGGGGGTGTTACATAAATGGTATCAGAGCTTAGGTTGTGGAAACCTAGGCTGTCGGGTCAGTGGTGTCTATTGAGTTTTGTCTCGTCGGATTTAGTCTGACTGAGTCGTGTCGCGACACGTCGTTTGAGTTGTTGGTTGTGGTTAGTATCGTGGGGCGATCATCATCTTCGTGCGACCGGTGGAAGTAAGTCTCCCTTCTTTGTGTTGTGCCTCGTGTGACACGAGCTATTTTTATGATTATTTGTTAAGTGATGGAATCCTTATGTGGATTTTGATTTCACGATATGTATTTAATCGACTCTCGTATTTGATTTATACGAGGAGTGTAAATCGCTTGTGATGTCTTTTTATTGTTGTTTTTGTCCGTTGCTGATGATTTTTGAATCGATTTGCACGTTTCACAAGTTCTCTTGTGGAAGCTTTGTGCTTATACACGTTCGAATTGTTCACTAGCCAGTGCGGTAGGGTCTTTAGAGGCCTCGAATGGGGCCAGTGGTTTTGTTCTGAATGTGGTTATTTTGACTCTAATATTTTGTTCTTATGAGGAGTAGTGTTGCTGGATTGTGCATGTTGAACTGTATTTCTTTTATCCGCTGCGTGAGTTCGTTTGTAATGACTTTTGGTATTTTACCGACCGAGTTTTATTTCGATAACCGCTTCCCTTAACCGAGTTTTTGGCATTATGGCCTTGACCGCTTTGACGAAATTCTTATGACGGTATTTAGTATTTTTTTTAATGGCTTTTGTGAGTTTTGAAATATTACCGTCATCGGCCTTTTTGGCATTTTTGTAAATGGTTTTTAGCACAGGGTTCCGACGCGGGACCCACAGCGCTATGATGTTCCGTGTGATTACATGAAATTTTTGGGCATTCTAGCCTTTTTGGCATCGTCCTTTTTGGCATTGAATTATTTTGAAAACTTGAGTATCTTAGAAATAAATTTGAGACATATTTTTTTTTCAAATGAGTTATTTTCTTGTGGTACATCCAGTGCCACAATATATTTCAAAATTTTTCCTCGAGGACCAAAATGTTTTGAGATATTTTCAATGTTTTAGAAACGTTTTTATTTAGACCGAGGGTCGAATATTCTGAAAGTTTTCACTAAGAGAAAGTGGCCTCAT
This sequence comes from Orobanche coerulescens, assembly GCA_033398695.1. NCBI lineage: Eukaryota > Viridiplantae > Streptophyta > Magnoliopsida > Lamiales > Orobanchaceae > Orobanche > Orobanche coerulescens. Next base: position 67,883,840 of record CM065814.1, read on the forward strand.
TTTTATCAAATGCGAAACGGTTCTCCAAAGTCTCGATAACGATGTTCCACGTTTGTACTTTTTGAAAGGTGATACTCAAGATCAATCGGTGTTCTTCTAAATTATTTTCAAAATGAGGTTTTCGTTTTAAAACCTATCCATTCTGTTTGAGGGCCGGGTATATATGTATGATGTTCGCGTTGTCATTTTGATGTTTGCTCCAGTATGGTGAATTGGCGGTGTGAGCGTTGAGTCGTTTTCCACACATTTGTTGTGTTAGCCCCTTGTGAGAGGTGGGATGTTGGTGTTGAATATTGTCGCCTCGTGGTGATTTCTGCGTTGTCGCGCATGTGCGAGCTGTTAGAGCTTGGTTTGGTATGACCGTGTGTATCGGTGATAGTTCCGTTATGTGTCGGTTGTTTAATGTCTTGTCACCTTGCTCCTGTTTTGTGAATTAGTGGATGAGGTCGGGGTAATACATCTTATTTTGACTTACGTATTTTCTCTTTCTCCGATCTATCGATTCGCTCGTGTTCGTTGAAATGTTATGAAATTGTTACGTATTTGGTTTCATCATCCGAACGAATCGTGATCTTGTTGTGGGCCGATCTGTTATCGATGTGACTTTTTTCGAGTTCGGTTCGATTCTTGTGAACCTTGTTCGGGAGTAACATCATTTGGTTCTACTAGTCCTTTTATTCGAAGGGATCGGATTTTGAACTTGTATATTCTACTTTGTCGACTCATTTATGTTCGTTGACATTTAAGCTTGTCCTGCCCCTTGTTTTTGTTTATCGAACGAGTGTGGCATCATTTCTAATAACTCGTTTGTCGTTGTGACTTTTCAATTTCTATTCCCTTCCATGTGGATCTTATGTGAATGCATACGTTGTTGTTTTCACCGGATCATATATTGTCTCGAGTCGAGACGTGAACCTTGGAGTTGTTGTTTGAATTTTATTGTTCTTCGTGATTCGAACATGATTGTTCGCTTTTGTTGTCTCGACCGTTGTGGTTCGGTCATTTGTTTGTTCGGTTTTTGTCCTCGTTTCGTGATCGTTGAGCATTCAGCTCATTCCTAATTCCCTTAAGTTTGGGAAATTAGTCTCGTTTCGATCTTCCAACCCTTGGGCGGTGGAATTCCGTATTAGTTCGTGATTGGCTCGCGTTTGATTGATGTACCGTTGGGTTGGCCAATCATACTGACTTTCGTTCGTTGTGTTTTGTGATTGTTGGATAATTGGCTTGGCTATATTATCCGTTTGATGACGCTTGTCATTTGTTGGTTTTATTGTATCCCTAACGGCGACGTTGTGTTGGTCGTCGTGGAGCGTGTTTTCACGCCGTATGTCTCTTTGCATTTCTTGCAGCGTTTCGCCGTTGGGCGCGAGTTTTCTATTTTTGTGTATCTCGTCGAGTTTTCCTGGCGGGTATATTGCTCCCCCCTACTTGTTTTAAGTTTCGGGACGAAACTTCTTTTAAGGAGGGTAGAATGTAATATCCGCAATTTCGAATTTCGGTAATTTTCTTTTTCCGGAGGAAGTTCGTTTTGACAACTCTATCATGACCGTTTCGTCATTCCGAGAATGATTAATTCTGCACTTTTTGTCATCCGAGTTCGTTTCGGTGTCGTTTTGTTGAGTTCCGTGTCCTTAATCGACTTTTTCACGTGGGAGTTCGACTTTGTAAAGTCACCATTAATTCTTGGAAACTCCAAAAATTCTGAATCTTTGCAACATTATATAGAATCAAGTTAGCTTTCTAATGGTTCAAACGGTGAGTCAATCGGAGTCCAGACGAAGGAGTTATGGTCGAAATAGCAAAGACTGCACGGTGTGCCTTTTTAGTGTTGAAGGGGGCTGTACCGTGTGCCGCGGCACACTCAGCCGTGCGGCACAAAGCTAATTCTGGGCGTTTTCTTCGCCCTGGGCGGCACACTCATCATCTTGCCGCGGCACACGGGCTTCTGCGTTTTTAGCAGTTGCGAGAGAAAAACTTCATTTTTCTCCTCTCTTCTTCCTCCTTCATCTTAGGCGATTTGATGGAGATTTTGGGCGATTTGAGTGCTCCAAAACTTGTAGAGATTATCCTCCTCAAGTCTTGTTGAAGATTTTCGACCTCTACTTGAATCCTTCATCCAAATCAAGGTATTGTGGCTTGAACCCTTGTTTTTGTAGATTTGGGGATTTTCCTGTTTGATTTCGATTCCAATCCGTTTTGATCAATTAGTTGTTGTATAAAGCGTTGTTTTGAACTTGTTCTACGGATTGGATACTCGTATCTTTAGTTCGTTCAGCCCGAGGGTGATTTCTTTGTTCTTGAAGGGTCTTGAACATTTAATGTTCGATTAAATGTTCGAATGAGTTCCCTTTGATAGTTTGTTGGGATTTCCGTTGTTTTCGGCCTTGATTCTCGTCGTAATCATGTTTTATTATTCCCTACGGAGGATTATAGGTGCTCGATGATTCCGATGTTGAATTCCGTTGGTGTTGATGATTCATATGGTGTTTTCCCGTAGTAATTTCGGTCTTTATCACGTTCTAGATAGTGTTCGGGAATTTGAGGGCTACCCGGCCGTATCCGTTCACTTTTCCATTGCTCGTGATATCGAGGCAAGTACCTTGCCCATACTCTTCTTATTTTGTGGATATGATGATCGGTGATCGTCTTGGTGTGTTTGTTTGGTTGTTTGAAATGAAGTTTCAAAAGATTTCGATTTGGCCTCGTTAAAGGTTTTCTTTCAAAATGCGTGTATGTTTTGTGAACGACGTGTTTTGGGAATTTATTATGATTTGATTATTTTGAACGTTGAAGGATTTGATGATGATACTCCTATTGTTTAAAGTTATGGAATCGTGTATTCCGTATTTAATCTTGTTATTGTGTTTTGAAGAGTTTGATAATGGTGTCGAGTTAATGGCCATCTCTAGTGAGTATTCTTAATGAACTTACATTCTTAGCATGTCAGTATTGCATGAGTAACGTGTGTGTGTATGCTCACTGCGGGTTAGATCCGACGGGGTCTCGGTAGGGCTCCACGAAGCTGTGGAACCGCGAGCTTGCTTTTAACCACTGTGGGTTAGATCCGACGGGTCTCGGCGAGGATCCACGAAGGCGTGGGTCCGCGGTTAATTGTGGTGCATTTTACAAATGTGATTCGATATTGGCATTTCCGAAATGAGTGCTTTTGAACGGTTTTCATGATTGCATGCATCGACTAAGTGTGTAAGAGGTAAGTGTTCGTTTGGCTTACTTGGCTAGGATGGCACTAGAGTATTTTGTTGTTTGTTTTGAATCCTTTATTTGTGGATTTTGATGTTGGGAGACGAACCTTGTGGTCGTTCTTGTGTCTTGTGAGTTCTTTGAAATTGGGGCTAAAATCCCAACGTTTTTGTAAAGGTCATTTGACGGATTTGGGACTAAAATCCCAACGGTTTGGTAAAGGTTATTTTACGGAAAGTAAACCTTTGGGGCGGTGACCCCTTTTGTCTTTGGATTTTGAAAAGTAGGATTTGATAATCCTAAATGGTTTTCTATTAAAATTCTCGATGGCATTCTAAACCGTTTTATAAATTATTTCCATCGATTTATGGTATTTCAATTTTTAAAGGTTTTCTCAAACCCTTGCCTCGAGAAGTACTTTTCGTTTCGTTTGGATCTTTGAGGATTCCTGGTTATTGTTATTCGTGGAATGTGAATTGTATGGCTCGTATTTGCACTTTGTATTTGCACTAGCAAAACAGTGGAGTTTTGCTAACCCCCGAGTATTCGGGGGGTGGATGTCTATTTTTGCATTCAGGTTTTGGAGCATAACACAGGGTCGGCACGAAGGATGATGAAATATGAACGATACTAATCACACGAGGATCCGTTGATGTCGTATTGGTCTAGTTGTATTTTCTTTTCCATTTGAGATCTTTTCCCCGTTGTACGGGAGTTTATTGTATTTTGACCCCTGCGTGGGTATATGTTGTAATTGAGTTGTATATTTTTATTGAAAGACCAAATCGGTCTACTGAGTCATTTAGCCTTGAAGGCATTGTCGAGATGTTAAATGTTGCTACGAGCCTAGTAGATCTTCGAGGAGAGGGTCTACGGCGTGTAATATCCCTGAGTGGATTGGGGGTGTTACAAATATACCATAGGCTTCTATAACACCCCAAAAGGCGGTTATTATAGTGCCGTGGACTCCACACTGGGACCCATCAGGCGATATTAAAATAGAGATTAAATAATTATTACTTTGTGATACCGAACCACAATAATTATTCATTACTCCGATTAGGAGTTTATTAATGGTATGGCCAACGGCCTTATGATACACAGGATCCAAAATACAAGTATAGGCCATATGGAGATGGAATATACTTCAAATAGACAATAATTTAAATAAAGCGGAATTAAAGTAACATTACACGGTTTGAATAATAACCGGACACAAAAGACATGGGCCCCCCGAACTAGTATCCTTCGAACCCTTCGCCGTCACCGTGCTCTTCCTGTGCCTTGCCTTTGCCTCGACCTAAAATACAACACGAGTATTTCGCCCAAAACACAGGGTCAGATATACATGATAAATGATTTTCCCGACAGTATACAATTCACATATATTAGATCTCAAGGAAAACATCCCGACTATTGAACATACCCCTCGGGCATATGAACAATCAGTCCCAAAAACCATCGAACATATCCAATCATACATGGACTATGAATAATTAAACAATATCGCTCAAGATGGACATCACAGTACTCCCGATCCAGAAATGTGTCTGTGTACATGTCCACCCCGTATACGGAATCCAGAATATACGTGTGACAATTTACCTAATTAGCCTCACGAACTACATCTCGTGTGCACAGTCCAATACGGAAAACATCCACGTATGACTATATAGGTGCCCGGCTAAAAATCCTACACAATAACCAATCGGCACGCAGATATGATTCCAGATATGTCACGATACAACATGACAACGAATTCAACAAATCACATATCCGATTAAGGATCAACAAAAACTCACCGAAGTGACAACGAACACCAACGAGATCAATTCAAAGTGACATACTTGGGAATGCAATTACATGATGAAAAATGGAACAACGTCAAGGACAATATCAAATTACGAGTCACAAATTCATAAACATTTCATATACATGAAACGTATAATCATCACAAGAATTTATCATCATTATAACCAAGCAAGATAATTTGCCTCAACTCCGTAGGCGAAAGATAGTCCTTCTCCAAATGATCAAACGGATGGTATCCTTGGTTAAACACTCAATCGAACAAGCAACCTTGAATGAAACGTAATCCATTCAAGAACATATTCACATAATATTAATATCAATTCGTAGGAAACGACGCCCGCAACCTACCCGAATAATCCATTCCACCATAATGAATATCCTACCGATTAATGAAGGGTTCCAATACATCTACTTCGTCTTCCACAATCGGATTACTATATCAAAAATGTCCTTTAATACCCTTGTCATTTCTATGAACAAAAAATCTTCAATTTCACCAATAAAATCGGTTTAATCAATTTCTTTATGTTCTACAACATCTACTACTATACAAGGTTAATCATAACGAATTCGATACTCAAACTATTATGACTTTATCAATCACAATCAGCATCTCCTTCTTAAAAACACTATCCATTCTAGCATGATGATCAAACACATCCTTAAGTTATCAACACATTAGATTAATAAAAAGTTATCGTTGTATTGATCAATATCCTTATCATTCCTTAAAGACTTGTGAAGCTGAACCACAATGATGTTAAGACTTCTAAGATTTCTGAATAAGAGAACATAATCCTATCTTTAACATTGTCAAGTTATTCCCAAGGTAATTAAATACCTAATATGGGGTTTAAACACTTTATGATATCAATTCTATTGATTAAATCTAACTATGATGAAGCTAACTGATTATCAATGTTCTACTGAGATTAATTCGTCCAGCAAGATGAGCATGATAATTATAAACATGTTTACTATCACTATAACATCAAGAACACATCCATTCCAAATCCTCATTTATCATATTCATCAAGAAGTGTTAAAAGTTTAATTATAACCATGTTTTACTTGATTAATTTAACTCTAGGTGAAGTATTCTACATTACTAACATTAACATATGAAAAATACAGAGGATAATCGTATACATACCTCCAGAAACGAAGAACAACCCTCAACACTACAAGAAACACACTTCCAACTCAAGAACACCTTCTAAACTTCGAATCAATGAGCTCCACTCCAAATTACAAGGCTCAGAACCAAGTTGGAGAAGGTTAATATCGGTCTAGGGAGAGGGGAGAGGGGATATACGAAGAGAAAATTGGGTTGGAGTTGTGAAGAAATGAAAAACAGGCTGTGTCTTTAAATAGATTGTACAGCCTTAACGTACGCTATCGAACGAATTTAGCGTACGTTAACACCTGTTACGTACGCTAACCAGTTAGTGTTACGTACGTAATCAACTTACAGGGGCTACTGTCTCGATTTCACAGGCCATTTACGTACGCTAAAGAAAAGGTATTACATGCGCTAAATATGGTTGACTCTGACCGACACGACAGCCCAATCACCCTTCACGTGCATGGCAACGGATAATAGATTCACGTGCGGAAGTCAACTGATGTCCGATTCCCTCTTACCGTACACAATAGATAACGAATTACGTACGTTAAGGCACAAGCTTAACATACGTTAATCAAACCATGTAGCATACGCTACACCACCAGAATAGGTCCAAAAATGCAACTCTCCAATTAACATTGAACCAACAAACATAAGGTGAATAACAATGATAACTAACTCAAATCCGTAACATCTCGACATTATAGTAATATATTAAATGCAACATGGTTCAACGATATTCAAATTATCTGAACAATACAATAGTAAGGATGAAGAATTACAGTCGGATATTACATACTCACCCCTTAAAAGGAGTTTCGTCATCGAAACTAAGGGGTAAATAATTCGGGATATCTCACTCGCATGCTATCCTCGGTTTCCAACATAGCCTCCTCGACTCCGTGTCGTGACCACTAAACCTTAAGTAGGGGAATCGTCTTTTTCCGCAACTGTTTGATCCTCCTCTCGAGTATCTGCACAGGACGATCCTCATACGAATGATCCTCCGTTATTTCAATCTCTTCGAACTGAAGTGTATGACTCGGATCAGCAATATACTTCCTCAACTAGGAGACATGAAACACGTTGTGAATCCGACTCAAAGCCGGTGGCAAAGCCAGTCGATAGGCCAGATCACCTACACGCTCCAAAATCTCAAACGGTCCAATGTACCTCGGGCTCAGCTTGCCTCTCTTCCCAAAACGAAAAATACCTCGAGTAGGAGACACCTTCATTAGCACATGGTCACCAACCTCGAACTCAAGCGGTCATCGACGGTGGTCTGCGTAGGACTTCTGTCGACTTTAAGCAGTTAACAAAAGATTCCTAATCAGAGCGATCTTCTCACGGGCTGCTAACAACATATCGGGTTCTGTACCCAGAGATTCTGACATCGTCCCAACACAAAGGGGACCTACAACGACGGCCATGCAATGCCTCATACGGTGCCATTTGAATCGAAGCATGCCAACTATTATTATAAATGAATTCCACCAAAGGTAGCTGGGTTTCCCAATCGTCCTTCCAATCAAGAGCACATGACCTCAACATGTTCTCTAGGGTTTGGATAGTTCTCTCAGACTGACCATCGGTCTGCGAATGAAAAGCCATACTGAAATTCAACGACGTGCCCATCACATGATGAACTGCCTTCCAGAAGTGTGACACGAATCGCCCGTCATGGTCCGATACAATACTCTTGGGGGTACCATGTAACCTTACAATCTCTTTAATAAATAGCTGGGCCAATCTCCCGGGACCCCAAGTGTCTTTAATCTCCAAAAAGTGGGCTGATTTGGTTAGACGGTCCACAATCACCCAAATCGTATTCATCCCACGACGACTCGTAGGCAAGCTAGTGATAAAATCCATCGATATGTCCTCCCATTTCCACTCGGGGATCGGGAGCGGTTTCAGCATTCCTGCGGGTCGCTGGTGCTCAATCTTAACCTGCTGACAGGTTAAACATCTCGAAACGAATTCGGCAACCTCACGTTTCATATTCCCCCACCAATAATATTGTTTCAAATTCTTATACATCTTACTAGACCCTGGGTGAATAGAGTACGGGGTAGCATGGGCCTCTCTCATGATAGAGTTCCTCAACTCTTCGTCTGCGGGTACACATGCTCGATTCCTAAAGCGTATCAAATCCGTCCTCGTGGATCACAAATCCAGGGGCTTTCCCTTGAGTTAATTCATCCCGAACTCGAGATAAGAATGGGTCCGTAACCTGCTTCGATCTGATTATATCATCAAGAGACGAAGAAATCTCAAGTGTGCAAAGTTGTCCCTGAACACGCTGTAACCAAACTTCAATATCTGGCCTCATAAGATCTAACTGCAATTCCCTGTGAGCTGTCAAGCGGCTAAGCATCTGCTCTTGCACTGTCTTACGGATCAAGGCATCGGCAACCACATTTGCCTTGCCCGGATGATAAAGGATCTCGATATCATAATCTTTGATTAATTCTAGCCACCTTCTCTGTCTCATGTTCAAATCCTTCTTAGTAAAAATGTACTCCAGGCTCTTGTGATCAGTAAAGATCTGACAGGTAACTCTATACAGATAGTGATGCCAGATTTTCAAAGCATACACCACGGCTGCTAGCTCCAAGTCATGGGTCAGATAGTTAACTTCATAGGTCGCAATTGTCTCTATGCATAAGCAATCACTTTCCCTTCCTGCATCAGTACACATCCAAGGCCCTGTCTCAACGCGTCACTGTACACCACGAATCCTTCCGTTCCTTTTGGTAGAACCAAGACAGGTGCTGAAATCAATCGACTCTTGAGCTCATCAAAATTTGCTGACATGCTTCTGATCATAAATACTTCTTATCCTTCCTCAGTAGGTTAGTCATCGGTTGCACAATTTTGTAAAATCCTTCCACGAACCGTCGGTAGTAACCTGCTAGGCTGAGGAAACTGCAAACTTCCTTCACGTTCTTCGAAAGTAGCCAATTTCGAATGGCTTCTGTCTTCTGTGGGTCCACTCTCACTCCTTCGGGTGATATCACATGCCCAAGAAAGATAACCTCAGGCATCCAGAATTCACATTTAGAAAACTTCCCATAAAGTTGTTCCCGCCTCAATGCATCGAGAACTTGGTGGAGGTGACGTTCATGCTCTTCGTGGTCACGAGAGTAAATCAGAATGTCATCAATAAAAACGACTACAAAGCGATCCAGATAGTTAATAAAAACTGATTCATCAACTCCATGAATACAGCTGGTGCATTAGTCAATCCAAATGGCATCACCACGAACTCATAATGCCCATAGCGAGTACGGAAGGCTGTCTTCAAAATGTCAGACTCTCGAATCCTCAACTGATGATAACCAGACCTCAAGTCGATCTTAGAAAACACAGCATCTCGCTGAAGTTGATCCAATAAATCATAAATACGAGGCAAAGGATATTTGTTCTTGATGGTTACCCTGTTCAGCTCACGATAATCAATACAAAAACGCATAGATCCGTCTTTCTTCCATACAAATAACACCGGTGCTCCCCAAGGGGACGCACTAGGTCGAATATAGACCTTTTCAGTCAACTCCTCAAGCTGGTTCTTCAACTCCTGCATCTCAGTCGGAGCCATACGATACAATGCTTTTGAAAGCGGGGACGTACCTGGCTCTAACTCAATAATAAACTCCACCTCACGATGTGGAGGTAAGCCTGGGAACTCGTCTGGAAATACGTTTGGGTAGTCTCGAACTACCGGAATGTCGGCCAATTCAACTGGTCGATCTGCTATTTTGGTCAGGTAGCACCAATAACCAATACACCCTTGATTAAGCAGTTTCACCGCTTTCTCTCCCGGAACGGCTGGGATTATCACCTCGAAAAATACACTCGAAACCATCATCAGAAGTGATGGTTACCATCCGCTTGCAGACACTAAGTATGGCATCATGATGATCCATGCAATCGATACCCAAGATTATATCATCCTTAGGTAAATCGACTACAATCAGATTTGACAACCACTCACGGTCGTTCATACGAATCGGACAGTCCTGGACTTCACGATTACCAATAATTCTTCTACCATCAGGTAGGCCAATCACATAAGGCTCACAATTGATAACATGGTCTAGAGGCAAACAACTGAAACAAGAAGTAGATATAAAGGAGTGTGAAGCACCGGTATCAAAAAGAACACACACAGGCTGAGAGTGGATCTCGAGTATACCTGCAATCATGCTGGCCTCGGGATCGTCAGCTTTATTCATCTCGTAAATCCTGGGTTTCGCAGCTCCGGCACCAGGTGTACCACTTTGATTCCCACGGACCATTCCCCTATTTGCCCCGGTAGTATGATAAGAAGTAGACGGAGGCACACGGTCCTGGATAGAAGACTGAAGTGGAGCATGAGACGCTACTGGTTCACATCCGGGTCCATTCCTGCCTAAACAAGTACGATGCCCATTCTTCTCACAAGTATGGAATGCGACGGCTGGCTTCGGGCATTTGGAGCTGACATGCCCCTGGTCTCCACAGTTATAGCACACAATAGATGAGGGGACCGCTCGAGAGTGCGATCCGGCTGGCTTCGACGCCATGGGTGGTCGATCAGAAGGGTTTGGCAATGACTGGGTCTTCCTTAATGTCCCCCGGTTACTCTCAGTCTGGTTTTGGTTCCTGGATCTTTTGTTGTTGGACTGTGGTTACTTCTTGGAAATCTCCTTCGCGGTGAGTTTGTATTCCAGAGCTTTCTCGATGAACTCCGATAGGGTCGTACAATAGTAATTCAACAGCTGCATTCTCATTCAGGGTTTAAGCCTCTTGAGAGAATATTTGATCTTATCAGCCTCCGTTCGGACAATCGACGAGGCAAAAGGAAGAAGTGCCTGAAATTTCTCGGCAACAGATAGTACATCATCGTCTTCAGACGGGTCCGGGTTCAACAGTTCTGAAAGCTTGGCATCACGGAGTGGCCCTAGATAGTAACGGTCTAGCATGAGGTTTTTAAATTCCTCCCAAGTATATACACCATCAGCTGGCCTCACTGAAAGCCACCAGGTGTGAGCACCCTTGCTAAGATAGTAAGCTGCTACGGAGACGCGATTCTCTTCGGGACAGTCCACCATCTCGAACAATTTCTCAAAGTGTTCAATCCAATGCACAATGTCAGCAGGCTCAGAGGAGCCTTCAAAGGTCGGAGGTCGCTGGCGATAGATGTCGCTGATGATCCGACTCACGGGTCCGCCAAGCATATGAGGTGGAGGATGAGGCCCATGTTGCTGGCCAGTAGTGTCCCTCTGCATAGCTTCCATTAATTGACCCATCTGGGTCATCTGATCCATCATGCCCTGCATCATAATGTAAGGATCGACACTCGCATCCTCACGCCCAGTGTGGTGCAATTGGTCCCTAGAAGGCGAACCACTGCCTGCGGAACTATGCTCCACATTCGCGCGTCTGTTGGCTCGAGGTATCGGGATTTGGACCCTTCCGCGGCCTCGTCCCCTCTGCCACGACCTCTCAGATTTCTTTCCATACTGAAAGAATCAATCATAATGATAACCATAAGTACAATTCAAGATACTAATCAAAATTCATGCTAAGTTAATAGCAACAAGGAATCACATATTCGAAGAAACAGTTCACAATGAATTATCGACACCACGAGTGTCACACTGAATATTACATCAATGTCGAGTCGAACAATTTCAATCATATAATCAATCCAGCATTTACCCCGAACTATCAATCAGATAGATCCTGCCACAGATCCTCGAAATAACAAGATCAACAAAGAGATCCATTCCGATATCAATATCATGCCAGTAATTAAATCATGGTTCGTAAAGTACATACTGTATTTGGCACGTAGGGTCAGGCGCTTGCACAGGTCACACGTGACACGAAGGTCTTTTGATACTAGTTCATTCTACAACGACTCTTAAAGAGAAAACAACACGTTTATGATACCATCTTCTGTATCACCCCAAAAGGCGGCTATTACAGTGTCGTGGACCCCACACTGGGACCCACCAGGCGATATCAAAATACATATTAAATAAGTATTACTTTGTGATACCGAACCATAATAATTAGTCATTACTCCGATTAGGAGTTTATTAATGGTATGGCCAACGGCCTTATGATACACAGGATCCGAAATACAAGTATAGACCATATGGAGATGGAATATACTTCAAATATCAATACAACGAGACAATAATTTAAATAAAGCGGAATTAAAGTAACATTACACGGTTTGAACAATAACCGGACATAAAAGACAGGGGGCCCGAACTAGTATCCTTCGAACCCTTCGTCGTCACCGTACTCTTCTCGTGCCTTGCCTTTGCCTCGACCTAAAATACAACACAAGTATTTCGCCCAAAACACAGGGTCAGATATACATGATAAATGATTCTCCCTACATTATACAATTCACATATATTAGATCTCAAGGAAAACATCCCGACTATTGAACATACCCCTCGAGCATATGAACAATCAGCCCCAAAACCGTCGAACATATCCAATCATACATGGACTATGAACGATTAAACAATATGACTCAAGATGGACATCACAGTACGCCCGATCCAGAAATGTGTCCGTGTAAATGTCCACCCCGTATACGGAATCCAGAATATACGTGTGACAATGTACCTAATTAGCCTCACGAACTACGTCTCGTGTGCACAGTCCAATACGGAAAACATCCACGTATGACTATATAAGTGCCCGGCTAAAAATCCTACACAATAACCAATCCGCACGCAGATATGATTCCAGATATATCACGGTACAACATGACAACGAATTCAACAAATCACATATCCGATTAAGGATCAAGAAAAACTCACCGAAGTGACAACGAGGACCAACGAGATCAATGATTTAAAGTGGTGTACTTGGGAATCCAATCCCATGATGAAAAACGGAACAACGTCAAGGACAATATCAAATCACGAGTCACAAATTCATAAACATTTCATATACATGAAACGTATAATCATGACAAGAATATAATCATCATTATAACCAAGCAATATAACTTGCCTCAACTCCGTAGGCGAAAGATAGTCCTTCTCCAAATGATCAAATGGACGGTATCCTTGGTTAAACACTCAATCGAACAAGCAACCTTGAATGAAACGTAATCCATTCAATAACATATTCACATAATATTAATATCAATTCCTAGGAAACGACGCCCGCAACCTACCTGAATAATCTATTCCACCCTAATGAATATCCTACCGATTAATGAAGGGTTCCAATACATCTAGTTCGTCTTCCACAATCGAATTACTATACCAAAAATGTCCTTTAATACTCTTGTCATTTCTATGAACAAAACATCTTCAATTTCACCAATAAAATCGGCTTAATCAATTTCTTTATGTTCTACAACATCTACTACTATACAAGGTTAATCATAATGAATCCGATACTCAAACTATTATGACTTTATCAATCACAATCATCATCTCCTTCTGAAAAACACTATCCATTCTAGCATGATGATCAAACACATCCTTAAGTTATCAACACATTAGATTAATAAAAAGTTATCATTGTATTGATCAATATCCTTATCATTCCTTAAAGACTTGTGAAGCTGAACCACAATGATGTTAAAATTTCTAAGATTTCTGAATAAGAGAACATAATCCTATCTTTAACATTGTCAAGTTCTTCCCAAGGTAATTAAATACCTAATATGGGGTTTAAACACTTTATGATATCATTTTTATTGATTAAATTTAACTATGATGAAGCTAACTGATTATCAATGTTCTACTGAGATTAATTCGTCCAGCAAGATGAGCATGATAATTATAAACATGGTTACTATCACTATAACATCAAGAACACATCCATTCCAAACCCTCATTTATCATATTCATCAAGAAGTGTTAAAAGTTTAATTATAACCATGTTTTACTTGATTAATTTAACTCTAGGTTAAGTATTCTACATTACTAACATCAACATACGAAAAATACAGAGGATAATCGTATACATACCTCCAGAAACGAAGAACAACCCTCAATACTACAAGAAACACACTTCCAGCTCAAGAACACCTTCTAAACTTCGAATCAATGAGCTCCACTCCAAGTTACAAGGCTCAAAACCAAGTTGGAGAAGGTTAATACCGGTCTAGGGAGGCAGGAGAGGGGATATACGGAGAGAAAATCAGGTTGGAGTTGTGAAGAAATGAAAAACAGGTTGTGTCTTTAAATAGACTGTACAGCCTTAACGTACGCTATCGAACGAATTTAGCGTACGTTAACACCTGTTACGTATGATAACCAGTTGGTGTTATACGTAATTGACTTACAGGGGCTACTGTCTCAATTTCACAGGCCATTTACATACGCTAAAGAAAAGGTATTACGTACGCTAAATATGATTGACTTTGACCGACATGACAGCCCAATCCCTTCACGTGCATGTCAACGGATAACATATCCATGTGCGGAAGTCAACTGATGTCTGATTCCCTCTTAACATATGCAACAGATAACGAATTACGTACGTTAAGGCACAAGCTTAACATACGTTAATCAAACCATGTAGCGTACGCTACACCACCAGAATACGCTCCAATTAACATTGAACCAACAAACATAAGGTGAATAACAACAATAACTAACTCCAATCCGTAACATCTCGACATTATAATCATATATTAAATGCAACATGGTTCAACGATATTCAAATTATCTGAACAATACAACAGTAAGGATAAAGAATTACAATCGGATATTACAGCTTTGGCCGTGGGTAGCCCTATGTATGTTATGTTGTGTACGAGACCTGACATTGCGCATGCTGTAAGCATGGTAAATACGTTTCAGGCAAACCCAGGTAGAAAATATTGGACCACCGTAAAGAACATCTCAAGTACTTCAGAAGGACTAGAGATCTGGTTCTGATGTACGATGGTGGAGAACTGAATGTGACGGGCTTCACTAATGCTGACTTTCAAGGATACAAAGACAACTTGATATCTACTTCTGGCTAGATTTTTACTCTTAATGGAGGAGTAGTATCTCGGCGAAGTGCCAAGTAAAGTGCGACTATTGATTCCATTTGTCTGTTGAGTATCAAGCGGCCTCGAAGGCCTTTAAGGAAGGGTTTTGGATTAAGAAGTTTCTGGGCGAACTTCATGTGATACCATGTGCTGAGCTGCCTGTTTCGCTTTTAAGTTACAACAATGGAGCTGTAGCGCAGGCTAAGGAGCCAAGGTTTCACAATAGTACAAAACACATAGAGAGAAAGTATCATCTCGTAGAAGAATTTTTTCGCAAAAAATACATTGTATCGCATAGAGTAGACTCAGAAGACAATGCCGCTGATCCACTGACCAAGCCACTTTCTCAAATAAGCTTGGAGCGTCATCTGGACAACATGTATATTAGATACCATAGTGTGTTACATTGACTGAAAGTGAGAGATTGTTAGGAATATGCCCATGAATGCCACTCAGAAGATATATGAGAGAGGGTATTGTACTTGTTATTATCACTACAACATTTTTTACTTTAGGCAACGCTAAAAGATTCAACGGGTAGAAAATTGTTGCCTATAGATGGAATAAGCAACAGTTTTTTGCACGTTGCTAATAAATATGAATAAGCAATGGGTTTTGTGTAAGGGTTTCATATTAGCCTAAAGCCTTGTATTAGGCAACAGTTAAATAATGTGTTAGAAATGAGCACATTTTTTACGTGTTGCCTTAAACTTCATTAAAAAACCCAAAAAACACTGTTCTAATTATTTTAGCGGCAACACTTAATTAATATTCACTCAGACCTAATCTAACACCTACGACATCATCTTCCATCCCCAACCCCCAAATCACCTTTACCGGCGGCGCCTCCCTACGACCGCTCAAATAAATCACCGTGCACAGGCTCCCTACGGCCGTCGCCTGTGACTCCGCGCTCAGCCTCCATTCGCGCCCTACCTCCCCAAATCGCACGATCTCAGCTTTGCCTGCACTCCATTCTCAGACTTCAACTTCGATACGGTGAGTAGCAACATTTCTCTTTTCATAATAATGCTTTATATCCCCAAACCCCATATCTCTGGAAACCCCCTTCCCTTCTCTGACGAGTTTGCATACGGTGAGGGAGTGATATTTTGCAGTCAATGATTGTTTTTGTAAAACCCATCAAATTTGCAGTATTTTTCACCTGTAGCAACCTGTTAGAAATTGGAGTGATCCTTTTAGATACAAATTTGCAATATTGTTCACCTCTATTAGTATTTTTATAACATTTTATTTGACAATATTACTGGTTGGCTGTTGATATATAATAATAGAGCAGCAGGAAATGCAAAAAAAGTAGATAAGACAAACAGAGAATGAAAAACATGTGTTCTGATATTTCACTAGAAGGAAATGGGGGTGGGGGGCAGTGTTAATTTTTCTCTGTTTTTTCTTTTAATTTTTCTTTGTTTTTTTGGTTAATAATGAAATGGTTACTGTTTCTTTGCTTAATAATTTGCTTATTGTTTCTTTGGTTGTTCGTTTGGTTAAGAATGTTTCAGCCACTACTGTATAGCTAACGTGGATGGGATGTCTCAAATCAAATAACATAAGTAAAAAAAACATTGTTGCATAAGATTATGAATAAGTTGTATAAATCTTGAAAGTGAATAACACTACGCCATAGATGGCCTACGGCAACGGATTTTGTTAGTGTTGCGCTCAAAAATGTTGTAGTAGCTCTAAAATTTTTACCTGCTGCAACATTATTTTTTTTGATGTTGCTGTATATGTTTACAAAGTGTTGCCTTAGCTATAACTTTATATTTTTAATAAAACATTTAAAATAAATATTTAATTTACTGTAAAATTATTTAAAATTGAAAAAATATATTATTTAAAATTTCAAAACAAACAGTTTGTGATTACAGTCAATAATGTCAATTTTGTACAATATAACATTTTTAATAATTTAAAAATAGAGTAAACTATAGATGGCCTACTGCAACAAATTTGCATCGTGTTTCCAGCTAAAATGTTGCAATAGCTATGCAAAATTTGGCCTAGTGCAACATTGTATTTTAGGTGTTACCTTACATACAAATATAGTGTTAGTAGCAAAGTGTTACAGGCTGTAACACTTTATGACACAGTGTTGCCATAGAGGTACTATTAAAAAAACTTCTTATATTTTATTTAAAATTAAAATTAAACAATCTTGTACTTGAGAACTAATTAATTTTGAATGGAGTGGAGTATGACATTTATTTAAAAGTAATATTTTTATTTTTTGAAACTACTATAGATATATTCTAATTAAAAAATAAGAAAATTAATAAAAAAATAAAACTAATTTATGGACAGTAGGCCATAGAAAATGTTAGGTGAATGTGATGTGAGTGGAGTTTGGGTTTCCACATTAAAAGTAATTTAATATTAATTAAGTTGGTTAAATAATTTAATATGTGAGTCAGCTTGGTAAAATGTGTAAATATATAAATATTATAAAAATATTTTAGTAAATTTTATTGTAGGATAGTGTTTAAAAATAGAAATGGAACATTTTTTGTGGACATACCAAAATGGCAAAAAGGGAACATTAATTGTGGACAGAACGAATAAAATCCCTCGTTCTCACCCACATCTCAAATCTCTCATTTCTTCTCTCACTCTCTCGTCTCCCGGTCTCGGCTCCTCTCTCTCCCCATCTCTTCTGCTCTCTCTCTCTCAAAAACACACACACACTCGTACACAGATATTCTGGTCCGTACATACACACGCACACGATTTGGACACACATGTACTCCTCACCGCAGCAGTCGGCGGTGGGACATGGCTAAGCCTGGCAGCGTGAATTCCAGGTAAGAGGAAAAAGGTTTTAGCTTGGATTTAGGTTTTTGTTTTGGATTGGGTTCTATATTGGGGTTTTGATTTGTTCGATTTGGGGTTAGAGCTCGATTCAAATTTATGGGGAATTAGGTCTAGGCTAATTATGGTATTTGGGTGGTTGGTCGCGGGTTTTGCAGCAATAAAAGTGCACGCGGCGGCGATGAGGGTGCAGTCGGTGGTGCGGCGGCTATGGTGAATCGTCTATGCTGTTTGTCTTTTTTTAGTATATTAATTTCCCACTTCGTCCTCGCGCTGCCACCCTCCAGCGCCTGCACCGATCGGTAAGTTTCAGTGCACAATTATTCTTTCAAGAAAAGGTAGGGTTTCCGGGGCGAGATTTCACTTTTTATTTCGTTTTCTCATCCTTGGATGGATGGATGGTATGGGTTGTATTTTGAATGGATGGATTTTGAATTGTAATGGATTAGTAATTAATATAAACAAATATTTCTTGTCAATTTTTTTTTTGTGAAAGTGTTGCAGTAGGTGGTACATAGTGTAGCATTTACTTACTAAAGAGGTGTTTCATAAACATAAAAAATGTTGCAAAAAAGTGTTGCAACAGGGTTCCCTAACAGGTATGGGGGCCATAGGTGGGCCCCACATTTGGGCCTCACCTGTTACAGAAATTTGACCTTTGTTGCAACACTTGTTTAATGTTGCTGTAGACTATAGTTAACGATGCCTTGTAGTCTTATGGTAACAAAAGGAGTGGTGTTGCAGTAGGTGATATAAGTGTTGCTATAGGGACCTACGGCAGCGGCGAAAAGTGCAACACCAAAAAAGTGTTGCCGTTTTAATTTTCTTGTCTACAGCAACATTTTTTTGCTTCTTGCAACATTTTGTAGGAGTTGCGGTAGGCCATCTATGGCGTAGTGTAAGGTCATGAGGTTTTAAATCCTTGGATGATATAGTTTTCAATTATAATACTTTTTTTTAACCTGGTACTTAACATGTTCATCACTTTTTTATTATATTGATAGTGATGAACAAAGAGTGGGTTAAACTAGCAAGGTTCAGTCCAGAATATATCAATGGTGTAGAGTCTTTTTAGATTTTGCATACACTAAAGGAAGACCGAAAGGGGATGAGATATTATGTCTTTGTGCTAAGTGTAGAAATCATTGATATATGATCATTTAATAGGCACTGGATTTTTGAAAGGCTACGATGTTTGGGTGAACCATGGAGAGCGATTAGCATTCACAAAGAGCCTTGATAGTGAGAAGGAAGATCAAGAGGACACACTTGATGACATTGATGGATTACTGTATGACACGTTTAGGGATGTGAGAGAAGCAGAGGGTGTCAACGAGGGTCCTAATGAAGATGCAACAAAATTCTATAATTTGGTTCATGAGGCAAAACAGGAATTATACCCAGGCTGCAAAAACTTCTCCATTTTGTCATTTACAATTCGAATGTACTTGTTAAAATGTCGCCATGGATGGACCAATGCGTCATTTAGTGCTCTTTTACAATTATTGAAAGAAGCCATTCCTGAGTTAAACATTCCTGAATCTTTTAACAAAACAAAGGCAATGATTAAAGACTTAGGCCTTAACTATGAAAAGATTCATGCTGGCCCAAATGATTGTATCTTATTTTGGGAAGAGCATGAGAAATCTGACTCCTGCCCTATTTGTGGGGCTTCACGGTGGAAGGAATTCCCTCATATAGATTGTGAGTTTGAGGAACCAAAAAAAGAGCATAAAGTTCCTGAAAAAGTTTTGAGATACTTTCCCTTGATTCCAAGACTTCAAAGGCTGTTTATGTGCTCAAGGACAGCGGAGTCAATGTCGTGGCATAAAGAAGAGCGTACAAAGGATGGGAAATCGAGGCATCCTGCTGATGGCCAAGCATGGAAGGATTTTGACAACATTTATCCCAATTTTGCTTCTGACTGTCGTAATTTAAGACTAGGCTTGACTAGTGATGGATTCAATCCATTTAGGACCATGAGTATATCTCATAGTACATGGCCTATCATGTTGATGGCATACAATCTTCCACCGTGGCTGTGCATGAAGTCCGAATATACTATGATGTCGTTGCTGATTCCAGGACCAAAATCACCTGGAAATAACATCGATGTGTACCTTCAACCCTTGATCAAGGAGTTGAAACAGTTATGGGAACCAGGAGTAGAGACATATGATGCCTCTAAAACTCAAACTTTTCAAATGCGTGTAGCTTTGTTGTGGACTATTAGTGATTACCCTGGGTACGCTATGTTGTCTGGTTGGAGTACCAAAGGGAAGTTTGCATGTGCATGTTGCAATCATGGCACTTTTTCGATTTATTTGAAACATAGTCACAAGACGTGCTATATGGATCATCGTGTTTTTTTGCCAATGGATCATCCTTGGAGATCTAACAAAAAATCATTTAATGGAAAACAAGAATTTAGAACTGCTCCAACTTTGTTAACAGGGACAGATATCTTACAAGAGTTAGAATTTTTCATCAATGCTTTTGGGAAGAAGAGCAAGAAAAAAATTGATGGGCCATGGAAGAAGTTGTCAATCTTTTCTGAATTGCCATATTGGGCCTATGTTTCTTTATGTCATAATCTTGATGTAATGCACATAGAAAAAAACATATTGGACAATATTATTGTCACTCTTATGGAAATCTCAGGGAAGAAAAAAGATCATTGGGAAGCTCGTTATGATTTACAAGATATGGGAATCAGAAAGAATCTTCATCCACAAGATATTGGTGATGGCCTTGTACAGCTTGCAAAAGCATGTTTCTCTATAACTTAGGAAGAGAAAGCTATTTTTTGTGGTGTTTTAAAGGCTGCTAAGTTACCAGATGGTAGTGCATCTAACATTTCAAGATGCGTAAATGTTGCTGAAAAAAATATCTGGTTATAAGAGCCATGATGCTCATTTCATGCTTCATTACTTGTTGCAAATAGCAATCAGATGCACAATGCCTGATGAAGTGGCTGAACCTCTGATACGTCTTTGTTCCTTTTTCTGTGCTCTTTGTCAGAAAGTTATCCAACCAGAAGATTTGTTTTACTTGGATGTAGAGATTGCAAAAGTAGTTTGTCAACTGGAGATGATTTTTCCTCCTAGTTTTTTTGATATATTGGTCTACTTGCCTATTCATTTAGCAAATGAGGTCAGGCTAGGTGGTCCGGTTCAATTTCGATAGATGTATCCCCCAGAAAGAGCTTTATGTAAGCTAAAGACTTATGTTCGTAAAAGAAGCCATCCAGAAGGTTCTACTGTTGAGGGGTATTTGGCTGAAGAAGCTTTAACTTTTTGCTCAAGATATTTGCATAAAAGTGTGGAAACAAGTTTGAATAGAAAGAGTAGAAACAGTGATGATGTTGAGCCTGGTGAAAGAGATACTAATGATTACTTTTCAAACCCCGTCCATCCTTTAGGTGGGAAGAGAAAGGGTAAACCATTTTCTAAAGATTCCAAATCAAAAGCACAAGCCCATCGATAACTCTTATTCAATTGTGATGATGTTCAAGACTACATCAGGTAACTCAATTCGTTTTATCCTTTTTCATCTATAAAATCATTTTTAGATAACTAGTAATTAGGAATGTTGTCATTGTAGAGAGCATGGTGACATTGTTAGTAATCACACTAAAAGACGAAGGTGGACCAAGGCCAAAGCTCAAAGTCAAGATTTTGGTGAAAGGTTCAAAACTCGTGCATTGAAAGATGATGTTTCACCTAAACTGAAACAATTTTCCAGAGGGCCAAATACTGTTGAAAGAGGTTTTCAGCTTATCTGATCAATGGATATAGATTCCATACTAAAAAACAAGATGCACGACCTAAAACTCAAAATTTTGGTGTGACCTTGGTTTCAATAACTACAAGTTAAGTTCTAAGGATGAAAATCCCAGGACAGAACCTATCACGTACTATGGAGTTATTAATGATATAATTAAGTTAGATTATTAAGGCCACTTCAAATTTGTGTTGTTTAAGTGTGACTGGTTTGAGGTTGAGGAAGACAAATATGGGCTTACATGTGTAAACTTCAACAAAAAGTGTTGCCGAAATGATCCTTATGTGCTTGCTTCTCAAGTCCACCAGTGTTTTTATGTCCAAGATCCTTTTGAAGCCAATAGGCATTATGTTATGAAGACAGTCCCTAAAGATTTATTTCACATGATTGACGACGTATCAGAATTAGAAGCTCAAGCACCTTATCAAAGTGAACCGTTTGATGATAGAAGAAATCCAAATGCTCCACGTAATGATGAAGTTAAATTGGTCAGGGAAGATTTACCTAGAACAGTCGTTGGCGCGCCTCCACAAGTTATGCATGAAGCTGAACCAGCAGAGGATTCTGATTTAGATGACACACTATTTGACTACATAGACTAGTTTATATTTACTCATTATACGAGTAGAGGGTTAAGGACAATGTTTCTGTTTTGATATGCAGTGTTTATTTCC